>CM035846.1:282134710-283334710 GCA_020510985.1 Pholidichthys leucotaenia
AAAGAAACTTGAAGAAGTTGGACATAGACAGGAGTTCCTGGCAGCAGAAGGCTAAAGACAGAGCTGTGTGGAGAAATCTGATCAGACTTAAATGAAACAGTCATTGTCGCCCACGACAGACTGCTATGATGATGATGATATCTTTGTATAAGGAGTTCTGAACAACTCCCTATGTGTGAAAAAATTATCCGTCCTCGCACTGTGTCCGAGGTGCGGCATTTTACAGCTGTCTGATGCATGCCTGTATAAAGCAGGTGTAAGCAAGGGTGTGACCAAGCACATCAACACTCGTTCAGTGATGCCTGCCTTTGATCTTTGTGTCATAGCGAGTCCTATGATCTTTGATGATGTCATAGTGAGTCCTATGATCGTGAGTGATGCCTGCCTTTGATCTTTGATGTCCTATGATCGTGAGTGATGCCTGCCTTTGATCTTTGATGATGTCATAGTTGCTGATGTCATAGCGAGTCCTATGATCGTGATGCCTGTGTTTGATCTTTGGTGATGTCATAGTGAGTCCTATGATTGTGAGTGATGCAGTCCAAGGACGGATAATTTTTTCACACATAAGTTGTTCAGAACTCCTTATACACAGGAACATCATCGGCGGTCATATGATCTTTTAGCGAGTCCTATGATCGTGACACACAGACATACACAGACAGACAGAGATTTCTTAATTTATAGAGTGATGTACAACAAGACACCAAAAGGGCTAATTTATGTTTTGTTTTGGAAAACATGTTAACCTCTTGCACTCCGCTGTACCGCGGACGGGCAAGTCTCTGCGTCCTAGGGCGCACGAGGGCGCACGAGAGCGCACAAGTGCGCTCTCGGAGGCATGACGCATGATAGAGATACTGATGATGGTGGTGTGGCCTCCAAGTGCCACTGAAAAAAAAAGCTGCAGACACAGCCGCGAACAGATTAGTTCGTCTGATTGACCTCTCATTCGACTAATAAGAGCCTTGAATTGGGTTTCTGAAACCTTGAAGAACCAATGAATGAAAACCTAGGAAGGAGGACCCGCCTACTGTGAATGCAGGAGCCAATTGAAGCACAGAAGTTTGGGCTGGGTGAAGAGAGATTTACTGTTGCAGCAGATGAAAAAAAAGGACGCTGGACAAACCTGCTACAGACCCAGCAGCATGGAGAACACCCACAAGTGGGACCTGCACTCATTCCAGCAGAATAGACGTTTAGGATTCTCTTCCGTCATCATAGACCAACGGAGGCCGACGACAACGGTCGTAAATCATTCACCAAAACCGCAATATTGGAATTATGTCTTGACCGGGATCCACGAGCCGACCAGCGTCGCGTTCGTCTGACAATGGGGAAGAGAAGTTCGCCAGGACAATGCTGCTGTGAAGAGGTAAGGTGTTATAAGCTAAATTATTATTTCTCCCTGAAAACTGTAATCCAAAAATGACTTTTGACCGATCGGTAAATTACAACTGTACGGCGCACGAAGTACGAAGTGCGTGCACCGCGATAAACGGTTCATTTGCCGTGTTCGGACCGTGAACGTCCCCCGCTGCAGAAGAGGAGCGGGTGGGGGGGTGGGTGTTCACGGTCCGAACGCCCCCGGTCCGCGGGGGGAAGCCGCGCTGACTGCACAGCGGTCGCCACATAGCCATATGAGTCTATTCCGTCATGTAGCGATGGCCGTCCTCTGTAGCGAGGGGGGGACAACCCCCACCCCCCACCCCACACACACAGTAGCGAGGGGGGGGAAACCGCTGTGACAGCGTTGCTGTGGAAACATGCAACGAGTGTAATCCGTCATGTAGCGAGGGCCGAACTCCGTCCTTTGTAGCGGGGGGGGGGGGGACGACAACCCCCCCACTCACACACACACACACACACACAGCCCTGAATGTGACCTTTCATTAGAGCCCAAAATGAAGATTTACATTGAATCATTCAAAAGTTACAGACGTTTTTCCAAACTGTGCCATTTGGCACAATTTGGCACAGTTCCAAAACGCCTAGGAACAGCCTGAGAACAAAGCTGTGTAAAATATTCATTTTTTGTGGTATTGTTACCAAATTTGGATCTCAGCTTGATAACACTTGGTTCTACATTTCTGTTGCATTTTCCAGCTGGATCGGACAGCTGTGTGTTATTTGCAAGCATTTGTATCCAAAAAACACCATGGCCAAATTTATTTTCTTCAAGTTCAGTATGCTTAGATGACTGTAACTCAGTGGCCGGAGCACGTAGAGAGATTATGTTTTTTTTGCCAAAAAATTCAAAGTGTTTTCTTTTAAATGAGACCAACCCCATGAAGATTCTGCAAAGGGTTGAAGAACAGCTTTCGATTTACTTTGGGCACGTTATTTTTTGGCGTTTTTAGGAAAATTGCCCGGAGTGCAAGGGGTTAAGAACTTCAAAGAAATATATGTAGGTCTATTTAGATATTTAAGTGCAACTGGATTAATTAAAAGAATTTAGTTTTTATTTTCCCTGCCATTCTCTTGTTCACACTCCAACCCGGTGGGTGGCGGTGGTGCACCTGTGAGCTGGTTGCCGGCCGGCAATCAGATCTTCTTCTTCTTCTTTTAGATTTGATTAGCAGCTGGCAACCAGCTTACAGGTGCATTAACGCCACTGACTTGATTATCATCACTCTATATCTTTGGCAACCAGATCTAGAAGAAGAAGAGTGATATAAAGTTGCACTAACCAAAGAGCAGAGATAAACAAACCTAACATCTGGTCAGTCACTGCAACAGATACTGGAGTCAGTTTGTCTCGGTCTGTCCTTGCCACTGATAATACCGCTATCTGCCAAGGATGTGCCACTAGTCCAGTAAAAGCTAGCGGTACTCAAATACTTTGCAAGCAGTTTCATGAAATGGTCAGTCAGAAAGCAACTCATACCGGCTCGGACGTCGCCCGGGTTAACAAGGTCAGGAGGTCCTGGCAGCAGAAGGCAAAGGACAGAGCTGCGTGGAGGAATCTGATCAGACCTAAATGAAACAGTCACTGTCGCCCCCGACAGACTGCTATGATGATAATGACGACGATGATGATGATGTGGCGGTAATACACCTGTAAGCTGGTTGCCAACCGCCAATCAAATCTAAAAGAAGAAGAAGACACCACCAAGAAACTTATGAGGAAAAACAGACACACAGACAGACAGACATGTGATTTGCTGCTATCAGCTTATTGCGAGGCAGGACCGGGAGCTCTTCAGCTGCTCCTAGGACACAGTCCAAGGACGGATAATTTTTTCACACATAAGGAGTTGTTCAGAACTCCTTATACAAAGATATAGAGTGATAATAATCAAGTCAGTGGCGGCAATGCACTTGTAGGCTGGTTGCCAACTGCCAATCAAATCTAAAAGAAGAAGAAGAAGAGAGACAGACATATATAGAGTGTGTGGCAGTAATGCACCTGTAAGACATACAGTGGCGGAAATGGATTTAGTTTTAGAATAGTGATGTTGGTGGCAGTTGCCATGGCCAAGATATATAGAGTGATGATACAGAGTGAAGTATGTGGTGGCAATGCACCTGTAAACTGGTTGCCAACCGCCAATCAAATCTAAAAGAAGAAGAAGACGCCGCCAAGGACACAGTCCAAGAACGGATAATTTTTTCCACACATAAGGAGTTGTTCAGAACTCCTTGTGGGAACTCCTTATACAAAGATATGGAGTGATGATAATCAAGTCAGTGGCGGTAATGCACCTGTAAGCTGGTTGCCAACCACCAATCAAATCTAAAAGAAGAAGAAGAACAACAAAGTAGTTCACCAACTATCATTTGCTTTTGTTAATCATTGCTGTCACTGATAAAATTTTCTTTTTTCTCTCGGCGCCACACGAGTCGGCTGCCTTTTGCAACAGCGGCTCGATTCCGAGTCTTTTTCCCTTCCTCTCTCTTTTGATCCGTCTTTTTTTTTCACCCCACTTATATCACGGACACACAGATCGTCCTAAATGTCTCCTGAGCCGGTGGACGGAGCCACTGTCTATAGCAGGATACGATACAGCAGAGAACAGCTGCTAGCATTCAACCGCCACCCGGTCCCATTGGAAAAACTCGACATACCGAGTGAACTGAGGCGAAAACGCCGCGGCTGCCGGGCTGGAGTAAGGCGGAGGACAAAAAATATAAGGTACAGACCCTCCCTTCCATCTGTTGTCATGGGAAATGTACGGTCGATACTGGGAAAGTTAGATGAGCTAGCGGCTATCTCCCGTTATGATAGCACATACCGGGAGTGCTCTCTCCTTTTGTTTACTGAGACGTGGCTAACTGAACTAGCAGCAGATGCTAACATTGAGCTGGAGGGTTTTCACATGATACGAGCTGACCGAACACCAGACAGTGGCAAGGCTAGGGGCGGTGGAGTGATCATGTATGTTAACAACAACTGGTGCAGACCGGGACATATCACTGTTAAACAACGACACTGCAGCAAAGACATTGAGTTGCTAGCTGTTAGCATGAGGCCTACATATCTCCCGAGAGAACACTCACACGTGATCTGCATTGTTGTTTATGCAAATCCGACGGCGAACGCTGGGACAGCACGTGACGTCATCCATTCAGTAACCAGCAGGCTGCAGACAGAACACCCAGATGCTCTTCTCCTCATCTCAGGCGATTTCAACCATGTTTCACTGTCTCCCATTCTACCCACGTTCACCCAGTATGTCACATGCCACACTAGAGACAATAAAACACTGGATTTATTCTACGCAAACACTAAGGAGGCGTACACCTCATCACAACTACCCCCACTCGGGAGATCGGATCACAACTTGGTTCATCTCCGGCCGGTGTACAAACCCCTAGTGCACAGACAACCTCCGGCCATGCACACTGTGGAGTTATGGTCTGAGGAGACAATGGACACCCTAAAGGGCTGTTTTGAAGCCACCGCCTGGAAGCAGCTCTGCGATCCACATGGTGAGGACATCGATGGCCTCATTCACACCTTCACGGGCTACCTCAGCTTCTGTGTGGACAAATCCGTTCCCACCAAGACCATACGGCGTCACTCAAACAACAAACCCTGGATCAACCCCGAGATAAAAACACTTCTGAGAGAGAAGAAGAGGATCTTCAGGTCGGGGAACAGGGAGATGCTGAAGTCCGTACAGAGGGAGCTGAGGAGAAAGATCAGAGAAGGCAAGGACAGCTTCAGGAAGAAGATGGAGGACAAGCTGCAACAGAGCGACATCAGCGGGGTCTGGAGAAACCTCAAAACCATCTCGGGGCTCCAGAATACCTCCCCCCAGGCCACAGGGGGCAGGGAGTGGGCGAACAACCTGAATCTGTTTTTCAATAGATTTGACCAACCGCCCTCCCCCCTGACTGCACAACAACCACTGCTGCCTCTAAAGAAATCAAGTCCTGCTGCCCACTCCCCACTCTACCAACACCCCCCCACTCCCAACACACAGCCCCCCATCCTGACCCTGACCAGGACCCAGGTGAGGACGGAGCTGAGGAAGATCAAGGCGAGGAAGGCGCCGGGACCGGACGGCATCAGCGCAAAGCTCCTCAAGTCCTGTGCAGACCAGCTGTGTGGGATTGTGACGTATATCTTCAACATGAGCCTGAAACTGGGGAGGGTACCACAGCTGTGGAAAACATCTTGTGTGGTACCTGTACCAAAAACTTCCCACCCCAAAGACCTGAACAGCTACAGACCGGTGGCCTTGACGTCCCACTTGATGAAGACCCTGGAGAGACTGCTCCTTGCTCACCTCCGCCCCCTGGTGGAACCAGCGATGGATCCACTCCAGTTCGCCTACCAGCATGGCATTGGGGTGGAGGATGCGGTGATCTTCCTCCTTCACCGTTCTCTGTCCCACCTGGAGAAGCCCGGGAATATGGTGAGGATCATGTTCTTTGACTTCTCCAGTGCTTTCAACACCATCCAACCGATGATCCTGAAGGACAAGCTGCTGTGCGCAGGGGTGGACCAGCACCTGTCATCATGGATCCTGGACTACCTCACGAACCGGCCTCAGTTTGTGAGAACCCGGGACTGTGTGTCCGACACGATCATCAGTAGCACGGGGGCCCCCCAGGGAACGGTGCTGGCTCCCTTCCTGTTCACTCTTTATACTGCGGACTTCTCACACAACACAACACACTGCCATCTACAGAAGTTCTCTGATGACTCTGCGATCGTTGGCCTCATCTCCAATGGAGATGAAGCTGAGTACAGAGGGCTTATCCAGGACTTCGTGGACTGGTGCCATCGGAACTGCCTCCAGATCAACGCGAGGAAAACTAAGGAGCTGGTGGTGGACTGCCGCAGGCATGGGCAGCCCCTCACAGTACCAGTAAATATACAGGGAACAGACATCGAGATGGTGACATCCTATAAGTACCTGGGTATTCATCTGAACAATAAACTAGACTGGTCACACAATACTGATGCACTCTACAAGAAGGGACAGCGCAGGCTGTTCCTGCTGAGGAGACTCAGGTCTTTTGGTGTACAAGGGGCGCTGCTGAAGTCATTCTATGACACGGTGGTGGCATCAGCCATCACTTTTGGAGTGGTCTGCTGGGGCAGTGGCATTACTGCAGCCGATAGGAAGAGACTGAACAAACTGATTAAGAAAGCTAGCTCTGTCCTGGGGCAGCGCCTTGATCCGATGGAGGAGATAGGAGAGAGAAGGACGGTGGCTAAACTGTCATCTCTGCTGGAGTCCGAGTTCCACCCTATGCAGGACATACTGAATGCACTGAGGAGCTCATTTAGCAGCAGACTACATCATCCCAGGTGCACAACCGAGAGGTTTCGTAGGTCCTTCCTACCAACGGCTGTCAGACTGTACAACCTAAGCAGGGCTGCTCGCAGAGATAGCAAAAAGACGTAACAAACTAATAGTTTTTTGAATGCAAAAGATGCAATAGACTTACACAATGGTCCTCTCCGGCATACAACTAGGAACATACCGGTCGCTATGGAGGGTGAGAATATGTATGGGCACATAATCATACCATGTAGGATAACTAAGTAGACGGTTATGCTGTTTCATTCCATCTAGCAACAATGCTCTGCACTGTGTGTGTTTATATATTTGCATATTTATTCCATCTAGCTACAATGCTCCGTACTGTGGGTGTTTATATATTTATATATCTACATATTATTCCATCTAGCTACATTGCTCCGCACTGTGTGTGTTTATATACTTGCATATTTATTCCACCTAGCTGCAATGCTCCGTACTGTGGGTGTTTATATATTTACATATTTATTCCATCTAGCTACAATGCTCTGCACTGTGTGTTCATATATTCATATATTTATTCCATCCAGCTACAATGCTCTGCACTGTGTGTCTGTGTGTGTGTGTATATATATATATTTTATAGTAATACGTACATATGTTTATTAGCTGCTCTTGCTTGCTTGTTTTTTTTCTTGCCTTCTGATTGTTGCTCTGAGTGTTGCTATCCCTGTGCTGTTGCAATCCTGGAATTTCCCCGTTGTGGGACTAATAAAGGCTTATCTTATCTTATCTTATCTTAAAAGAACAACAATCCACAAGCCCAAGTGCTTAGTACATTTAAGGATTTTTTTAAATGGTGGCTAGATGCTTAATTGTGAAAAAGAAACACATTCTAAATGGCCACAAATTTAATTTTGGTCAACGTTCATGGTTTTGAAAAAAAAAGCAAAATGCAAAAAATTAATAAATATAACCAAACACCATATTTAAATAATAAAGGAAGACATAAAGGTGAAGGATGAACCATCAGACTGTCACATGGTCTCTTCTGACAGCTTCTGAATCACAACTTCTAGATTTCACCAAAACAAAACGCTTACCTATAATCTTGTTCAAAAAAACTTATAATTTTAATAATATCTCAGCTTTATGTTTGTGTACACTACCTTATTTAAAAATATATATTTTAATATTATTTATCTGTATTTTTAAATTTTAAACATTAATTTACTAATGGTAGTGTTGCATATTTGAGAAAATTGTGCAATTATGATTATGCCCCCTCAAACTTGACATATTGCGATTTGATTTTGATTATTTATATTTTAATATTTTTAAACATGGTTTAGTGAGTCTACTTTGTTACCAAGGACAACGCAGAGAAGGCTGATCAGCCTGAAGGGCTTATTTGACAACTCATACCAAGTTGCATAAAAACAAAAACGTAAAGATTGTGCAGCATTATTTACAAAATAACATTCATACCAAATTGCAGCATTTTGTGTGATTGTGTAACTGCAGTGACCGACACTGCCCTTCTCATGGATCTCAAGTTTTTTTTTCATATGGTATAAATAAATTGGTTAAATATATATCAGTTTTAAAAATAACTTACTATGTTATTACATCGCAATGGTCATAATTAATATTATAAACATGGGTTAATAATAAAGAAAATATTAACTAATAATAAAACATGACAACTTTGCCTTTTCGACTTTTTATTTTATATTCTGAGTTAAGTGTACAGTGACATAAAAACCATTAACAGCATGAAGTTTATCAGCTTATTACTTACAACTTCGGCGTGTCATTTAACACAGGAGGCGGATGAATGTGTGCGTGCTAGCTTCTTAGCATTCCAACGCGTTTATTACAATGACAAAACACCATAGCATGCTAACTAGCCTACTTACATGCTACTTTTTGTATGACCCACACGTTGATCCCTATCTCCAGAAACCACAGAACGGAAACCACCAGCAACGTGTACTCCGCTTTGAACAGGACTAGATGCTTTTCCTGCCATAACGCACGGAGTTTTGCCCACAGCGGGGAAGTGGAAACAAGCGACTTTCTCCGCACGCCTCCGGCCATCTCCGCGGCGTAGCAGCGACGTGGGCAGTGGGCGCCGTAACGGACGCATGCGCAATTAGCACGTGCTTGAATCACATGACATTTCAGTGGCGTACGTCACACATCATGGAGGACGTCGATCAGTGAGAAACGTCAGCTGTTCAAGTTTCTCTGCCCTAACAGGTAAACGTTGAGACATGGCACTGATTTTCATTATTATTAAGAGGTGTGTGTTATACATTGGTAATGAAATATCCAAACTGCTGTTTAATGTTGATTTGTGAACATATGTAGAGTTCAGTGCAGTCTTAGCTCGCTATAAAGAGCTAACTTTGCTATCACAGTTATGATTTGAAACAAAGGTTTCGGTAGAAAACCACATCGTATAACATTAAGCATCTGGATCGTGGATGCACATTTTAAACGAGATGTTAGCAGGTTTTCTTTCTGAATTAAGTAAATGCGGCTTTAACAAACTTTCAGGTATGTACAAGCAATAATAATTAAATATTGCTCGAGGCTATATCTTGATTTTTCCCGATACAGACACAGAAAAACTGTTAATCCCTGAAGGGCAAGGCCTCCGGGAATATATCAGCCCCGACAGGCGGCCCCCAGAAACGCTCAAGGCCAGGAGTGGGACCAGTTTTCAACCCGGAAATTTTATGCCCAAGACCAGTGTTCGGCCCACTTTTTTTGGAGGGGGATTAATAAATAAAAACAAACTTAAATTTCTCACCAACAGTTTTTACTATTTTTAATGTTAAGACATGTTTAATGTAGAACTTAAATACTCCTCTTCATTAAACCATAACTCAGCAAAGACAAATTGGAAGAAAATTGACAAACTGAAACAAACAAAATCCCCGTTTCACTCTGCACTGAAAATGGTTAAAGCCACGCAATGTAGGATTTTTTTACCTTAAAATGATGTTTCCAAAATTATTTTGATGGTGCATCAACCTTTGATTGGGTTAATGTGACTTCCCCATAGTCTGAGTGGGCCCACAATGCTTGTAATGGCTCTACTCTTAGTAGGACCACTGAAAAGACTACAACTATGGCAACTATCATCTTAGTCATAACAGCCAATCACAGCGTGCTACTTTAAGGCCTACAGCATCAGCAATCACCAAGCAGTGAGCTGGTTTCTGCTACTTTGCTGATCACTGTTTCATTGTCTATAGACATGAGAATTTCTTTTTCAGTACTCGTAAGCAAGAATGCCTCTAAATGCTCCTGAGTCAGTGAGCTTCTCAGCCTGTTCACAAACTTCAGAGGAGAACACCTTTGCTCACATGCAACTTCTTATATATTTACATAGCTTTTATTCTAACTATGCAACTCTTCCTTGTAAATTTAGTTTTCCATTAGTTTTGGTGCATTTCTTGTAAATTTTATTATTTTTTTTCTCAAATTTGTAATGTCTTGGGGAGCTTTCATCTTTTTCATACATTGCAAATTTAGTCGTGGAAGTTTGTGACCGTTTAGGTAAAATTCGGACTTTATCATCAAGTTGCTATTTTTTATTTTTTATTTTTTTTGCTTGTAGATTTGTGAACCTTTTCTCCTAAATTTGTATTTTTATAAATTTGGTATTAAAATCAGAAATTGATTTTAATCCCCTCATGGATCGTCACCTTATCGTGGTGGGGGTTTCTGTGCCCAAGTGATCCCAGGAGCTATGTTGTCCGGGGCAGTTTGCCTCTGGTAGGGTCACCCAAGACAGACTGGTCCTGGGTGAAGGGCCAGACTAAGAATGATCCAACAGACTCTCCTGATGAATGCTAGAACAAGGATTCAGTGTACCTCGCCCGGTATGGGGTTACCGGGGCCCCACCCCGCAGCCAGGCCTGGGGGAGGGGCTCGATGGCTAGCGTCTGGTGGCCGGGTTTCCGCCCATGGGACCCAACCAAGCCCAGCCCGAAGGAGTTACATGGGTCTGCCCTCTAGTGGGCTCACCACCTGCAGGCAGTCTGATCCCAAGCTTCCTAAACTAGCTTTTGGGACATGGAATGTCACCTCTCTGGTGGGGAAGGAGCCTGAGCTGCTGCATGAGGTTGAGCGATACCGGCTAGATAGAGTCGGCCTCACCTCAACACACAGCTCTGGTTCCAGAACCAGTCTCCTGGAGAGGGGCTGGAGCTTAGCCTACTCTGGAGTTGCCCCAGGTGAGAGGCGACGAGCAGGGGTGGGTATTCTTGTATCCCCCCACCTCGCTGCCTCTATATTGGAGTTTTCCCCGGTGGACGAAAGGGTTGCTTCCCTGCGTTTTCGGGTTGGGAAACAGGTCCTGACCATCATTTGTGCCTATGCACCAAATGATGGTTCAGAGTACCCACCCTTTTTGGAGTCTCTGACTGGGGTGCCGGAGAGTGCTCCTCTTGGAGACTCCATTGTCCTACTGGGGGACTTCAATGCACACGTGGGCAACGACAGTGAAACCTGGAGGGGGGTGATTGGGAGGAACGGCCTGCCCAATCTGAACCCGAGTAGTGTTCAGTTATTGGACTTCTGTGCTAACCACAGTTTGTCCATAATGAACACCATGTTCAAGCATGAGGGTGTCCATATGTGCACCTGGCACCAGGACACCCTAGGTCGCAGGTCGATGATCGATTTTGTTATTGTGTCATCACACCTTCGACCGTATGTCTTGGCCACTCGGGTAAAGAGAGGTGCAGAGCTGTCAACTGATCACCACCTGGTGGTGAGTTGGATCCGATAGCAGGGGAGGATGCCATTCAGACCTGGTAGACCCAAACGTATAGTGAGGGTGTACTGGGAACGTCTGGCTGAGGCCACTGTCCGAGAGGTCTTCAACTCCCACCTCCGAAAAAACTTCAGCCACATTCCGAGGGAGTCTGGAGACATGGAGTCTGAATGGGCAATATTTTCCACCTCTAGTGTTGAAGCGGCTGCCCAGAGCTGCAGCCGCAAGGTCGTCGGGACATCTCGTGGTGGCAACCCCCGAACCAAGTGATGGACACCAGTGGTGAGGGGGGCCATTAAGCTGAAGAAGGAGTCCGATCGAGCTTGGTTGGCTTGTGGGACTCCCGAAGCAGCTGAGGTGTACCAGCAGGCCAAGCAGAGTGCAGCTCGGGTGGTTGCTGAAGCAAAAACTCAGGTATGGGAGGAGTTTGGTGAGGCCATGGAACAAGACTTTCGGTCGGCCTCAAAGAGATTCTGGCAAACTATCCGGCGGCTCAGGATGGGGAAGCAGCTCCCTGTCCACACTGTGTATGGTGTGGATGGGGTGCTGCTGACTTTGACTGGGGATATCGTCAGGCAGTGGAAAGAATACTTCGAGGATCTCCTCAATCCCACTGACATGCCTTCTCACAGAGGAAACAGAGCTTGTGGACAAGGGGGACGACTCGCCTATCACAGGGGCTGAGGTCGCCAAGGTGGTTAAAAATCTCTTTGGTGGCCAGGCCCCGGGGGTGGACGAGATTTGCACTGAGTACCTCAAGGCCCTGGATGTTGTAGGGCTGTCATGGTTGACACATCTCTGCAACATTGTGTGGAGGTCGGGGACAGTGCCTTTGGCATGGCAAACCGGGGTGGTGGATCTTCTCTTCAAAAAAGGGGGCCAGAGGGTGTGCTCCAACTTCAGAGGGGTCATACTCCTCAGCCTCCCTGGGACGGTCTATGCCAAGGTACTGGAGAGGAGAGTCCGGCCGTTGGTCGAACCTCAGATTCAGGAGGATCAATGTGGTTTTTGTCCTGGCCATAGCACATCGGACCAGCTGTTTACCCCCTCGAGAATCCTTGAGGGTTCGTGGGAGTTAACCAGTTTACATGTGTTTTGTGGACTTGGAGAAGGCATTTGACTGCTGTGTGAGTACCCCACGACATGACCCCAGCAACCGCAAAAAGGCTTAAAGCAGCAGACCCTCCCAATCACACCGATTTACCCCCTATGAAAAGAAAATGGGGAATCCTGCTTCAAATGGCCCAAAAATACAGAAAACATCACAGGGAGGTCAGCCAGGGTCACAAAATCATCAGAAGGCGCACACTCCTGTGGTCAGAAAAGACGGGAGCAGACATGGCTGGTGAATCATAGAACTGAAAGCAAAGCAATATTGAAAGCATATGCCATGAAATGTAATGTCTTGTGTAATCAGTAAGCAAATGTATACTCATTAATTAAGAAGTATGTAATCAACAAAAATAATGATTGTAATCAAACTGTGTGATCATATGTACATTTTAACTACACAAAGAGAGGTTTATGTGGGGTCAGACTGTGAAATGTTTTGCAAGACCTATCGACTGGAAAGCATGTGACAAAATGAGGAACTGAAATTGGTTGGGACAGCGAGTTGATTTATTTTGGTAATGGAAAATGATGAGATGAGCAGAACTTGAGGGACAAGTGCTGAGATAAGTGAAACCAGACAGTAGGGATGGGCATTCGGTGAAATTTTCTTCACCGATCGTCGGGAGAATTAATGATTAATAATCGGTTAATCATTAACATTTTTAGGTAGGTAACAAGGCAGGTAGACTACATTAGAACATCAGGTATCAGCACGGAGAGCTGCACAACTCAAATCCACCTCTCTCTCTCAAATCCCTCTCTCTCTGTTCGCTGTTCTCGTGTTGACTCGGCTCGGGAATCTCGCAAGCTGATTGGCCGAGACGTTTCACCCCGCAAGCTGATTGGCCGAGACGTTTTACCCAGCTCTCTCTCCCTGCCGAGCGGCCACCCAACAAACGAAGACCGCATTCATTGCTTTATCGCTCGTATTGCTTAGTCTAGCCGCGTGGAACTTTTTGCTGTTCTCTTGTGCCATTTTGTGCGAAATAGTCTTCCCGTCGAGCCACTACGCCGCCTCCTGCAGCTTCCCTCGACGATCCTGCGCCTCTAGCACCTGAGGAGCAGTAAAGCTGTCATTAACCTGTGCAGTAAATCATTTTCATCTTGAGTTACGTATCTTGTTATAAGAATAAAAGAGTTCTAAAAACATATTTATGTACACTTTATTTACATCTACGTATGTATGTACACTTACACACACACACACGTATCATGTGAGAGAGAGAGTGAGAGAATGAACGTACGTATTATTTATGGGTGACGCGATAAGTGAGGGATCACTGTACTCTTATGTATTGAGAATAATAATAAAAAAAAAATACAGAGTGTTTTTCTTCGAGGATGAATTTATTAAGACAAGTTTGCAGTAAAACGTGAACACATGCGCATTGCGCAAACGAGGGAGGCTTCAAGTTGCGAGCAATAACATTAACGGGAGACACATACAGGACACATAACGGAACATATATTTCTTTCTTTTACTTTTTTCTTTTCCTTTATTTAAACCAAGGATATCAAAATAAGAAAGCTAGCTAGGCCTGCTTTTTGTTAAAAAAAAAAAAAAAAGTGCTTGTTCAGTGTTTGGCAGTAAAACGTGAACTCATGTCAGTGACACTGACAGTGACAACATAATGGAACAGCCGTTTTTTTTACCCTAAATAAAAATAATAACAATCTTGAAAAGTCTGTAACAAGGCAACAAGGCATTTGTATATTCCAATCAGGATAGCATCACGACGCCAGTATTATTACAGAGACGGCTACCCATTTTTGTTTAAAAAAATGAGCATATTCACATGCTCTGGCGTCAGACGTGACTGAATTCTGGTCACCGTCAGTCCTGCTGCTGAAAAAACCCATTCGGATGGGACAGACGTGGCCGGGATGCACAAGTACCTATTAGCTAATTTCGCCAACCTTGGGAACCGAACTCCGTTATCTCTCCACCAGTCGGTTGGGGTACAACCCAGTGGTGGTGGAGTCTCTCGCAAAAAGTTCTGAAATTCAGCATCGATGTCAGTCTCGTGATGAGTGGCATAGTCATCTCCAAGAAGGAGTGCCATAGCTGAGACGTGGTGATTTGAGTCCGCAGCAGCAGTGTTTGCGCGGTCAGACGTAACCTCGTCCCCATCCAGTGGAACAGCCTCTTCTTCACTGGTCCCCACTGCTGTGGCCAGGTGAACCAGTTTTGCATTGGCAACCACTCTCTGTGCTGGTGAAAGAAAGCCGAGATGCTTGTGGCGTGGGTCCAACATCGTAGCTATCATGCTGACGGATGACACAAACTCATCAGACTGGACCTGTATGGTGGAAAATGAAGTAAGAGTTAGGATACATATTGTTCTATACACAACAGAACAGTTAGCAATTATGGTAACTAATAGAAATTATATAGCCATTTAATTTGAAATCATATAGAATAAAATAAGGCTTCCAAAATAGTTAAACTTACATTCATTCGCTTGATGAGGGAGGACCGCACTTTTTCCTTGAATTCGACAAGTCTGGCCCCGTCTTCTTCATGGCGAATGAGGTGGATATTGATGAGCCCAAAGGTGACAGGATATATGTTTGAAATGGACACGTCATCTTCGGCAGAGATAACTGTAGTGGCACATTTAAGTGCTGACAGCACAGGCTGCGTGTCTTCCATCAACTGCCAATATTCATCCTTCAGTTCCAGCATCCTAGCATCTTGGAGTTTGGTTACGTTTCGATCCGATAGCACAGCAACAACAGCCCAACGCTGCTCCACAAGCCGATCGAACATCTCGCACATGGAGTTCCACCGTGTTTTGCATGACTGGATAAGCCGGTGAGTTGCGAGCCCCATCTGTTCTTGCTTCTTTAGCAGTGCTGTGGTAGCTGATGTGCTATGATTAAAGTGGCTCACGAGCTTGCTGGCCGCTGATATTACCTGATGCAGGTACAGAGCAAACCCGTCATTGATTGCCAACTGTAAAGTGTGAGCAAAGCAAGGGCATGAAATCCAGCTTACTCTGGTGGCGTTGTTGGCAGCAACAATATTTGCTGCATTGTCATGGACACATGCAAGAACTTTGCCTTCAAGACCCCACTGCCCTACAGCTTCGTTTAGCTTTTCAGCGAGCTGATCAGCTGTATGTCGTCCTGGCAGGCTTTCGGTCAGCAGTACAGCCGAATTGACTTTCCACTCATCGCTGATATAGTGGCAGGTGATCGTGATATAACTCTCCGAGGTTAACGCAGACCAGCAGTCAGTGGTTATAGCCACTTTCTCCGCCATGGACAACTCTTTAACCAGCTCCTGTGCCCTCTGTTTGTAGTGTCTTTCTATCCGTCTCGTCACGGTGCGTCTTGACGCCATGGTGTATTCCGGTTCCAAAAATTTGATTAATTCCTGAAAACCTTTGCCCTCCATGGCACTGACAGGGAGCATGTCTATTTCGACCATCTTCACTATCAGTTCGGTGACCTTCTCTGCTCGTTGAGCACTGCAGCTCCTCCGTGCTAGCATCGAGTCCAGGCTCGCCTGGGTTAGAGATGAACCGCCGCCACCTACTTTTATCAGGCTTGGATGAGTAGTGTTCAAATGATACATCATTTGTGTTGTCGATGAGGTATATTTGTATGCTGCATTGCAGTGATTGCAGTACACCTGGTCATTTTTTAAATTGAAATGGTCCCACGCAACACTTCGCCGTAACTGCTTCATGATTTGGCGATTGCCCTACGGAAGCTCGCATGTATCAACTGAGGCACGCCAGGGTACGGCGATGGTGTAATGTTGCCCCCTGGTGCCCAAATTTTGCCAGTGGCACAGTTAAATGCATTGCATTGTTTGAGGACGGCCGTGCACTAGGCCTAATAACCTCAGATTTTTTTTTTTAAAAAAACGGTTTGTCGACGAAAATGAACTTCCTCGGTGAAATTCTTAATGATCAATTATCGGTTAATCGGTAAATTATGCCCATCCCTACCAGACAGCCACAGACAGCTCGGTGCATGAGCAGCACATGGTTTTACTGAAACTTGAGGGGGGAAACATGTGCAGAATGAAGTAATTGTTATATAAAAATTAGCATTAAGCCAATCACAGAAGCAAAAAAGCCTACAGGGAGATTTTTGGCCAATCACAGTTGAGTGTTAAAAAGGTATAAAAACTCTATTCAAAAGCCCCAAAATGTTCATTTTCGGCGGTCTCTGGGACACCATTCATCCCATCGCAGAAAATTGGAGAGAGAGGGAAACTGCTGTTAAGAAGACGAATCAAAACACCATCTCAACTCTCCAGTTTTTAACAACCTTAAATCTGCTGCTGAAAGAAGGGAGAAAATAACACTTGGGCAAAGACAGAAGAGGAAGTCGAGGCACCCCTTCTCCTCCCCCCCGACAGCTTCACAGACCACGGGTCCAGCTGATGGAAGAACAGAAGACGGTCAGCTTCCCTGCCTCGCCTTTTCTTCCCCTTCTCCCCGAGAAAAGGGAGCATCGAAGGAGAAGACCAACAGTTAATCATCTTTTTTTCCAATCTCCCCAGCAAGGCCTTTTAGACATTTATCCACAAATTGATTAGATGTTTTTACCAGATTTTATGATTCAAAGGGTTTCTTTTATTTTGGACTCTTTCAGATTTTTCATATTTTTGGTTGATTTTAAATTTTGATTTTCTGGACTGATCCTGGTGATTTTTGAATTTTTATACTTTTTGAATCTTTCACTTTTTGATCAAATGACTGATTTTACAACTACCAGCTTTTTGAATCTTTCACTTTTTGATCAAATGACTGATTTTACAACTACCAACTTTTTGAATCAAGGTTTTTTCAATCAGTTTTTGGTTTGATTTTGAATTTCATCATTTTGATTTAATTGACTGTTTTCATGCAAGTATATCCTGTTTTGGCTGAGCTTTGCAGACCTTCAATAAATACTACATCATATTAAGAGACAGTATGGGAGTTTGTGAGATCACTGATTCAGTGTCCATCTTCCTGGTTGTTTTTCAAGAAGGTATTTTTCTACAAGAGGTGTTACATTTTTATGAGTTTTTAAAGGTTACTCTTTAAGGTGTTTTTAAAACAGACCTCCTATCAATTTTGCTGATCTTAAATATTTACCTAGATTTTACCCAGAGCAATGTGAGACCATGAGGGGCTGTCGTTAATACCAAGGGTGTATTCCAGGTGTCTGACTGGACAGGTCGCTCAGTCAGAGGTCTGGTATACAGGTAGCAGAGGTCTCCTGGTAGATAGTAGACAGTGGAGCTGGGTTAACTCTCAAAGTCACCAAGCACACACACATGTGACAGAATTTCCTATGAGGAAAATTCCTCTAGGAACTGCAAGCTGGTGAGCCTAACTTCAATCTTGAGGTACAAGTTCAAAGGGTCTTCGACACTGCGTCCCTCGTGGTTTTTTGTTGGGGGTGTTTTGGGAGTTGGGGTTATCTGGCTCATTGTTACAAGCTTATCAGTCTCAATACAACCCTTGTGAGAGTTTGGTTCGTATTGGCAACACTCGATGGGACTCATTCCCAGTGAGAATTGGACTCCACCAGGGCTGCCCTTTGTCACCGATCCTGTTCATAATTTTTATGGACAGGATTTCTAGGCACAGCCAGGAAACGGAGGGCGTCATGCTTGGTGACCACAGGATCTCATCTCTGTTGTTTGCAGATGATGTTGTCCTGCTGGCTTCATCCAGCAATGACCTACAGTTCTTGCTGGGACAGTTTGCCGCTGAGTGTGAAGTGGCTGGGATGAGAATCAGTACCTCGCAAGTCCGAGTCCATGGTCCACAGCTGGAAAAAGGTGGATTGTACTTTCCGGGTTGGGGACTAAGCTCCTGCCCCAAGTGGAGGAGTTTAAGTATCTTGGGGTCTTATTCACGAGTGAGGGGAGAATGGAGCGAGAGATTGACAGACGGATCGGAGCAGCATCTGCAGTGATGCAGACGTTATACCGGTCTGTTGTGGTGAAGAGGGAGCAGAGCTCTAAGGCAAAGCTGTTGATTTACCAGTCAATCTATGTTCCTACCCTCACCTATGGTCACGAGCTTTGGGTAGTGACCAAAAGAACAAGATCGCGGATACAAGCGGCTGAAATGAGCTTTCTTCGTAGGATTGCTGGACTCACCCTCAGAGATAGGGTGAAGCGCTCAGTCATCCAAGAGAGGCTCAGAGCAGAACCACTGCTCCTCCACATTGAAAGGAGCCAGTTGAAGTGGTATGGGTATGGATCAGAATGCCTCCTGGATGCCTGAGATGTCCCTCTGGGAGGAGACCCCGGGGCAGACCCAGGACTCGCTGGAGAGACTATGTCTCCCAGCTGGTCTGGGAACGCCTTAGTATCCTCTCTGAAGAGTTGGAGCAGGTGGCTGGGGAGAGGGAAGTCTGGGCTTCTCTGCTTGACCTGCTGCCTCCGCGACCCGGACCTCCAAAAAAGCAGTAGAAGATGGATGGATGGATGGAAATCAGAAATTGGGGGCAGGGGGTGTACATATTTGAATACTGCATTTGAAACCTAAATACCAGTTTAATGAAGGAATATTCAGATAATCTGATATTTGGTACAGCCATAACTGATAGACCTTTATTTTCATACTAATCCACAATGTACGGTGGGGGGGCTGAGAACTTCATAGTGGTGAAATTTGACCAGATATGGTTTATTTTTTATTTGATTAATAATTTTATTTAATTTAAGATTAAAGGTTCTTTTGTACAAGTGTCATGTGAAGAACTCATAAGCTTAATGACAAATGCACCGTAGAAGACTATACAAAAACTATTAAAAAATAGGTACACAGTATTTTAACTGCAGTCTTAATTCTGACCACTTAAATGCTTCAAGCATTAAAAAGAGCACAAGCAAAATCATTGAAAAAAATTCTCTGAATTTTGAACAATGATGACATAACGTTCAATTTACATGTACATACCTTTATATAAAGGTAAATACATGCACAGTACTAAGTAAGTACAGGTTTTTACTTAGCACCTGATCGAGAGAAACTGATGTCATCTTCAGATTCAGCGTTGCAAAATTGTCTTAAATCAGTTGAAAAAACACAGACAACTTACAAAAAAATTATTTTTGTAACCCTGTGTAATTCATTCATTCATTGGGTCATGGGGGGGTGTTGTTGTTGAAGCCTTTCTAGCTTCTTCAGGCGTGAAGCAGGGTACACCCTGGACAGACTGAAATTTCATCGCAAGGCCAACACAGAGACCCCATGGTATGAATGCGAGTCATTCTTACATTTATACCTATGGGCAATTTGGAAACCCCGGTTACTGCCAATTATCATAAAATTCAAGTCTTTGGACTGTGGGAGGAAACATGAAGAGAACCCACACAAACAAGGGAAGAACATGCAAACTCCACACACAAAGGTCCCAGCTGGCCAGCTCACGGATATGAATCCAGGACCTTCTCGCTGTGAGGTGACAGTGCTAACCAATGGGCCACTGTGCTGCCCAATAATAATTACAATAATAATAATAATAATTACTATTATTCCATCCATCCATCCATCTTCTACCGCTTTTCCGGAGGTCCGGGTCGTGGAGGCAGCAGTTCAAGCAGAGAAGCCCAGACTTCCCTCTCCCCAGCCACCTGCTCCAGCTCTTCAGAGAGGATGCCAAGGCGTTCCCAGACCAGCTGGGAGACATAGTCTCTCCATCGAGTCCTGGGTCTGCCCCGGGGTCTCCTCCCAGTGGGACGTGCCTGAAAAACCTCAAGTGGGAGGCGTCCAGGAGGCATCCTAATCAGATGCCCATACCACCTCAACTGACTCCTTTCAATGTGGAGGAGCAGCAGTTCTACTCTGAGCCTCTCCCGGATGACTGAGCTCCTCACCCTATCTTTGAAGGTGAGTCCAGCAATCCTACAGAGAAAGCTCATTTCAGCCGCTTGTATGTTCTTTCGGTCATTACCCAAAGCTCGTGACCATAGGTGAGAGTAGGAACGTAGACTGACTGGTAAATCAACAGCTTTGCCTTAGAACTCAGCTCCCTCTTCACCACAACAGACCGGTACAACGTCTGCATCACTGCAGATGCTGCTCCAATCCGTCTGTCAATCTCTCGCTCCATTTTCCCCTCACTCGTGAACAAGACCCCAAGATACTTAAACTCCTCCACTTGGGGCAGGAGCCTGTCCCCAACCCAGAGAGGACAATCCACCTTTTTCCGGCTGAGGACCATGGACTCGGTCTTGGAGATACTGATTTTCATCCCAGCCTCTTCACACTCACCGGCAAACCGTGGCGCAGTGGTTTAGCACTGTGGCAGCACAGTTTTACCCTCGGCGGGGGGATCGCGGGGATCATGAGATCGTGGGTTCGATCCCAGCCCCCGACCAACAGTGAGCTGTGTGGAGTTTGCATGTTCTCCCCGTGTTGCGCGGGTTTACTCCGGGATTTCTCCGGTTTCCTCCTGCACACCAAAAACATGTAGGTTTAGGGCGCTCGCGCACGCAGCGACCAGCAGCCGGTGGCTTGTCACCAGACTGCAAACCAAGTCTACCTACGGGTACAAATAAGTAAAAAAAAAACAAAAAAAAAAAAAAACATCCCAGCAAGAGCTGTAGGTCATTATTATTATTATTATTATTATTATTATTATTATTATTATGAAAGAACCTTAGTGAACAAGCTCACAGACCCCAATGCATCTGCATATCAGGGGCCCCCAATGAGATCTGTGATCAATATAAGATGGACTGAAAATAAGTCCCCCTCCCCAAAAATGGAACTCCCCATTTGAGTCAAAGCTTCTGTATAGATAAGAAGTCAATCCAATCAGAAATGCAGACTCTGTTCTGGTGACCACATAAAATGGAGTGGAAAAGTATAAGGCCCTCCCCTCCATTAGAAGTATACAGTGGTGTGAAAAAGTGTTTGCCCTCTTCCTGATTTCTTATTTTTTGTATGTTTGTCACGCTTAAATGTTTCAGATCATCAAACAAATTTAAATATTAGACAAAGATAAAACAAGTAAACAGAAAATGCAATTTTTAAATGAAGGTTTTTATTATTAAGGGGAAAAAAATCCAAACCTACATGGCCCTGTGTGAAAAAGTGATTGCCCCCAAACCTTATAACTGGTTGGGCCACCCTTAGCAGCAACAACTGCAGTCAAGCGTTTGCGACAACTGGCAGTGAGTCTTTTCCAGCACTGTGGAGGAATTTTGGCCCACTCATCTTTGCAGAATTGTCGCAATTCAGTCACATTGGAGAGTTTTCGAGCATGAACCGCCTTTTTAAGGTCATGCCACAGTATCTCAATCAGATTCAGGTCAGGACTTTGACTAGGTCACTCCAAAGTCTTCACTTTGTTTTTCTTAAGCCATTCAGAGGTGGACTTGCTGGTGTGTTTTGGGTCATTATCCTGCGGCAGAACCCAAGTGCGCTTCAGCTTGAGGTCACGAACAGATGGCCGGACATTCTCCTTCAGGATTTTTTGGTAGACAGCAGAATTCATGGTTCCATTTACCACAGCAAGTCTTCCAGGTCCTGAAGCAGCAAAACAGCCCATCACACTACCACCACCATATTTTACTGTTGGTATGATGTTCCTTTTCTGAAATGCTGTGTTACTTTTACACCAGACGTAATGGGACACACACCTTCCAGAAAGTTAAACTTTTGTCTTGTCAGTCCACAGAGTATCTTCCCAAAAGTCTTGGGGATCATCAAGATGTTTTCTGGCAAAACTGAGACGAGCCTTTATGTTCTTTTTGCTCAGCAGTGGTTTTCATCTTGGAACTCTGCCATGCAGGCCATTTTTGCCCAGTCTCTTTCTTATGGTGGAGTCATGAACACTGACCTTAACTGAGGCAAGTGAGGCCTGCAGTTCTTTGGATGTTTTTGTGGAGTCTTTTGTGACCTCTTGGATGAGTCGTTGCTGCGCTCTTGTGGTAATTTTGGTCAGCCAGCCACTCCTGGGAAGGTTCACCACTGTTCCATGTTTTCTCCATTTGTGGATAATGGCTCTCACTGTGATTGGCTGGAGTCCCAAAGCTTTAGAAATGGCTTTATAACCTTTTCCAGACTGATAGATCTCAATTACTTTGTTTCTCATTTGTTCCTGAATTTCTATTGAATGTCTAGCTTTTGAGGATCTTTTGGTCTACTTCACTTTGTCAGGCAGGTCCTATTTAAGTGATTTCTTGATTGAGCACAGGTGTGGCTGTAATCAGGCCTGGGTGTGGCTCGAGAAATTGAACTCAGCTTTCCAAAGATGTGATAAACCGCAATTAATTTATGTTTTAACGGGGGGCAATCACTTTTTCACACAGGGCCATGTAGGTTTGGATTTTTTTTTACCCTTTATAATAAGCACCTTCATTTAAAAACTGCATTTTGTGTTTACTTGTGTTATCTTTGTCTAATGTTTAAATTTGTTTGATGATCTGAAACATTTCAGTGTGACAAACATACAGAAAAATGAGAAATCAGGAAGGGGGCAAACACTTTTTCACACCACACCACTGTATAGCAAGCAAATGGGGCCTATAGAGCAGCTTAAAATTAATGTACCTTTCACTGTTTCATGTTTTCTATCCATGCAGGTCTGCTCTAAGGTCCCCGACAGGAGACCCCAAAGGAATGGATGAATTCTCTGTAAGATTTTCAGAGGTGGTGTGTCTTGGGACTGGCCTTGCTCTTTCGGGCTTCTTTTACTGTCTTTATAAGAAGAGCAGGAGCACACTAGATAAGCTTAATGTGAGTAGTGAAATGTGTATAATACTTTTTATTTTAGTGGGTTATTAATACTTGTTAATACTTAGCAATAAGTATTAACAATACCAGAGTGGTTGCCTAGGGGTAGAGCATCTGCCCCACAACCGGGAGGCCAGGGTTCAAATCCCAGCCGGGTTATACCAAAGACCATGTAAAAGTGGAACTTCCTGCTGTCCAGCTTGGTGCTCAGCAATAATGGAATGGAGGAGGGAAATGTTGGTTACCCAGCCACAGTGGGTGC
Source organism: Pholidichthys leucotaenia (assembly GCA_020510985.1). Classification (NCBI taxonomy): domain Eukaryota; kingdom Metazoa; phylum Chordata; class Actinopteri; order Cichliformes; family Pholidichthyidae; genus Pholidichthys; species Pholidichthys leucotaenia. Next base: position 282,158,303 of record CM035846.1, read on the forward strand.
ACAAGTCAAGTGTACTCCCTGCACCAATCCCAAGCCCGGATAAAATGGGCAGGGTTGCATCAGGAAGGGCATCTGGCGTAAAAAAAAATAAAAAATAAAAACAACAACTCAGCTTAACTGTAAGAGGACCAACCCCAACTGTGGCACTAATTGTGTCCTGTCAAAATAAATACGGATGATGATGATTAGATGAGCCGCAGATCTTCAGGGGTAGTGTCTTCCAAACTATTAAACGTTGCAACTTGAAGCAGCAGTGTACCTTCAGTCCTGGATTACATGATGCATGCAGTTAGAGATTTGAAGAAAAAGAAGACAATAGTAAAGTAACAAAATCATAAAGAGCTTTGATGACTCTGGTAGTTTTATGAGCACAGTCTCTTTTATTCTGGCTAAAGCATGTCATCTGTTTACATACAGTATAGTCATTTTTACATGTATACATATATACAGACGTATAATCCTAGCCATTAATCACCTTCCACAGCTGTTTTGTTTGTGGTAACTCAGATGTTTATTCACTGCAGTAGTTATTCTTACTGTTTGTCTGAACTCTTAAGTCGCCACAAATTTACATAAACGTAGGACACAAGCAGGGAAAATTTATTTTGTTGATGTTATTTTCTGAGTGGTTTCTGAAAACATTTATTGCACTCCCAAAACTGATTAAATTACTTCAGCTTTGTTCCTTTTTTTTTAACTGATTTTCTTATTTCCTCAAAAATCTGAGATTTTTCTCTTATTTAGTAAGTATACATGGGACTGGCAGTTAAGTACCAGTTTCCTCTTAAATATTTGCAATAATTTCTTTTATATTTCTACATTAGAAAGAATTTGCATTTTTTTCTGTGTAAAACATTCTGATTTATGTGTTTACATGGAGATTTTTTGTTTGGTAATTATTTATAATTAATTTATAATTAATTATTCTATATGGAAAGGGAGCCTCTGGCTAGCACAGTTCTCTTTTTCTTTCTCTATGTGCATACCATCATTTATGAAAAGGCTTTATTCATCAACCAATAGTACACACAGTATTCCTGCACCCCTAAATCAACTGGTGTCAGTCACCCTATTGCCTGCCAGACTGCTAATAAAAAAAAATGGTTAAATCTGATTTAAAGAATGTCCAAGTAATTTGTTGGTCTTCCCCAACATCAACAACTAACTCACTGCAACAGATTATAAAAATGTCCAGCTAACTCATATGCAGTAAGGTATTTAAAAAAAAAATTAAACACAGTTCACTTGATCTTTTTTTAACAACAGTAACGAGGAGATATACACTACCGTTCAAAAGTTTGGGGTCACTTAGAAATGTCCTTATTTTTTAAAGAAAAGCACTGTTTTTTTCAATGAAGATAACTTTAAACTAATCAGAAATGCACTCTAATATCTAATATACATTGCTAATGTGGTAAATGACTATTCTAGCTGCAAATGTCTGGTTTTTGGTGCAATATCTATATAGGTGTATAGAGGCCCATTTCCAGCAACTATCACTCCAGTGTTCTAATGGTACAATGTGTTTGCTCATTGCGTCAGAAGGCTAATGGATGATTAGAAAACCCTTGTGCAATCATGTTAGCACAGCTGAAAACAGTTTAGCTGCTTAGACAAGCTATAAAACTGACCTTCCTTTGAGCAGGTTGAGTATCTGGAAAAAATTATTATTTCAAATACAAATCATTATTTCTAACCTTGTCAATGTCTTGACTATATTTTCTATTCATTTTACAACTCATGGTGGTAAATAAGTGTGACTTTTCATGGAAAACACAAAATAATTGTCTGGGTGACCCCAAACTTTTGAACGGTAGTGTACATGTATTTATAAAGTTCAAACTGGTTATTCATCTCATAATTGGCTTTTTTTGCAACCAATTCTCCCTTAGATTTATTCAGAGGACTGTCTCTATCAGAAAGAGTCGGGTTAAGTTTGACAAAAGCATGACATGTTCAACACCTGTAGTTATGTCACATTATTCTCAGTAAACACATATACATTTTGTTCTGGTTTTTAATCAGAATAGCAACAGCAGTCTACGGCCTATATAGAATCTACGGTGCATTTTTAGTATCGCTAATCTGAATGAATCTGAACACCATGTACTGCATATACAAACTCTGCGTGTGTGTGTGTGTGTGTGTGTGTGCGCGCTTGCTTCCTTCATTTTGTTCTCAGAATGCTCCACACATCTCCATAGATGGAAAACTCAAGAATCTTTTAAATGCTACCCCAGGAACAAGTCTACAGAATGTTGTCATTGAAGGTAAGCTGAGTTTCACTGAGCCTCATGCAGGAACATGTTGATAATAGTATGAGTTTATAGTAGTGAGCCGCATTAGTATGAACAAGCATCTCCAGATTCAACAAAACTCCGATGTACTACTAAAGTGTGTAAACAGTCTGTGTACGCTTTCCGTAGTCTGACCATAAGTTTCATTCGCAAAAATGGCTTCATAGTCTTAAAAAAAAAAAACAAACTTTGAGTGAAATTTAAGTTCTCCCGTCTGAGATCCAAAAAGGAAAAAAAAAATAGTGTCAGCAGCAGAATCAAATGACCAGCAAAAATGAAAGAATCTGTCAGATTATAGGAGCCATTTCAGTGTGTCATGTTCCAGCAGCAGATGTTCATTTTAACAGTGACCGACATGAAGACGCAGGTGAACACATGGTCAGGTGTGCACACTGTACTGAAACTGTGCCGCTTTGCTGAGCAGTATGACCCATTTCAACAATTTGTGCTTAAAAACTGATCAGATTTGCCATTTGTTAAATATTCACAATATAATGTTAGTTTATATGAAAATAGTCTGCACCCTAACACTAAGGCGAAGCCCACACCTCATGTGAAAGCAGTAAAAATCAGAATGATATCCATGTGATCCAATGTGGTTTGCGTTGTGACAGTTGATAAATCACTCACCGATCAGCCAGCTATCAGCACCACCTTGTGTTAGACACGTCCCACTGCGCTGTTCTCACGTATCACAAGTCCTGCACTGTCCCGGCAACAATGTTTAGAATCTTATATTTTACGTCTGATATGTATTGAAAGATGCTGGGATAGGCTGCAGCCCCCCGCGACCCAAAAAGAATTAAGCGGAAGAAGATGAATGAATAAATGTATTGAATGGTGATGGAATGATACTGCTGTTAATTATTTTTAATTATAACTTGAATTAAAGTATAAAATCTTGCCAATTAATTACACTGGTCAACACCAAATTTATTGTCTAAGTTTGTTTTAGCCGATTTAGGACAATTTTGATGCGCTGAATCCAAAAATCACAGTGGTTTTGCTCAATCAGGTGAACTTTTTGAACTATGGCCACATGTTTTTTACGTTTTTTGTTTGCATGTACGAGTATTTTTGCTTTTTATGATGCAAAGTTCGTTTTTATTTCTTGAAATTCTCTGAATTTTGAACAATGATGATGCAACATTCAATTTATATGTATTTACCTTTATCAGTGTCTGCTATTCAATTTACAGCTGCTGTACAACTGCTTATAACTTAACATAAAAACCTGGCCTGATTGAGAGAAACGGATGTCATTTTCGGATTCAGCGGTGCAAAATTGTCTTAAATCAGTTGAAAAAACACAGACAACTTACAAAAAAAATTATTTTTGTTATGTTGTGTTATTAAGTGTAAAGTGTTTGCACTCTTCTATTTGATTCAGACAAATAAAATCTACAACCATTTAGTTTTTTTTCCCCCTTGTCCTGTCAGGCAGCGAGGTGAGCAGAACAGAAATCTGCTACCCTTATTGTGCCAAAACAGATTTACTTTGCCAAAAGGATCTTTGTACAGTACCAAACTATGTACTGTATATTATTGTAAACTCCTCCTGTAATAACTTTTAATACTTTATTTAAATTATTTTACCCATGAAGGACATGACAGGATGGGGAATGGGGAAAGGAAGTGTGGGGAGGGGGAAAGAAAAGTGAGAGGAACAGACAAAAAAGACAGACCAACAACTAAAACAAGCAGAAGACGGACTGCTTCTTCCACTGAAGAGGTCTCAACACAAGTCTGGTGTCCTCGCCTGTTAAAGGGGAGACGTTTGTGTGTGTGCATCCGTGTGTGTGTATATGAGAGCACGAGCAAAATAAGTGTGTGCATGTGAGTGGTTTGTCAGGAAACACACGAAGAGGGCGGCCGATCGCAGCATCCCCCCCCCCCCCGGCCCTCGAAACCCCGAGCAGGCAAGGCAATGCCATCAACCCCCACAGGGCACAAATGTCCAAGGCCAACAAGCCCCAGGAAAGCCAGGCATCCACCCCAGGAGGAACGGACGAGGGAGGCCGGACCGCCAGGCGGCCGCTGCAGCACGCCCATGCCCCCGGGTTACAACCATTTAGTAATAACAGTAAACTGTTTACACAAAACTCTTACAGCTGGTCTGGACCACTTGTAAATGTTGTTAGTAAATGTACTAAATTTCACATTACTAAGAGGTTGGTGAATCCCACAAGTTCACATAAATTGATCGTACATCACGTTTACGAACAAACATTAGTACTTATGATTCTTGCATGAGGCCCCATATTTCTTTTGAAAATACTTTTCTTTAAATGAAGTTGTACATCCCAGTCTTGCTGCCAAGTCCATGTTACTGAATTTCTGTGTGTATACAAATTTTAGGAGTTGTAACACCCCTGGGCACGCCTCTGAGGAGTAACTTTCACCCAGAGTTTGTCGGCGTGCTGCGTAAATTCACATTGAAAGAGCACAGACTGTTGTGGAATGGCCTTCTGCGTTCTTGGTGAGAACTTTATCAAGACCTTAATGCTGTCCTTGTCTTGTTCTTGTGTTATGTATATGTGCAGGTAATTTGCATATACAGTACATTATAGAAATATAGGGGTTGAAAAGACAAAATATTGCAAACAGTATTTAAACTAGGGCTGCCGTGAATGTTGACAATGAGAACAATGTTAAGGGATTAAAGTCCCGATGTTCAGTGTGCTGGACAACTTCTGTTGCTGAGTAAGAGCAGAAGTAGTGTGAGGCACACAAACTTTCTTATTTTACTTTGCAATTAAATATAAAATCATTTACAGACAGACTCTGCATGCTCATGCTGCAGTGACTTTTTAGTCATGAAGTTTATTTTGTGTTATCATCCTTTTTCCATCTTGTTGGTACATACAGAATAAGTCTGAAACTTGACACAACAATTAGGATCTAAATTAACAGAAAAGTTTTTAATGGGATCATAAATCAAGGGAGAATTAGGAGAAATTCCTCATAAACTTCATTACAGTCTTTATTTACAGAACTTTTAGTTTTTTGAGGCTATACTGAAATGTATTTAAAAAGCCCAATACAGGTTAACTATGAATTATGTTTAATATAATTAATGTGCAGTAACTTGTGTTTGATGATCCACGGTTCCTCCACCTGTTTCAGGATGGATGATGAACGGCTCTTGGACCAGAGGGTTGACACGATGCCCTTTTTATTGGTGGGATCGGACAGGACTGCAGTCAGAGTCCTGTCCCCTCTGCAGGCCTCCGGGGTGCACACAGAAGTCACCTATGAGAAGTTTCACCAGGTCAATCACAGTTTGGGTGATGCAGTAGGACAGTACCTCAGCGGGGTGAAGCTCAAAGGTCAACTGGAGATCGAGGAAATGCTCAAAGTGAGTTATACGATATATTATGTATACTGAGTTTGTTGATTTCTAACATCTAGGGTTGAGTGAAGTAACTAGTCCTTGATAGAAAAATAAGAGGGCCAATAAAACATCGATGGAACTCATAACAGCCAATTGAAATGAAAATGTTGCAGTGCTAAACCAATCATGTGGCTAGAAAAGAATTACACTGTCAGGCTAGGTTGATGCACGCAGCACACGTGGCTCCCAGTGGAGGTGTCCTCCCACCTCCTGACTGATGATGAGGGCCGGAGGGCCTGGACAAAGGTGCGGGCCGATCCAGAGGGAAAGCAGAGGATGCCATGTGTTGTGGGCAGTAGCTGTGTCATTTGGCCAGCCCGTTCAAAAAAGTTCAGAGAAATTAGATAGTGTGGGGCTTTTTTTGACCGTTTTTGGTGGTTTTTCAGCCATCCATTCATCCATCCATCCATCTTCTACCGCTTTTCTGGAGGTCCGGGTCGCAGAGGCAGCAGTTCAAGCAGAGAAGCCCAGACTTCCCTCTCCCCAGCCACCTGCTCCAGCTCTTCAGAGAGGATACCAAGGCGTTCCCAGACCAGCTGGGAGACATAGTCTCTCCAGCGAGGCCTGGGTCTGCCCCGTGGTCTCCTCCCAGTTGGACGTGCCCGAAACACCTCAAGTGGGAGGCATCCAGGAGGCATCCTGATCAGATACCCATACCACCTCAACGGACGCCTTTCAATGTGGAGGAGCAGCAGTTCTACTCTGAGCCTCTCCCGGATGACTGAGCTCCTCACCCTATCTCTGAGGGTGAGTCCAGCAATCCTACGGAGAAAGCTCATTTCAGCCGCTTGTATCCGCGATCTTGTTCTTTCGGTCATTACCCAAAGCTCGTGACCATAGGTGAGAGTAGGAACGTAGATTGACTGGTAAATCGATAGGTTTGCCATAGAACTAAGCTCCCTCTTCATCACAACAGACCGGTACAATGTCCGCATCACTGCAGATGCTGCTCCGATCCGTCTGTCAATCTCTCGCTCCATTTTCCCCTCTGGTGGAAAATGGAGCCGCTTCCACCCGCTGGTGGCTAGCGTCTGGTGGCCGGGTTTCCACCCATGGGACCCGGCCAGGCTCAGCCCGAAGGAGTTACATGGGTCCGCCCTCCAGTGGGCTCACCACCTGCAGGAGGGATCATGGGGGTCCGGTGCTATGTGGATTACGTGGCGGTCAAAGGCGGAGACCTTGGCGGACTGATCCCAAGCTTTCTAAACTGGTTTTTCAGTCTATTAATTAAAAATAATTTAAATCTAAACAAAGAGGTAGTTTTGAGATTTTATTTTGTATTAATATCTACCTGTTTATTTGAAGCTAATTAAACATTTTGTTTATGTTCCCCTATAAAAAAGTGTTTATTGTACCCCTTGCAACTAAGTTGGAGGGTATAATGTCTTTGACCTGTCTGTCCGTGTGATTGATTTTCTGTTGTCGCCACTGTAACTTTTGCATTTCTCATTGAATTCACTTCAAATGTATACAAAGCCTTTAACTCATCAGTACCTTGGATATACTGTATTAGATTATCAGGCACATTTATTGAGGGATTCCATTTATTTCGAGGAGGGGTCTTTTTCTGATGTCACCACTATGGCTTCTACATTTCTGATAAAATTGACTTCCTATCTACAGTGGTGTGAAAAAGTGTTTGCCCCCTTCCAGATTTCTCATTTTTTTGTATGTTTGTCACACTGAAATATCTGACACTGAATATCTTTGTCTAAATATTAGACAAAGATAACACAAGTAAACACAAAATGCAGTTTTAAATGAAGCTGTTTATTTTTAAGGGTAAAAAAACAAATCCAAACCTACATGGCCCTGTGTTTGCCCCCCTTGTTAAAACCTAAATTAACTGTGGTTTATCACATCTTTGGAAAGCTGAGTTCAATTTCTCTATCCACACCCAGGCCTGATTACAGCCACACCTGTTCTCAATCAAGAAATCACTTAATAGGACCTGCCTGACAATGTGAAGTAGACCAAAAGATCCTCAAAAGCTAGACATCATGCTGCGATCCAGAGAAATTCAGGAACTAATGAGAAACAAAGTAATTGAGATTTATCAGTCTGGAAAAGGTTATAAAGCCATTTCTAAAGCTTTGGGACTCCAGCCAACCACAGTGAGAACCATTATCCACAAATGGCAAAAACATGGAACAGTGGTGAACCTTCCCAGGAGTGGCTGGCCAACCAAAATTAGCACAAGAGCGCAGCAACGACTCATCCAAGGGGTCACAAAAGACTCCACAAAAACATTTAAAGAACTGCAGGCCTCACTTGCCTCAGTTAAGGTCAGTGTTCATGACCCCACCATAAGAAAGAGACTGGGCAAAAATGGCCTGCATGGCAGAAGTTCCAAGATGAAAACCACTGCTGAGCAAAAAGAACATAAAGGCTCATCTCAGTTTTGCCAGAAAACATCTTGATGATCCCCAAGACTTTTGGGAAAATACTCTGTGGACTGACAAGACAAAAGTTTAACTTTGTGGAAGGTGTGTGTCCCATTACATCCGGTGTAAAAGTAACACAACATTTCAGAAAAGGAACATCATACCAACAGTAAAATATGGTGGTGGTAGTGTGATGGTCTGGGGCTGTTTTGCTGCTTCAGGACCTGGAAGACTTGCTGTGGTAAATGGAACCATGAATTCTGCTGTCTACCAAAATATCCTGAAGGAGAATGTCCGGCCATCTGTTCGTGACCTCAAGCTGAAGCGCACTTGAGTTCTGCAGCAGGATAATGACCCAAAACACACCAGCAAGTCCACCTCTGAATGGCTTAAGAAAAACAAAGTGAAGACTTTGGAGTGACCTAGTCAAAGTCCTGACCTGAATCTGATTGAGATACTGTGGCATGACCTTAAAAAGGCGGTTCATGCTCAAAAACGCTCCAATGTGACTGAATTACAACAATTCTGCAAAGATGAGTGGGCCACAATTCCTCCACAGTGCTGGAAAAGACTCGCTGCCAGTTGTCGCAAACGCTTGATTGCAGCTGTTGCTGCTAAGGGTGGCCCAACCAGTTATTAGGTTTAGGGGGCAATCACTTTTTCACACAGGGCCATGTAGGTTTGGATTTTTTTTTTCCTTAATAATAAACACCTTCATTTAAAAATTGCATTTTCTGTTCACTAGTGTTATCTTTGTCTAATATTTAAATTAGTTTGATGATCTGAAACATTTAAGCGTGACAAACATACAAAAACTGAGAAATCGGGAAGGGGGCAAACACTTTTTCACACCACTGTATACTTCTAATGGAGGGGAGGGCCTTATACTTTTTCACTCCATTTTATGTGGTCACCAGAACAGAGTCTGCATTTCTGATTGGATTGACTTCCTATTTATACAGAAACTTTGACTCCAATGGGGGGGTTCTATTTTTGGGGAGGGAGACTTATTTTCAGTCTATCTTATACTGATCACAGATCTCATTGGGGGCCCCTGATATGCAGATGGCATATGCATCTGTGCATCTGTGCAGATGCATTGGGGTCTGTGAGCTTGTTCACTAAGGTTCTTTCATAATAATAATAATAATAATAGTAATTATTATTATTATTGTAATTATTATTGGGTAGCACAGTGGCCCATTGGTTAGCACTGTCACCTCACAGTGAGAAGGTCCTGGATTCGTATCCATGAGCTGGCCAGCTGGGACCTTTGTGTGTGGAGTTTGCGTGTTCTTCCCTTGTTTGTGTGGGTTCTCTTCACATTTCCTCCCACAGTCCAAAGACTTGAATTTTATGATAATTGGCAGTAACCGGGGTTTCCAAATTGCCTATAGGTATAAATGTAAGAATGACTCGCATTCATACCATGGGGTCTCTGTGTTGGCCTTGCGATGAAATTTCAGTCTGTCCAGGGTGTACCCTGCTTCACGCCTGAAGAAGCTAGAAAGGCTTCAACAACAATACCCCCCATGACCCAATGAATGAATGAATTACACAGGGTTACAAAAATAATTTTTTTGTAAGTTGTCTGTGTTTTTTCAACTGATTTAAGACAATTTTGCAACGCTGAATCTGAAGTTGACATCAGTTTCTCTCGATCAGGTGCTAAGTAAAAACCTGTACTTACTTAGTACTTAACTTAGTACTGTGCATGTATTTACCTTTATATAAAGGTAAGTACATGTAAATTGAATGTTATGTCATCATTGTTCAAAATTCAGAGAATTTCAAGACATAAAAAAGAATTTAGCATCATATAAAGCGAAAATACCCATACATGTAAACAAAAACATATAAAACAACATCTGGCCATAATTCAAAAAGTTGACCTGATTGAGCAGAACCAATGTGATTTTTGGATTCAGCACATCAAAATTGTCCTAATTCAGTTAAAAATGGTTGATGGTGTTACTGCCTCTCTGCATCGGATTCTAGACTTGGTAGCCCCTTTAAAAAAGAAAGTCTAACCAGAGATTTCTTACCCCTTGGTTTAACTCAGAAACTTGTGGCTTAAAACAGAAAACTCGTCAATTGGAAAGAAAATGGCATTCAACTAATTCAGATGAATTCTACTTGGCGTGGAGAAATAATCTCTTAATCTATAAAAAATCTCTTAGAAAAGCTAGATCAAGCTATTATTCTGCATTAATAGAAGCAAACAAGAATAACCCCAGGTTTCTCTTCAACACTATAGCCAGGCTTACAAAGAGCCATGACTCGGTCAATCCTCGCATCCCCCCTGAGCTTTCTAGTCAGGACTTTCTGAACTATTTCAATCTTAAAATTTTATCTATTAGAGATGAAATCAGTCAGATTCTTCCTACCGTTAACTCTAGTACATTAACTACTGCAACTCCCTCAATTGATATCTGCTTAGATAAGTTTACTCCAATCGACCTCTTAGAGTTGGATAAAATAATTTCCTCTTTTAAGCCTTCATCTTGCCTTCTGGACCCTATTCCTTCCAGGTTATTTAAAATTACTTTCCCAATTATTGGTAGCCGTATTCTTCTTATCATTAATTCTTCTTTAACTCAAGGTTATGTTCCACTGGCTTTTAAAACTGCTGTAATTAAACCTTTACTTAAAAAACCGACGCTCGATCCTGGAGTTTTGGCCAATTATCAATCAGTCTCTAATTTGCCTTTCATTTCAAAAATCTTGGAAAGAGTTGTTGCTGTGCAATTATCTGACCATTTACAGGGAGTTGGTTTGTTTGAGGTGTTTCAATCTGGGTTCAGTGCTCATCACAGCACTGAAACTGCCTCAGTGAAGGTCTCTAATGACCTCCTGACTGCATCTGATAATGGACTTGTCTCTGTTCTTGTTCTTTTAGATCTCAGTGCAGCCTTTGACACTCGATCATGCCTTTCTACTTGATAGATTTGGAACACTTTGTTGGACTCAGTGGAACTCCGTTGCAATGGTTTAGATTTTATTTGTCTGATAGATTTCAGTTTGTCCATGTCAATGATGGATTTTCTTTCTATCCTAAGCTCAGTCACGGAGTTCCACAGGGATCTGTATTGGGCCCTACTCTTTTTAGTCTACAGTATATATGCTCCCGTTGGGCAATATTATCAGAAAGCATTGTATACATTTTCACTGTTACGCGGATGACACACAACTATACCTGTCAGTGAAGCCCGATGATTGTGATCAGCTGGCCAAGTTAGATGCCTGTCTTAAGGACATCAAAGCTTGGATGACTTGTAATTTTTTACTATTGAACTCTGATAAGACTGAAGTCATTGTTGTTGGCCCAAAACATCTTAGAAATTCCTTTTCAGATTATGCCCTTAATTTAGATGCGGCCACTCTCACTCTGAACAGTTGTGTGAGGAACCTTGGAGTGATTTTTGACCAGGATTTGTCTTTTAATTCACATATTAAAACTGTTTCTAGGACCGCCTTATAGCATCTGTGCAGTATTGCCAAGATCAGGAGCAGCTTGTCTCTGGGTGATGCTGAGAAACTGATTCATGCCTTTGTCAGTTCGTGATTAGATTATTGTAATACGCTGTTATCTGGTTGTCCTAAAGTATCTTTAAAAAATCTTCAGTTGATTCAAAATGCTGCTGCTAGAGTTTTAACTGGTTCTAGAAAAAGAGATCATATTTCCCCGGTTCTGTCCTCCCCCCATTGGCTTCCCATTGAATTCAGAATCAAGTTTAAAATCCTTCTTCTTAATTTCAAAGCTCTTAACAATCTGGCCCCCCAATATATAAAAGATCTGATATTACCTTAACATCCTAATAGAGCATTACGCTCCCAAAATTCTGGCTTACTTGTGGTGCCCAGAATCTCCAAAAGTACGGTGGGAGGCAGAGCCTTCTGCTACCAAGCTCCTTCTCTCTGGAACTCCGGGAGTCAGACTCGGTCTCTGTTTTTAAGAACAGGGTAAAATCTTTCCTTTTTAATATAGCTTTCGTTTAAGGAGGGTTTTTGTGTCTTTTAACCCCACTCTTGTTCTATTGTTATCTGATCCATACTGCTGGTTGACCTCCAATATTGTACTTGGCATCTTACTGCTATGTTCTTTATGTCTGTCCTTTCCATCCTCCCTATCCCCTCATCCCCAGCCAGTCGCAGCAGACGACTGCCCGTCCCTGAGCCTGGTTCTGCTAGAGGTTTCTTCCTTCCAAATGGGAGTTTTTCCTCTCCACTGTCGCTTAGTGCTTGCTCATAGGGGATCGTCTGATTGCTGGGTCTTTCTGTGACTGTGTGGTTTTTTTCTGCACTGTGGCGCCACGAGACGGCTTTTGTTGTGATGTGGCGCATTATAAATAAAGCTGAATTGAATTGAAAAAAAAAAACCTCAAACAATAAATTTTGTGTTGACCAGTGTTATTATCAGTTGTATTTTTATTGATTGATTGTTTTACCTATTTTATGCATTTGGTATTGACCAAATATTTTTTCATTGATTTTGCTTGTGCTCTTTTTAATGCTTGAAGCATTTAAGTGGTCAGAATTAAGACTGTAGTTAAAATACTGTGTACCTATTTTTTAATAGTTTTATATAGTCTTCTACGGTGCATTTGTCATTAAGCTTATGAGTTCTTCACATTTCACTTGTACAAAAGAACCTTTAATCTTGGCAGAAATAGTGATTTGATTTATTGTGTGATATCACTATTGATCATTCATTCATCTTCTTCCGCTTAATCCTTTTCGGGTCGCGGGGGGGCTGGAGCCTATCCCAGCATCTTTGGGCGAGAGGCAGGGTACACCCTGGACAGATCGCCAGTCCGTCGCAGGGCCAACACAGAGATCAATATGAAAAAAATCTATTTTGATGAGATTTTTTTCTTTATCACCCAGCCCTTTTTTACATGATATTCAAATCATACTTGGTGAAGAAAATGTGAATATTTTGTCACTTACTTGAACGAGATGTTCCTAATGACATATTATGTGAATGTACACTTCTCTCCAGGTGGGAACTACTCTTACAGGAGTCGGTCAGATAGTTCAGGACACTGACGGCACCCTGAGTCTTCATCCCCCTTCTGACGGCTCTCAGTACTTCCTGAGCATGGCAGACTTTGACACCCTGCGAGACGAGCATGCAAGCAAGGCATTTACTTGGAAGGCTCTGGCTATCACTTCTGCTTTGGCAGGAGCAGCAGTCCTCCTCTGGGTTGGCCTGCGCTATTACCGCCACCAAAAGAGACGCCAGCAGCAGGAACTTGAAAGACGAGAATTTGAGCGATTCCGCACCGAAGCCGCAAGAGTACATGATGCAGGCCCCGAGGCCCTTCAAGCAGGAGCCAATGAACAGACAGATATGTGTGTGATTTGCCTCAGTGAACCTCGTAACTGCATTCTGCTGAACTGTGGGCATGTCTGCTGCTGCGCCACCTGTTTCCAGGCTTTACCGCAACAAAAATGCCCCATCTGTAGACAGGACATTGTGAGGGTGGTGCCGATCTATCGAGTCTGACCATGTGACTTCGGAGGACTTTGCCAGCTTTGCACCCCAACCTACACTTGATAAAATGATAATAAATGTGAATACACTGTGGATATTTTCTTCATTATCATATCCAATTAAGGTTATTTTACCAGAGATACTGTGAGGATTAAACTACTGTGGGGATACTGTGAGGATTCTTGCAATATAAATGATTATTTACAAAATGTTTGTGACGTGCCTTATTCCAACACTTTTTGTGACTGCTGAAGGTACTGTACCTGTCATCGTATTGAACTACAGCTTTGTTTCAGCCAGGTTTCATTATGTGTGTCATACCCAGTGTTGGGCAAGTTACTAAAACATAGTAACTAGTTACGGTTACTAGTTACTTCTTTTCAAAAGTAACTGAGTTACTTTTGAGTTACTGCATGATTAAAGTAACTAGTTACTTGGAAAAGTAACTTTCATGTTACTTTTAAATGCATACTTAAATCATCTTGCACACACAGCAAGATCAAGGGCTCCTTGTTCTCACCAGAAAAAAAGAAGAAAAAGAAAACTGATGAGAAATAAAGTCTCATCTTACAGAGAAAAAGATGTCTCAGATTTACACAAAATATTGTAATCAGTTGAAAGTCAGAAATTCACTAGAAATAAAGCTGTAAATTCACAGAGAAAATTTTGGACCCTCTGATGGGCCGTTTTTGGCCCACGTGCCATATGTTTGACACCCCTGGACCAGCCCATTAAAAACGCATATTTAGAGGATTTACTTCCATGAAATAGTTGCGCATCACAACCGCATGTAAATGAATGAGATAAAATAAAATAGAAAGCACAGATAAATGAAAGTTCACCTGTTAGAAGCTGTTCTTTACTGCAACAAATCACAGTCACTTTTTCTCTTTGCATAAGAAAACTGTAAATGTGAGCTTCTTGCTAAAAAAATACTCATGTTTAACCACAGAGGTAGGAGCTGTTAGGGGCTACTTACCGCTCGGACAATGGGTGATCAGGGCTGGATATGAGAAGCCGCCACCGCCACGGCATTTCTTCCCCAGGTTGTGATGAGAACTGGGGCAGGACAGGAAACGGACTCATGGAGGAGACTGTGTGACGGCTGCATCAGTTACGGTAGGGTCAGTTTATATTTATTTGCTTGTCTTTGCCTTTGGCATGACAACCTCCAGTGGCTTGAGGCCGCTGGTGGCACTGGGGATGGCAGTCCTGCCAATAGCCACCGAAACTGTATTCATCCCCAGCTGGCAGCTGATGAGGAGGGTGTCTAGAAACTGCAAGTTGTATGATCGTCTATTTGCACTAAAAATATCTATCCATATTAATAAGTAACACATCTGATCAAATTTCAGTAACTAACGCATTACTGAATTTTTAAACAGTAATTTTGTTACACAGCACGCTACTGCAAAAGTAGTGGTGTTACAGTAACACGTTACTTTGTAACGTGTTACTCCCAACACTGGTAATACCTGGTAGAGCTATAATTTAAGCAATAGAGATCAATGAAAATATTAAAACAATGGTTTGTCAAATCAAAATGAGTAAAGCATCACTTTTTAAAGCTTTATTGTGTCTATTTTGCTCATTATGTATGGAGGATTAGGAAGTTCATTAGAGTAATTAATCAGCCTGATTTGTATCAGGGATGGAATGTTATCAATAATTGTAATATTTAGATTTAATTGTCCAATTATTGTTCAACAAAAACAGAAATTTTAGATAGATAGATGTACTTTATTGATCCCAAACTGGGAAATTACAGTGTAACAACAGTATGACAGTAGACAACCAAACAACAGAAACACACACATGACAGACAAAGGGATTACCCATGGAAAGTAAAACTAACACGACTACAAAACCTATATACATCATAGCTTAATATATAATGACCCATATAAACACATGAATCATGCCATTGCACAAAGGACTATCAGGAGCAGAGTGAAATGTGAGGTACCAGTTAGTCTGTAAGGTGCAGTGTAGCAGCATAGCTATGACCAGAATACAGCATCATAGTGAGTTATTGTACAGTGAAATTGCATGTGGCAGGAAAGATTTCCTGTACCTGGCCGTTCGACAACAAAGCTGTAGTAGTCTACTGGAGAAAGTGCTTCGCTGTCTATCTAGTGTGTGGTGGAGGGGGTGATCAGAATTGTCCATGATGGATCGCAGTTTATTTAGTGTTCTCCTCTCCATCACTGTCTCAAAGGTCTCCGGTCTGAGACCAATTACAGAGCCAGCCCTCTTGATAATCTTGTCAAGTCTGTTGGTATCTCTGGCCCTGATACTGCTACCCCAACAGACAGCAGCAAAGAAGATGGCGCTGGCGACAACGGTCTGGTAGAAAAGCTCCAGCATCCTGCTGCACACGTTGAAGGATCTTAGCTTTCTCAGGAAGTAGTCTGCTCATCCCCTTCTTGTGCGCAGCATCGGTGCTGAATCTCCAGTCCAACCCGCTGCTGATCCTGACACCCAGATATTTGTAGTCCTCAACCACTCCCATATCCTCCCCCCAATCTGCGGTGGCTGAGGAGTCTTCCTCTTCCTGAAGTCAATCACCATCTCTCTGGTCTTGCTGACATTCAACCTCAGGTGATTCTGCTCCGTCCACTCCACAAATCTGTCTACCAGTGCCCTGTACTCCCCTTCCTCTCCTCCTCTTACACACCCCACAACAGCTGAGTCATCAGAGAATGTCTGCAGGTGGTATGACTCAGTGTTGTACTGAAAGTCAGTGGTGTATAAGGTAAAAAGAAAAGGAGAGAGCACAGTCCCCTGTGGAGCTCCCGTATCACTAGCCACCACTCCAGACAAGACATTGCCCAGCTGGACAAACTGTGGTCTGCCTGTCAGGTAGTCAGTAATCCAGGAGATCACAGAGCTGTCAACCCCCATCACCCTCAGCTTCTCACCCAGCAGCACTGTCTGAATGGTGTTAAAGGCACTGGAGAAATCAAAAAAAGTGATTCTCACAGTATCTCCTCCACCATCTAGGTGCAGATGGGCTCGTTGCAGCAGGTAGATGACAGCATCTTCAACTCCTAAATGGGGCTGATATGCAAACTGCAGAGGTTCCAGCCACGTCTTCACCCGTGGCCTCAGGTGGGCTAAGACCAGTCTCTCCAGGACCTTCATCACATGAGATGTGAGGGCAACTGGTCGGTAGTCATTCAGATCCGATGGAGATGACTTCTTGGGGACAGGAACCAGGCAGGATGTGTTCCACAGCACCGGTACTCTCTCCAGGCTCAGGTTGTACAGGTGTTTCAGTACTGGAGCTAGTTGGTTGGCACAGGTCCTCAGGGTCCTTGCTGAGATGCCATCAGGGCCTGAAGCCTTCCACTGACGGAATCTCTCCAGCTGTTTCTCCACCTGATCTGTAGTCACCGTGAAGTGAGGGAGGGTCCTGGTGCCCTCTGAGGAGGAGGAGGAGGAGGAGGGAGATGGAGAAAGGTTCTGCACAGGAGGGTGGGTGGGGAGGGGTGCGTGGGGGTCTGGTTGTGTTGCTCAGGTGACAGACTGTGAGTTGAACCTGTTAAAAAACAGATTCAGTTCCTCATCTCTCTCCTGGCTCCCAGATGGCTGCCCGACTCTCCCCTTGCACCTAGTTATTTGTTTCATTCCCTCCCACACATCTTTAGTGTTGTTTTGCCTGAGTTTCTCTTCCAACTTCCTCCTATAATTGTCCTTGCACCTTCTCAGCATCTCTCTCAGCTCATGCTGCACTCCCCTCAGCTTCTCCTTGTCTCCAGCGCTAAAAGCTCTCTTCTTTTTGTTCAGAAGTGCTTTCAGGTCACTGGTGACCCATGGTCTGTTGTTGGAGAGGTCCTTCTGCTCCTCTTGTAAGATGGACATTTGAAACATATGTTCAATTTGACCCAATCTTGTTTCTTTTCACTTAAAAAAATATTGTGAAAATATCGTTGCTACACATTTGGTAAAAAATAAGTTAAAGCTGGAGGAGGCAGAAATCTGAGAAACCAGGAAGGGAAAAAAAAAAAACTGCCTGAAAGCTGGAAAAAAGAAACCTTGCTTCCTGCAGCTCTCCCTGACATCTCTGTTCTAACCCATTTCCCATCTGAAATGCATGTTTCAGTGGCCAATAGCAAAGTCTCTGCCTGACAAGACTTGTGATTGGGGGGGTGAAGCTTTCTCCAGGCTGAATGGAGCCCAAAGGTGTGGTGTAGTTGTCATGTCAGACAATATGCACTACAAATGTCTGTAGCAGGGGTGTCCAATCATGTGCCATGGAGGGCCAAGCAAGTTTTCTCTTCTACCCATTCTCTTCAGTAGGTGTTTTCACTTATCAGCAATCAGTGGGAAGAAATTCAGTGGAATCTGCTGTTGAAGACACTGGTTGGAGGTAAAGCCTGCAGGGTCTTGGCATTCCATGGCACATGACTGGACACCCCTCATCTATAGGATAATTTATTTTCAAATTTAAATTAGAAAAGCACTCAGAGAGCACATAACTCTGCCAAGGCTCCTTCTGTCCCTCATGGATCACCTCCAAAATGTAATGGGTTCGTGTATAGGTCTAGAACAGGGATAATAATAAATCAGATTTATATAGCGCTTTATCATAGACACTGCAAGATGCTTTTACAAATAGATACATTATTCATTCACTCCAGACAGACAATGGTAGTGGCAAGCTACAACTGTAGCCACAGCTACCGTGGGGCAGGCTGACAGAAACGTGGCTGCCAATCCATGCCAATGGCCTCTCTGGCCACCACTGAACATTTATACACAACATGAAATAAAGTGACTATAATGGAGGTGATGGTTTAGCGGTTAATCATCTGGTCTACAAGTGGGAGGTCTGCGTTCAAATCCCAGCTGTGTCATCCTTGTAGCTTAATTTTTATTTGCAAGGTGAAGTGTTTGTTGTGTTTCATAGAGCTTGGATCATTATTAATTCAATTCAGTTCAATTCAATTCAACTTTATTTATATAGCACCATATCACAACAACAGTCATTTCATAGCACTTTCAAATGTAGGGAAAATCCCACAATTGGAGAAAGACCCCAGCAATCAGACAATCCCCTGTGAGCAAGCACTTAGCGATGGTGGAGAGGAAAAAATCCCATTTAACAGGAAGAAACCTCTAGCAGAACCAGGCTCAGAGAGGGGCAGTCATCTGCTGCGACTGGCTGGGAGGTGAGGGGATAGAGAAGATGAAAAGAACAGACATAAAGAGAGCAAACATTAATGGAGAGAAGCCAAGTACATTATTGGAGGTCACCCGGCAGTCTAACTCTATTAACAGTAAAACAAAGGGGGGGTTAAGAGACACAAGATCCCTCCCTAATCGTAGGCTATATTGAAGAGGAAGGTTTTTACCCTATTCTTAAAAGCAGAGATCGAGTCTGACTCCCGAACCCAGATTGGTAACTGGTTCTACAGGAAAGGAGCTTGATAGCAGAAGGCTCTGCCTCCCATTGTACTTTTGGAGATTGTAGGTATTACAAGTAATCCAGCATTTTGGGAGCATAGTGCTCTGTTAGGATGATAGGATGATATCAGATCTTTTATATAAAAGGGGGCCTGATTATTAAGAGCTTTGTAAGTGAGAAGAAGGATTTTAAAACTTAATTCTAAACTCTATGGGAAGCCAATGAAGGGAGGCCAGAACCGGAGAGATATGATCTCTCTTTCTAGAACCAGTTAAGACTCTTGCAGCAGCATTTTGGATCAACTGAAGACTTTTTAAAGATATTTTAGGACAACCTGGTAATAACGAGTTACAATAAGCTAATCTAGAGATAACAATAGGTTCATATAGGTTCATTATATAATCAAACTCTAAAAATCTTGGATAAAAAGCCCATTAGGTGGCATCACTGTTATATTTTTAAAAAATACAATCTATTGAGTTTGAGAGTTTCATTGACCTCTGTTTTCTGAAATTAATTTTCAAATGTTTCCATAAATCAGCGCCTGAGCCACTTGCTGGTTTCATCCAAAGACAGGACAGCAGCAGAGCCACCAGGAGTTCTGTTAACAATAACTGTAAAATATTCCACCGCAGAACCACATTTGGACAAACAGCTTTCTCTATAAAGGGCAGTCATATCTGGAACACAATGCCAAATGAAATTAAAATAATAACGGACTTTAAAACATTCACTACAAAGGTTAAAAACTGGCTGAAAAATAAACAAGAATGTACCCATGTATGAAATGATTGTCTGCAGGGTGAGAGTGAATGAAGGGAAGGAATGAATGTGTTTGTTTATAGTGAGTGACGAAGGGAGGGAGGCCTGAAATAGGCAAATGTGAATCAGGTTTTTATATTTTGTATTTATAATCTTTTTTGCATGTGGTTATTGTTTATTCTGTTTTCATTTTTTCATTTCCTTATCCTTCTTTCTTTTTACTTGTTTATTCTTTCTAAAGCCCATCCAGGGACAAGAGTTGCAAATTAGCTAATAGCTATACACTCTTTGTGCAACACATTAGATTGATTGTCATTTGATTAATTGTCTATGTTTATTGCACTGTCCCTGTCAAATAAACAAATAAAATAAATAAATAAACAAAAGCGTGGATCAGTTTCTCAGCATCATTCAGAGACAAGATGCTCCTAATCTTGGCAATATTGCACAGATGATAGAAGGCAGTCTTAGAAACAAATTTAATATGTGAATTAAAGGACAGATCTTGATCAAAAATAACTCCAAGGTTCCTCACAGAACAATTCAGAGTAAGAGTAGCGGTGAAGCGGCATGATAATATAAAGGCAGCGATGGAGTTTTTAGTTGGTTTATTGAATCATACCGCCTTCATCGGAACACCCCCCCAGCCCTCGTGCTGCGGGCTGAAGTGATGTCCTCAGGCTCTCAGAGAGGAGACACAAAGTGCATGTCTGCAGCAGTTGAAGGAGTCAGTGAATGAGAGGCAGATTTACAGAACAGTGCAGCATATATACCCAACTCAGACAATACATCAAAGACATTCACAGCAGTCGATCTGGGCATTTGCATATCAGAGGTACAGACAGGATGCATGAACACAATGCATGGATGACACTTTAACCTCACAGCTGTAAACTCAGCATGCAGTGGAAAAAACCCAGGAGTAACGAGCTGACTGTCTCTGTGTGTTGTGGGGGGGTTGAATCAACCCGCCACACTCTCCTGTAGAAGAGCTTGGAATAACGAGGCGATGTGACTTATAAACCAAAGTTTATTATCAGCTTCGCTCCTCTAACAAGTCTCATCTCAGTGCAGAAGCAGAAGTAGAATAGAGGAAGAACACATTCAGCTCTACATACTTATACCTACACATAACAAAAGACATGCATATAAAGCTGACATCCCGCATTATCTTAATCCCCCTCCTTTGTCTTCGTATCCCTCCACCTGGCCCTGGGAGGTCAGGGCGATCGATCTGGTCTCCACCGCAGCGCCTCGGATGCTCTTTGATCTCCGCTGACGGTTGAGACCTCTTTGTCCTGTTCTGAGGTGTGAAGTCGCTTTACATATGTAATCACCAAACATTCTCACATGCTTATACATATGTAGGTTATGGGATATATGATTAATATAGACCACAGCCCCCCCCCCAAACGACTAAGAAAAGGACAATAGAAAAATTCACAGTTTAAGATAATTATTATGACATACTAACTGCTACACCTCTTGATAAGGAAGAAACTTTCCAGCAGCTATGCTCCTGTAGAGAATTCAGTGGTAATCATAACAGCGTAGTAATATCACAAGTCAGTCTTAAACTGTTACAGCACAATTAGTGAACAACTTTTGAGTAGTTTGCATCAGTCCCTGTGCCGTCTGGGTTTTAATCTTCTCCCGAATCTGCTGTGGGTCCGCTTGGGCGTCCTGGTGGGACCTTCCTGTAAGGAATCTGCAGCTTGGGGAGGAGAGTGATTATTTGTTCTCTGCAGGGGGGCTGAGTCTTTTCTCTTGGGGGGTCTACCCCGCCGAGGTGCTCTCGCCAACCGTGCAGGTTCGTCTCTCAACAAGAAGGCAGGTTTAAGTCTGTCAATGCTGACTGTTTCTTTTCTGTCCCCTAAATCAAGCACAAAATGCTTATCACCAGGTTCCAGCACTCTGAAAGGTCCATCGTATGGTGGACGGAGGGTTGGTTTTAAAGCTTCATGCCTAACAAAAACGAATTCAGCGTTTTTTAAAGCTTGGGGGACAAAAACCCGTGGAAAAGAGTGATGTGCCGGTCCGGGGAGAGTGTCAGGACCGTTGCTGCCTAAAAGCCTCGGGGCTGGAAGATGCCCTGGCTCTGGGTTCTCTGGTAAAAATTCACCTGGGAGCCTGAGAGGTTGTGCAAAAACTAATTCTGCTGGGGAGGCATCTAGATCCTCTTTAGGCGCAGCACGCAACCCCAATAAAACCCAGGGAAGTTTATTTACCCAATTTGTATCCGTTAGTGAGGCTCTGAGGGCGGCCTTTAAAGATCTGTGAAAGCGCTCGCATAACCCATTAGCCTGAGGGTGATAAGCGGTGGTGCGGTGAATTGTCGCTCCTAAGCTGCTGGCCATGGCTGACCAAAGCTCCGAGACGAATTGAGGCCCCCTATCGGACGTGATGTCCGATGGGACGCCAAAACGTGCCACCCAGTTTGTCACAAAAACGTGAGCGACTTCCTCAGCTGTGGTTGACGCCAGAGGGACCGCCTCAGGCCAGCGCGTAGTACGGTCTATCATTGTTAACAGATGTGTGAAACCTTGGGAGGAAGGTAGAGGTCCCACGAGGTCGACATGAACGTGGTCGAACCTTCTAGCTGGGATACGAAAAGGCTCTAGAGGGGCTTTTGTGTGTTTGTGTATTTTGGCGCGCTGACAAGACATGCAAGTTTTTGCCCATTCTTTTACGTTTTTGCGCAGCCAGGGCCACACAAACTTTTCGGCGACCATTTTAACCGAGACGCGCACACCCGGGTGCGCGAGGGCGTGAATTGAGTCGAAAATAAGGCGGCGCCATGCAGCTGGGACTACCCGGCGAGGACGGCCGGTTGAGATGTCACATATTAGGGGGGGTACACCGTCGCGTAAACCCCTTTCCTCCAGCCTTAACCCTGTTGGTCCAGACAGGAGTGCGCGCACGTCTGCGTCACTACTTTGCTCCTCCGCCATGGCTGCGTAATCTATCCCTACGTGGATTGGGGCCACATATGTGTCCGCGTTGGCGAAGAGTTCTGCGGCTGAGGTAATATAATCTGTCTCCTCGCGCTCTGGCGATGTCACAGCGTGAGAGAGGCAGTCTGCTACCACGTTAAGTTTGCCTGCCACATGTCGAATGTCTGTGGTGAACTCTGAAATTGCAGCTAGCTGTCTTTGTTGCCTGCCTGACCATCGTTCTGAAATTTTAGCCATCGCAAAGGTGAGCGGTTTGTGGTCTACAAAAGCCGTGAAACGCCGCCCCTCTAACCAGAACTGGAAGTGGTGGATGGATAAATGAAGCGCTAGCAGCTCCCTGTCAAAAGTGCTGTATTTACGCTCAGTTTGGTTTAACGATTTGCTGAAAAATGCCAAAGGTTGCCAGGTTCCGCCAACGTGTTGTTCTACAGCCGCCCCTATGGCCAGGTCTGAAGCGTCTGTGGTTAGCGCAATGCGGGCCGAGGGATCAGGATGAACCAACAATGTGGCGTTAGCTAGGGCACTTTTTACTTCCGCGAAGGCGCTTTCGCGGTCCGGGGTCCATTCGACCGCGTTGGAAGGCTTTTGTTTTCTGAGCGCGTCATATAGGGGCTGCATGAGTTGAGCTGCACGGGGGAGGAAACGGTTGTAAAAATTAACCATTCCCAAAAATTCTTGCAGTGATTTGACCGTTTGTGGCCATGGAAAACTTTTTACTGCGCGAACTTTGTCTGGCAGTGGGACTGCCCCCTTCGGTGAAACTCTGTGTCCCAAAAAATCAATTTGTGGCACGCCGAATTTGCATTTGGCTGGATTGATTATTAACCCGTGCTCTTCTAGTCTCTGAAAAAATCATAGTGAGATGCTGTTCGTGTTCTTCCTCCGATGAGCTGGCTACTAGCATATCGTCGAGGTAGACGAACACGAAAGGGAGGTCGCGTAATATCGCGTCCATCATCCGCTGAAAGGTTTGAGCAGCGCCTTTGAGGCCAAAAGGCATCTGCAAAAATTCAAAAAGACCGAAGGGGGTTATTACAGCTGTTTTAGGAATGTCTTCCGCTCGAACGGGGACTTGGTGATAGCCACGGACCAGGTCTATTTTAGAAAAAATGCGCGCACCCACCAGATGTGAAAAATCTTGGATGTGAGGAATTGGGTAGCGGTCATGCGCTGTCGCATTGTTTAATCTGCGGTAATCGCCGCACGGTCTCCAAGAACTGTCGGATTTCGGGACCATGTGTAGTGGTGATGCCCAGGGGCTTTTTGAGCGTCTGATAATGCCTAGTTTTTCAAGGGTGGTAAACTCGTCCCGAGCTATGGCGAGCTTGGTCGTGTCTAAGCACCGAGCTTTGGCGAATACGGGTGGGCCCGTTGTGGGAATAAAGTGTTCAACCCCGTGCTTAGCCACTGTAGCTGAGAATTTGGGAATTGTGAGTGCTAGAAATTGGGTGAGGAGTTGATCAAACTTACCTCCTGCTGTAGTGACGCTGGCCTGCACGGGTGGTGGAGAAACTCGAGCTGAGCAGGGAATAGAAGCAAATGACAGTGCATTAACCAAGCGTCTGTTTGCTAGATCGACTAATAGCCCATGTGCACACAAAAAATCCGCGCCCAACAAGTTAAAACTCACCGCCGCTACAACAAATGTCCATCTGTAGTTGCGGCCATGAATGCAGAGGGGCAGGTTCCTTTCACCATAAGTGTCGATGATGGAGCCGTTGGCTGCCATCGCTCCATTGCCCCGGGGGCCCATGGCCCGGTCTGCGTGGGAGGGCATGATAAAACTCAGTTGAGCTCCAGTGTCAATTAGGAACTGTTTGCCGGTGTGTCCGTCAGTCACATAAAGAAGTTTATTTTTTTCGCCGAGAACCGCAGCCGTTAACGGTTCTCGGTTTGGGCGTTTTCCCGAACTTTTGAACTTGCAGGGGGGAACGCATTTGTACACCCCCTCAGCGAAACGGTGGTGGTAATAGCAGATGTCGTTCCGCCTGCTGCGTCTTGGTCGTGTTGCCGCCATGGTGGGCAGGCTCTGCTCGTTTTTTTTTTTTTTTTTTTTTTTTTTTTTGTTACTTATTTGTACCCGTAGGTAGACTTGGTTTGCAGTCTGGTGACAAGCCACCGGCTGCTGGTCGCTGCGTGCGCGAGCGCCCTAAACCTACATGTTTTTGGTGTCTGTGGTTCTCCGTTGCTCTGGGCATCTGCGGATGCTGCTGTGGCCACCTGTTCCCTGCAGGCGTTGGTGAGTCGCTGCGCTTCTCGGGCCAGCGCGCGGAAGTCCTGCTGGGTGCTGCACCGCATGTTGATCAGCGTCCCTCTCATGTGTGGCGGCAGAGTGCTGAGGAAGATGTGTTGGAAGAGGAAGTTGTCGTTGTCCTCCTCCTTGAGCTGCAGCATGTCCTCCATGAGGGCCTTGGGTCTGCATCCTCTGTGGCCGTAGATCGCCAGGATCTTCTCTGCTCTCTCCTCAGCTGAGGGGACGAAGTTCTCGACGATGGTCGCCTTCAGCTCTCTGTATTTGTCATAGGCAGGCGGCTGTCGGATTATGCTCCGCGCGCATCTTGCCGTGGCCACGTCGAGTTTGGCGACAATGTGATAAAACTTCGTCTCGTCCGCCGTTATGCCCGCCAGTGCAAACTGAGCCTCAGCTTGCTGGAACCACGAGCTCGGGTCTTCTTGCCAGAATTCTGGCAGCTTGACGGTGACGGCGCTTGTGTGGGCCTTCCTTGATGTGTCCGCCGGGTGAGAGCGCCTTTCTTCTGCTCTCGCGGCGGGGCTGGTGCTTGGTTGAGCCCTCTCTTCTGCCGTGGGGGAACGTCTTCCATCCGTTCCCCTGTCTGCATGGGCGCCGGCGTCTGCCTGGGTCGCCTCAGATGAGTCAGTCACGGGGGAACGCCTCTGGTCCATCCTCGCGTCAGGGTCACCAGTGTAGAAGAGCTTGGAATAACGAGGCGATGTGACTTATAAACCAAAGTTTATTATCAGCTTCGCTCCTCTAACAAGTCTCATCTCAGTGCAGAAGCAGAAGTAGAATAGAGGAAGAACACATTCAGCTCTACATACTTATACCTACACATAACAAAAGACATGCATATAAAGCTGACATCCCGCATTATCTTAATCCCCCTCCTTTGTCTTCGTATCCCTCCACCTGGCCCTGGGAGGTCAGGGCGATCGATCTGGTCTCCACCGCAGCGCCTCGGATGCTCTTTGATCTCCGCTGATGGTTGAGACCTCTTTGTCCTGTTCTGAGGTGTGAAGTCGCTTTACATATGTAATCACCAAACATTCTCACATGCTTATACATATGTAGGTTATGGGATATATGATTAATATAGACCACAGCTCCCCCCCAGAGGGCATGGCAGGGGGCCAAGACCTCGATGTTGCAGTTTGGGCAGCAAGCAGGGAAAAGCTCTGTGCAGGTGGAGGGGGAGGGGGAAGGGGGGTAGTCAGTGCTGACCGGGCGCGGTGAAATCGTTCGGGCCGCGCCAAAAATTGTTTGCTGCTCCGCGATGTCGAGGGGCTGTCCCGTTGAGCTTGTGGAGATCACCAGAAGGAAAATTAGTCTCTGACTCCTCTCGTGGCCATGAAGAAAAACAGGAGCGGTGAGGTTGCGTAAACAAAAGCAGAGGAACTTGGCGTGTTGACTTTAGGTGCATGCGCAGCCTTAAAGCCCTCGGGAAAAGCAGACGGCTGAATCCTTTGTGCGCCGTGGCTGAAACCATCAGTGAATCCTGTGAGCGCGCTGCGCGCGTGCTTACTTCAGGTGAGCGCGCAGCCCTGAAGGTTCTGCGTGCAGCTGCGCAGGATGATGGCGGTCTCTGGAGCCATTCTTGTTCCGTGCGTGTTGCGCCGTCCTCGTCACCCCCGGTGCGTGTGCCGGGGCTCCTTGTGTGGGTGGGTCCGCTGGAGAGGAAACCAGGGTCGGAAACTTGGTGGAGATCGGCGCAGTCGGCGCCGAAAAACATCTATGATGAGCCGTGGCTGCAGATTAGTCATGGTGCGTTGGAACGTTGAGGGGAGATAGACGATCTTTGTCCCTCAGGCTGTCCCGCATGGACGCCCCGATCTCGGCGAGCGTCGCGCCATGACGTTTACTGCCGTTTACCCGGTCTTGGGCGATGTCCGGAGAGTAACTCACCTGCCGTGGGCTCTGCGTTGAGGCCTCCCTGAAGCCGCAGGAAGGGCAGATCAGTCAGGCTGCTGCGTTCGCTCGTCGGCGGAGCATCACTACCCGGTGCTGCGTTCGCCGGCAGCTCGTTTTCTTCAGCGTCGGGTCGCCAGCGTGGCTGTCCAGACCAGAAGGTTGCATTGCACAAAGCGTGTGCATGTTCGGGGTCACCACTGAAGCGGCATGATAATATAAAGGCAGCGATGGAGTTTTTAGTTGGTTTATTGAATCATACCGCCTTCATCGGAACCCCCCCCCCCAGCCCTCGTGCTGCGGGCTGAAGTGATGTCCTCAGGCTCTCAGAGAGGAGACACAAAGTGCGTGTCTGCAGCAGTTGAAGGAGTCAGTGAATGAGAGGCAGATTTACAGAACAGTGCAGCATATATACCCAACTCAGACAATACATCAAAGACATTCACAGCAGTCGATCTGGGCATTTGCATATCAGAGGTACAGACAGGATGCATGAACACAATGCATGGATGACACTTTTACCTCACAGCTGTAAACTCAGCATGCAGCGGAAAAAACCCAGGAGTAACAAGCTGACTGTCTCTGTGTGTTGTGGGGGGGTTGAATCAACCCGCCACAGCGGCATCCAAATTAAGAGTTTGATTTGGAAAGGTATTTCTAAGGTTTTTTGGACCAACAAGAATGACTTCAGTCTTATCTGGGTTTAATAGCAGAAAATTACAAGTCATCCAAGCTTTGATTTCCTTAAGACAGGCATCTAACTTGGTTAATTGATTACAATCATCGGGCTTCGTTGACAGGTATAATTGTGTGTCATCTGTGTAACAATGAAAATGTATACAGTGCTTTCTAATGATGTTGCCTAACGGAAGCATATATAAACTAAAAATAGTAGGGCCTAACACAGATCCCTGTGGAACTCCATGACTGAGCTTAGAGTTGGAAGAAAACTCATTACTGATATGAACAAACTGAAGTCTATCGGACAAATAAGATCTAAACCACTGCAGTGAAGTTCCATTTAGTCCATCATAGTGTTCTAATCTATCAAGTAGAATATCATGATCAATAGTATCAAAGGCTGCACTAAGATCTAAAAGGACAAGTACAGAAATGAGTCCATTATCAGATGAGATAAGGAGGTCATTAGTGACCTTCACTAAGGCTGTTTCAGTGCTGTGATGAATTCTTAACCCAGATTGAAACTCTTCAAATAAACCATTTCCCTGCAAGTGGTCAAATAATTGCGTAGCAACAAGTCTTTCTAAGATTTTTGAAATGAAAGGCAGATTAGAGATTGGTTGATAGTTAGCCAAAACTCCTGGATCGAGCGTTGGCTTTTTGAGTAAAGGTTTAATTACAGCAATTTTAAAAGCCTGCGGTACATAACCTAAAGTTAAAGAAGAATTGATTATTTGAAGAATACGGTTACCAATAAATGGGAAGACTTTTTTAAATAACCTGGTTGGAATAGGGTCTAAAAGACAAGTTGAAGGCTTGGATGAGGAGATTATTTTATCTAACTCTAAAGTTAATCAATTGGATCAATTGGAGAAAACTTATCTAAAAAGATATCAATTGAAGGAGTTGTAGTAGTTGCTGTACTTAAGTTTACGGTGGGAAGAATCTGACTGATTTTATCTCTAACAGATAAAATTTTATGATTGAAAAAGTTCAAAAGGTCCTGACTAGAAAGCTCTAGGGTGATGCGAGGATTGACAGAGTCCTGACTCTTTGTCAGCCTAGCTATAGTGTTGAAAAGAAACCTGGGATTATTCTTATTCTCTTCTATTAATGCAGAGTAATAACTTGTTCTAGCTTTTCTAAGAGATTTTTTTATAAATTAGGAGATGATTTCTCCACGCTAAATAGAATTCATCTAAATTAGTGGAACGCCATTGTCTTTCTAATTGACGAATCTTCTGTTTTAAGCTACGAGTTTCTGTGTTAAACCAAGGGGTAAGATATCTCTGGTTAGACTTTTTCTTTTTTAAAGGGGTCACCAAGTCTAGTGTCTGATGCAGAGAGGCTGTAACGCTATCTACCATGCTATCAATTACGGAAGGAGCAGGCTCTCCATCTTTTATTTCCATTGTGTTGACCCATGGTATAGATGAGACAATCTGCAAAAATTTGGTAACAATGTCATCTGAAAGGCATCTGCTGTAGTAATATTTTTCTTTAGGAGTCAAATAATCAGAAATAGTAAAAATCAAAGGTTAACAGACAATGGTCTGACAGTACAGGATTATGAGGAGACACTACCAGATTTTCTATTTCTATACCATAAGTATAGAAATAGAAGGAAATACAAGGTCCAATGTGTGGTGGAGATAATGGATAGAATTTTCTACTTTCTGGGAAACCCCATAGAGTCTAATATTGAATTGAATGCCTTATTAAGACAGTCACTATCTACATCAACATGTATATTAAAATCCCCTACTATAATTATTCTATCTGATTACAGCACTAAATCAGCTAAGAATTTGGCAAATTCGGATTAAAAACTCTGAGTAGGCTGAGGGAGGACGGTAAACTATGGCAAAGAAAACTGGGTTTAAGCTAAGATTGCTATCATGCTCCATACTGAGGACCAGGCCCTCAAAGGAATTAAAACATGTTTTTTGCTTTACATTAACTAGTAATTTAGAATGGAAAATTGCCACTATTCCACCTCCACAACCAGAACTTCTGGGATTATGATAGTTTAGATCAAGGTTTTCAAACTCATTCCATGGAGGACCAGGACCCTGCATGTTTTACTTCCACCCAGTGTCTTCAGCAGGTGTTTTCACTGATCAGCAATCAGTGGGAAGAAATTCAGTGAAATCACCTGTTGAAGACATTAGGTGGAGGTAAAGCCTGCAGGGTCTTGGCCCTCCATGGAATGAGTTTGACACCCCTGGTTTAGATAACCAGAGGGAGTTGATTCATTTAAACCAACATAATCATCTTGCCCTAGCCAAGTCTCTGTAAGGGATATTAAATCAATCTGATGATCAATTAATAGATCATGAACTACTAGAGATTTGGGAGTTAGAGACCTAATATTTAACAAACCACATTTAATTTTTAAATTGTGAGGAGGAACAGAGGCCAAATTATTAAATTTAGAGACTTGATGTTTAATTTGAGTTTTACCAACATTTTGTTTAATCACTTTGGGATGTTTATACATTATATTTTTATTAACTTTGGGGGGAGTAGACAAAGGTTCTCTAAGGGGGAAGACGGGCAAAGCTGAGGGGTGGCGGATGAGGAGGAGCTGCAGAAAGACGTGTATTTATCAAGTTATATTGTATTTGTCTTGGGTTATAATATTTTGGGTAACGGGAGACAGACACAATCTCTATGGGGTTATAAACTGAAGACTGATCTAAACAGTGAGGATTATTTGGATTAATAGAATTAATATGAGAAGTGGAAACAAAGAAGGGCTGGTTGGCAGATCCAGGAACTTCGGAGTGAGTTAACACACCAAATTTCAGTCACTGTACTAAAAAATGCTGAATGGAATAGAACAGATTGTCCCTTAAAACATGTCACCAAGTCTATTTGGATGGATGCCATCTGGCCTCATAAGTGATGGGCGGTTCCAAAACAGGTTGAAATTGTCTACAAAACCAATGTTAAAAGTAGGACATGTAGAACACAACCAGGTATTAAGGCTGAGAGTTCTGCTAAAATAATTGCAACCTCGTCTGAAAGGTGCCAAAGGCCCAGAGATAAACACACGTCTGCCACAGTTCATAACAGTGGACAGAAGGCTCTTGAAGTCACTCTTTAAGATCTCCGACGCTTCATCTGGGATGTTGTTGCATCCAACATGTACAATGACAGTTTTAGCATGGGGGAATTCATTTAATAGGTCAAGGGCAAGAGCCTCAATGTCAGACACTTTAGCCCCAGGAAAAAATTTAGTCACACAGTACCTGCTTCTGACATTCCTCATAATCAAGTCACCAATTACCAACATCGTCTAGGGGGGCTTTGTTGGTGGGTTCTGAAGTGGTGGATAATTTTGTCGATGTTGTGATGGCGGGGTGATGCGCTCTCTTCTTTTTGGAGCTGGTGTATAATTTGGCACACCTAAAGTAGTTTTAATCTGGGGCTTGTGGGTTTGGGCCACTGCTGAAGGAGGAGGAGGAGGAGGAGGAGCGGCCATGGGCAGATGATCGACGTCCAGGTGGGGAAAATCTTCCAGAGAAAGGATGTCGAATCTGTTTTCCAGTAGCAAGGGAAGAGAAGAGGCACGGCCCTGTCTGGTCAATCGCCGATGTTTGGTAGTTGGCCCAACCAAGGTCCAGGGCGCGCATTGAGGATGAGAAAAACTACCCGGGGCTTTGGGTTTAGCTCCGAGCTGAAGCCAGTGTTTATTGCTGGGGTCCTGGACATCTGAAGAGAGAAGTGAATGGCAATGTGCTGAATTCACCCAGGTAAGTAGCCATCTCTGCCAGCTGCGAGTCGGTTGCCGGGACCATTGTTTGCCCGAGAATTATAGTGTCAAGGTGGTCTTCAGCCTCCCGAATCTTATAGAGGTTGGAGAGTCTCACGTCCAACTCAGAAACCTTCTTAAGGAGGGACACACAGCTGACACATGTCGGGGATGAAGCCATGATGTTCCAGGCGAGAAGTGGATAGCCAGCCAGCCAAAAACAGCTAAAAACAGGTTAGCCTAGCCCGGTGAACAGCCTCGCCCGGGGTCCAATCCACTCGTGTGTCTGATCGGGCTTTCTGCTAGGCCAACACTAAGCTAACACCAAGCAAAAGCTAATACTGTGGCGGCCCCCACAGCCTACGGGACAAGCAGAGCGCTCAGCTGGAGCAATTAGCAGAACAGTGAGATGTATGGACTGATATCAATAGGCAGCCTCTCTTTGTCTA
Organism: Pholidichthys leucotaenia; assembly: GCA_020510985.1. Taxonomy (NCBI): domain Eukaryota; kingdom Metazoa; phylum Chordata; class Actinopteri; order Cichliformes; family Pholidichthyidae; genus Pholidichthys; species Pholidichthys leucotaenia. Next base: position 282,190,032 of record CM035846.1, read on the forward strand.
ATCCCGGCACCAGTAATCCTGCTATTGATATGTGTGACTCTAATGCAAATGTCCATGCTTTACTGCTGTGCATGCATTGTCTGTAGCTGGGTATATAAGTCAACTGCATATTGCTTGCTCTCTCTCTTTTTTTGGCCACTCGCATTTGCTTGTTGCTGACTTGAGACGGAGGGATCGCTCCAGCACACTGCCACCGCGCTGGGCGACCCTCGTGATGGAGGATGAATAAAACACCCTTTTAAACTTCAGTTCGCCGTGTCCGCCTGCACTTATTTCGTTCCTCCACACTGGTGACCCCGAAGAAAAGAACACCCCGGAGGGCGACTCCAACGACGAACGAACGCAGCTGCCTGACGCGAATGGACTGCCCTCCCTTCTGCCACATGGGAGACCTCGACGCAGAACCAACACCAGGCGAACACCCCGGAGATCATCCACGACCGGGAAAGCCTCAGAAGCGTCATGGTGTGACCCTCGCCTGAGATTCTAGATCTCCACACTGAGACCTGCCGAGGGACAAAGACCGTCCATTCCCTCTCACCGCGCCGTGGATCCCAGAGACAGAGGTTCGCCCACATCCTTCGCATCCCCACGAGCGTGCGCGCACCGGGTCCTATCTCCACGATGACGACCTCCAGTGCCGGACGGAGAGCGCAGCACTTGGACCAGAACGCACCATGACCCAACACGAGCGAATGACAGCAACAGCCTGAACAGGGAAGACCATCAGCGCCGACGACGCTGATTTCCATCAAGCTCCCTGACCCTGACTCGCCTCGCGACAGCGGACCTGCCATGCACAGAAGCCCCGCACGCACACCGTGGGGTTATCAGAACAGCGCAGCTGGAAGGTACGTGGCCGCAGCGTGCGCCGCGCACCAGACACAAGCCGGCTCTACAGACTTATACATCGTCTCCCGCTGCTGCGCGTGCCCGAGAACACTGCCAATCGTCACCCTCGGAACCTTCAGGGCTGTTCACGCACCTGGAGCAGACACGCAGCCCGCACACAGGACTTTGTATGGGTCTCAGCCATGGCGCACAATGGGAATTCAGCCGTCTGCTGTTCCCGAGGGCTTTAGGGCTGCACCCGCATCTAAAGCCAAACGGCCAAGTCCTTCACACAGTTTCAGCTTCTGTTTTTCTTCACAGCCGCTTCCCATCCTCGCACGACCGAGCCGCGAGAGGAGTCAGAGACACTGGCTACCCCCACCCCCCTTCCTCCCCCTCCTCCTGCACAGAGCTTTTCCCGCAGCTCGCTTCCAAAGCCGGCCGATCGACGCCTCAGCCCCCTGCTGAGCCCTCTGGTGGGGGCAGTGTGGCGACCCCCACAGCCTACGGGACAAGCAGAGCGCTCAGCTGGAGCAATTAGCAGAACAGTGAGATGTATGGACTGATATCAATAGGCAGCCTCTCTTTGTCTAATCCTCTCTTTTTTTGACCACTTGCATTTGCTTGTTGCTGACTTGAGATGGAGGGATCGCTCCAGCACACTGCCACCGCGCTGGGCGACCCTCGTGATGGAGGATGAATAAAACACCCTTTTAAACTTCAGTTCGCGGTGCTGGCAATGGAGTAGGTGTGTGCGTTGCTGGCTCCTGCTATATTTTTTTCTTTACTTTTTAAACCCTATTTTGCTGTAAGCTGTTAATGTTTTGGACATTTAATACGTGCAGAATCTGTTTTGAAATATGTCCAAAACAAGAAAGCAGACTGAAAAGGAGGCAGCAGGGAACAATATTAACACCAGCTTAGCTGAGGATGCTAGTATCAGCCTTAACCCTGCACTTGTTGCCTTGCTTGAGCAACACAGAATGTCCATAGCTGCTGACTTCAAAGCTTCATTTGAACTTATTAATGGTAAGCTGGACAAAATTCAAGCAGATGTGGCGAACCAGGAGCAACGCATTGGCGACCTTGAAAACAACGCGGAGGACGTCAGCCAGCGCCTAGCGGCGCTTGAAGTTACATGCGAGTCAATACAGGAGGAGAACAAACTTTTGAAAAACAAACTTTCTGACCTGGAGGGAAGAAGCAGGAGGCTGAATATTCGTCTGGTGGGTCTGCCGGAGTCCTTTGATGTGGGTCCACGGCCATCTGAATTTTTTTCTCGGCTGTTGGTGGACGTCTTTGGCACACAAACTTTGCCATCTCCCCCAGAGCTGGATAGAGCCCACCGCAGCCTCATGTCCAAGCCGAGTCCGAATGGGAAGCCGCGCGCTGTCATTATTTGTTTCCACCGGTTTCGGACCAAAGACTTGGTGATGAGAGAAGCGCGGAGACGCCGTGGGACTTTGGAATATCGTGGGCATAAACTTCAGTTCTACGAGGATTATAACGCCGACGTTCAGAAGCAACGAGCCGAATATAAGGAGGTTATGTCCGAGTTGTACAAGAGAGGTTTTCGTCCTTCTCTTCTTTTCCCCGCCAGGCTCCGGATAACTCTTCCAGACGGCAAAAACCAGTGGCTGGCATCCGTCTCGGAGGCCACCTGCTTCATGCAAACTATGGAGAGAAACCAGCAATTTTCGCCTTGAACTGGACATTTCTGGGTTGACCAGCTGCCGCACTGGGCTGCTTGTTACTTCATTGAAGCTGCACTGACTGGACATTGATGCATTTTCAGATGTTTAAAAACAAGGTAAAATTGGCTCCCTATACGTTGTTGTTTACTTAATTCTTTTTTTTAATTTTATCTTATTTTTTTTTTTTTTTTTTTAGGGTAAAACGTTCATATTATGCAGGATTGAAGCCAGTTGTATGGGAGCATTCTGTTAGGATGAAAATAGAGCTGGAGATGGAGCGGTTGCTGTTTTTTTGCAACCGGCTGGAGTGTTGTTATAGGTTTGGTTGTTGGATTTTTTTTATTTTTTTTATTTATTTTTTTTATTTTTTTATTTATTTTTTTTTGTTTTGTTTTTTTGTTATGGTTTTATTTACACCCCCCTTACCCCTTCCTTTTTTTTTTTTTTTTACCCGTACCTCACTTTATTCTTCTTTGGGCTACACAACATAATATATAAATTTTACTCTTTGAATGAATAGTAATCTTACTTTGGTAAGCTGGAATGTGAAGGGGTTGAACCATCCAATTAAACGAAAGAGAGTCATGTCACGTCTAAAGCAATTTAAGCCTGGGGTACTGTTTTTGCAGGAAACCCATTTGCAGGATTCCGACCACTTGCGTTTGTCAAAATGTTGGTCAGGACAATTTTTTCATTCAAATTTTAAAGCTAAGGCCAGGGGCGCTGCTATTCTTATTGATCGAAATATCCCATTTATTCCCTCTAATGTTGTATCAGATAAAAATGGACGATTTGTAATAGTATCAGGTAAACTTGGCGATAAACATGTCACTTTGGCTAATCTGTATGCACCGAATTTTGATGATGTGCACTTTTTTCGCAACCTTTTTTCGCAACTTCTAGATTTAAATACTCACTCTCTAATTCTTGGGGGTGACTTTAATTTGTATATGGATCCGATCTTAGATCGCTCATCTTCAAAACCTGCTAGTCTTAATAAATCTGCAACTTATGTTAAGTCTTTTCTTGAGGAATATAGCCTTACAGATCCTTGGCGTTTTTTACATCCTAACGGCAGGGACTATTCTTTTTTCTCTCACGTACACCATACTTATACCAGAATAGATTATTTTTTTGTTGACAATTTATTAATTAATAACCTTTGCTCTTGCAGTTATGATAGCATCTCGGTTTCTGATCATGCTCCTCTTGTACTTAAAATGATCCTCCATGGATGTGACTCCATGAGAAAGCATTGGAGATTGGATCCATTATTACTTACAGATGAAAAATTGGTTACGAATATTTCTTCTAAAATTAATTTTTTTTTGAAAGAAAATAAAACTCCTGGTATGTCAAATAAAACGATATGGGAGGCCATGAAGGCATTTCTTAGGGGGGAATTTATTTCATTGGCAGCATTTAAAAGACGATCCTTAATACAGGAACAGAAGGCTATTTTAGATCAAATCCTGGACATTGACAGACAATATGCTCAATCTCCATCACCCGCTCTGTACAAGGAACGTATGACATTACAAACTAAACTTAATTTACTTTCTACTCGACAAATTGAAGGTTGTTTAATAAGGAACAAGAGTGAATTTTATGAACATGGCGAAAAAACCAGTAAACTTCTAGCTAATCAACTACGTGGTATTAGAGCTAAGCAAATTATTACTGGAGTTAGGACAGATAAAGGAGAGGTGACATTTGACCAACAAGCGATTAATGATATTTTCAGGTCATTTTATCCCAAATTATATACCTCAGAATATACAACAAACTTAAAGGATTTGGAAATTTTTTTTGATTCTATTGATATTTCTTCGATTTCTTCAGAATCTCGGCAAATTTTAGAAGCTCCCATCACAAAAGAAGAAATTCAGCTGGCAATATCATCCATGCAATCAGGAAAATCTCCAGGACCTGATGGGTTTTCCGCTGATTTTTTCAAAAAATTCTCTGATGACCTCGCCCCTTTCCTTTGTCAAGTTTTTACAGAGTCGCTTGACTCTGGTACACTTCCTCCTTCATGCTATCAGGCCTGTATCACTGTGTTGCTTAAAAAGGATAAGGATCCTGTTGATTGTGCTTCTTACAGGCCTATTTCCTTGTTAAATACCGATGTTAAAATTTTGTCAAAGTTGTTAGCTTCAAGGTTGGAAAAGATTCTTCCTTTTATAATTTCACAGGACCAAACCGGTTTCATTAAAAATCGCCATTCTTTTTTTAACTTGCGGCGGTTGTTTAATATTATTTATACTCCTCACCACAACATACCTGAATGTCTTATTAGTTTGGACGCTGAAAAGGCATTCGATAGGGTTGAGTGGGAGTATTTGTTTTTTACTTTGGAGAGGTTCGGTTTTGGTCCTTCCTTCTGTTCCTGGATTAAACTTCTCTATGCTAGTCCTTTAGCTTCAGTGTTAACTAATTGTCGCTATTCTGACTATTTTAGACTTTACCGTGGTACGAGGAAAGGCTGTCCTTTGAGCCCGTTGCTCTTTGCCTTGGCAGTTGAGCCGTTAGCTATTGCAATCCGTGGGAGCCGGGACTTTCTAGGCATTCGTAGGGGTGGCATTGAGCATAGGGTTTCACTCTATGCTGATGATCTTTTATTATTTCTCTCCAACCCACTTACTTCATTACCCGCTATACTTAATATTTTGGATAGTTTTAGTAGGTTTTCTGGTTATAAAATTAATCTTAATAAGAGTGAACTGTTTCTGATTAATGAAAAGATTCAAGTTCAGGATTTTGAAAATTTTCCTTTCAAGGTTGTTATTGATCATTTTAATTATCTTGGGATATGTGTCACTAAACAATTTAATTACTTGTTTAAAAATAATTTTCTCCCCTTACTTGACCAGTGCAAGTTAATACTTTCCAAATGGTCCCCATTATCCTTGTCTTTAATTGGCAGAATCAATTCTGTAAAAATGATGTTACTTCCAAAGTTTTTATATTTGTTTCAATGTCTCCCCATTTTTATTCCTAAATCCTTTTTTAAGTCTTTGGACTCTCTGATTACCTCATTTATTTGGAATGGTAAACATCCGAGATTGAGGAAAGTTTTTCTTCAAAGACCCAAATCAGTAGGTGGCATGGCTCTGCCTAACTTTCAATATTACTACTGGGCAGCAAATATCAGGTGCATGTCATATTGGAAACATTTTTATCTGGAACCCAAATCACCTATTTGGATCCTTATGGAGTCACATGTGGACAATCAAACTTCCCTACCGGCAATTTTAGGTTCACCACTTCCCCTTGCTTTGTCTACACTGGGTAATAATAAAGTAGTTCGTCAGTCTCTTAGAATTTGGTCTCAATTCAGGAAAAATTTCGGTCTTCAGTTTTTTTCCATTAGAAGTCCAATTGCCGCAAATCATTTATTTACCCCATCAACTATTGATAGTGCATTTCATATATGGCACAGAAAAGGTTTAAAATCTTTTGCGGATTTATATTTTGATGGTCAATTTGCAAGTTTTTCTCAACTTTCCACCAAATTCGACATCACTTCTACACATTTTTTCCGCTTCCTCCAGGTCAGACATTATGTGCAAACCATGACAAAACAATTCCCTCAAAAACCTTCTGATAATCCTCTAGATGATTTTTTATTAGTTAAACCAACTTCTAAGGGGGTAATGTCAGTTTTATATAATTTAATTTCAAATTTACAATCTTCTTCTCTGGCCACTATCAAATTGAACTGGGAACAAGATCTTAATTTTACTTTTACTGATGAACTGTGGGACTCTATTCTTGGCCAGGTTCACACTGTATCAATGTGTGCTCGTCACGCTCTTATTCAATTTAAGATTGTACACCGGATGCACCTGTCCAAGGTTAAGTTAGCACGTATTTACTCGGATATAGACCCAACTTGTGAAAAGTGTGGTAGCGCTCCTGGCACTTTGCTTCACATGTATTGGTCCTGCCCTGCATTGATGAATTTTTGGCATTCTGTTTTTATCACTATGTCTGAAGTCCTGCAATATCAAATTAAACCTGATCCATTATGCGCCATTTTTGGTGTGGCTCCAGAACTTGTCTTGCCAAGTTCCAAATTAAAAGTATTCAAATTTTCATTATTATTGGCCAGACGTGCTGTATTACTGAAGTGGAAAGACTCTTCGCCCCCTTCACATTTACAGTGGATAAAAGATATAATGTCCTGTTTGGATTTAGAAAAAATCAGATATACAGTCTGTGGCTCTGAAAACAAATTCTATAAATTATGGCGCCCGTTTCTTGATTTCTTTGAAAGACCCACGATTATAGTTTCTGAGTAGCTCATATCCCCTTTACCCCACCCCCACTTCACACACACAATTTTTCTTTGTATTTTTTTTTTTTTTTTTATTGTTTATTTAAAGGTTTTTGTGCTTTGAAGCATTTACATTTGTTGGCTTTAAGTTCTAGTTTTTTACTGTTTGGTTGAAACAAAAATGAAAATTTCTAATACTTTGTATTGTATTGATACTTCAATTAATAATAATAAAAAGACCTTTGAAAGAAAGAAACTTCAGTTCGCCGTGTCCGCCTGCACTTATTTCGTTCCACCACAATATCAGCAAAAAAACAATAAAAAATTTAAAACAAAGTCAATAAAAACAAACAGAAGCGAACAAGATAATGCTTTGATGCAACGAGACATTTACAGACGCCAGCATATGCACACTATTTCACATCATTATGCTGAGGCACTATTGCCATTGTACCCTGCATGAGAATAAGGCCAGAGTTGAATATACTGGGAAAGACAGTATAAGACTGTTGAAAATTTATTATTTCTTAATAAAAATGGATAAATAGTACAAGCACACCAAGTAACACAGGCACATTTACTGTAGTCACCCCGGTTTTATTATTTATTTTTTCACTTATGATCATTGATATTTCTTAAAAGACAGCACATTTATTGAAATCGAAAAAATACACACTAAACCAATTTTTTAAACCAATTTTCACTAAACCAGATTTTTTACCCTTGTAAAAAATCTGCATACTGTATAGTTTTTGTTGACAACATGGCCTAGTAGAGCAAATGAAGTTTCATGAGGCTTTGTCTATGAACCATTTTGATGGAAAGGCTCAAGTATTCAAGAAAGCCTTATCTGGTTACTGTTACATGGTAGCTTAGAGGTAACATCTCTGTTTTGCATCTTGAGAGCTGGGGTTCAAGTCCCATTGGGGTTTTCTTATAATTTATTTTTATTTGCAAGGTGAACTGTCTATTGTGTCTCAAAGAGGTTGGATACAACAACTAGAAAAGCACTCGGAGAGCGCGGACCTCCGCCAAGCGACACAGTTTCCCCCATACAGTCTTCAGATTCCTTGACCATGAAAACATATGACAAGCAGTGGTTCAGTAGTTATTCACGAAAATGGCATTTTCCGTAATGGCAGCCACAGTTCCCCCCATACAGTGTTTGTGTGTACGTTTTCAGATTCCTTGACCATGAAAACATATGACTAGCAATTGGATTGACGATGATAGGATTAGTGGTTCAGTAGTTATTCACGAAAATGGCATTTTCCGTAATGGCGGTTTAGCGCCACAGTTCCCCCCCATACAGTGTTTGTGTGTACGTTTTCAGATTCCTTGACCATGAAAACATATGACTAGCAATTGGATTCACAACAATTGGATTGACAATGATAGGATTAGTGGTTTAGTAGTTATTCACGAAAATGGCATTTTGCGTAATGGCAGTTTTCTTGTGGACGGTGATCCGGATCACCACCAAAATGTAATCATCTGTAGGATACCCCATTTCTGACAATCTGTGAAAATTTCATAAAAATCTGTCCATAACTTTTTGAGTTATCTTGCTAACAAACAAACAGACAAACCAACGCCGATGATCACATAACCTCCCCCTTTGGTGGAGGTAATAACACACCATTATGCTGAGGTACTATTGTGCTCTGCATGACAATAAGGACAGAGATGAATGTACTGTGAAAGAGAGTATAAGACTGTTAAAGTTATTATTTCTTAAAAAAAATGGATAAGTAGCACAAGCACATTCACTGTAAGTCACCTCAGTTTTATTATTTTTCTGCCTTATGATCATTGATTTTTCTTAAAAGATAGTGTATTTATTGAAATGAAAAAAAAAATACACATTAAACCAATAATACCCTTGTAAAAATCTGCGAGCTGTATACATTTTGTCCACTGCATGGCCTGGTAGAGAAAATGAAGTTTCACATGAGGCCTTGTCTATATGACCCATTTTGATGAAAGGCCTCAAGTCCTCCAGAAAGCCTCATCTGGCCATCACTAATACCCAGTGTTATGGACACTGGAAGCAAGGTGGGTAAAGTGTCTTGCCCAGGGACACAACAGCAGGAAATCTGGGATAGTGGGATTAAAACCGCTAATCATCCAGTTAATGGAGGACCTGCTCTACCTCCTGAGCTCAGGCGGTAGAGCCGCCTCATGTTTTGAGATGTCCAATCATGTGCCATGGAGGGCCAGGACCCTGCAGGCTTTACCTCCAACCAGTGTCTTCAACAGCAGATTTCACTGAACTTCTTCCCACTGATTGCTGATAAGTGAAAACACCTGCTGAAGAGACTGGGTAGAAGAGAAAACCTGCAGGGTCTTGGCCCTCCATGGCACATGATTGGACACTCCTGGTCTAGAGCCACTTCTGGTGAAAATTGCATCAAAATCTGTCCATTAGTTTTGGAATATTGTTGCTAGCACACTGTGAAAGATAAGAGCCCTGGCTGAGGTATGGTTCCTCTCTAGCCCAAGGACCACCTCTTCTGAAAATTTCATCCAAATCCATCAAGTAGTTTTGGAGTGTTCTTGCTGACATACTGTGAAGAGCCTTAATGGAGGTGTGCATTCTGGGATCATCACCAAAATGTAATGGTTCCTCTCTAGCCCAAGAACCACTTCTGGTGAAAATTTCACCCAAATCCATCCAGTAGTTTTTGCATAATCCTGCTAACAGACAAACAAACAAGACAGACAAACCATCCCGATTACGTGACCTGCTTGGCGGAGGTAACAAATCTGCCTCAGTGGTCATGAGGACTCACTTCATCAAATAAAGAGCTCTGTCTGCAGAACAGCAGCTGTTTGGGCAAACAGAGGGATAACAGCCATATGTAAGATAATGAAAGATGACACACTACTTAGTTTTGAAACACTTAAAGAGAAGTATCAGTTGGAATCACAAGACTTCTATCGCTACTTGCAGATAAGACACTTTGTAAGTAACAGGCTAAAATGTATAACAGAATCATGTAAACCATTACTAAATTTATTTAAAAGGGCATATAATTCAAATAAAGATAAAAGCTTAATTTCAGGTTTATATAAAGGTCTTATAAACCTGAAAAGACACTCAACTGTATGTTAAAACAAAATGGGAAAAAGAAGGAGGAATAGAAATATCGGAAGAGGAATGGACATTAATATGGTCAAATCAATGGAAATGCAGTAGCTCACAGAGCTGGAGGGAGTTTGGCTGGAAAAGCCTAATCAGATATTTTATCACACCTTCCCAGAAGGCTCAGTATAAAGGTAACTCCCCAACTTGTTGGAGAAAATGTGGTAGTACAAATGCAAATCATTATCATATATTTTGGCACTGTCATGTTATTCAAAATTATTGGAAGGAAATTCATAAAGCTATACAAGATATTTTTGGATGTCAGTTACCATTGGAAAGCAAAACTCTATTCTTTGGGCTTGTGCCTGCAGGTTGGTCAAAGAGGGACAAATATTTATTATGTATTCTACTGATTGCAAGCAGAAAGGCAATTACAAAAAAAAATGGCTTTCACAGGAGAGCCCATCTCTTGATTTGTGGATGGACATTACAATGGATATTAATAAGATGGAGAAAATAACAGCTTATGTCAATAACAAAAAGGATTTTTTTATGTCACAAAGGGAAAAATGGACTAAATATGTAACACTACTCAGGACTTTCAATTTGCAGAACTGTTGTAGCAGACTTTGTTAATATATATACAAGAGTGTGAACATCAACACTTACTCCCTATATGCAGATGTTTATGCTGACCCTCCCCCCTTTTTTTTCTTTCTTCTTATTTCTTTTTCATTCATATAAAAAAGGGACATTCAAATGTAATTATCAAATGAAATGATGGCTTGAATCTGCTTTCTGAAGAATGTCAATAAAGAGAAAATTACAAAAAAAAAAAAAGAAGAAGAACAGCAGCTGTTCTGCTAACAGAGAAGCTGAACAGAGAAGAAAAATTAGTATCTTGCAGTTTACATGAGAAACAAAAGATTTGCTGTAATATATGACCCAAACAGAGATAATTCTGACAAATGAGGATTGGTCTTTCTCTCAAGAGTCCCCGCCCCGAGCACACTGACAAAATAGAACATTTGCTCATTTCTTTTACCACTAGGTGTCCATCTTTCTACACTTGAGTTGGAAAAATGCATCCTGGTGAATGCAGTGAGGGAAGACACGTTTGTTTCAGTTCACATTTTCCAAGTCACATGCAGTAATGTTCACTGTAGGCTCCTGTTTAATCCACTCTGATAGCTGACAAATAATTAAGCTGATATGATTACTCTGAAAGTGGCTGTGCTTCATGGTCGCTGACAATGGTTTATAATGACGACAGTGGTGGTACAATTGCAAACTTTATTTAAAGTTCAATAAAACAACAACAACCTTGTCAGAGATGAGAATCTGTGTCTGATTAATGTGGTCACTGTAAACCCAAACTGTTCAGAATACTCAAAACCTATGTGGAAGACAATTATCTCAAAAAATCTAAATTATTAATTGAATTGAGTAAATTTGAATTGGACTTTATAATTTAACAAAACTTAAAAATATTAATATGAGTAAACTTTATGGTCAGCTTGGTGCTGTGGTGGTTCGTACTGTTGCCTTACAGCAAGAAGGTCGTGAGAGTGAATCCAAGAGCTGGCCAGTGGTGACCTTTCTGTGTGGAGTTTGCATGTTCTCCCCGTGTCTGTGTGGGCTTTCAGCGGGTATCTGGTTTCCTCCCCCAGTCCAAAGTTGTCCATGTCAGGTTAAATGGCATCAACTGGGGATTCTAAATTGTCATTACGTACTGTATGAATGAGAGAGTGAATGGTTGTGTGTCTGTCTTTGTTGGCCCTGCGACGAACTGGTGATCTGTCTGAGGTGTACCCCATTTCTTGCCCAGAGATGCTGGGATAGGCTCCAGCTCAACACCACCCAAGAAGGATTAAGTAGTTAAGAAGATGAATGAGTAAATTTTATTATTATTTCATCAGTTGCCACCCAGCTGTACCAACTCTCACTTTCTCCCACACCTCTCCAAATGAAGGCCACACAGCTGTGGAGTCAGATAACAGCAAGGATGCCTGTGCTCACCTGGATTCAACCCCCACCTGTCTCCTTGCAAGGCAAATGTCTTAAAGCAACACTATGTAAGACTTTTCACCTTAAAATAATGTTTCCAAAATCAAAAATTTGATGGTGCAATAACCTTTGACTGGGTGAATGTCACTTCCTCTATAGCCTGAGTGAGCCTGCATTGCCTGCAACAGCTCTGTTCTTGGTAGGAACACTGAAAAGACCACAACGATGGAGACTATGACCTAATTCCCAACAGCCAATCACAAGGCACAGCTTTGGCCACCAACAACAAAACACCCCCAACTGGCTGTTGAGACTGGGGCCAAAGTCACCAATATAGTTGTAGTTAGGGCTGGGCAATATAGCTTAAAAAAATAAATGCATCGCAATATGATTTCTCAATACACAATACATATCACATTATATATTTAGTGCACAAAATGTCCTTTAAAATTTAATTTTACTTATATTTTTATAAGAAAAAAGAAGAAACATTAAGTGCATACGTGCGCGCGCACACACACACACTAGAGGGATACAATAAAATTAAAGCCTCCCTGAGCATCCACCATTACAACATAGTATAGGACAAAGTAAGGCAACTCAAAATTCTAGCGTTTCAAGTAGTCTTGTTAACAATGATTAACATGTTACACCAGTTCGGTCTCATTGAGAGTAAGATGTGAATACAGTTTTCTTTTCCTCTTTTCACTGATACTATTGCCGCAGTAATTCCTGCTTCCTCCATTTCACAAAACAGACAGCAATACTTTCTCACAACAGGTATCCTCTTCCTGTTTTGTCTGCATAAATGCTGAAATACTTACACTGAGGATATCAACTTATGTCTCGGTGAAACGGTGGCATACGGTAATCACTCTGTGTGTGTGTGTGTGTGTGTGACCAGCTTTTTAGCGCGCCGGGTCATAATCAAATGCAACTAAAATGGTAAATGGCATTCACTTATATAGCGCTTTTTATTCTCATCTCTAGATGACCAAAGTGCTTTGCAGATCCTGTTATCCACCCATTCACACACACATTCACACACTGAAGGCTTGTGTCATTATATTGCCATATTTTCTCAACTTTTAATTTGCCAGAATTTCGAGATAAGGCTTTATTTTCAAAATAAACACAAATTTAACTCACCATTTCTGTCAGTGCAGCCCCCCAAAAATTGCAATAACTAGGCTGGGCCAGTAGAGGTCACACCGAGGCAGCTGCACCTTGGTGCTTTCATTATGCCCTGGTGCAACGGAGGCATACGGTAATCACTCAATGTGTCTGTGTGTGGTTGTGTGTGCGGTTTGTGTATCTGTCTGTTATCAGCTTTTCAGCTCACCTGGTCAAAGTGGAACTAAAGACTTGCATCACTGTATCGCCATATTTTCTCAACTTGTAATTTGCCTGAATTTTGAGATAAAGCCTTGTTTTCAAAATAAACACAAATTTAACTCACCATTTCTGTCAATGCAGCCGCAACGAAAGTTATTGTAATAACTATCCCGGGGCAGTAGAGGTTGGAGTGCCACTTTTTTACAGCCCCCCATGCTGTAAAGCCCAAGGCACCGAGGCACAGCACTGTGGTGCTTTTATTTGTTTCATGAGTGGTCAGTTTTGCCAGGACCAAATCAGGACAGTATGGGAGAACATTACTAAAAGCAGAGAGATTTTGTGAGTGTTGATTTTTGTCTGTAAAACAGGTTTGAAATAAAATTCTGAATTTGAATGTGTGACATGATGATATTACATATTTCATTTGTCTTGTTCTTGTGTTTTTATATAGGAAAAATCCATTAGCTAGTTGTTGTGTCTAAGAATGAGGCGCTGACAGCGGACGTGAAGCGGACTCACCTTTATTCAACACACAACTGATTATTTACAGATGGATGGCGCAGCCCTGTGCCATGGCCAGTTTGCCACGTGATGACGTCACCTACGGGGAGCCACCAGGTCCAAACATCACATTTATCCCCCCCCCCCCAAAAAAAAAAAACTCCAAAGAACTTTATACAACTAACTGGGCACCCGGGTAGACCACTGGTATGCCCATGTGACCGACTGCATTATTCTGCCACTGTTGTCGGTCACGTCCTGACTATACCTAAGAGTCCAAGTTTCAAAAGTTAGTCATAAAGTCCTTTAGGTGGCAGGGTCTCTACCGAACCCGGGCCGAGCGGAGCTCAGGCTGTGTCTCTGCCACAGGCTCTGGTAGACATTCTTCGGGGATTGTGGATCTTGTGTTGCCAAAGTCCCAGCCCAATTCCATCGTGTCCACAGCCGTCTCCTGATCCGGGGCCAAAGTCAGTGTTACTTTTCTGAGGCAACTGGCATGGTACCGTGACCCATCAGTAAGACGAAAGGTAGCTGGGCCCAACTGCACTGTGATCTGCATCGGCATTGTCCAAAACGACTGCAGCTTGTGGGCACAGTTGGGGTGCCGGATCCGGACCCAATCCAGTACTGCAAGCCCGGGTTGCTTCTCCCGGCATTTCCTGTCAAACCTTTGCTTCATGCATTGCTGTTGTTCGAGCACCCTACCCCTAGATGAGGGCCTTTCTGTCGGGGTAGTGTCCGATGGGTGTGTAGTCGGTCCAGGTGAAGGCACATCTCACATCCAAGCATTAGTAGGGCCGGGGAGCTGCCTGTCGTGGTGTGAGGTGTCGCTTTGTAATGTAGCAAGGTGCTCTGTAATGTGGCCGAAAACGGGAGCCCATCCAGTAGGTGTGCTCTGAGCCCGTTCTTGAAAATCTGGTTGAACACCCCCCCCCCCATTTGCCTGAGGGTGGTAGAAAGCAGTTCTTATGTGCTTGATGCCTTTTTCCCCCACAAATGCCGCAAAGTCCACTGAGGTGTATTGCACTCTGTTGTCTGTTGTGATTGCATCTGGCACGCCCCAGAAGGTGAAAAGGGAGGTGCTGAAATCGGTGACTACGTCGGTGGTGACTGAGCCGGTGGGCAACACTCGGATCATTTTGAGTAGAGATTGTAGGCTACTAATAGAAAGCGTTGGTGCGGGGGGTGCGCTATGCAGTTCGACACGTATGTCCAGTTGGATGTGTTTCCACGGGGCCAGTGGCCATGGCAGTGGCTGCAAGGGCGGCGGTGGTGGCACACCGGTTTTTCCACTGGCTAGGCAGGGCATACAGACTTTCACAATGATCTCCATGTCCTTGTTGATGTCTGGCCACCAGACCGAGCCCCTACACTGCTGATTGACTCTGACAATGCCCAAGTGGCCCTCGTCTACCATGGTCAGGATGCGGCCTTTTAGTGCCTCTGGCATCACTGTGCAGTGTCCCCTTGCCATGCAGACATCATTCCAGCATGATAAGTCATCCCTGAATCTGTGGAAGGGTGTCAGTTCATCCGGCACGTTGGCAGGCCAGCCCTTGCGTATGAAGGTGTGCGGCTGGGTCAGTGTCTGGTCCTGTTTTGATGCCACCTGAAGCTCTTGCAGGGAGACAGCATTTTGGAGTGGCCCATGCAGCATGTGGATCAGCTCTGGTTCCAGGGGTTCTCGGTCGCCATTCAGAGTGGAGTTAGGTGTGGCTCGGGACAAGAGGTCCACCATTACGTTTTCTCTGCCCGGCATAAACTGGGTGTTAAAGTTGTATATGGCCGAATACCATCAAGCCCACAGTTTAAACATGTTCTGTTATGCCTGTCCTCACTGTTTTTTTATTATTTGTATGGTGTGTCCAACTGGTGTGTTTTGTGTAACTGGTATAAGATAAGATAAGATAAGATAAGATAAGATAAGATTAGATAAGATAAGATAAGATAAGATAAGCCTTTATTAGTCCCACAATGGGGAAATTCCACGATTGCAACAGCACAGGGATAGCAACACTCAGAGCAACAATCAGAAGGCAAGAGAAAAAAAGAAAGAAGAGCAGCAAGTATACATATGTACATATAAACATAAATATATATATATATATATATAGACACAGCGCGGCGCATTGTAGCTAGATGGAATAAATATGTAGATATATAAACACAGTGCGGAGCATTGTAGCTAGATGGAATAATATGTAGATATATAAAAACACAGTGCGGCGCATTGTAGCTAGATGGAATAAATATGTAGATATATAAACACACAGTACGGAGCATTGTAGCTAGATGGAATAATATGTAGATATATAAAAACACAGTGCGGCGCATTGTAGCTAGATGGAATAAATATGTAAATATATAAACACACAGTGCGGAGCATTGTAGCTAGATGGAATAATATGTAGATATATAAAAACACAGTGCGGCGTATTGTAGCTAGATGGAATAAATATGTAGATATATAAACACACCCAGTGTGCAGCATTGTAGCTAGATGGAATAAATATGTAAATATATAAACACACGCAGTGCAGAGCATTGTTGCTAGATGGGATGAAACGGCACAACCGTCTACTTAGTTATCCTACATGGTATGATTATGTACCCATAAATATTCTCACCCTCCATAGCGACCGGTATTTTCCTAGTTGTATGCCGGAGGGGACCATTGTATAAGTCTATTGCGTCTTTTGCATTCAAAACTATTAGGTTGTCACGTCTTTTTGCTATCTCTGCGAGCAGCCCTGCTTAGGTTGTACAGTCTGACAGCCGTTGGTAGGAAGGACCTGCGAAACCTCTCGGTTGTGCACCTAGGATGATGTAGTCTGCTGCTAAATGAGCTCCTCAGTGCATTCAGTATGTCCTGCATAGGGTGGAACTCGGACTCCAGCAGAGATGACAGTTTAGCCACCGTCCTTCTCTCTCCTATCTCCTCCACTGGGTCAAGGCACTGCCCCAGGACAGAGCTAGCTTTCTTGATCAGTTTGTTCAGTCTCTTCCTATCAGCTGCCGTAATGCCACTGCCCCAGCAGACCACTCCAAAAGTGATGGCTGATGCCACCACCGTGTCATAGAATGTCTTCAGCAGCGCCCCTTGTACACCAAAAGACCTGAGTCTCCTCAGTAGGAACAACCTGTGCTGTCCCTTCTTGTAGAGTGCGTCAGTATTGTGTGACCAGTCTAGTTTATTGTTCAGATGAACACCCAGGTACTTATAGGATGTCACCATCTCGATGTCTGTTCCCTGTATATTTACTGGTGCTGTGAGGGGTTGTCCTTGCCTGCGGCAGTCCACCACCAGCTCCTTAGTTTTCCTCACATTGATCTGGAGGCAGTTCCGATGGCACCAGTCCACAAAGTCCTGGATAAGCCCTCTGTACTCAGCTTCATCTCCATTGGAGATGAGGCCAACGATCGCAGAGTCATCAGAGAACTTCTGTAGATGGCAGTGTGTTGTGTTGTGTGAGAAGTCCGCAGTATAAAGGATGAACAGGAAGGGAGCCAAAACCGTTCCCTGGGGGCCCCCGTGCTACCGATGATCGTGTTGGACACACAGTCCCGGGTTCTCACAAACTGAGGCCGGTTAGTGAGGTAGTCCAGGATCCATGATGACAGGTGCTGGTCCACCCCTGCGCACAGCAGCTTGTCCTTCAGGATCATTGGTTGGATGGTGTTGAAAGCACTGGAGAAATCAAAGAACATGATCCTCACCGCATTCCCGGGCTTCTCCAGGTGGGACAGAGAACGGTGAAGGAGGAAGATCACCGCATCCTCCACCCCAATGCCATGCTGGTAGGCGAACTGGAGTGGATCCATCGCTGGTCCCACCAGGGGGCGGAGGTGAGCAAGGAGCAGTCTCTCCAGTGTCTTCATCATGTGGGACGTCAAGGCCACTGGTCTGTAGCTGTTCAGGTCTTTGGGGTGGGAAGTCTTTGGTACAGGTACCACACAAGATGTTTTCCACAGCTGTGGTACCCTCCCCAGCTTCAGGCTCAGGTTGAAGATGTACGCCACAATCCCACACAGCTGGTCTGCATAGGACTTGAGGAGCTTTGCGCTGATGCCGTCCGGTCCCGACGCCTTCCTTGCCTTGATCTTCCTCAGCTCCGTCCTCACCTGGGTCTTAGTCAGGGTCAGGTTGGGGGGCTGTATGTTAGGAGTGGGGGGATGTTGGTGGAGTGGGGAGTGGGCAGCAGGACTTGATGTCTTTAGAGGCAGCAGTGGTTGTTGTGCAGTCAGGGGGGAGGGTGGTTGGTCAAACCTATTGAAAAACAGATTCAGATTGTTCGCCCACTCCCTGCCCCCCGTGGCCTGGAGGGAGGTATTCTGAAGCTGACACAGAAGCTGAGAAGTCCGTGATGGTGTGAGTGAGGCCATCGATGTCCTCACCCTGTGGCTCGCAGAGCTGCTCCCAGGTGGTAGTTTCAAAACAGCCCTTTAGAGTGTCCATTGCCTCCTCAGACCATAACTTCACTGTGCGCATGGCCGGAGGTTGTCTGTGCACTAGGGGTTTGTACACCGGCCAGAGATGAACCAAGTTGTGATCCGATCTCCTGAGTGGGGGGAGTTGTAATGAGGTGTACGCCTCCTTAGTGTTTGCGTAGAATAAGTCCAGTGTTTTATTGTCTCTAGTGTGGCATGTGACATACTGGGTAAACGTGGGTAGAATGGGAGACAGTGAAACATGGTTGAAATCGCCTGAGATGAGGAGAAGAGCATCTGGGTGTTCTGTCTGCAGCCTGCTGGTTACTGAATGGATGACGTCACGCGCTGTCCCAGCGTTCGCCGTCGGATTTGCATAAACAACAATGCAGATCACGTGTGAGTATTCCCTCGGGAGATATGTAGGCCGCATGCTAACAGCTAGCAACTCAATGTCTTTGCTGCAGTGCCATTGTTTAACAGTGATATGTCCCAGTCTGCACCAGTTGTTGTTAACATACATTATCACTCCACCGCCCCTTGCTTTGCCACTGTCTGGTGTTCGGTCTGCTCGTATCGCGTGGAAACCCTCCAGTTCAATGTTAGCATCTGCTGCTAGTTTGGATAGCCACGTCTCGGTAAACAAAAGGAGAGCACATTCCCGGTATATGCTATCATAGCGGGAGATAGCCGCTAGCTCATCTACCTTTCCCAGTAACGACCGTACATTCCCCATGACAATGGATGGCAGAGAGGGTCTGTACCTTATATTCTTTGTCTTCCGCCTTACTCCAGCCGGGCAACCACAGCGTTTTCGCCTCAGTTCCCCCGGTATGTCGAGTTTTTCCGTTGTGTCCAATCTATGTGTTTTTGTATGTTTGAAAACGGAGTGTCCTATGAACTGCAAAACAAACTTCTGTAATAACTGACAATAAAGTTGTATTGTATTGTATGCTTGTAGTCTTTCTGTCCACATGTAGATGCACAAAGGTTTGTGCCCGACCCCAGTGTTTCCAGCAGTGCCGTGAGGGCCCTATGTTCTGTCCGCAGTGTGAAGCGTCGTCCATACAGGTACATACGTATGCCAGTGTTCACACGCCCAAACGCATGCCAGTGTCTCCCTCTCCACCACTAAGTACTTTTGCTCGGCTGAAGTGAGTGACCTCGAGGCGAACGCCGCTGGGCGCTCTGTTCCCCCTTGAAGTTGCAACAGAACGGCTCCTACTGCTGTGTTGGAAGCGTTGCACGTCACAAATGTGGGGCTCTGTAGGTCAAAGTGGGCGAGTACTGGTGGAGAGGTGAGCCGTGTCTTCAGTTGGTTGATGGCCGAAGAGCATGCCGGGGTCCACACCCAGGGTGCATCCTGCTTCAGGAGGGTGTGCAGTGGCTCTATCATCTCTGAGTAGCGGAGAATAAAGCGCCCATAAAAGTTCGCCATGCACAAAAACGATGAGAGCTGTGTGGGGCATAATGGTTCGGGTAGCTGCAGTACCGCCTCGACGTTTGAGTGCAGGGGGCTCAGGCGCCGGAGGTCAGGCGGCAACCCACAAACTCGATGGTCACTGCTCCAAAGATGCACTTCTCCCCGTTGAGTGTGAGGCCGTGTTTTGCTAGCACCTCCATTACCTTATCAAGGCAGGCGTCGTGGGGAGCTGATGTCGCACCATGCACCATGATCTCATCCAAGTACACCACCACCCCTGGGAGACCAGCGAAGATGGTAGCCATGATTTTTTGAAAACAGCTCGGGGCGGAACTGAGGCCAAAAGGCATACTGGTGTGCCTGAACACTCCCATGTGGGTGACAAAGGCTGTTAGGTTGTGGTTGTCTAAATGAAGGGAGACCTGCAGGTAGCCTTGGTGGAGATCCAGTTTGGAAAAAAATTTCGAGCCATGGAACGCCTCAGTTCCTCCATCGTGGGCAGGGGATATTTGTCGGGGATCACCACCTTGTTCACCATTCGGAGATCAATGCTTGGTCGTAGGCCGCTCGACTTCTTTGCCATCACCAAATTAGAAATCCAGGGGAAGCATTGACCCGCTCAATGATGCCAGCGTCCAAAAGCTTCTGCAGTTCCACCATGACGTTGTCCCGCAGTGTGAGGGGAAGTCAGCAGAGTGGCTTAATTTTTGGTGACATGTCGATGGTTGAAAGAGGTGAAGCATCCCAGTCCCGCGAAGAACGCCGGCCAACGGTGCTGCCTGGATGAGGAAACTGTCAGAATGGTAGTGTCCCTTGGGTCGGTGATGGAGAAACCCAGCTCGCTGATTAGGTCGATGCCCAGCAAGTCAGCCCCCCGGCATGTTACTTGGAAGGTGAACAACAGAATGGTTTTAGGGCCGCAGCATACAGAAAAGGCGACTGTCCCTACCATGTGGATCCTGACATGCCCGTAGCCGAATAAGTCCTCCGCATTAGCTGAGATGGCCTTCCGGGGAAACAGTTTCCTGACTGTAGCCATGCTCAGAAGAGGTCTCGAGGCCGCCTTGTCCAGCAGCAGCGGCACATCGACACCGTCCAACTCCACTGTGCAGCATTTGAACAGCCAGCTTTTGGTGCTGACTGCGTGAATGGCGGTTGGGCCTGATGGGTGGGCCATTGAATTTGCGAAGATTGAGTGGCAAACTCTAGCAAAGTGGTTGAGCTTCTTAGAGCGGTAGCATTTCAGCCCCCTGGCTGGGCAGGCGGGTGATTGAGTCTGGTGTCTGGATGAACCAGTCATTGCAGGGTAGGCACTCACCCGTGTTGTCCCGTTTCCTCCCCTTCTTCTTCTGGTTGTAGTGAGGAGATGCGGAGTTGGAGCGCTGGGCGGCGGTGGTGACGGCCTGTGCTCGTGGAGCCGGACGAGGGACTTGATGGTTAGGCGGCGTTAGCTGCATTGATAGCTGGATGGTTGTTTCCATTTGGGATGCCATCCTCACAGCCTTGTCCAGACCACACCAGCAGCAGTGATAAAAGCCTGGAATGTCCCGTGCCAGCGGGGCCAAGGAATCAGTGGCTGACCTTGTAGAGCGAAGAACGGTTGCGCAGGTTGTATTATTGCTGTTTTTAATCCTCGTCACTGTTGCTGTGTCTAAGAATGAGGCGCTGACAGTGGACGTGAACCGAACTTTCCTTTATTCAACACACAACTGATTATTTCTAGATGGATGGCGGCACCCTGCGCCACGGCCAGTTCGCCATGTGATGACATCACCTACGGCATGCCACCACATCCAAACATCACCCTAGCCCCGTAGTCAGGTAATACAAAAAGTATGTTTACATGGACACAAGTAGCCGGATTAAAAGCCTGATCGGAATGAAAGTGCTTCATGTAAACACGGCAATCTGAATATTCTAACCCGATCACGCTCATTCGAAACAAAATTTCATTCCGATTGAGAGGGGTGGGTTATGCCAATTGTTAATCGGAATGGTGCGCATGAAAACACTTATTCTGAACGTAGGGCAGAAAATGTGTTTGCTGCGCATGTCTGTACACCAGCCGCACGTCGACGTGACGTATTTCCGCCTTAGCAGCAGCTAGCGGAAAACATAGCAGGAGTAAAACAAAACTGGTCTGTATCGTCCTGCTGTCTCCCTCTTTTCGTCATATGCAGAAGTAGGTACTTGTAGCTTCATTATGGAGACCAGCAGAAGCAAAAGTACAGTCTGAATAACACAATACAGGTCAATTTCGACATGAAGCGGGGCTTGCTAACACTGGAAGTTGCTTCTTCTTCTACTATTTTCGGAATGTCGAAATGTCGACATGCGCATGTCAAAATGATTTATTCCGTTCAAACGTGTGACACATGGAAATGCACGTCCTAATCAGATCAGCTTTTTCAGGATCCATGTAAACAGTAAAATTCTGATCTGAATTGTAATCAGATTGAAGAAATTTTGCCCATGTAACCGTGGCCAATGTTACCACCTCATCCTTTTTATGTAGCAAGCTGAAGCCATGAGGGCCAGGTTATCAGGAGCTGAAGAGCCAGTTATGAACATAGCTGATCAAGAAAACAGACGAAAAAGAAACTGTTTGAGTGTCTGAAGGTCAATGAACTTCAATACACTGGGCATCAGCTACAAAGTATACAATTTTATGTTTAACTAAAGTCTTCAGAGCTGAGTGAACCCATGGTAGTAGGCTCTCATGTTACAGTAGTCAAATTGAATTGGTGTAAAATCAAAACTTTACCAAATAGAGGTGAAATGAAATCTACATTTGGTACAATGGACTGTAAAATGAAAACAGCATCCCTCCAGCTCTGAAGATAAAAGTTTTGATAAATCCTTGAAATCCCAACCTTGTGTGCCACATAAGAGCAGGTAGGGCACATGACTGTTTATTCGCTTTAAATTTGCCAGCCAGGTATTAGCCAACACTCCAACAGACAGCAGGGGAAATGATAGAGATACAGTGTCTCAGGAGAGGGAGAGAGAACCATCACAGCGTGCTACAGTCCCTGATACCAATTACCGCTGTCACCCATCTGCTTTGGGCATGCACTGAAACGTTGGATAGGTGACCTACTTTTTGACTCTGTGTGTGCATCTCTGCTTATCAACAGACTGAGAGCGTTCGCCCTGAGGAGAGGGAAACTGAGAGGCAGGAAAAACACTGGTCAAAAATAATATGGAATTTAGTCCATTCAACCCAGGGTTTTGAATAAAAATTAGATGTAGGTTATTATACAACAATTGGTTCTGATCAAGCAATTTGATTGGACAGTAGACATCCCAAGAGTACATACAGTGGGGAAAATAGATATTGAACACATCAACATTTTTGTCATTAAACATATTTCTGATGAAGCCACTGACCTGAGATTTTCACCAATATCAGTAACAACCCAAGTAATCCATACATACAAAGAAATCAAGGCAACTGTGTTCTCAAAACAAGTTACAGTGGTGTGAAAAAGTGTTTGCCCCTTCCTGATTTCTCATTTTTTTGTATGTTTGTCACACTTAAATGTTTCAGATCATCCAACAAATTTAAATATTAGACAAAGATAACACAAGTAAACACAAAATGCAGTTTTTAAATGAAGGTGTTTATTATTAAGGGGGGAAAAAATCCAAAGCTACATGGCCCTGTGTGAAAAAGTGATCCCCCCCCCTTCCTGTTAAAACAAAAATTAACTGTGGTTTATCACATCTTTGGAAAGCTGAGTTCAATTTCTCTAGCCACACCCGGGCCTGATTACGGCCACACCTGTTCTGAATCAAGAAATCACTTAAATAGGACCTGCCTGACAAAATGAAGTAGACCGATCCAAAGAAATTCTGGAACAAATGAGAAACAATGTAATTGAGATCCATCAGCCTAGAAAAGGTTATAAAGCCATTTCTAAAGCTTTGGGACTCCAGCCAACCACAGTGAGAGCTATTATCCATAAATGGTGAAAACATGGAACAGTGGTGAATCTTCCGAGGAGTGGCCGGCCAACCAAAATTACCCCAAGAACACAGCAATGACTCATCCAAGAGGTCACAAAATACCCCACAGCAACATCCAAACAACTGCAGGCCTCACTTGCCTCAGTTAAGGTCAGTGTTCATGACTCTACCATAAGAGACTGGGCAAAAATGGCCTGAATGGCAGAGTTCCAAGATGGAAACCACTGCTGAGCAAAAAGAACATAAAGGCTTGTCTCACTTTTGCCAGAAAACATCTTGATGATCCCCAAGACTTTTGGGAAAATATTCTGTGGACTGAGGAGACAAAAGTTGAACTTTTTGGAAGGTGTGTCCCATTACATCTGGAGTAAAAGTAACACAGCATTTCAGAAAAGGAACATTATACCAACAGTAAAATATGGTGGTGGTAATGTAATAGTCTGGGGCTGTTTTGCTGCTTCAGGACCTGGAAGACTTACTGTGGTAAATGGAACCATGAATTCTGCTGTCTACCAAAAAATCCTGAAGGAGAATGTCCGGCCATCTATTCATGACCTCAAGCTGAAGCGTACTTGAGTTCTGCAACAGGACAATGATCCAGAACACACCAGCAAGTCCACCTCCGAATGGCTTAAGTAAAACAAAATGAAGACTTTGGAGTGGCCGAGTCAAAGTCCTGAATCTGACTGAGATGCTGTGGCATGACCTTAAAAAGGCGGTTCACACTTGAAAGCTCTCCAATGTGGCTGAATTACAATAATTCTGCAAAGATGAGTGGGCCCCAATTCCTCCACAGCGCTGTAAAAGACTCACTGCCAGTTATCGCAAATGCTTGATTGCGGCTGTTGCTGCTAAGGGCGGCCCAACCAGTTATTAGGTTTAGGGGGCAATCACTTTTTCACACAGGGACATGGAGGTTTGGATTTTTTTCCCACTTAATAATAACACCTAAATTTAAAAACTTCATTTTGCGTTTACTCCCGTTACCTTTGTCTAATATTTAAATTCGTTTGATGACTCCAGAGAAGGAAAATAAAGCTGCTAGAATGGCCCAGTAAGTCACCTGACCTAAATCCAATTGAAAATCTATGGAACAAACTCAAGATCAGAGTTCATAGAAGACAACCATGGAACTTTCAAGATATGAAGACAGTTTGCGTGGAAGAATGGGCTAAAATCACTCCTGAGCAATGTGTGCACCTAGTTTCCCTAGTTTCCCCATACAGGCGGTGTCTGGAAGCTGTTATTACCAACAAAGGCTTTTCTACTAAATATTAAATGAATTTCACCAAGCGTGTTCAATACTTTTTCCCTGTGTCATTCCACTTTATTAAATGTAACTTGTTTTGTGGACACAGTTGCTTTGATTTCTTTGTATGTATGGATCACTTTGGTCGTTACCGATCTGGTGAAAATCTCAGATCAATGGCTCCATCAGAAAAATGTTTAACAAGAAAAATGTTGACGTGTTCAATAGATAGATAGATAGATAGATGTACTTTATTGATCCCAAACTGGGGAATTACAGTGCAACCACAGCATAACAGAGACTACCCAACCAACAGAAATACACACAGCATAATAGAAAAAGGAGTTACCCAGGGATGTAAAGAAAAAAGCTGAGATAAATACTGTATATACAACCTAGGCTACTACAGTACTAGGTTAAATAGATGATGATCCTTATGAGTCAATGGATTGTAATGACTGTACAGAGAAGGATTATCAGGCACAGTGTCATGACTGATTAGCCAATTCAGCCCACGTGCAAGGTGCAGCAACAAAGAGACAATCAAACTGTACACACGTTTGAATAATTTTATTAAATAGCAAAATCTACACTGCTACAGAACAGTCACTCGCCAGAGGAAAGGCCCTATGGAGAGAGAACGAGAGCTGTGAGCAGAGGAATGGAATAAG
The DNA here is from genome assembly GCA_020510985.1 of Pholidichthys leucotaenia. NCBI lineage: Eukaryota > Metazoa > Chordata > Actinopteri > Cichliformes > Pholidichthyidae > Pholidichthys > Pholidichthys leucotaenia. Next base: position 282,215,507 of record CM035846.1, read on the forward strand.
GGAAAATGGGCGAGCCAAATTACCACTTTCATGGGCTTCGAGGGAGGGCCAGCAGGACTCCAGTGGGGAATAGATGAACCAGCAGGGTAGGAGATAGCTGGTAGAGCCTGACCGGGTGGAGGTTACTGTCGTGGAGGATGAAGTGGCAGGAGAGTGCGCACAGCCCTCAGTGCCACACCCACACGATGGCAGCAACCTGCACGGGGAATAAAGCACACAGATTAATAATTTCTTTTACAAGTGTAACATGACTTGCTGTCTTTAGTGGCAGTATACCCAGATGAGCCAGCGTTGAATCACTGAAGGATGCTTCCTTAAATATGCTGGCTGATGAGAGGGCGCAGATGTGACCTCTCCCTCAGGTGTGACGATGAGCTGGGAAGAGATGAACAGGAAGGACGAGGCGCGCTTTTGCCACCCATGACAGCCCCTCCTCCCCCCAGAGTGCCTCTTGGCGGTCCACAAGGCTTGTTGGGATGGACTTGATCAGAATCAAAATCAGAATCAGAATCAGATTTATTGCCATTGTTCATGTAGTACACAAACTAGGAATTTGTCTCGGTGCCATGCTGCAACATTAAAAACATGATGAGATAAAGAGATAAACTAAAAAACTAAAGGACTAAAAACGTGCAATAAGTGTAGAAAAATAAGTAATAATAATAATAATAATAATAGTAATAATGAGTAATACCAGTCAAGGCAGTTTTAAATAAATTAGCAAGTAGCAGATAATATGGGGTACCACAGTGCAGTTGATAATGCAACAGAAAAACAGTGATGAATGTCATGAGTCTGGTTGAGCTGCTGTACATAGTGCACGAGAGTCAATAAGTCACTTAATGTTCAGCAGTCTGATGGCAGAGGGGAAAAAGCTATTCATGTGCCGGGAGGTTTTAGTCCGAATGGACCGAAGTCTTCTACCTGAGGGGAGGGGGGCAAACAGTACGTGACCAGGGTGTGAAGGATCGGCTATGATCCGGCCAGCACGCCTTCGGGTCCTGGAGATGTACAGGTCCTGGAGAGATGGGAGCTTGCAGCCGATCACCTTCTCAGCAGTGCGCACGACGCGCTGCAGCCTTAGTCTGTCCCTGGCAGTGGCTCCTGCATACCACACAGTTATGGAGGAGGTGAGGATGGACTCGATGATGGCCGTGTAGAACTGCACTAACATCTTGGTGGGTAGCTTGAGCTTCCTCAGCTGCCGCAGAAAGAACATCCTCTGCTGGGCCTTTTTGGGCCTTAACTTCTCCCCAAATACATTAGAATGGTTTGCATCTTATCTCCAGAATAGAGAACAGTGTGTAAAAGTTCACCAGGATAAATCCTCATTTTTAAACAACCGCATGGGTATCCCACAAGGGTCCATTCTTGGTCCTTTACTTTTCAGCATTTTTATTAATGACTTGCCGTTACACTGCTCAGCTGCAACATGCCAACTTTATGCAGATGATGCAGTTATTTACACAGCTGCCAAGACTCCAGCACAGGCTGCAGATGTACTGTCTACAAGTATGGTTGATGTCCAAGAGTGGCTCCTCAAGAACCATCTATTGCTGAACCTTCAGAAAACAGTCTCAATGTGCTTTTCAATCAAAAAATGTAACCTGCAACGTTTTAAAGTTAATATACATGATCATGACATCAGTTTAGCTACAGAATTCAAATACCTTGGCATTGTACTAGATCTTCAACTCAAATTTAATCTTCACATAAAGAAAATTTCAAAAACAGTAAAAAAAAATCTGAACTGCTTTAAATTAATTAGATATTACATACCTTACGAAGCAGCTGCACTGTATATGCATTCTATGGTTTTTTCTCATATATCATACTGTTTGACAGTCTGGGCTCAAGCAGCCCCTTCCACAATAAGACATATAGGTTCATTATATAATCAAACCCTAAAAATCTTGGACAAAAAGCCCATTAGGTGGCATCACTGTAATGTTTTAAAAAAATACAACCTATTGAGTTTTGAGAGCTTCATTGACCTCTGTTTTCTGAAATTAACGTTCAAATGTTTCCATAAATCAGCACCCGAGCCACTTGCTGGTTTCGTCCAAAGACAGGACAGCAGCAGAGCCACCAGGAGTTCTGTTAACAATAACTGTAAAATATTCCACCGCAGAACCACATTTGGACAAACAGCTTTCTCTATAAAGGGCAGTCACATCTGGAACACAATGCCAAATGTAATTAAAATAATAACGGACTTTAAAACATTCACTAAAAAGGTTAAAAACTGGCTGAAAAATAAACAAGAATGTACTCATGTATGAATTAATTGTCTGCAAAGTGAGAGTAAATGAAGGGAAGGAATAAATGTGTTTGTTTATAGTGAGTGACGAAGGGAAGGAGGCCTGAAATAGGCAAATGTGAGTTATGTTATATGTGTTAAATGTGAGTCAGGCTGTTATATTTGTGTATTTATAATATTTATAATATTTATGTTAAATGTGAGTCAGGCTGTTATATTTGTGTATTTATAATATTTATAATATTTATAATTGTGTATTTATAATCTTTCTGCATTGATGTATGTGGTTATTGTGTATATTTTTTTTTTCCATCTTTTACTTGATTCTTTTTTCTAAAGCCCATCCAGGGACAAGAGTTGCAAATTAGCTAATAGCTATACACTCTATGTGCAACACATCAGATTGATTGTCTTTGATTAATTGTCTATGTTTATTGCACTGTCCCTGTCAAATAAACTAATCTACTACTACTTGATGAGGGAGCTGATGGTTGGCTCCCATTTGAGGTCCCGGGTGATGGTGGTGCCCAAGAAGCGGAAGGAATCTGCAATGGTGATGGGAGAGCCTGTGATGGTGAGGGGGGGCAGGGGGGTTGTGACTTTCCTGAAGTCCACAATCATCTCCGCTGTCTTCAGAGCGTTCAGCTGCAGGTTGTTGTGGCTGCACCAGGACACCAGCTGGGCCACCTCTTTCCTGTAGACGGACTCGTCGCCGTTGGAGATGAGCCCGATGAGGGTGGTGTCGTCCGCAAACTTAATCAGCTTAACAGACTGGTGGGAGGAGGTGCAGGAGTTGGTATAAAGGGAGAAGAGTAGGGGGGAAAGTACACAGCCCTGGGGTGATCCAATGCTGATGCTAACAGAGTCCGAGACAGACTTCCCCAGCCGCACATGCTGCCTCCGGTCCGTCAGGAAGTCGGTGATCCACCTGCAGAGGGAGTCAGGCACATCGAGCAGGGACAGCTTGTCCTGGAGCAGATCGGGGCGGATGGTGTTGAATGTGGAGCTGAAGTCCACAAACAGAATCCTGGCGTAGGTTCCCGGGGAGTCCAGGTGCTGCAGGATGGAGTGGAGGGCCAGGTTGACTGCGTCGTCCACAGACCTGTTGGCACGGTAGGCAAACTGCAGCGGGTCCAGGAGGGGAGTGGTGATGGACTTGAGGTGAGACAGGACCAGGCGCTCAAAGGACTTCATGACTACAGAGGTGAGCGCTACAGGTCTGTAGTCGTTAAGTCCAGTAATCTGTGGCTTCTTGGGGACAGGGATGATGGTGGAGGATTTGAGGCAGGTCGGCACGTGACATTGCTTAAGGGAGGTGTTAAAAATGTCTGTGAAGACAGGAGCCAGCTCTTTTGCACAGTGTCTCAGGGTGGAGGGAGACACACCGTCCGGCCCGGGGGCCTTGCGCGGGTTCAGTCTGGAGAACTGTCTGTGCACGTCCTGCTCACTGATGACAAGGGCAGGGGGGGAGGAGGAGGAGGAGGAGGAGGAGGGGGGGGGACCGCTTTTGATGAATTAGGGGCCGAGGAGGCAGTGGAGCTGGGAATCTTGATGGTAGGACCGGAGCATCTGTTTGTCCAGGATTCGGGACGAGGGAACCCAGGATCGTTCCTCCGGGGCCGCAGCCCTCCCAAATGGCCGTTGATGATCTGGGGAAGAGGAGGCGGCTTCGGTGGTGGCGGTGGGGGGGACTGACCGAGAGGGGCTTGATGTGGGAGACGTGAAAGGTCGGGTTCACCCGCAGGGGTGATGGGAGTCTAAGACGAACTGAGGCGTCATTGACAATCCTGGAGATCGGAAAAGGCCCGATGAAGTGGGGAGACAGCTTCTTAGAAGGAGTCTTCAGCAGAACCTGACTGGACGCCAACCAGACCTGCTGCCCCACAGTGTATTTGTGAGCAGGCACCCGTCGCTTATCCGCCACAGCCCGGTTGCGCTCCACAGAGCGGGTGAGGGCGGCGCGCGTAGATCTCCAGATGTGCCTACAGCGGCGGGCATGAGCCCCCACGGAGGGAACCACGGCCTCCATCTCGGTCATGGGTAGAAGCGGGGGCGTGAAACCTAATGAAGCTTCAAAAGGAATAAGCCCCGTTGCCATGGAAATAGCCGAGTTTGTAGAGTATTCCACCCAGGTCAGATGTGAGCTCCACGAGGAAGGGTGCTCGGCTGCCATGCATCGCAGGGTGGCCTCCAAGGACTGATTGGTGTGCTCTGCCTGCCTGTTGCTCTTGGGGTGGTTCCCAGAGGAGAGGCTCACCGTCATCCCCAGGGTGCGGCAGAAGGCCCTCCAGACCTGTGATGTAAACTGAGGGCCCCGGTCAGACACGATGTCCACTGGGATTCCATGGAGTCGGATCACATGGTCTCTCACTGCCCATGACACACAGGGTAAATGTGAGATACCAATTATACTGTAAGGTGCAGTATGGCAGCATTGTTATGACCAAAATTCAACATTAGAGTGAGTTATTGAACAGTGAAATGGCATCTGGCAGAAAAGACTTCCTGTACCTGGCTGTTTGGCAGTGAAGCTGTAGCAGTGTGTTGGAGAAAGTGCTCCACTGTCTGTCCAGTGTGTGATGGATGGGGTGATCAGGATTGTCTATTATGGATCGCCGTTTGTTCAGTATCCTCCTCTCCACCACAGATTCAAAGGTTTCCGTCCTGAGACCAATCACAGAGCCAGCCTTCTTGATAATCTTGTCAAGTCTATTGTTGTTGCTGGCTCTGATACTGCTATCCTAACAGACAGCAGCAAAGAAGATGGCACTGGCAACAGTGGCCTGGTAGAAAAGCTCCAACATCTTCTTGCACACGTTGAAGGATCTCAGCTCCCTCAGAAAGTAGAGTCTGCTCATCCCCTTCTTGTATGCAGCATAGGTGTTAGATTTCCAGTCCAGTCCACTGCTGATCATGACACCCAGGTATCTGTAGTCCTCCACTACCCCCACACCCTCCTTCCTAATCCACAATGGCTGTGAAGGTGTCCTCTTCTTCCTGAAGTCAATCACCATCTCTCTGGTCTTGCTGACATTCAGCCTTAGGTGATTCTGCTCGGTCCAGTCCACACAAATCTGTCTACCAGCGCAGTCTACCCCTCCTCTCCCCCTCTTATATACCCAACAACAGCCGAGTCAGAGAATTTCTGCAGGTGGCATGACTTGGTGTTGTACTGAAAGTCACTGGTGTATCAGGTGAAGAGAAAAGGAGAAAGCACAGTCCCCTGTGGAGCTCCTGTATCACCAACCACCACATCAGACAAAACACTGCCCAGCCAGACAAACTGTGGCCTGCCTGTCAGGTAGTTAATAATCCAGGAGATCACAGAGCCGTTAACTCCCATCACCCGCAGCTTCTCACCCAGCAGCAGTGGCTGAAAGGTGTTAAATGCACTGGAGAAATCAAAGAATGTGATTCTCACAGTGTCTCTGACATAATGTAGCACACAGGCCCAGGAAACACGCACGCAGGCTCAGGATAGATTTAACAGCTTTATTCAACAAGCAGGCGTGTGTGGATGGATGTATGCGGTATGGGGATGTGCTGGGGTGAACGCCGATGCGCAGGCAGCAGAGCAGCGCGCCGTACAGCCGGACAACCCTATGGAGACAAGAACAAAGGACAAGAGTAACGGGCACCACACCGAGACAGGGGATATAAGTGACGGTGTTGCTTACTTGCAGGGACAGGTGGCTGGCGTCGGCAGGCAATGAGCCCGGGAGACAGCGTCCTGCTGGGTCTGCGCAGAAGATGGAGATGCTATGGCGATGACGGGGGGAATCCGCCGCCAGGAGGGTCCACCTGTGCACAGGGGTGAGAACTTGGAAGACAAGGTAAGGAGTTCTTACGTGTTGTTGAATCTTTGCTGGTGATCTGAGGTAGAATCACGAGCCTTGGAAACGCTGAAGAGAACAGGCGGCTCCAGACTGCAGCAGAGGGCAGAGTGGGCTAAATAGCCCGCTGCTGACGAGGCGCAGGTGTGTGCGCAGCTGAAGCTGCTGATGAGCGGCGGGTCGTGACAGTACTCCCCGCTCTAGCAGCGCCTCCTGGCGCTGGTTTGTCCGGATGTGCCCGATGGAACTCCCTGATGAGGCTCTTGTCTAACACCCAAGAGGAGGGCACCCAGGATCTAAACTCCGGACCAAACCCCTCCCAGTCCACCAGATACTGCAACCCGCGCCCTCGGCGCCGGGAGTCCAGGAAGGAGGCGACTCTCCAGGCCGGGTGGCCGTCGATCATCATAGGCACGGGCGGCGCTGTGGGCGAGGGGCAGAGGGGGTCAGACATATAGGGCTTGATCCTGGAAATGTGGAAAGTAGGACAAATGCGAAGGGAGGGGGGGAGGGCCAGACGCACAGCCACCGGGTTGATAATCCTGGAAATGGTGTGAGGACCAACGAAACGTGGTGCCAACTTCTTCTTCTCCCCCTTAAGGTGGAAATCCTGAGTGGCCAACCAGACTCGTTGACCCACCTGGTAGGCAGGGGCCGGTCTCCTGCGGCGGTTGGCAGTGATGCTATTACGGGCAGCCGTGCGTAAAAGCGCGTCCCGTGTCCTGGACCACAGAGCCCGACAACGTCTCAGGTGCGCCTGGACGGAAAGAACAGCGAGCTCCGCCTCCTGGTCTGGAAACAAGGGTGGATCATAGCCCAGGGACACCTTAAAGGGAGACATACCTGTAGCAGAAGACCGGGCGGTGTTGTGGGCGTATTCAACCCAGGCCAGATATGAACTCCAGGAGGATGGGTCAGATGACGTGACGCAGCGCAGGGCAGCCTCCAACTCCTGGTTGGCCCTCTCACACTGCCCGTTGGATTGTGGGTGATGGCCGGATGAGAGGCTAACTGTGGCCCCCAGGGCGTTGCAAAAGCACCTCCAGACCTCTGAGACAAACTGGGGACCCTGATCTGAGACGACATCTACTGGTATCCCGTGTAACCTGACCACGTGCTGCACCAGGAGATCCGCCGTCTCCTGCGCCGTTGGAAACCCCGCAGTGGCACGAAGTGGGCGGCCTTGGAGAAACGGTCCACAATGGTCAGCACGGCGTTATAGGAGTTGGAAGTGGGGAGACCAGTGACAAAGTCGAGGGCAATATGGGACCAGGGTCTGCCAGGGGTCGGCAGAGGCTGGAGTAGACCGGCGGGAGGAGAAATACCCGACTTGGCAGAGGTGCACACAGGGCAAGCCCGGATGTAGTTGGAGGCATCCTTCTGCAGACCCGGCCACCAGAAGGAACGTTGGAGGAGATCCACTAGCCGAGATACCCCCGGGTGACAGGCGAGCTTGGAGGTGTGGACCCAATGAATGACCTCCCCCTGGACAGAAGATGGAACAAACAACCTTCCTTCCGGTCCGCCGCCAGGATCCGGTTCAGCCTCCTGCGCCCTCCGGATCTTGTCCCTGATGGACCAGGAGATGGCACCTACCACACACGAACTGGGCAGGATGGGGTGGCCCGACTCCTCCGATGTCTCAGGGGTGAACTGCCTGGAGAGGGCATCAGGTAGGATGTTCTTAGAGCCGGGGCGATAGGTAATGGTGAAGCGGAACCGGGCAAAGAATAGAGACCAGCACGCCCGGCGGGCATTCAGGTGTCTAGCAGATCGAAGATACTCCAAGTTCTTGTGGTCCGTCATCACTACAAATGGTAGCGCTGCCCCCTCCAGCCAGTGGCGCCACTCCTGCGGGGCGAGCTTGATGGCAAGAAGCTCCCTGTCCCCGACATCATAATTCCGCTCGGCCGGAGACAGACGCCGTGAGAAGGCGGCGCAGGGTCGTTTGGTCCCGTCAGTGGGTGAACACATCTGATAATGCATCTGATAATGGACTAGTTTCTGTACTTGTCCTTTTAGACCTTAGTGCAGCTTTTGATACTATCGATCATAATATTCTACTTGATAGATTAGAACACTATGTTGGACTTAATGGAACTTCGTTGCAGTGGTTTAGATCTTATTTATCTGATAGGTTCCAGTTTGTCCATGTAAATAATGAGTTTTCTTTCAACTCAAAGCTTAGTCATGGAGTTCCACAGGGATCTGTGCTAGGCCCTACTCTTTTTAGTTTATATATGCTTCTGTTAGGCAACATTATTAGAAAGCACTGTATACATTTTCATTGTTATGCAGATGACACACAATTATACCTGTCAATGAAGCCAGATGATAGTAATCAATTAGCCAAGTTAGAAGCCTGTCTTAAGGAAATCAAAGCTTGGATGACTTGTAATTTCCTGCTATTAAATTCAGATAAGACTGAAGTCATTCTTGTTGGTCCAAAAAACCTTAGAAATTCCTTTCCAAATCAAACTTTCAGTTTGGATGCAGTTACTCTTTCTCTTAATAGCTCTGTGAGGAACCTTGGAGTTATTTTTGATCAGGATTTGTCCTTCAATTCACATATTAAATTTGTTTCTAAGACTGCCTTCTATCATTTGCGTAATATTGCCAAGATTAGGAGCATCTTGTCTCAGAGTGATGCTGAGAAGCTGATCCATGCTTTTGTTAGCTCGAGATTAGATTATTGTAATTCTTTATTATCAGGCTGTCCTAAAACATCTTTAAAAAGTCTTCAGCTGATCCAAAATGCTGCAGCAAGAGTTTTAACAGGTACTAGAAAGAGAGATCATATCTCTCCGGTTCTGGCCTCCCTTCATTGGCTTCCCATAGAGTTTAGAATTAAGTTTAAAATCCTTCTTCTTACTTACAAAGCTCTAAACAATCAGGCTCCTTTTTATTTAAAAGATCTGATACTACCGTATTATCCTAACAGAGCACTACGCTCCCAAAAATGCAGGATTACTTGTAATACCTAGAATCTCCAAAAGTGCAATGGGAGGCAGAGCCTTCAGTTATCAAGCTCCTCTCCTGTGGAATCAGCTGCCAATCTGGATTCGGGAGTCAGACTCGATCTCTGTTTATAAGAATAGGACTAAAACCTACCTTTTTGATATAGCCTACAATTAGGGAGGGATCATGTGTTTCTGAACCCTCCCTTAGTTATGCTGCTAATAGGTTTAGTCAACCGGGGGACCTCCAGTAATGCACTGGGCCTCACTCCTTTCCTCACTCTCTATGAAATATTTTTTTTGCTGGTCATTAACATTTGTTTGTTCTCTCCCATAGATTGAGTCCCCATCGTGCTATTTGCTCTCCACATGTCTGTTCTTTTCTTCTTCTCTATCCCCTCACCCCCCAGCCAGTCGCAGCAGATGACTGCCCCTCCCTGAGCCTGGTTCTGCTGGAGGTTTCTTCCTGTTAAAAGGGAGTTTTTCCTCTCCACCGTCGCGAAGTGCTTGCTCACAGGGGATCGCCTGATTGCTGGGGTCTTTCTGCAACTGTGGGGGTCCCCCCTACAGTTGATAGTGCTATGAGATGACTGTTGTTGTGAAATGGCGCTATATAAATAAAGTTGAATTGAATTGAATTGAATTGAATTGAATTGAATTGAACGCTGGGACAGCACCGCCCCTACCCCCGTGTCAGATGCGTCGACCTCAACCAAGCACTGCAGCGCGGGGTCGACCTGGGTCAGGACCCGGGAGGAGGAGAACTCCGTCTTCAGCGCCTGAAACGCCGCGGCGACCTCTTCAGTCCAGCGAAAGGCGTTCTTGGGTGACGTGAGACGGGTCAGCGGGGCAGCGATGGCACCAAAGTTGGGCACAAAACGGCGGTAGAAATTAGCAAACCCAGGGAATTGTTGGACCTGCTTCCTGGAGGTCGGCGTCGGCCAGTCCACCACCGCTTTGACCTTAGCGGGGTCGGGCAGAACCTGATTATGTGAGATCACAAACCCTAGAAAGGAGGTGGTCTTGGCGTAAAACTCACATTTTTCTGCCTTCACATATAACCTGTTCTCCAGCAGCCGCTGTAAGACCCGTCTCACATGCACCTGGTGTTCTTCACGTGACCTGGAGAAGATGAGGATATCATCTAGGTATACGAATACAAAGAGACCCAGGAAATCACGCAGGACATCATTTATTAGGCGCTGAAAGACGGCTGGGGTGTTGGTCAGACCAAAGGGCATTACGAGGTATTCAAAATGTCCACTTGGCGTTCTGAATGCAGTTTTCCACTCATCCCCCTCCCTGATCCGGACGAGATGGTAGGCGCTGCGGAGGTCCAATTTGGTAAACCAGGTCGCCCCCTGCAGGGAGTGGAAGGCAGTGTCCATCAGCGGCAGAGTGTACCGGTCCTTCTCAGTGATGTCATTCAACGCTCGGAAGTTGATACAAGGGCGAAGGGACCCGTCCTTCTTTGATACAAAGAAGAAACCGGCTCCGAGCAGGGACGAGGAGGGGCGGATGATACCTGCGCTGAGAGACTCCTTTATATAACTGTCCATCGCCTCCCGCTCCGGCGCTGACAGGCTATACAGGCGACCTGACGGCAGGGGAGCCCCTGGGCGGAGGTTGATGGCACAATCATAGGGCCGATGAGGAGGGAGAGACATCGCCCTGGATTTGCTGAAGACCAAGCCCAGATCGTGGAATTCCGAGGGCACCAAGGTGAGGTCCGGAGGCGCGGCGTCCTTGACCGGGGGAGGAGCAGACGGGGCGCAGGCTGCGGATTGTAAACAGGTGCCCATACAGAATGCACTCCAGGCGGCGATCTTCCCGGTCTGCCAATCCAGGACTGGGTTGTGCAGGTGCAGCCAGGGGTACCCAAGGATAACAGGCGTCACAGAGGAGGACAAAACGTAGAAGGAGAGTTCCTCTCGTTGATTGCCCGAGATAATGACTGGGACGGACTGCGTGCGATGAGTCACTTGGCCAAGGGGAGCACGGGAGAGGGTGATCAGGCTCAGAGGAGCGGGCAGAGGTTGGCAGGGGATGCCCAATCGGGTTGCCAGGCTCTTTGAAATGAAGCTCTGCTCTGCTCCTGAGTCCACCAGTGCGTGTGTGAGATGCCCCGTGGCATTGTGACAAAATCGGATGGGCAAGGATAGGCTTGTGAGGGGATTTGACCGGTTAGAGTCCGCGAGGCCTCGTACAGTGACTCGCGGACCTCCCCGTTTGGCTTCTCGGGGCAATGCTCCATGGAATGTTGGCCTCCTCCGCAATACATGCAGAGACCCAACTTCCGGCGGCGCTGTTTCTCCGCTAGAGGGAGCTTTGACCGGGCCACCACCATCGCCTCCGACTCCTCGGAGGCCTCCGGTGGAGGTGTCGCCAGGCGGCGGTCTTGAGGCATGCGGACGGAGCCTCCACGCGAGCGGCTGCTAAACTTCCGCTCGGTGGACCGTTCACGCAGCCTATTATCCAAACTAATGGCGGTGGAGATTAACTCCGCCAATGTCTCCGGAAGATCCTGACCAGCCAGTTCATCCCTCAGAGCCGAGCTGAGGCTGCGGAGGAAGATGCCACAGAGAGCGGCTTCGTCCCAGCCCACCTCCTCCGCTGCAACCCGGAAGTCGATAGCATAGTCCGCTGCTGACCGGCTTCCCTGCTGGAGGGCGAGAAGCCGGTCAGTTAGGACGCTATCGCACCGGGAATGATCAAAGACCTCTAAAAAGCTCTGCACGAACTGGCTGTAGGAAAGGCTCGCGTAGCTGGGCTTCGCCATTACGGCGTAAGCCCAGGTTAACGCTCGCCCCTCCAAGAGATTTCCAATATAGCCAATTCGGCTGTGGTCTGAGGGAAAGTCCCCGGGAACGCGCAAAAACACCGACTCACACTGCATTATAAACCCCCGCGCCCCTCCGAGCTTTCCGCTGAAGCGGGCGGGGGTCTGGATTGGTGTGAGGCGGGTTGGCGTTCCCGAGGTAGACTGACCGGGCATCGGAGCGGCAGGAGCTGGCCCGCCCTGGCGAGCCATGGGGAACGCCTGCTGGGGGTCCAGGTGGTCTAACCGGTGAGTGATGTTAACCAACTGGTTGAGTATCACCTGCTGTTGATGAGCTATTAAATCCACCCAAGCCTCAAGGGTGGAAAGACGGCGTGCGAGCCCGCTGCCTGCTGGGCTGCTTTGCTGGAGCCGTACTGACATAATGTAGCACACAGGCCCAGGAAACACGCACGCAGGCTCAGGATAGATTTAACAGCTTTATTCAACAAGAAGGTGTGTGTGGATGGATGTATGCGGTATGGGAATGTGCTGGGGTGAACGCCGATGCGCAGGCAGCAGAGCAGCATGCCGTACAGCCGGACAACCCTATGGAGACAAGAACAAAGGACAAGAGTAACGGGCACCACACCGAGACAGGGGATATAAGTGACGGTGTTGCTTACTTGCAGGGACAGGTGGCTGGCGTCGGCAGGTGATGAGCCCGGGAGACAGCGTCCTGCTGGGTCTGCGCAGAAGATGGAGATGCTATGGCGATGACGGGGGGAATCCGCCGCCAGGAGGGTCCACCTGTGCACAGGGGTGAGAACTTGGAAGACAAGGTAAGGAGTTCTTACGTGCCGTTGAATCTTTGCTGGTGATCTGAGGTAGAATCACGAGCCTTGGAAACGCTGAAGAGAACAAGCGGCTCCAGACTGCAGCAAAATAGCCCACTGCTGACGAGGCACAGGTGTGCGCAGCTGAAGCCGCTGATGAGCGGTGGGTCGTGACAGTCTCCTCTTCCATTCAGGTGCAAATAGGCTTGTTGCAGCAGGTAGATGACAGCATCTTCAACTCCTAAATGGGGCTGATATGCAAACTGCAGAGGGTCCAGCCACGTCTTCACCTGCGGCCTCAGGTGGGCTAAAACAAGTCTCTCTGTGAGGAACCGAGCTGGTTAGATACGAGGACACCGCAATAATTTTAGAACATAATGAAAAGAAACATAATACAAAAATCAGCTGGTAAAACTGTGCCCATAAAAGAGGTCAAAAGAACAAAACTATACTCCGGTCTTAATGGCAACACAAGGTACCATCAAACCAGCTGCTTAACAGAAGAAGCTCTGACCTAACTAGTGATGGGAAGGCAGGCACCAGTGCTCCGAACTTATCCAGGAAATATTTGGCGAGGCGTGTTTCAAGGCGTGCATCGTGACTTATGTGTTGACATCGGACCACGTGACTGGGTCCGGAAGCCGTTCATGATTTTGCATGCAACATGAAATCAAGTGAGCAGCAATACCCATTGGAAATCCCCATGCCTCCCGTTTTGTGTTGTCATGTTTGACTGCGTAAGGGAGTTGTCACAGACAATTTTTACATGGAGACAGCAGCAAAAAAACGGACTTTTCCAGTTAGGGAACATTTTAAACGCATTTCTCGCATTAATGTATTTCCTACAAATAATGGCTATTTAATGGCTCAGGTCTTTTGGTGTACAAGGCGCGCTGCTGAAGACATTCTATGACACGGTGGTGGCATCAGCCATCACTTTTGGAGTGGTCTGCTGGGGCAGTGGCATTACTGCAGCCGATAGGAAGAGACTGAACAAACTGATCAAGAAAGCTAGCTCTGTCCTGGGGCAGCGCCTTGATCCGGTGGAGGAGATAGGAGAGAGAAGGACGGTGGCTAAACTGTCATCTCTGCTGGAGTCCGAGTTCCACCCTATGCAGGACATACTGAATGCACTGAGGAGCTCATTTAGCAGCAGACCACATCATCCCAGGTGCACAACCGAGAGGTTTCGCAGGTCCTTCCTACCAACGGCTGTCAGACTGTACAACCTAAGCAGGGCTGCTCGCAGAGATAGCAAAAAGACGTAACAAACTAATAGTTTTTTTAATGCAAAAGATGCAATAGACTTACACAATGGTCCCCTCCGGCATACAACTAGGAAAATACCGGTCTCTATGGAGAGTGAGATTATGTATGGGCACATAATCATACCATGTAGGATAATTAAGTAGACGGTTGTGCTGTTTCATCCCATCTAGCAACAATGCTCTGCACTGTGTGTGTTTAAATATTTACATATTTATTCCATCTAGCTACAATGCTCCGCACTGAGTGTGTTTATGTTATATATCTATATATTTATTCCATCTAGCTACAATGCTCCGCACTGTGTGTTTATATATCTACGTATTATTCCATCTAGCTACATTGCGCCGCACTGTGTTTACATATTCATATATTTATTCCATCCAGCTACAATGCTCTGCACTGTGTGTCTGTGTGTGTGTATATACAGTATATATTTTATAGTAATATGTACATATGTATATTAGCTGCTCTTGCTTGCTTGTTTTTTTTTTCTTGCCTTCTGATTGTTGCTCTGAGTGTTGCTATCCCTGTGCTGTTGCAATCCTGGAATTTCCCCGTTGTGGGACTAATAAAGGCTTATCTTATCTTATCTTATCTTATCTTATCTTATCTTATCTTATCTTATCTTATCTTATCTTATCTTATCTTATCTTATCTTATCTTATCTTATCTTATCTTATCTTATCTTATCTTATTTAATGCAGTTGAAATGATGGCTTAGTGGAAAAGCTCTTGTACTATAAGTGGGAGGCCTAGGTTCAAATCTCAGCTGTGTCATTCTTGTCATTTTATTTTTATTTGCAAGGTGAAGTTTCTGTTGTGTTTCAAAGAGCTTGGATCATTATTAACGCGTCATTATGCTGAGGCACTGTTGCCATTGTGCCCTGCATGAGAATAAGGCCAGAGTTGAATATACTGGGACAGTATAAGACTGTTGAAAATTTATTATTTCTTAATAAAAATGGATAAGTAGTACAAGCACACAAAGTAACACAGACACATTCACTGGAGTCACCCCAGTTTTATTATTTCTTTTTTGCCTTATGATCATTGATATTTCTTAAAAGACAGTGCATTTATTTGAATGGGGAAAAAAATACACAACCAACCAATAATACCCTTGTAAAAATCAGCATGTTGTATATGTTTTGTCCACTAGATGGCCTGATAGAGAAAATGAAGTCTCACATGAGGCCTTGTCTATATGAGCCATTTTGATGAAAGACCTCAAGTCCTCCAGAAAGCCTCATTTGGTCATCACTAGACCTAACAAGAGACAGAGAGGTCTAAATACTGGCTGATCAGACCAGTCTGACACACAGGGGAGAACAAACACTAACAAATTATCTAACAACAAAATACAACAAAATACAGAAGTTCCCAGGGTGTGGCAGAACGACGGTGAGCCTTTCCTCCGGTAATCACCCCCAGAGCAACGGGCAGGCAGAGCGTGCCAACCAGTCCTTGGAAGCGGTGTGTAGCGGCCGAACACCCTTCCTCCTGGAGCACGCACCTGACCTGGGTGGAGTATGCTATGAACTCGGCTGTTTCCATGGCAACTGGGCTCACGCCGTTTGAGACATCTATGGGATACACACCCCCTCTGCTTCCAATGGCCGAGAGAGAGGTCACGGTTCCCTCCGTGGAGGTTCATGCTTGCCGCTGCCGACGCCTTTAGAGATCCACGCGTGCCGCCCTCACCCGCTCTGCCGAGCAGAACCGCACTTCAGTGGACAGACAACGGGTGCCTGCCCCTAAGTACACCATGGGGCAACAGGTTTGGTTGGCGGCCAGCCAGGTCCCCTTGAAGACAACATCAAAGAAGCTGTCTCCTCACTTCCTGGGGCCCTTCCCTATCTCCAGGATCATCAATGATGCACTGGTTCGGCTGAAGCAACCACCTATTCTACGGGTGAACCCGACTTTCCACGTGTCCCATATTAAGCCTCTCTCGGTCAGTCCTCTCTGCCCCCCCCCCCCCCCCCCGAAGCCTCTGCCTCCTCCCCAGATTAGCGACGGTCACCCTGCCCATACGGTCCGCCGGATCATGAATGTTCACCGTTGGGGCTGGGGGCTCCAGTATTTGGTTGATTGAGAAACACTAATGACTGGTTACTTAACGACTACAGACCTGTAGCGCTCACCTCTGTAGTCATGAAGTCCTTTGAGCGCCTGGTCCTGTCTCACCTCAAGTCCATCACCACTCCCCTCCTGGACCCGCTGCAGTTTGCCTACCGTGCCAACAGGTCTGTGGACGATGCAGTCAACCTGGCCCTCCACTCCATCCTGCAGCACCTGGACTCCCTGGGAACCTATGCCAGGATCCTGTTTGTGGACTTCAGCTCTGCATTCAACACCATCCGCCCCGCTCTGCTCCAGGACAAGCTGTCCCTGCTCGGCGTGCCTGACTCCCTCTGCAGGTGGATCACCGACTTCCTGACGGACCGGAGGCAGCATGTGCGGCTGGGGAAGTCTGTCTCGGACTCTGTTAGCATCAGCATTGGATCACCCCAGGGCTGTGTACTTTCCCCCCTACTCTTCTCCCTTTATACCAACTCCTGCACCTCCTCCCACCAGTCTGTTAAGCTGATCAAGTTTGCGGACGACACCACCCTCATCGGGCTCATCTCCAACGGCGACGAGTCCGTCTACAGGAAAGAGGTGGCCCAGCTGGTGTCCTGGTGCAGCCACAACAACCTGCAGCTGAACGCTCTGAAGACAGCGGAGATGATTGTGGACTTCAGGAAAGTCACAACCCCCCTGCCCCCCCTCACCATCACAGGCTCTCCCATCACCATTGCAGATTCCTTCCGCTTCTTGGGCACCACCATCACCCGGGACCTCAAATGGGAGCCAACCATCAGCTCCCTTATCAAAAAGGCTCAGCAGAGGATGTTCTTTCTGCGGCAGCTGAGGAAGCTCAAGCTACCCACCAAGATGTTAGTGCAGTTCTACACAGCCATCATCGAGTCCATCCTCACCTCCTCCATAACCGTGTGGTACGCAGGAGCCACTGCCAGGGACAGACTAAGGCTGCAGCGCGTCGTGCGCACTGCTGAGAAGGTGATCGGCTGCAAGCTCCCATCTCTCCAGGACCTGTACATCTCCAGGACCCGGAGGCATGCAGGCCGGATCATAGCCGATCCTTCACACCCTGGTCACGTACTGTTTGCCTCCCTCCCCTCAGGTAGAAGACTTCGGTCCATTCAGACTAAAACCTCCCGGCACATGAACAGCTTTTTCCCCTCTGCCATCAGACTGCTGAACATTAAGTGACTTATTGACTCTCGTGCACTATATACAGCAGCTCATGTCGTTCATCACTGTTTTTCTGTTGCATTATCGACTGCACTGTGGTACCCCATATTATCTGCTACTTGCTAATTTATTTAAATCTGCCTTGACTAGTATTACTCATTATTATTATTATTATTATTACTTATTATTCTACACTCATTGCATGTTTTTAGTCTTTTAGTTTTTTTAGTTTATCTCTTTATCTCATCATGTTTTTAATGTTGCAGCATGGCACCGAGACAAATTCCTAGTTTGTGTACTACATGAACAATGGCAATAAATCTGATTCTGATTCTGATTCTAATGAGCACACAGACATTCTTTTTTTTCCCCCTTGTCCTGTCAGACAGCTAGGCAAGCAGAACAGGGATCTGTCACCCTTATTGTGCCAAAACAGATTTACTTTGCCAAGAGGAGCTTATACAGGACCTAACTATGTATTGTATATTGTTGTGAACTCCTCGTGTAATAACTTTTAATACTTTATTTTAATTATTTTACCCATGGAAGACCTGGCAGGATGAGGAAGGGGGAAAGGAAGTATGTGGAGTGGGAAAGAAAAGGGAGGGGAACAGACAAAAAGACAAACAAACCAACAACTAAAACAAACAGAAGACAAACTGCTTCTTCCACTGAAGATATCTCAACACGAGTCTGGTTTCCTCACCTGTTAAAGGAGAGACACTTGTGCGTGTACGTCTGTGTACATATATATGAGAGCACGCACAAAATAAGTGTGTGCATGTGAGTGGTTTGTCAGAAAACATACAAAGCAGGGGGCCGGTCGCAGCAGCTCTCCCTCCAGGAACCCCGAGCGGGCAAGGCAGCGCCACCAACCCCCACAGGGCACAAACATCCGAGGTCAGCAAGCCCCAGGAAAGCCAGGCATCCACCCCCAGGGGGAAGACCGCGGGAGGCCAGGTCGCCAGGTGGCCAGCACGGCGAGTCCACACCCCCGGACCCACCTGCTCCCCGTCCCCCCGACGGGGCCAACGCCTGCCCCAGGGCCCCAGGCGCCAGGAGGCCAGCAACCCCACCCCCCGTGTTGGAGACCGGCCCGCGCCCCCTGGCACGGGCCCCCCCAGGCACCCCACAGTGCCGCCCCCCTCATGTGTCACGGCCGCACACTCCGGGGACCCCCATGCCCAAAGAAGTCCCCCCGCCCAGGAGAGCCCACATTGCCGAGAGGCACTACCCCCCTTAATCTAGCACCTCCAGACTCGCAGACACACCCCTCCCCACACCTTCACGCCCACATGCTCCCATGCACACCCATATGGGCTAACTAACTCTCACTCACCCGGACCAACCCATTCTCTCTCACTCCTGTACCCATTCAAAACTCACCCCTCATTCACCCTTGTTTCATAAGGCGGCTGCAGAACAGATGCAGCGAGCCTGAACGCGCACCAGCGCCCAGCAGCGGCCGGGGAGACTGCAGGCGCAGGCCACAGATGCAGCTCCCCACCCCCAGCGCCCACCCAAGCGACTGATCAGCAGACCACCACAGGCGCCCCAAGATGCCAACCGACATGCAAAGCGCCGCACAAAACCGACCCACCATCACCACCTCCATTCATCACCCCCTCACTCTCACTTACTCTCATAGTCATTCCCGCTCTCACTCCCTTGATTGTATCTATACATTCAGTAGCACCCAAGGATTTTGACAACATGAGCACACAGACATTCTAAAAGGTGAACTGAACTTAATCTGAGGTTTGTTATTGGTTATTTTTTCCTCAGCTTGTGCTCCTCGAGAAGGAGCACATTGTGTATTTACAATGTGTGCATTTGTGTGTGCAAGTTCAGCAGAGCTGGGTCTGCTCCAGGGGAGACATGGGGAGGGGGTGAGTGACTCAGCAGAGTGATTCATTTGTAATTGGGAGCTGTGTTTCAAGAGCATACGCACAGTTATTTCTCAAGGGTGGCTACTCTTATCAGAGATGATGGGTCTGAGTGAATGAGCCTGATCACTGAAGACCTACTAATAATGTGAAGAATGAGTCAGTGGAGAAGAGAATCAGCACAAAGAAAGATCAAAATGGTAAATGACTTGCAGTGAAAGAGGTAATACAGAGAAGAGCTCCAGTTGGTATGACATGTGCATGTTTCTGTGAACTCAGAGCAGCGTCTGGCACCATGTGGGTCAGCAGGTCACACATTTTCCCTGCAGCTTCCAAATCTGTTGCCAACTGCTGACATCATTGTCCAAAACCCTGGCCCTCACTTCAAACTATGAATCAACAACTCTGTCGACAGCTGGAGGCTGCTTTTTTTTTTGGCAGTATGAGCTGTGAGCAATCCCTGTGAAACTACATCCACACAAAATGGCATATTTTACGATCTGTGTTACAAACATTCATTCACTGAGCTTGAATCTACATTACTGAAAATCAGAATAAAATAGTTAAAGACTAGCTGCAGTTACATTGAGCTATAACCATACTTGTCCCAATCATCTTTCAAGCAATGACCTTATTTAAACCTCAGTCAACGATTTTTAGCCATCAGTGCAATATTTTTCAGGTTAAGTGTGTTTTTAATGGTGGTGGCTACGGGCTTCATTTTCATTCTGCATCTGCCCAGCACTGCTGATCTGGAAACTGTCAGCTGGTCAGTGAGGCAGACTGACTTCTAAAACACAAAAAAATAACACTCCATTCAGTGGAAAGGTTATTTTCTGTATACAGATGGCTCATCTTGAGAAAAGTTATGCTTAGTTAAGCTAAAAAGTTATGTTAACCCAGCCACATGGGGTGCATAAGCCAGTGTACTCCTAGTGCTGGTCCCAAGCCCGGGTAAATGGGGAGGGTTGTGTCAGGAAGGGCATCCGACATAAAACCTTTGCTAAATCAAACATGTGGATCATGACGAATGAGACTTTCATATAGGATCGGACGAGGCCCGGGTTAACGACCACCACAGGTGCTGCTAACCAACAGGGTGCCGGTGGGAATTGGGCTGCTGTTGGTCAAAGATCGAGGAGGAGAGAGGGAAGGCATGTTAGGAGGGGGAAAGAGAAAAGGAATGGCAGAAGTGTGGAGGTGAGAGTAGGGACTTTAAACGTGGGGACTATGACTGGTAAAGGCAGACAGTTGGCTGATATGCCGGAGAGAAGGAAGGTAGATATACTGTGTGTTCAAGAAACCAGATGGAATGGAAGCAAGGCTCAGAGCACTGGAGGTGGATTGAAACTGTTCTACCATGGTGTAGATAGGAAGAGAAATGGAGTAGGAGTAATCTTGAAGGAAGAGTATGTGAAGAGTGTTCAGAAGGGAAAGAGGGAGTCAGACAAGATCATGAGTTTGAAGCTAGAAGTTAAAGATGTGATGTTGAATGTTGTCAGTGTGTATACCCCACAAGTTGGATGTCAGGTAGAAGAGAAAGAAAAATTCTGGAGTAAGTTGGATGAAGTGGTAGAGAGTGTTCCCAGGGGTGAGAGAGTGGTGATTGGAGCAGACTTTAATGGACATGTAGGTAAAGGGAACAGAGGTGATGAGGAGGTTCTGGGTAGGTATGGTCTTCAGGAGAGAAATGTGGAAGGACAGATGGTTGTGGATTTTGCTCAAAGTATGGAAAGGGCTGTGGTGCACACATTGTTATGTCCTGGTGAGCACTCGCCCCCACCATCCTGTTTCTCTGCTCTACTGATTACCTCATCTGGCGCACTTGCTGATTCTGCTGAGCCAGCGTTTATAAGGAAGCGCTCTTCTATGATTCAACGCTGGCTCATTTGGGTATACTGCCTTGAGCAGAATTGTATTAGACGTGTAAAGCTCTCTGTGTTAATGATATTATCTGACAAATTTTAATCCCTCTCCTTCTCCAGGTTGCTGCCAACTAAGCAGTGCATCTTCAGGGGTCTGGGTGTGCTCACCAGCCTGTTGCTCCTCCGCTGCAGTTCCTCTACTCCACCTGGTCAGACGCAGCTCATCATTCCCCTTCCCAGCAGTTCTGACCTGCTGGTCCATCTCCTTCGCTGGGTTCTGAGCCAGTCTCTCTCTCTCTCTCTCCATGTTTGCACATAACAGTACTCTTAACTTTCTGCACTGCTGCATATATTTGCATATATTTGCTTAAATTGCACATACTGTTAATTACTGTATATACTGCACTGCTGTCCTTTGCACTTCTGATTGGATGCTAAACTGTGTTTCGTTACCTTGTATTCATACATGTGTAATGACAATAAAGTTGAATCTAATCTAATCTTATCTAATGTAAGTGGTATTATTTGGATTTCCCAATCCTCCTCCATTCCTCCTACTAATCAGTCTCGTCTCTCCCTCTGCAGGTTTGCTGCTCCTCTGGCGAGTGACTGGTTTTTCCTCAAGTTTGCTTTTTGAAATTCAATAAATGGTCAAACGTATTTTTTGTGTGTGTTTCTCTTGGTGTTGCACTCTGCATTTAGGCTAATTGTCCAGTCAATATGACACACGTATTTAAAGAAGAGAGAGGAACATAGGGTAACTTACAAGAGTAGAGGAAGGTGCACACATGTGGATTACATCTTTTGCAGAAGGAGAAATCTGAAAGAGATAGGAGACTGCAAAGTGGTGGCAGGGGAGAATGTAGCTAGACAGCATCAGATGGTAGCCTGTAGGATGACTTTGGAAAGCAAGAAGAAGAAGAGAGTGAAGGCAGAGCCAAAGACTAAGTGGGGGAAGTCCAGAAGGAAGAAAGTCGCACAGAGTTCAGGAAAGAGTTGATACAGGCTCTGGGTGGTAGGGAAGAATTACCAGATGACTGGGAAAGTACAGCAAAAGTATTGAAGGAAATGGGTAGAAAGGTATGTGGTGTATCCAGTGGACAGAGGAAGAAAGACAAGGAGGCTTGGTGGTGGAATGAGGAGGTACAGGAAAGCATTCAAAGGAAGAGGTTAGCAAAGAAAAAGTGGGACAGTCAGAGAGATGAAAGACATAGACAAGAGTATTTGGAATCTAGGCGCATGGCAAAGAGAAAGGTGGAAAAGGCATATAGTGAGTTGTATGAGAGGCTAAATACTAAGGAAGGAGAAAAGGACTTGTATCGATTGGCTATACAGAGAGATTGAGCTGGAAAGGATGTGCAGCAGGTTAGGCTGATTAAGGGTAGAAATGGTAATGTACTAACAAATGACGAGAGTGTCTTGAGAAGGTGGAAGGAGTACTTTAAAGCAGCTCCAGTCCTCACTAAGACCAAGAAAGTAAATCATATAAATCCAGTTCTCAGATCTTTACACTGGCTTTCTGTCTGTCAAAGAATAGATTTCAAAATACTGCTGTTGGTTTATAAAGCTCTGAATGGTCTAGGGCCGAAATACATTTCAGATCTACTAGTCCATTATGAACCACCCAGAGCCCACAGATCATCAGGGTCAGGCCTACTATCTGTGCCCAGAGTTAGAACCAAACATGGTGAGGCAACGTTTAGTTTTTATGACCCTCACATATGGAACAAACTCCCAGAAAGCATCAGGGCTGCCGAAACTCTCAGCTGCTTTAAACCCAGGTTAAAAACTCTCCTATTTGCTACATCCTTTCAGTAGAACAATTGTTAATCTCCTACAATGCACTGTAAATTTTATTTCTGTCATATTCTATTTTAGCTTATTTTTGTTTCTCTTTAGTTTTAGTTTGCTTTTAAATTCACATGTATTCCTTTTGCAACTTGTTGTAATGCTTTAATGTTTTTATGTAAAGCACTTTGAATTGTCTTGTACACGAAATATGCTATGCAAATAAACTTGCCTTGCCTTACCTTAAAAAGCTGAAGAATAAAGAAAATGAAAGCGAGTGGAGCATGGATGAAGGAAAGATGGTGAACAAGGACGTCCCAAGGATTAGCAAGGCAGAAGTGAGGGCAGCTTTGAAGAGGATGAAGAATGGAAAGGCGGTTGGTCCAGATGATATACCTGTAGCAGTATGGAGATGTTTAGGAGAGATGCCAGTGGACTTTCTAACCAGATTGTTTAACACAGTCTTGAAGAATGACAGGATGCCTCAGGAGTGGAGAAAAAGTGTTTTGGTACCAATTTTCAAGAACAAAGGTGATGTTCAGAGCTGTAGTAACCACAGAGGCATACAGCTGATTAGCCACACTATGAAGATATGGGAAAGAGTTGTTTAAGCCAGGTTAAGAGGAGAGGTGACAATCAGTAAGCAGCAGTGCAGTTTCATGCCAAGAAAGAGGACTACAGATGCAATGTTTGCTTTAAAAGTGTTGATGGAGAGGTATAGAGGAGGTCAGAAGGAGCTGGCACTGTGTCTTTGCAGATCTAGAGAAGGCATATGTAGCATCAGCTTCTTCTCAGGCTAATTCAGGAAATCACTCTTCATCTTAAAGAAACTCTCACTCAAGGTCTGGTCAAGAATTGTTGTTTTTCTTCATCATCAGGACCCCAGTGTAAACCATTTCCCTTTTGTAGAGAACCCCAATAGAATCAGAATCAGAATCAGAATCAGATTTATTGCCATTGTTCATGTAGTACACAAACTAGGAATTTGTCTCGGTGCCATGCTGCAACATTAAAAACATGATGAGATAAAGAGATAAACTAAAAAACTAAAGGACTAAAAACGTGCAATAAGTGTAGAAAAATAAGTAATAATAATAATAATAATAATAAGGCAGTTTTAAATAAATTAGCAAGTAGCAGATAATATGGGGTACCACAGTGCAGTTGATAATGCAACAGAAAAACAGTGATGAATGACATGAGTCTGGTTGAGCTGCTGTACATAGTGCACGAGAGTCAATAAGTCACTTAATGTTCAGCAGTCTGATGGCAGAGGGGAAAAAACTATTCATGTGCCGGGAGGTTTTAGTCCGAATGGACCGAAGTCTTCTACCTGAGGGGAGGGGGGCAAACAGTACGTGACCAGGGTGTGAAGGATCGGCTATGATCCGGCCAGCACGCCTCTGGGTCCTGGAGATGTACAGGTCCTGGAGAGATGGGAGCTTGCAGCTGATCACCTTCTCAGCAGTGCGCACGACGCGCTGCAGCCTTAGTCTGTCCCTAGCAGTGGCTCCTGCATACCACACAGTTATGGAGGAGGTGAGGATGGACTCGATGATGGCCGTGTAGAACTGCACTAACATCTTGGTGGGTAGCTTGAGCTTCCTCAGCTGCCGCAGAAAGAACATCCTCTGCTGGGCCTTTTTGATGAGGGAGCTGATGGTTGGCTCCCATTTGAGGAAGAGTAGGGGGGAAAGTACACAGCCCTGGGGTGATCCGATGCTGATGCTAACAGAGTCCGAGACAGACTTCCCCAGCCGCACATGCTGCCTCCGGTCCGTCAGGAAGTCGGTGATCCACCTGCAGAGGGAGTCAGGCACATCGAGCAGGGGCAGCTTGTCCTGGAGCAGAGCGGGGCGGATGGTGTTGAATGCAGAGCTGAAGTCCACAAACAGAATCCTGGCGTAGGTTCCCGGGGAGTCCAGGTGCTGCAGGATGGAGTGGAGGGCCAGGTTGACTGCGTCGTCCACAGACCTGTTGGCACGGTAGGCAAACTGCAGCGGGTCCAGGAGGGGAGTGGTGATGGACTTGAGGTGAGACAGGACCAGGCGCTCAAAGGACTTCATGACTACAGAGGTGAGCGCTACAGGTCTGTAGTCGTTAAGACCAGTAATCCGTGGCTTCTTGGGGACAGGGATGATGGTGGAGGATTTGAGGCAGGTCGGCATGTGACATTGCTTAAGGGAGGTGTTAAAAATGTCTGTGAAGACAGGAGCCAGCTCTTTCGCACAGTGTCTCAGGGTGGAGGGAGACACACCGTCCGGCCCGGGGGCCTTGTGCGGGTTCAGTCTGGAGAACTGTCTGTGCACGTCCTGCTCACTGATGACAAGGGCAGGGGGGGAGGAGGAGGAGGAGGGGGGAACCGCTTTTGATGAATTAGGGGCCGAGGAGGCAGTGGAGCTGGGTGGAGTGGGGGAGTTGGACACAGCTGACGAGGTGTCAAAATGGGCGTAATGTTGGGACAGTTTTTGACAAAGGGCTTTGTCATCCTGACCTTTAGAAGCCTGAGGCCGATGGTGATTTGCCTCAGTCCTCTCCACACAGAAGCCGAGTCATTAGCAGTGAACTGCTGCTGGAGTCTCTTGGAATACACAGATTTAGCTCTCCTCAGCTCTCTGTTAAACCAATATTTGACCTCTCTGTAGCGGTCCCTGTCTCCACTTTTCAACGCTGCTTCCTTCTCCTTCCTGATCTGTCTGAGCTTGGCAGTGAACCAGGGCTTATCATTAGAGTACCTCACCCTGGTGCGCGATGGGAGAATGCTCTCCTCACAGAAGTTGATATATGAGTTCACAGTGTCCGTGTACTCATTAAGATCATGTGTGGCTCCTTTAAACATGTCCCAGTTAGTTATTTCCATGCATGTGTTCAGATTCTCTCCAGCTTCACTGGTCAATTTCTTCGTGGTGGTCACAACAGGTTTAGTGAGTTTCAGTCTCTGTCTGTATGTGGGGATGAGGTGGACTATCACGTGATCAGATAGTCCGAGCGCAGCGCGGAGAACAGCGCGATATGCGTCCTTCACTGTAGTGTAACAGTGATCCAGCGTGTTAAATCCTCTGGTTGGACATTTAATAAACTGTTTGTATCGGGGGAGATCGTGGCTCAGATTGCTCTGGTTAAAGTCGCCTACCACAATAACCAGGGAGTCTGGAAAAGTCCGCTCCGTGTGTTGGATGTGATCCGCGAGCACGCGCTGAGCTTCGCACATGTCCGCGTCGGGAGGGACGTACACAGCGACGAGGATGAATAAGACAAACTCCCGCGGGGAATAAAATGGCTTGCAGTTAATAAAAAGAAATTCCAGGGCGGGAGAACAGTGTTTGGAAATTACCGTTACATCAGAGCACCAGCTGCTGTTAATGTAGAAGCAGACTCCTCCTCCAATAGACTTACCGGAGAGCTCTGTGACGCGATCAGCACGAAACAGCTGAAATCCCTCGAGGCTGATCGCGCTGTCCGGTATGTTCCCTTTAAGCCAGGTCTCAGAGAAACAGATAACAGACGAGGAAGCGAGGTCCTTAAATCGCATCAGCAGTCTTAATTCTTCTACCTTGTTCAAGAGAGAATTGGCATTGGATAGAAATATGCCAGGCAAAGCTGTTCGCGTGCTTCTCCTTCGCAGCCGAGCGAGAATCCCCCCTCGCTTTCCTCTTTTACGCCGTCTTACTCTTTGAGCCAAACAATGAATCAGATCGGCGGCAGGAGCTAAAAATACTGGGAGAAGGTCTGTAGGAGTAAGAGTCCTGATATTTAATAACTCTTCACGGGTGTATGAGCTGGCAGACACACAATCGATGGACAGAAACAAACAAATTAAAAAAAATAAAGGGCAGCGAAACACCATGGCGACCACTGTGGGCGCCATCTTGGAAGGTTTATTGGACTTGCTTTTATAAGATAAGGACTTGCTTTATTGCTAATAAGGACTTGCTTTTATAAGATAAGATAAGCCTTTATTAGTCCCACAATGGGGAAATTCCAGGATTGTAACAGCACAAGGATAGCAACACTCAGAGCAACAATCAGAAGGCAAGAAAAAAAACCAAGAACAGCTAGTAAACATATGTACATATTACTATAAATATATATATATATATATATATATATAGACACACAGTGCGAAGCATTATGGCTGGTGAATGTGCAGCAGAAAGTCCAAGCTCTCTCTCCACGGATGCGGCGGGCCAGCTGGAAGTCTTTGGGCATGATGGCGACCCCCTTAGCGAAGAGGAGACCACCAGGTAGGCCTCGCCGGCCTCCTGCAGAGCCACGATGGCGAAGCTCAGGAAGCGCAGGTCGGTCTTGGAAATCCTGAGCGATCTCCCTCACCAGGCGCTGGATGGGCAGCTTACAGATGAGCAGCTCCGTGGATTTCTGGCATTTAAAGGATTAAGTGCACCATAAAACTTCTGGAGTCCCCTCCAACAAGACAGTTCATGCTGATAGTATCTGTTTGTACCAGGAACTGTTTTTTTTTTTTTTTAAGTCATAAAGTTCTCAAAGTTTACCCCTTTTCCTGTCAAGTCTAGGCTGAGAGAACACTTTGATCCTCCACAGAACATCCATAAACTCATGCCAGATCCTGGGGGCATATTCTGGTCACCTAAAAATTATCTGCAGCCCAACAGAACCTCCTAGTGGACTTCTATGGAATATGCTCATTACAATCTGGACCTGTTAATTCAGATTGAACATTAAACTCTTTTTTTAAGTTTACATTCCTCAGGATAACTCTGGACACTGTGAAGATAATGTCATTCGTGATGGACAATAATGGTTTGCAATAATTCATTAATTCTTGATTTAATTGTGATTGCATGTTGGATGCCGATTAGTCTTATTCTGATGTGTGTCAATTATATAAGGACACATTTATAAAACGTACCTAGTCACTGAATATTAGTCTTGAATCACTGAAGCTAGTTAGATTTTATATTGAGTATATAATGAATTTCAAGTTAAAATTGTATACGTGTACCGAAACTCTGTTGTCCGTCTTCTGACTGTATCAACCAACCACAGACTGCCCCGGTTAGATGACGCCCTTCCTTTCATCCTATTGGTCAGCTACAGACAAAGAACTGCTTGCTGATTGGCTCTTAGCCCATTCGAATCTATTATGGTAGCCGATAATTGGTCTGTCTTGCTGCCAGTCATATTTTTATGATTCTAGGAGCGCGACCCTTAAAAGGAGGAGAAAATGCCCTAACAGCACAGTTTTTAAAGAGCTGCTTTTGTCTTTGTGTGTCTGAGCTTTGTCAAGTCCTGTGCTAGTTTTCTTAAATCGTCTTTTTAAACTTTTGCCTGTTTTTCTGGCAACTGAGGAGAAACCATCCCTTTTAAGTGAGCTCACCTCTCTGTGGAAGTCAAACTTCCAAAAAGCCTTTTCTTCTTCGCCACAGAAGCTGTGCTTATCCTATTGAACATTTTTTCCTTGGACTTTTAATTTCCCTGTCTTTAAAGTGGACTGATAGAGAATTTTGGACCTTTAATCTTTCCCTGCCTCAAACGTAATATCAATTACAATTGAACATGACCAATATTTCATGGTATAATTAGTCCACCAGCTGTAGGACAAACTATAAACTGAAGTAATATTCCTATTCTCTTTTCAGTAACCTCCATTTATTTTTGTAGATTAATTCAGAAGTTTCCTTTTTCAGATAATCAGCTTATGTAATTTTTCCCATAAAATTGCATTCAGTTTTATGTTTGATTTTGTTAGCTACCTCAGCCTTCCATTGCATTACAGTTGAAATATAAAATCTGGTTTCCTCTTGGTTCCACAAACGTTTAACTGTAGCTTTTATGCTCAGGAATCCATTAACAGTTGATGTGATATTTGACACCTATTGATCATTTGAACCTGCTTACAAATCATTTGAATGCAATGTCATGTAACCTGAATTAGCTTCATTAATAAACTTGTAAACGAGAGAAGTTGTAATTGTTTTCTGTTGCATATACGCTTTTTTAAGTCACTGCATCAAAGAACTCATGAATTGTTTGAGATTGATTGATTGATTGATTGATTGATTGATTGATTGATTGATAAAATATGAGTACTAATCATTAATAAACGGTCCAAAATTGGACTGGTGCCCCATTCTGATTGACGATTGAGTATTCCTCTCATAATTTGTGTTTGTGGAAGAATCAAACATCCTTCTGCACACCCATGTCTAAATTAAATAAACAATCCTCAAAAATTATCACTATATTCTATTAAATATTACTACACATTTGATAGGGTGCCAAGAGAGGAAGTGTGGTACTGTATGAGAAAGTCAGGAGTGGCTGAGAAGTATGTGAGGGTGGTGCAGGACATGTATGAGGACAGCCAGACAGTGGTGAGGTGTGCTGTAGGAGTGACAGATGGGTTCAAGTTGGGGTGGGATTACATCAGGTATTGGCTCTGAGCCCCTTCTTGTTTGCCGTGGTGATGGACAGGCTGACAGACAAGGTCACGCAGGATCTTCGTGGACTATGATGTTTGCAGATGACATTGTGATCTGTAGTTAGAGTAGTGAGCAGGTGGAAGAGAACCTGGAGGAGTGGAGAGAAGAGGAATGAAAGTCAGCAGAAGCAAGACAGAATGCATCAGTGTGAATGAGAGGGAAGCAGGTGTACCAGTGAAGATGCAAGGAGTAGAGGTAGTGAAGGTAGATGAGTTTAAATACCTGGAGTCAACCATCCAAAGCAATGGAAAATGCACAAGATTGTGAAGAAGAGAGTGCAGGCAGAGTGGAGTGGGTGGAGATGAGTACCAGGGGTGATTTGTGACAGAAGGATAGCAGCTATAGTGAAAGGAAAGATTTAAAAGACTGTAGTGAGACCTGCTATGATGTATGGTTTGGAGACGGTGGTGCTGACAAAATTCAGTAGGCATAGCTTGAGGTGGCAAAGTGAAGATGCTAAGACTCTCATTGGAAGATACTAGGAAGGACAGGATTAGAAATGAGTATATTAGGAGGGTTGCCTTTGATTGGCATCAGGTGTGCTGGCAATGGAGTAGGTGTGTGCGTTGCTGGCTCCTGCTATATTTTTTTTCTTACTTTTTAAACCCTACTTTGCTGTAAGCTGTCAACGTTTTGGACATTTAATACGTGCAGAATTTGTTTTGAGCTGAGAAATATGTCCAAAACAAGAAAGCAGACTGAAAAGGAGGCAGCAGTGAACAATGCTAACACCAGCTTAGCTGAAGATGCTAATATAAGCCTTAACCCTGCACTTGTTGCCTTGCTTGAGCAACACAGAATGTCCATAGCTGCTGACTTTAAAGCTTCATTTGAACTTATTAATGGTAAGCTGGACAAGATTCAAGCAGATGTGGCGAACCAGGAGCAACGCATTGGCGACCTTGAAAGCAACGCGGAGGACGTCAGCCAGCGCTTAGCGGCGCTTGAAGTTACGTGTGAGTCAATGCAGGAGGAGAACAAGCTTTTGAAAAACAAAATTCGTCTGGTGGGTCTGCCGGAGTCCTCTGATGTGGGTCCATGGCCATCTGAATTTTTTTCTCGGCTGTTGGTGGACGTCTTTGGCACACAAACTTTGCCATCTCCCCCAGAGCTGGATAGAGCCCACCGCAACCTCACGCTCAAGCCGGGTCCGAACGGGAAGCCGCGTGCTGTCATTATTTGTTTCCACCGGTTTCGGACCAAAGACTTGGTGATGAGAGAAGCGCGGAGACGCCGTGGGACTTTGGAATATCGTGGGCATAAACTCCAGTTCTACGAGGATTATAACGCCGAAGTTCAGAAGCAACGAGCTGAATATAAGGAGGTTATGTCCGAACTGTACAAGAGAGGTTTTCACCCTTCTCTTCTCTTCCCCACCAGGCTCCGGATAACTCTTCCAGACGGCAAAAACCAGTGGCTGGCATCCGTCTCGGAGGCCACCTGCTTCATGCAAACCATGGAGAGAAACCAGCGATTTTCGCCTTGAACTGGACATTTCTGGGTTGACCAACTGCCACACTGGTCTACTTGATTACTACTTCATTAAAGCTGCACTGACTGGACATTGATGCATTTTTAGATGTTCAAAAACAAGGTAAAATTGGCTCCCTATACGTTGTTGTTTACTTAATTTTTAAAAATTTTTTTTTTTTTTTTAGGGTATAATGTTCATACTATGCAGGATTGAAGCCAGTTGTATGGGAGTATTTTGTTAGGATGAGAATAGAGCAGGAGATGGAGCGGTTGCTGTTTTTTGCAACCGGCTGGAGTGTTGTTATAGGTTTGGTTGTTGAATTTTTTTTTTTTTTTTTTATGGATTTATTTGTCACGCCGCGCCATTCATCAGCGGCGCCACCTGCTCACGCACCTGATCATCATCAGCGGCGAGGGATAAAGGCCGTCTCGCCCAGAGCTTCGGCCTGAAGCTGTCAGACTTCGTTCCTCACCGTTGTGAGTCATCTACAATCTTCAGCACGATTGTTTGGGTAAGAAGCCTTACCTTCTCTCTCCAGTCTGCTCCCCTGTGCACAGGTGGATTTCCCGGTGGCGGACGTCTTCCCTCCAACGCCTACTCCTCGCTGCTGCACCAAGCTCTCCAGGTGGCTGTCCCCCGGGTTTCGCCCCTTGCTGTGCCAGCTGTCCTGTCATCCAAGTAAGTCCTTCTCTTGCCATAATCCCTCCTGTGTTGGTGTATGCCCGTCACCCTCTCCCTGTGCTTTCTCCATAGGGTTGCTCGGCTGAACGGTCACCTGCTTCTGTGCCTGAAGCAGACGCCGCCACCAACACATTTACATCCCGCAGACACGCACTCATTCACGCCTGTTGTTAATAAACTATTTGAACTACTCTGAGCCTGTGTGTGTGCGTCTCCTGAGCCATGCGTTATGTCAGTACGGCTTCAGCAGAGCGGCTAGGCAGACGGCGGGCTCGCGCACCGGCTTACCACTCTCGAGGCTAGAGTGGATCAGATTGCTTATCAACAACAGGTGATCCTAAATCAATTGGTAATAATTACTAACCGATTGGACCGCCTGGACCCCCAGCAGCCGTTCCCCCCGGCTCCTCAGGGTGGCGCAGCTCCTGCTGTTCCTGCGGCCGTCCAGCCAGCTCCGGTGGCACCGGCCCGGCTCACACCAATTCCGACCCCCGCTCGCTTTAGCGGAAAGCTCAGCGGAGCGCGGGGGTTTGTGATGCAGTGTGAGTCCGTGTTCGACCGGGTGCCCGGAGACTTCCCCTCAGATCACAGCCGAATCAGCTACATAGGGAATCTCCTGGAGGGGCGCGCTTTAACTTGGGCCTACGCTATAATGGCGAGACCCAGTTATGCCACCCTCACCTATGCCGAGTTCGTGAGGCGCTTCCTGGAGGTTTTCGATCATTCTCACTCCGAGACGGTCCAGGTCGATCGGCTTCTCGCTCTCCAGCAGGGAAGCCGGTCGGCCGCGGACTATGCTATCGAATACCGGGTAGCGGCGGAGGAACTGGGCTGGGAGAAACGCTCCCTCTGTGGCCTGTTCCTCCGCAGCCTCAATAGTGATCTGAGGGATGAACTGGCTGGACGGGATATCCCCGGAACGCTAGCGGAGCTAACTTCACTGGCCATCAGCTTGGACAACAGGCTGCGCGAGCGCTCCCCAGGACGGAAGCCGTCTGCTTCTCGCCCTCGGGGAGCCTCGCTGTGCCTGCCCCATGCTCGCCCCCTGGCGACGCCGCCACCATCGCGCCCCGAGGAGTCGGAGCCGATGGTGACGGGCTGGGCAAAGCTTTCCCCGGCGGAGAGACAGCGCCGCCGTGAGTTGGGTCTCTGCATGTATTGCGGAGACAGCCAACACACGGTAGAGCTTTGCCCACAGAAGCCAAACGGCGGGGTCCGCGAGTCACTGTAGGGGGCCTCGCGGACGTCAATCGGCAAAGTCCCCTCACCCAATTGAAGCTGCCCATCCGTTTCTGCCACAATCCCACTGGGCACCTCACCCACGCACTGGTGGATTCGGGCGCAGAAGGCAGCTTCATTTCACACGGCCTGGCAACCCGATTGGGCATCCGCTGTCAGGCACTAAAACACCCCATCTCCCTGGTTCACCTCTCCCGTGCCTCCCTTGGGAGAGTTTCTCATCAGACCATTCCCGTCCCAGTCATCATCTCAGGGAACCACCGGGAGGAGATGGTTTTTTACGTCCTGCACAACTCTGTGTCGCCCGTCATCCTGGGGTATCCCTGGCTACGCCTCCACAACCCTGTCCTGGACTGGAGGTCAGCTGGGGTATCGGCATGGAGTACATTTTGCATGGGCACCTGCCTTCAGTCCGCTGCCTGCTCCCCATCCGCTGCTCCCCCTGTGACGGACACAGCACCTCCGGACCTGTCTCTGGTGCCTCAGGAATTTCACGACCTGGGTATGGTATTTAGCAAGACGAAAGCTATGTCTCTTCCCCCGCATCGGCCCTATGACTGTGCTATCAACCTCCGCCAGGGGGCTCCCCTACCTTCTGGTCAGCTCTACAGCCTGTCTGCGCCGGAGAAGGAGACGATGAATACCTACGATGAATACCTACCTGAAGGAATCACTGAGCGCTGGGATTATTCGCCCATCGTCGTCACCCATGGGGGCAGGGTTTTTCTTCGTTGGGAAAAAGGACGGATCCCTCCGCCCCTGCATAGACTACCGAGCGCTCAATGACATCACTGAGAGGGACCGTTACACCCTGCCCCTCATGGACACTGCCTTCCACTCCCTCCAGGGGGTGACCTGGTTTTCCAAGCTGGATCTACGCAGCGCTTACCACCTCATCCGGATCCGGGAGGGAGATGAATGGAAAACAGCCTTCCGTACCCCGAACGGCCACTTTGAATACCTGGTCATGCCATTCGGGTTGACCAACGCTCCTGCCGTCTTTCAGCGCCTCATCAATGACGTCCTCCGGGATTTCATCGGCCTCTTCGTGTTCGTCTACCTGGACGATATTCTTATCTTCTCCCGGTCCAGGGACGAGCACCAGGTCCATGTGAGGCGGGTCCTCCAAAGACTGCTGGAAAATCGGCTCTACGTGAAGGCTGAAAAGTGCGAATTCTACGCTAGGACCACATCCTGGGATTCATCATCTCTCAAGAGCAGGTGCTCCCAGACCCAGAGAAGGTGAAGGCGGTGGTGGAGTGGCCTACTCCCGCATCCCGGAAGCAGGTGCAACAGTTTGTTGGCTTCGCCAATTTTTACCGCCGCTTTGTCCCAAATTTCAGCTCGATCGTCGGACCACTGACCCGCCTCACGTCCCCGAAGGTCCCGTTCCGGTGGACCGAAGAGGTCGCTGCTGCCTTTAAGGCGCTGAAGGTGGAGTTCTCCTCCTCCCGGGTCCTTCGCCAGGTCGACCCCGCGCTGCAGTGCATTGTGGAGGTGGACGCCTCGGACACGGGAGTGGGAGCAGTACTATCCCAGCGGTCGCCTGACGATGGCGCCAAACGACCCTGCGCCTTCTTCTCTCGGCGCCTGTCCCCGGCGGAGAGGAGCTACGATGTGGGGGACAGAGAGCTCCTGGCCATTAAACTCGCCTTACAGGAGTGGCGCCACTGGCTAGAGGGGGCGGACCTGCCGTTCGTGGTCCTGACGGACCTCAAGAACCTAGAATATTTACGATCTGCCAAGCGCCTGAATGCCCGCCAGGCACGCTGGTCTTTGTTCTTCACCAGGTTCCGCTTTTCTATCACCTTCAGGCCAGGCTCCAAGAACGGCCTGCCTGACGCCCTCTCTAGGCAGTTCACCCCCGTGGAGGCTGAGGAGACGCCCCACACTATCCTGCCCAGGTCGTGCGTCGTGGGAGCCATCTCTTGGGACATCGAGAGCAAGATCCGGAAGGCGCAGGAGGTGGAACCTGATCCTGGTGGCGGACCAGAGGGAAAACTGTTCGTTCCATCTGCGGTCCAAGGAGAGGTCATCCACTGGCTCCACACCTCCCGGCTCACCTGTCATCCCGGCACCTCCCGGATGATCAGCCTCCTCCAACGGTCCTTTTGGTGGCCAGGCCTGCGGAGGGACGCAGCCCGCTACGCCCGGGCTTGCCCAATCTGTGCCACCAGCAAGTCGGGAAATGCCCCTCCAGCGGGTCTGCTCCAGCCCCTGCCCGTTCCTGGCAGGCCCTGGTCGCACATCGCGTTGGATTTCGTCACCGGACTCCCCGTTTCCAACTCTTTTGACACCATCCTGACCATCGTGGACCGTTTCTCCAAGGCCGCACACTTCGTCCCCCTGCGAGGTCTCCCTACCGCCCTGGAGACGGCGGATCTCCTCGTCCAACACGTGGTCAGGCTGCACGGGATTCCGGTGGACGTGGTCTCGGACCGGGGCCCCCAATTTTCATCCGAGGTTTGGAGATCTTTCTGTAACGCCATCGGAGCCAAGGTGAGCCTCTCCTCCGGCCATCACCCCCAATCTAACGGGCAGTGTGAGAAGACCAACCAGGAGCTGGAGGCTGCGCTCCGCTGTGTGACCAGGTCCAAACCTACGTCCTGGAGCAACCATCTCGCCTGGGTTGAGTACGCCCACAACATCGCCCGCTCTTCTGCAACAGGGATGTCCCCCTTCAAGGCGTCCCTGGGTTACGACTCCCCGCTGCTTCCAGCGCAGGAGAGCGAGGTAACTGTCCCCTCAGTTAGGGCGCATCTCGGGCAGTTCCGCTCCATCTGGGCTGCCGCGCGTCATGCGCTTTTACGCACAGCGGAGCGCAACAGGACCGTGGCGGACCGGCACAGACGACCTGCCCCGGCGTACAGAGTTGGGCAACGAGTTTATGTGTCTACCCAGGACGTTACATTGAAGGGCGAGAGGAGGAAGCTGGCACAGCGGTTCATGGGTCCCTATCCCATCACCCGGATCATCAACCCGGTGGCTGTGCGCGTGGCTATTCCCCCATCCCTCCGCATCCATCCCACCTTCCACGTGTCAAAGGTGAAGCTGGCAGTCACCGACCCCCTTTGCCCTCCTCCTGCAGCGCAACCCGTGCCCCGGATGATTGGTGGCCATCCGGCCTGGTCCGTCTCCTCCATCCTGGACTCCCGCCGCCGAGGTCGTGGGTTGCAATACTTGGTGGACTGGGAGGGCTATGGGCCCGAGCATCGACAGTGGGTGCCCCCGTCGTTCGTGTTGGACCCATCGCTCATCGCGGACTTCCACCGAGCGCACCCGGATAAGCCATCGCCAGGAGGCGCTGCTAGAGGGGGGAGTACTGTCACGCCGTGCCATTCATCAGCGGCGCCACCTGCTCACGCACCTGATCATCATCAGCGGCGAGGGATAAAGGCCGTCTCGCCCGGAGCTTCGGCCTGAAGCCGTCAGACTTCGTTCCTCACCGTTGTGAGTCATCTACAATCTTCAGCACGATTGTTTGGGTAAGAAGCCTTACCTTCTCTCTCCAGTCTGCTCCCCTGTGCACAGGTGGATTTCCCGGTGGCGGACGTCTTCCCTCCAACGCCTACTCCTCGCTGCTGCACCAAGCTCTCCAGGTGGCTGTCCCCCGGGTTTCGCCCCTTGCTGTGCCAGCTGTCCTGTCATCCAAGTAAGTCCTTCTCTTGCCATAATCCCTCCTGTGTTGGTGTATGCCCGTCACCCTCTCCCTGTGCTTTCTCCATAGGGTTGCTTGGCTGTACGGTCACCTGCCTCTGTGCCTGAAGCAGACGCCGCCACCAACACATTTACATCCCGCAGACACGCACTCATTCACGCCTGTTGTTAATAAACTATTTGAACTACTCTGAGCCTGTGTGTGTGCGTCTCCTGAGCCGTGCGTTATGTCATTATTTACACCCCCCTTACCCCCTCCCCCCTTTTTTTTTTTCATCCGTACCTCACCCTATTCTTTTTTGGGCTACATAACACAATATATAAATTTTACTCTTTGAATGAATAGTAATCTTACTTTGGTAAGCTGGAATGTGAAGGGGTTGAACCATCCAATTAAACGAAAGAGAGTCATGTCACGTCTAAAGCAACTTAAGCCTGGGGTACTGTTTTTGCAGGAAACCCATTTGCAGGATTCCGACCACTTGCGTTTGTCAAAATGTTGGTCAGGACAATTTTTTCATTCAAATTTTAAAGCTAAGGCCAGGGGCGCTTCTATTCTTAGTGATCGAAATATCCCATTTATTCCCTCTAATGTTGTATTAGATAAAAATGGACGATTTGTAATAGTATCAGGTAAACTTGGCAATAAACATGTCACCTTGGCTAATCTGTATGCACCGAATTTTGATGATGTACACTTTTTTCGCAACCTTTTTTCGCAACTTCTAGATTTAAATATTCATTCTCTAATTCTTGGGGGTGACTTTAATTTGTATATGGATCCGATCTTAGACCGCTCATCCTCAAAACCTGCTAGTCTTAATAAATCTGCAACTTATGTTAAGTCTTTTCTTGAGGAATAGCCTTACAGACCCTTGGCGGTTTTTACATCCTAACGGCAGGGACTATTCTTTTTTCTCTCACGTACACCATACTTATACCAGAATAGATTATTTTTTTGTTGACAATTTATTAATTGATAACCTTTGCTCTTGTAGTTATGATAGCATCTCGGTTTCTGATCATGCCCCTCTTGTACTTAAAATGATTCAATTCAATTCAATTCAATTCAACTTTATTTATATAGCGCCATTTCACAACAACAGTCATCTCATAGCACTATCAACTGTAGGGAGGACCCCCACAGTTGCAGAAAGACCCCAGCAATCAGGCGATCCCCTGTGAGCAAGCACTTGGCGACGGTGGAGAGGAAAAACTCCCTTTTAACAGGAAGAAACCTCCAGCAGAACCAGGCTCAGGGAGGGGCAGTCATCTGCTGCGACTGGCTGGGGGGTGAGGGGATAGAGAAGAAGAAAAGAACAGACATGTAGAGAGCAAACAGCACGATGGGGACTCAATCTATGGGAGAGAACAAACAAATGTTAATGACCAGCAAAAAAAAAATATTTCATAGAGAGTGAGGAAAGGAGTGAGGCCCAGTGCATTACTGGAGGTCCCCCGGCTGACTAAACCTATTAGCAGCATAACTAAGGGAGGGTTCAGAAAACACATGATCCCTCCCTAATTGTAGGCTATATCAAAAAGGTAGGTTTTAGCCCTATTCTTAAAAACAGAGATCGAGTCTGACTCCCGAATCCAGATTGGCAGCTGATTCCACAGGAGAGGAGCTTGATAACTGAAGGCTCTGCCTCCCATTGTACTTTTGGAGATTCTAGGTATTACAAGTAAACCTGCATTTTGGGAGCGTAGTGCTCTGTTAGGATGATACGGTAGTATCAGATCTTTTAAATAAAAAGGAGCCTGATTGTTTAGAGCTTTGTAAGTAAGAAGAAGGATTTTAAACTTAATTCTAAACTCTATGGGAAGCCAATGAAGGGAGGCCAGAACCGGAGAGATATGATCTCTCTTTCTAGTACCTGTTAAAACTCTTGCTGCAGCATTTTGGATCAGCTGAAGACTTTTTAAAGATGTTTTAGGACAACCTGATAATAAAGAATTACAATAATCTAATCTCGAGCTAACAAAAGCGTGGATCAGCTTCTCAGCATCACTCTGAGACAAGATGCTCCTAATCTTGGCAATATTACGCAAATGATAGAAGGCAGTCTTAGAAACAAATTTAATATGTGAATTGAAGGACAAATCCTGATCAAAAATAACTCCAAGGTTCCTCACAGAGCTATTAAGAGAAAGAGTAACTGCATCCAAACTGAAAGTTTGATTTGGAAAGGAATTTCTAAGGTTTTTTGGACCAACAAGAATGACTTCAGTCTTATCTGAATTTAATAGCAGGAAATTACAAGTCATCCAAACTTTGATTTCCTTAAGACAGGCTTCTAACTTGGCTAATTGATTAGTATCATCTGGCTTCATTGACAGGTATAATTGTGTGTCATCTGCATAACAGTGAAAATGTATACAGTGCTTTCTAATAATGTTGCCTAACGGAAGCATATATAAACTAAAAAGAGTAGGGCCAAGCACAGATCCCTGTGGAACTCCATGACTAAGCTTTGAGCTGAGAGAAAACTCATCATTTACATGAACAAACTGGAACCTATCAGATAAATAAGATCTAAACCACTGCAACGAAGTTCCATTAAGTCCAACATAGTGTTCTAATCTATCAAGTAGAATATTATGATCAATAGTATCAAAAGCTGCACTAAGATCTAAAAGGACAAGTACAGAAACTAGTCCATTATCAGATGCAATGAGGAGGTCGTTAGTGACCTTCGCTAAGGCTGTTTCAGTGCTATGATGGATTCTAAACCCAGATTGAAACTCCTCAAATAAACCATTTCCCTGCAGGTGGTCAAATAATTGCATAGCAACAACTCTTTCTAAGATTTTTGAAATGAAAGGGAGATTAGAGATTGGTCTATAGTTAGCTAAAGCTCCTGGATCTAGCGTTGGCTTTTTGAGTAAGGGTTTAATTACAGCCGTTTTAAAAGCCTGCGGTACATGGCCTAAAGTTAATGAAGAATTGATTATATGAAGAATAAAGCTACCAATAAGTGGGAAGACTTCTTTAAATAACCTGGTAGGAATAGGGTCTAAAAGACAAGTTGAAGGTTTGGATGAGGAAACTATTTTGTCTAACTCACAAAGGTCGATTGGAGTAAACTCATCAAGACAGACATCAATAGAAGGAGTTGTAGTAGTTACAGTATTTAAGTTAACTGTGGGAAGAATCTGATTGATTTTATCTCTGATGGATGAAATTTTATTATTGAAAAAGTTCATAAAGTCCTGACTAGTAAGCTCTAAGGGGATGCTAGGATTGACAGAGTCCTGACTCTTTGTCAACCTGGCTACAGTACTGAAAAGAAACCTGGGATTATTCTTGTTCTCTTCTATTAATGCAGAGTAATAACTCGTTCTAGCTTTTCTAAGAGATTTTTTATAAATTAAAAGATGATTTCTCCAAGCTAAATAGATTTCATCTAAATTAGTAGAGCGCCATTTTCTTTCTAATTGACGAGTCTTCTGTTTTAAGCTACGAGTTTCTGTGTTGAACCAAGGAGTTAAAAATCTCTGATTAGACTTTTTCTTTTTTAAGGGGGCCACCAAGTCTAGAGCCTGATGTAGAGAAGCTGAAACACTATCCACCATGTTATCAATTACAGAAGGAGCAAGCTGTCTATAGCTTATTTCCGTTGTGTTGACACATGGCATAGAGGAAACAATCTGCATAAATTTGGAAACAGCATCATCTGAGAGGCATCTACTGTGATAATATTTTTCTTTAGGAGCCAAATAGTCAGAAATAGTAAAATCAAAGGTTAACAGACAATGGTCTGACAGTACAGGGTTATGAGGAGACACTACCAGATTTTCTATTTCTATGCCATATGTCAGAACAAGGTCCAATGTATGGTGGAGGTAATGAGTAGAATTTCCTACTTTCTGAGAAAACCCAATCGAGTCTAATATTGAATTAAAAGCCACATTAAGGCAGTCACTATCTACATCCACATGTATATTAAAGTCCCCTACTATAATTATTCTATCAGATTTCAGCACTAAATCAGCTAAGAAATCAGGAAATTCGGATAAAAATTCTGAATAGGTTGATGGGGGACGATAAACTATGGCAAATAAAATTGGGTTTAACCTGGAATTGCTAAAGTGCCCAATACTGAGGACCAGGCCCTCAAAGGAATTATAACATGTTTTTTGCTTTACATTAACTAGTAATTTGGAATGGTAAATTGCTGCTACTCCTCCTCCACGACCAGAACTTCTGGGATTTTGACAGTTTAAATAACCAGAGGGAGTTGATTCATTTAAACCAACATAATCCTCTTGTCCTAACCAAGTCTCTGTAAGGGAAATTAAATCAATCTGATGATCAATTAACAGATCATGGACTAACAGAGACTTGGGAGTTAGAGACCTAATATTTAATAAACCACATTTAATTTTTAAATTATGAGGAGGAACAGAGGCCAAATCATTCAATTTAGAGGCTTTATGTTGAATTTGAGTTTTACCAATATTTTGCTTTATCACTTTGGGATGCTTATACATTATATTTTTATTTACTTTGGAGGGAGCAGACAACGATTCTCTGATGGGGAAGACAGGGGCTAAGCTGAGGGGTGGCGGATGAAGAGGAGCTGCAGAGAGGCGTGTAAGATTGCAACTCTGCTTCCTGGTCCCAACTCTGAGTAGTCAGGGTTTTGGAAATTTGGATAAAAAAGATGCCAGATTGTTAGATAAATGAGAAGCACCATCCAAAGTGGGATGAATGCTGTCTCGTCTCATAAGACCAGGTTTTCCCCAAAAAGAGCTCCAATTGTCAATGTAGCCCACGTCATTTTTAGGACAACACACAGACAGCCAGCGGTTCAAGGATGACGAGCGGCTAAACATGTCATCACTGGTCAGATTGGGGAGGGGCCCAGAGAATACTACAGTGGCAGACATCGTTTTTGCAAAGTCACACACCGATTCTACATTAAGTTTCGTGACTTCCGACTGCCGGAGACGGATGTCATTAATGCCGGCGTGAATAACAATTGTGGAATATTTACAGTTACTTTTAGCCAGCATTTTCAAATTTGACTCGATGTCGCCTGCTCTGGCCCCAGGAATGCATGTGACTATGGCCGCTGGAGTCTCTAGGTTCACGTTTCTGACTACAGAGTCGCCAATGATCAGAGTTTTTTCCTCAGCGGGTGTGTCGCTGAGCGGGGAAAAACGATTAGAAACGTGAACAGGTTGGTGGTGAACCGGGGCTTTGCGACTAGGCTTCCTTCTCACCGTTACCCACCCAGTCTCCTCGCTGCAGAGGAGAGCCGGGGAACCGGTGACAGGGGGACCTAAGCTAGCTAGCTCCGCTGCAGCTAAGGGGCGTCCGTCGAGATTAACTGGCGCAGACGGTGTTTCAATGCAGCGGAGCCGGGATTCCAAATCAGACAACCTCGCCTCGAGCGCCTCAAAAAGACAACATTTATTACATTTACCGTTATCACTAAAAGAGGCAGAGGTGTAGCTAAACATCTGACAGAGAGAGCACACCAGAGGAGGAGAGGAAAGAGAGCTAGTAGCCATAGCTAGTGGCTCGAGAGCTGGAGAGCAAACCACACAGGCAGACAGCAAAACAGGAAGTGACGATACGTTACCACAAGGAAGTGACGATCTCCATGATCCTCCATGGATGTGACTCCATGAGAAAGCATTGGAGATTGGATCCATTATTACTTACAGATGAAAAATTGGTTGCGAATATTTCTTCTAAAATTAATTTTTTTTTGAAAGAAAATAAAATTCCTGGTATGCCAAACAAAATGATGCGGGAGGCCATGAAGGCATTTCTTAGGGGGGAATTTATCTCATTGGTAGCATTTAAAAGACGATCCATAATACAGGAACAGAAGGCTATTTTAGATCAAATCCTGGACATTGACAGACAATATGCTCAATCTCCATCACCCGCTCTGTACAAGGAACGTATGACATTACAAA
Source organism: Pholidichthys leucotaenia (assembly GCA_020510985.1). Taxonomy (NCBI): domain Eukaryota; kingdom Metazoa; phylum Chordata; class Actinopteri; order Cichliformes; family Pholidichthyidae; genus Pholidichthys; species Pholidichthys leucotaenia. Next base: position 282,257,663 of record CM035846.1, read on the forward strand.
CTAAACTTAATCTACTTTCTACTCGACAAATTGAAGGTTGTTTAATAAGGAACAAGAGTGAATTTTATGAACATGGCGAAAAAACCAGTAAACTTCTAGCTAATCAACTGCGTGGTATTAGAGCTAAGCAAATTATTACTGGAGTTAGGACAGATAAAGGAGAGGTGACATCTGACCAACAAGTGATTAATGATATTTTCAGGTCATTTTATTCCAAATTATATACCTCAGAATATACAACAAACTTAAAGGATTTGGAAATTTTTTTTGATTCAATTGATATCCCTTCAATTTCCTCAGAATCTTGGCAAATTCTAGAAGCTCCCATCACAAAAGAAGAAATTCAGCTGGCAATATCATCCATGCAATCAGGAAAATCTCCAGGACCTGATGGGTTTTCCGCTGATTTTTGAATTTTTTTAAAAATTCTCTGACGACCTTGCCCCTTTCCTTTGTCAAGTTTTTACAGAGTCGCTTGACTCCGGTACACTTCCTCCTTCATGTTATCAGGCCTGTATCACTGTGTTGCTTAAAAAAGATAAGGATCCTGTTGATTTTGCTTCTTACAGGCCTATTTCCTTGTTAAATACCGATGTTAAAATTTTGTCAAAGTTGTTAGCTTCAAGGTTGGAAAAGATTCTTCCTTTTATAATTTCACAGGACCAAACCGGTTTCATTAAAAATCACCATTCTTTTTTTAACTTGCGGCGGTTGTTTAATATTATTTATACTCCTCACCACAACATACCTGAATGTCTTATTAGTTTGGACGCTGAAAAGGCATTCGATAGGGTTGAGTGGGAGTACAGTGATCCCTCGCTACTTCGCGCTTCACCTTTCGCGCCCTCAGTGCATCGCGGATTTTTCAAAAATATTCATCAAAAATTCAAAATTGAGAAAAAATGGGCGGGCGCTAGCAGAAGGCAGGGAGACTACATTAGAACATCCACCTCTCTGACTACCGCTCCACTCCTCTCCGCCCACCTCTTCACCGCTCGGGAATCTCGCAAGCTGATTGGCCGAGACGTTTTACCTCGCAAGCTGATTGGCCGAGACGTTTTACCCAGCTTCTCTCCCATACCCAGCGAAGGAAGACCGCATTCATTGTTCTTTATCGCTAGTCTCGCCGCATGGAACTTTTCGCTGTTCTCTTGTGCCTTTTTGTGCGAAATAGTCTTCCCGTCGAGCCACTACGCCGCCTCCTGCAGCTTCTCCAGCTCTATCGGAAGCTGCCCTCGACGATCCTGCGCCTCTAGCACCTGAAGATGAGGCGTCACCTGAGGAGCAGTAAAGCTCTCATTAACCTGTGCAGTAAATCATCTTCATCTTGAGTTACGTATCTTGTGATAAGAATAAAAGAGTTCTAAAAACATATTTATGTACACTTTATTTACATCTACGTATGTATGTACACTTACACACACACACACAAGTATCATATGAGAGAGAGAGTGAGAGAATGAACGTACGTATTATTTATGGGTGACGTCATTAGGGGTGACGCTACTTCGCGGTTTTTCACTTTTCGCGGTCGGTTCTGGAACCCATTAACCGCGATAAGTGAGGGATCACTGTATTTGTTTTTTACTTTGGAGAGGTTCGGTTTTGGTCCTTCCTTCTGTTCCTGGATTAAACTTCTCTCTGCTAGTCCTTTAGCTTCAGTGTTAACTAATTGTTGCTATTCTGACTATTTTAGACTTTACCGTGGTACGAGGCAAGGCTGTCCTTTGAGCCCGTTGCTCTTTGCCTTGGCAATTGAGCCGTTAGCTATTGCAATCCGTGGGAGCCGGGACTTTCTAGGCATTCGTAGGGGTGGCATCGAGCACAGGGTTTCACTCTATGCCGACGATCTTTTACTATTTCTCTCCAACCCACTTACTTCATTACCCGCTATACTCAACATTTTGGATAGTTTTAGTAGGTTTTCTGGTTATAAAATTAATCTTAATAAGAGTGAATTGTTTCCGATTAATGAAAAGATTCAAGTTCAGGATCTTGAAAATTTTCCTTTTAAGGTTGTTATTCATCATTTTAATTATCTTGGGATATGTGTCACTAAACAACTTAATTACTTGTTTAAAAATAATTTTCTCCCCTTATTTGACCAGTGCAAGCTAATACTTTCCAAATGGTCCCCATTATCCTTGTCCTTAATTGGCAGAATAAATTCTGTAAAAATGATGTTACTTCCAAAGTTTTTATATTTGTTTCAATGCCTCCCCATTTTTATTCCTAAATCCTTTTTTAAGTCTTTGGACTGTCTGATTACCTCATTTATTTGGAATGGTAAACATCCGAGATTGAGGAAAGTTTTTCTTCAAAGACCCAAATCAGTGGGTCGCATGGCTCTGCCTAACTTTCAATATTACTACTGGGCAGCAAATATCAGGTGCATGTTATATTGGAAACATTTCTATCTGGAACCCAAATCACCCATTTGGATCCTTATGGAGTCACTTGTGGACAATCAAACCTCCCTACCGGTAATTTTAGGTTCACCACTTCCCCTTGCTTTGTCTACACTGGGTAATAATAAAGTAGTTCGTCAGTCTCTTAGAATTTGGTCTCAATTCAGGAAAAATTTTGGTCTTCAGTTTTTCTCCATTAGAAGTCCAATTGCTGCAAATTATTTATTTACCCCTTCAACTTTTGATAGTGCATTTCATATATGGCACAGAAAAGGTTTAAAATCTTTTGCGGATTTATATTTTGATGGTCAATTTGCAAGTTTTTCTCAACTTTCCACTAAATTCGACATCACTTCTACACATCTTTTCCGCTTCCTCCAGGTCAGACATTATGTGCAAACCATGACAAAACAATTCCCTCAAAAACCTTCTGATAATCCTCTAGATGATTTTTTATTAGTTAAACCAACTTCTAAGGGGGTAATATCAGTTTTATATAATTTAATTTCAAATTTACAATCTTCTTCTCTGGCCGCTATTAAATTGAATTGGGAACAAGATCTTAATTTGAGATCAGCACAGAATTGCACGGGTGAGGAAAAATTCTATTCTCTGAGTGCACTGTGCTGATTTGATTTGACCTTGTCTTTGGTGCCTCGTATTTACATTCCTCCTGATGAAGATAAGCGGAAGGAGGGGCTCTGCCTGCTAACCCAAACAACGACACAGTTGTTATTGTTTCAGCAGATGAACGTTCAAGGACAGTGCACCATGTGACAATTTACCATCTGCAAGCAGAGCGAGAGACTCTAGACTGTTTAGATCACATGACTTTAACATCTATCCACTGCCAGGAGGCGCCCTCTGCTGTTCACTAGCAATTGACACACCTACACTTGCATTCAACATTACACTACTGACACAATTACTGATATATATTCACAATACACTGACTCTCTCAACTACTGCTTTGTCATTGTGTGATCTATTGTCTGCTAATTGTGCATTTGAGAGTTTTTTTCTTGTAATCAAAATTTTGGTCATAAAATGAGCTCTATTTTGATCAACAATGCTTTTTTCTCTCTCCTATTGTGTTTTTCCCTATCCTTCCCCCCCTCCCCCCTCTTCACCCCCCCCCCCCTATATGACAGGCGCCCTTCATGGCTGCCACGTCATTGGGATGCGCCTTTCGTGCGCGCCCAATGTCAAGTCAAATTCCTCGTATGTTTACTTGTTTACTTGTAAATGTGCTTGGCAATAAATCTGATTCTGATTCTGATTCTGATTTTGAATTTTACTTTTACTGATGAACTGTGGGACTCTATTCTTGGCCAGGTTCACACTGCATCAATGTGTGCTCGTCACGCTCTTATTCAATTTAAGATTGTACACCGGGTGCACCTGTCCAAGGTTAAGTTAGCACGTATTTACTCGGATATAGACCCAACTTGTGAAAAGTGTGGTAGCGCTCCTGGCACTTTGCTTCACATGTATTGGTCCTGCCCTTCATTGATGAATTTTTGGCATTCTGTTTTTATCACTATGTCTAAAGTCCTGCAATATCAAATTAAACCTAATCCATTATCCGCCATTTTTGGTGTGGCTCCAGAACTTGTCTTGCCAAATTCCAAATTAAAAGTATTCAAATTTTCATTATTATTGGCTAGACGTGCTGTATTACTGAAGTGGAAAGACTCTTCGCCCTCTTCATATTTACAGTGGATAAAAGATATAATGTCCTGTTTGGATTTAGAAAAAAATCAGATATACAGTTCGTGGCTCTGAAAACAAATTCTATAAATTATGGCGCCCGTTTCTTGATTTCTTTGAAAGACCCACGATTATAGTTTCTGAGTAGCTCATATCCCCTTTACCCCACCCCCACTTCACACACACAATTTTTCTTTTTTTTTTGTATTTTTTTTTATTATTGTTTATTTAAAGGTTTTTGTGTTTTGAAGCATTCACATTTGTTAGCTTTAAATTCTAGTTTTGCACTGTTTGGTTAAAACAAAAATGAAAATTTCTAATACTTTGTATTGTATTGATACTTCAATTAATAATAATAAAAAGACCTTTGAAAGAGAGAAATGAGTATATTAGAGGGACAGCTCAGGTTGAGCAGTCTAGAGACAAAGTAAGAGAGGCAAGGCTGAGATGGTTTGGACATGTGCAGAGGAGGGATAGTGAATATATTGGACAAAGGATGTTGAACATGGAGCTGCCAGGGAGGAAAAGAGGAAGACCACAGAGAAGATTCATGGATGTTGTCATGAACTCCTCGTGCGCTTTTCCACAGTGCACGGGGGTGGGGGGGACGAGGATTTACACGCTGGGTTACACCACACACACATTTATTGAACACTGCACTACAAACAATTCTAGCGCATCCAATTCACATAGGCTCAAGGAGTCCTCCAGGACGCTCCACAGTCTGGGTGAGAATACTGGGGAAGGACACACACAGATAGTACTCACGAGACTGGAGCTGTCCAAGTAAGTCCGAATAAGTACTGAGTGAACACAGTCCTCTGACGTGACTTCATACGATGAGCGCAGACCGTAGATGAAGTGCAATGACCCAGCAATGCATTACTGGAAAAAGGCTCCTTAAGTACATGCATTGCTGGATCCACAAATTGATCACACCTGGGCGAGGAGCGGGAAGATGGCACACGGGAGTGGGAACAGCTGGCAGTAATAGAGGGGGGCGTCGTCCAACCGGCAGACAGCTAGACAGCACTCACTCCAGCATGAGCCCAAGAGGCAGCCTCACCACTGCCGGCCAAACAGCAGTGTCTATGGGTACGGCAGAGTACACAGAAATACATATTAACATGCATACAACGTGGCACGTACTCACAGAGAGGCCAGGGCCGAGCCGGGGGAAACCAAGCCGGCTCGGTTCCTGACAGATGTAATAAAGGAGGACATGGAAAGGGTTGGTGTTACAGAGGAAGATGCAAGGGACAGGATGAGATTGAGACAGATTATCTGCTGTAGCAACCCCTGAAGGGAGCAGCCAAAAGAAGACGAAGAAGATCTGGGGAAAAGTGTTGTAACAAGTTTGCCCCATTGATAGACTTTGTATCTATTCATTACAGTAGTAGAAGATGAATGTTGTGAAGGGGTTTTGGTGCAGTGTGCGGAGTGATGATGTGGCCGGCAGGTGGTGTCATTACGCCGATATATATATGGGAGTATCCGCCATTACAGGTTCTTGCCCTGCCGACTCCATGTGATACGACATATAGTGTACTGTTAGCCATTCTGTAATAAAGCTCAGTTCCAGTGCAGCATCCTTGTCTGTCTCATTATTACCAGGTTTGTGGACATAACATTTAGAGATGGAGGATAAACCATGGAAGCGTGTGTGACACCACTACAGCCTTTTCTGGAGCACCCAAGGAACCAGCAGTCCTGTGGCCACGTTGGCTGGACATGCTCGAGACCTAAATTGCAGCATTGGGCCTGGGTAAACTCGACAAAATAAGGAAACAAGTACTTCTTGTTCACAAACTCGGCAAAGAAGGTCAGAGAATTTTTCACACGCTTGGTCCGATGGACTTGTATGCAGATGCTGTTGAGCTTCTTGCAAGCTGCTTTGCTCAACCCACATGTAACACAAGGCTGTGGGTTAAGATGCTAATGGCGCTAAAACGACAGGGCACTTGCTAGCACAGTAGAGCTAATGTCCCAGCTAGAAGCAATGGAGAAGTTAACCACAGAGCTAAATGGGCACCAAACACAGAGGTTACCCAGACAGATGACGCTAGTCAGCTCGGTGAGAGCCCCGAAGCACAGCAGCAGCAGCCGGGCACAGACACAGCGCATGACGCGGTGCAGCAGAGCACTTCAGATGGCAGAGAGGAGGAACCGGACTGCTTCCGTACCCTCGTTCGACAAGCTATGGAGGTTACAATCAAACTGACAGGTGAAGAGTCCGCTTCAATGAGCGACACCGGAGAGGCACCGTACACCTTCCGTATCTACGACGAGCTGCAACCGACAACGGAGACAATGGGTGAAGGTCCGCAACCAACATGGTTACTACGGAACCGCCGCAGCACAATGGACATCCCAAGCCGAACGAGCATGCAGAGTCACCAGGAATACAGCAACGCACAAAACCAAGTAAGGCGCCACTCCGGACTGGGTTCGGGTTCATACCGGTGAGAGACCGGGATGGCAAATGACTGGGCCGAAGCCAGCGAAACAACAGGTGCCGCTGAGGATCGTGGCAAAGCTGAGAACAACGTGCTTTCGGCTGACAGACCATTCGGTTTGGCACGCAAACCTACTGCAGCATGTCCAGGTGGGCGCTCCAGATGGCGAGACTGTGCAGGAGTCAGCGGATGTGGTGTGGGATCCAGGCTCCTGCGTTATGAAGATTGGCCCTGGTCCTGGGGGTGTGGTGCCTCCAAGGGTACGTCCACCGCGGGGCCGCTGCAGGGCCCCTTGTTAGACCCACCCTTGCTGTGGGAGACTGTTAAAAAAAAAAAAAAGACTGTAGTTAGGTGCACGGCTGGAAAAACCGAGTGGCAGAATACCCCACTTAGCCATGCCAGGTCTAGTGGTAGTCCACCCACAGACCCTAGTTTTAGGTTTTGTTTTAATATGTGTTGACTGTTTTATTTTGGTGTGTTTGTTGGGGTTTCTGTTATGCCAAATTGGGGAGGGTCTTGATTAGTTGTGTTTTTGTGTTTTGCAAAGGAAGGGGGGAATGTTGTGAAGGGGTTTTGGTGCAGTGTGTGGTGTGATGACGTGGCTGGCAGGTGGTGTCATCACACCGACATATCTATATGGGAGTGTCCGCCATTACAGGCTCTTGACCTGGCAACTCCGTGTGATACAACATGTAGTGTACTGTTAACCGTTCTGTATTAAAGCTCAGTTCCAGTGCAGCATCCTCGTCCATCTCATTATTACCAGGTTTGTGGACATAACAATGATGTTTCGAGAAAAATATTCATGGACGAATGATGCAGTTTTTAAATGCAGCACATTTATGAAATAACCTTTTGATACTAGCAATGTGTTTAAAAATGTGAATAAAGCTCAAAATCCTTATAATAGTTTTTAATTTCCATACATGCAAATGCATTGGGAACACTGCACATTCTATTCCAATTAAAAAATTATCAAATGTGTGTTATTCCTTTATAGAAAAGAAAAGGGATTATTAGGCTGTTCCAAAAAAAAAAAAAAATATGGCAGTGTCTGCACTCTTCTTTACAAACTCAAAAATTCACTGTATAAAGTGGGAAAAAAAAGATTTTGCTTTACTTAGAATTGCTTAACAGTTATTTTAGCTGTATAACTACTGTTTCTGAGAACTGCTGGACATCTGTGTTGCAAGAAGTTGACCAACTTCTGGTATTCCAGCCCAGGATGATTGGACTACATTTCACAACTTTTCTGTATTTCTTGGTTTTGCCTCAGAAATAGCTTTTTTGTTGTGACCCCACAAGTTTTCTACTGGATTAAGGGCTGAGGATTAGACTGGCCACTCCATAACATCAATCTTGTTGGTCTGGAACCAACATTTGACTCCTTTGCTGGTGTTTTTGGAGTTGTTGTCTTGATGAAATACCCATTTCAAGGCATTTCCTCTTCGACATAAGGCAACATGACCTCTTCAAATGTTTTGATGTATTCAAACTGATCGTTGATGCCCGGTATTGCTGTAAATAGGCCTGACACCATACTATGAGAAACAGCCCCATATCATGATGCTTGCTCCCCCATGCTTTGCTGTCTTCACAGTGTACTGTGCCTTGAATTCAGTGTTTGGGGGTTTTCTGACAAACTGTCTGTGGCCCCTTGACCCAAAAAGAACAAGCTTGCTTTCATCAATTCACAAAGTGTTGCAGTATTTCTCTCAAATTGTAACCTGCTCAGCTTATCTTTTTTTCAACAATGGAATTTTGCATGGACTTCTTGGCGATAGCCTGGCCTCACACAGGAGTCTTCAAATTGTAACAGTACTCAAAGGTAACTTAAGACCTCCTTTGATCATACTGGAGCTGATCATTGACTGAGTCTTTGCCATGTTGGCTCTTCTTTGATCCATTCAAATGGTAGTTTTCTGTTTTCCGCTACATCTTTCAAGCTTTGGTTGCCATTTTAAAGCATTTGAGATCATTTTTCCTGTGTAGCCTGTCATTTTCTGCACTTATTTACATGTCTCCCCCCAATCAATTTATGCTTATTTATCCAATCAAAGTATCTATCCATTCAAGTATGCTGTTCTTCTAAGAAATGTCTAGAACGACTCATTTACTCAGATTTTCAGAGAGAACCAGCATGTACAATATTTGCTGCCTTCCTTAAATAAGGGCTGTAATTGAGACCTGTGTCTTCATAGAATGAATGACCTCACTAACTGAACTGCACACTGCTATTAATTTTATGGTGTTGATTCATTTATATATAATCAGCGGCATGCATGTCATGACTGCTTGGTCTGTTGCTTTTCTATGACTCTGCTACACCTACTAGTAAATTATTTGCCATGTAGAAAGATAATTTCCATCAAAAACAGTGATTGATGAGGTTAGTGATGTCAGACTGCTATTTTTCTGAGCACAATATACTTTACTGTATAATATATGCATATCATTTTAACTTCTATATGACCTGTTTAGTAATATGCAGACAACACACAGACAATGCTTTCAAGTTTAAGGTATTTTATTTAAAGAGAGAAATGACTGGAGCGGCTGGTGCTGACACCCCTACAGCGACAAGAGAGGAGAATGGTAAGTATTCAGCAGAGTCAGCGGGCAGCAATTAATTGTTGCTGCTCTTACGTTACAGATGCTGTATCAGGCAGTGAGCATCCACAGCTCCAGCTGCAGCAATGATGGTAGGTTTTATGAGTTGACTGCAGGTGAGAAATGAGATACCCCAGGCCCGGGGATTTAAGTTCCACCCACATAGCCACAACCATACCTGTGTATATTTCCATAATCCTGGGCCATCGTTACTCTTATTTTATTTTTATTTATTTTTATTTCAGTCCTGTGTTTAATCGTGTGCTCTGTAACCATGTTTTATAACCGTGTTTTATCTAATCCTTCTCCCTTACTTTATTGTGCAGTAGCCTGGTGGAGCACCCACAATTTTGTTGTACTGTACTACTGTACAATGACAATAAAGCCTATTCTCTTCTAAAGGTGAAGGTGGAAATGAACTTGCTTGAGACTTACAGTTTAGTGTGATGATGGAAAGATACGTAGGTTTTGGTGTTTTTGTAGGTAGGAAATCCGCCCACAGATATCCAGGTTCCGCCTTGGGAGAGTCCATGTAGGACATCCTCAGATGAGAGGAGTGTGAGGATATTGTGTGGCTGATAAGGTAGAATAATGGTGACTGACTTGGAGGAGAAAGGTGAGGAACACTGTCCAGGGAAACACACTCAGACATGAGTGTCTGGCAACAGCACAGAAAGCAGAATATGAGTCTGTATAAATACCTGGCAGCTGAATAGGTGCAGGTGGTGACAATCAGTGCAGCTGGAGAGAATCAGGTAATAATTAATGGCAATAATGAATTACTATATTCCAGGTTTGGACACTATAGGTCCGGATGGCATCAGCTCAAGGCTCCTCAAGTCCTGCGCAGACCAGCTGTGCGGGATTGTGGAGCACATCTTCAGCCTGAGCCTGAAGCTGGGGAGGGTACCACAGCTGTGGAACATCCTGTGTGGTACCCGTACTGAAGACCCCGCACCCCAAGGACCTGAAGAGCTACAGGCCAGTGGCCCTCATGTCACACCTAATGAAGACCCTGGAGAGGCTGCTCCTCACCCACCTCCACCCCCTGATGGGACCAGCGATGGATCCACTTCAGTTTGCCTACCAGCATGGCATCGGGGTGGAGGATGCAGTGATATTTCTCTTACATCATTCCTTGTCCCACCTGAAGAAGTCTGGGAGCACTGTTAGGGACTGTCTGGGAGCACTTTGTCTTCTCCAGTGCTTTCAACCAGTGATCCTGAGGGACAAGCTGCTTTGCGCAGGAGTGGACCAGCACCTGTCATCTTGGATCCTGGACTACCTCACAAACCGACCACAGTTTGTGAGAACCCAGGACTGTGTGTCTGACACCATTATCTGCAGTACGGGGGCCCCCCAGGGAACAGTTCTGGTTACTTTCCTGTTTACCCTCTACACTGCTGACTTTTCACACAACACACCACACTGCCATCTGCAGAAGTTCTCTGACGACTCTGTGATCGTCGGCCTCATCTCTGATGGGGATGATGCGAAGTACAGAGGACTTATCCAGGACTTTGTGGACTGGTGCCTATGGAGCTGCCTCCAGATCAAGGAGGAAAACTAAGGAACTGGTGGTGGACTGCTGCAGGCGAGGACAACCCCCCACAGCACCAGTAAACATCCAGGGAACACATATTGAGATGGTGACATCCTACAAGTACCTGGGTGTTCACCTGAACAATAAACTGGACTGGTCACACAACACCAATGCACTCTACAAGAAGGGGCAGCACAGGCTGTTCCTTCTGAGGAGACTCAGGTCTTTTGGAGTGCAAGGGGCACTTCTGAAGACCTTCTACAATTCGGTGGTGGCATCAGCCATCACATTTGGAGTGGTCTACTGGGGCACTGGCATCATGGCAGCTGGCAGGAAGAGACTGAACAGGCTGATCAAAAAATCTAGCTTTGTTCTGGGGTGATGCCTCGACCCATAGAAGGAGTCAGGAGAGAGGAGGATTGTGGCTAAGCTGTCATCTCTGCTGGAGTCCAAGTCCCACCCCATGCAGGATACACTGAATGCACTGAGGAGCTCATTTAACGGTAGGCTGTGCCATCCTAGGTGCACGACGGAGAGGTTCCGCAGGTCCTTCCTACCTATGGCTGTCAGACTTTATAACCTAACCAGGGCTGCTTGTTGAGGTCGTATCAAATGTATTAAATGTAACAACTTTGCACAATAGAGATCATCCCCTCCAGTACACACCTAGGACACTAACAATCATTACTGAGGGTGGCAACAACACTGTTGATTCAAATGCGAAACATACTGTCTGGGTACATATTCATATTCTGCAGGGTAATTTAACAAACCATAATGCTGTTTATTCCTTCTAGCAGCAATGCTCCTGCACTGTGTATATAACTGTGTACATATGCATATTCATTACTGCTTTGGCTAACCAGTTCTTATTATCTTGTTGACTATTGCTCTGAGTGCTGCTATCCCTTTGCTGCTGTAATGTTTTTATTGTACCTTTCCATTGTCCTAGAAGCATTCATGAGAAGAATTTAGTGTTCAAAGTTATTATTTAAAGAGTATAACATGTAGCTGTTTTTGTCATGATTACCAATTATAGACAGCTCACACGCACGATGCAGCAACAGGACAATCAAAAACACAAACACACGTTTGAGAAGTTTATTAAATATCATAATAAAGCACAGCTTATGGAAAATGTCACTCGCCAGAGGAAGCAGCCTGTGGAGAGAGAACGAGAGCTGTGAGTGGACAAATGTAGACAGGGAAAATGGGCGAGCCAAACTGCCACTTACGTGAGATAATAGGGAGAACCGGCAGGACCCCGAGCGGGGAAAAAGACGAATCAGCAGGGTGAAGGTGATGGAGTTTGTGGTGCCTGACCGGGTGGAGAATGGTTGCAGCTGAGTGGAGATGATGGGGCAGTGAGAGCAGGCAGTTCCTGGAGACGCACCCGCACAGTGGCAGCAACCTGGAAAGGAAAAAAGAGACAGTTGAGTACGGAAACTACACCTTCAGGAAATAATGCTTGCTTTAACAGGACTCTGCTATGGCAGTATACCCAGACAAACCAGCGCCGGCACATTGAAGAGATGCTCCTTTTAAACGCTGGCTGATGAAAGGCAGCAGGTGCGTCTCCTCACCCAGGTGTGTTGATGACCTGAGGAAGGAAACAATGGGAAGGAGGGGGCGCGCGCTCACGACCATGACAGTGCCCTCCCCTCAAGGAGTGCCTCCTGGCTGTCCCTTGGGCTTGTCGGGATGGGCTTGATGGTAGGGCCCGGAGCATCCCTTTGTCAAGGATAGATAGATAGATAGATAGATAGATAGATAGATAGATAGATAGATAGATAGATAGATAGATAGATAGATAGATAGATAGATAGATAGATAGATAGATAGATAGATAGATGGATAGATGTACTTTATTGATCCCAAACTGGGAAATTACAGTGTAACAGCAGCATGACAGTTGACAGCCAAACAACAGAAACACACAAGACAAAGGGATTACCCATGGAAAGTAAAAAAGAAATTAACACGACTATAGAACCTATATACATCATAGCTTAATATATGATGATGACCCATATAAACACATGAATCATCCCATTGCACAAAGAAGGACTATCAGGAGCAGACTGAAATGTGAGGTACCAGTTAGTCTGTAAGGTGCAGTGTGGCAGCATAGCTATGACCAGAATACAACATCATAGTGAGTTATTGTACAGTGAAATTGCATGTGGCAGGAAAGATTTCCTGTACCTGGCCGTTCGACAACGAAGCTGTAGTAGTCTACTGGAGAAAGTGCTTCGCTGCCTACCTAGTGTGTGGTGGAGGGGGTGATCAGGATTGTTCATGATGGATCGCAGTTTATTTAGTGTTCTCCTCTCCACCACTGTCTCAAAGGTCTCCGGTCTGAGACCAATTACAGAGCCAGCCCTCTTGATAATCTTGTCAAGTCTGTTGGTATCTCTGGCCCTGATACTGCTACCCCAACAGACCGCAGCAAAAAAGATGGCGCTGGCGGCAACAGTCTGGTAGAAAAGCTCCAGCATCCTGCTGCACAGGTTGAAGGATCTCAGTTTTCTCAGGAAATAGAGTCTGCTCATCCCCTTCTTGTGCGCAGCATCGGTGTTGGATCTCCAGTCCAACCCGCTACTGATCCTGACACCCAGATATTTGTAGTCTTCAACCACTCCCACATCCTCCCCCCTAATCTGCAATGGCTGAGAAGGAGCCTTCCTCTTCCTGAAGTCAATCACCATCTCCCTGGTCTTGCTGACATTCAACCTCAGGTGATTCTGCTCCGTCCACTCCACAAATCTGTCTACCAGTGCCCTGTACTCCCCTTCCTCTCCTCCTCTTACACACCCCACAACAGCTGAGTCATCAGAGAATTTTTGCAGGTGACATGACTCAGTGTTATACTGAAAGTCCGTGGTGTATAAGGTAAAAAGAAAAGGAGAGAGCACAGTCCCCTGTGGCGCTCCCGTATCACTAGCCACCACTCCAGACAAGACACTGCCCAGCCTGACAAACTGTGGTCTGCCTGTCAGGTAGTCAGTAATCCAGGAGATCACAGAGCTGTCAACCCCCATCCCCCGCAGCTTCTCGCCCAGCAGCAGTGGCTGGATGGTGTTAAAGGCACTGGAGAAATCAAAAAAAGTGATTCTCACAGTATCTCCTCCACCATCCAGGTGCTGATGGGCTCGTTGCAGCAGGTAGATGACGTGTGATCTGGGTATCCACGAGCGTTCCTCCGGGCCGTAGCCCTCCCAATGGACCAGATATTGTCGACTGTGGCCCTCACGGCGAACATCCAAAATACGCTGCACAGTGTAGGCATTGTGGCCATCGATCGTCCAGGGAGGAGGAGGCAGCTTCGGGGGGGGGGGGGGCTGACCAAGAGGGGCTTGATGTGGGAGGCGTGGAAAGTCGGGTTCACCCACAGGGTCCATGGGAGCTTCAAGCGGACCGTGACGTCATTTACCACCCCGGAGACGGTATAGGGTCCCAGGAAGTGGGGGGACAGCTTCTTCGACTCCGTCTTCAGTGGAATCTGGTCCGCCACCAGCCAGACCTGCTGATCTAAGGTGTACTCAGGAGCAGGCACCCACTTCCTGTCAGCCATCAGACAGTTGCGCTCAGAAGAGCGTGCGAGGGCAGCACGGGTAGACCTCCAGATGCGTCGACAGTGCCGAGCATGGGCCCCCACGGATGACACCGCGACCTCCCTCTCGGCCATGGGCAGCAAAGGCGGGGTGTACCCCAATGAAGATTCAAAGGGGGTGAGCCCCGTGGCTGTAGAGACGGCAGAATTCAAAGCGTACTCCACCCAGGTCAGATGCGTGCTCTATGAAGAGGGATTTCCTGCCACTACGCACTGCAGAGCGGCCTCCAAGGACTGGTTGGTGCGCTCGGCCTGCTCGTTAGACTGAGGATGATGACCAGAGGAGAGGCTGATGGTGGTCCCGAACGTCCGGCAGAAGGCCCTCCAAACCTGAGACATAAATTGGGAATGCCGGTCAGACACAATGTCAAGAGGGATGCCATGGAGATGGATGACGTGGGCGGTGAGGAGGTCTGCAGTCTCCATGGCCAAGGGGAGCTTAGGAAGGGCAACAAGATGAACAGCTTTCGAGAAGCAGTCAACGATAGTTAGGATAACCGACTTCCCGTGGGAGGGGGGGAAGTCTTGTTATGAAGTCCAAGGCAATGTGGGACCAAGGACGGCCAGGGATGGGCAGGGGATGGAGGAGTCCAGCAGGAGGGGATGAGTCAGATTTGCCCCGGACACAGCTTTGACAGGCCTGCACATACTCCTGCACATCCTGCCGCAGCGTGGGTTACCAGAACACCTGCCGAATCAGGATGGAGGTGCAGGTGATCCCAGGATGGCTGAGTACGGAAACTACACCTTCAGGAAATAATGCTTGCTTTAACAGGACTCTGCTACGGCAGTATACCCAGACGAGCCAGCGTCAGCGCACTGAAGAGATGCTCCTTTTAAACGCTGGCTGATGAAAGGCAGCAGGTGCATCTCCTCACCCAGGTGTGTTGATGACCTGAGGAAGGAAACAATGGGAAGGAGGGGGTGCGTGCTCACGACCATGACAGTTTTTTATTGTTAAGGTGAATTTACCATGTGGTGGTGTTTGTGTAATCTCCCTTTAACTGTAGGAATTTCACTATAGGTGATGCAAAAATGAAAGACAGTGGGGTGGCTTTGCTTTGCTTACCGTAGACTCCAGGCTAGCATTTTTAAGCACTGCCATACTTTGTTTTTTAATTTGAACAGGAAGTGCCAAGTCATCACCTTGCAGTAGAAAGCATGGTTAAGAAGCTGCATCCAAATATGGTACAGGTGCAAAGCAGTAGTAAAAGCCGGATGAAATACAAGAAATATACTAACAAAAAACTGAAGCACAATTCATGAACATCAAAGCAGACAATATGATCTGTCAGATACTTTAATCAAAATTCTCTAAGAGGCACCAGGACACAATGGACAGATTCAAATGAATTAACACACTCAATTTTTGCCCTTAATTTTGGTCTTTTCCTCAAATTTGATTTTTTACAATAATTTTGTGACAATTCTTATTTGAATTTGTTACACTTTTTATCATATTTTTTCTTGCAAAGTTAAGATAAGATAAGATAAGATAAGATAAGCCATATTAGTCCCACAGTGGGGAAATTCCAGGATTGCAGCAGCACAGGGATAGCAACACTCAGAGCAACAATCAGAAGACAAGAAAAAACAAGAGCAGCGAGTATACTACATATGTACATATAAAAATATAAATACATAAATATATAGACACACAGTGCGGAGCATTGTAGCTAGATGGAATAAATATATAAATATACACAGTGCGGAGCATTGTAGCTAGATGGAATAAATATATAAATATATAAATACAAACAGTGTGGAGCATTGTAGCTAGATGGAATAAATATATAAATATATAAACACACATAGTGCGGAGCATTGTAGCTAGATGGAATGAAACAGCACAACCGTCTACTTAGTTATCCTACATGGTATGATTATGTACCCATACATATTGTCGCCCTCCGTAGCGACCGGTATTTTCCTAGTTGTATACCGGAGGGAACCATTGTGTAGGTCTATTGCGTCTTCTGCATTCAATACTATTAGGTTGTCACGTCTTTGTGCTATCTCTGCGAGCAGCCCTGCTTAGGTTGTAAAGTCTGACAGCCGTAGGTGGGAAGGACCTGCGAAACCTCTCGGTTGTGCACCTAGGATGATGTAGTCTGCTGCTAAATGATCTCCTTAGTGCGTTCAGTATGTCCTGCATAGGGTGGAACTCGGACTCCAGCAGAGATGACAGTTTAGCCACCATCCTTCTCTCTCCCATCTCCTCCACTGGGTCAAGTCGTTGCCCCAGGACAGAGCTAGCTTTCTTGATCAGTTTGTTCAGTCTCTTCCTATCGGCTGCTGTAACGCCACTGCCCCAGCAGACCACTCCAAAAGTAATGGCTGATGCCACCACCGTGTTGTAGAATGACTTCAGCAGCGCCCCTTGTACACCAAAAGACCTGAGTCTCCTCAGTAGGAACAGCCTGCGCTGTCCCTTCTTGTAGAGTGCGTCAGTATTGTGTGACCAGTCTAGTTTATTGTTCAGATGAACACCCAGGTACTTGTAGGATGTCACCATCTCAATGTCTGTTCCCTGTATATTTACTGGTGCTGTGAGGGGTTGTCCTTGCCTGCGGCAGTCCACCACCAGCTCCTTAGTTTTCCTCGCGTTGATCTGGAGGCAGTTCCTATGGCACCAGTCCACAAAGTCCTGGATAAGCCCTCTGTGCTCAGCTTCATCTCCGTTGGAGATGAGGCCAACGATCGCAGAGTCGTCAGAGAACTTCTGTAGATGGCAGTGTGTTGTGTTGTGTGAGAAGTCTGCAGTATAGAGGGTGAACAGGAAGGGAGCCAAAACCGTTCCCTGGGGGGCCCCCGTGCTACCAATGATCGTGTCGGACACACAGTCCCGGGTTCTCACAAACTGTGGCCGGTTTGTGAGGTAGTCCAGGATCCATGATGACAGGTGCTGGTCCACCCCTGCGCACAGCAGCTTGTCTTTCAGGATCATCGGTTGGATGGTGTTGAAAGCACTGGAGAAGTCAAAGAACATGATCCTCACCGCATTCCCGGGCTTCTCCAGGTGGAACAGAGAACGGTGAAGGAGGAAGATCACCGCATCCTCCACCCCAATGCCATGCTGGTAGGCGAACTGGAGTGGATCCATCGCTGGTCCCACCAGGGGGCGGAGGTGAGCAAGGAGCAGTCTCTCCAGGGTCTTCATCATGTGGGACGTCAGAGCCACTGGTCTGTAGCTGTTCAGATCTTTGGGGTGGGAAATCTTTGGTACAGGTACCACACAAGATGTTTTCCACAGCTGTGGTACCCTCCCCAGCTTCAGGCTCAGGTTGACGATGTGCTCCACAATCCCACACAGCTGGTCTGCACAGGACTTGAGGAGCTTTGCGCTGATGCCGTCCGGTCCCGACGCCTTCCTTGCCTTGATCTTCCTCAGCTCCGTCCTCACCTGGGTCTTAGTGAGGGTCATGTTATGGGGCTGTGTGTTGGGAGTGGGGGGGTGATGGCGGAGTGGGGTGTGGGCAGCAGGACTCGATGTCTTCAGGGGCAGCAGTGGTTGTTGTGCAGTCGGGGGGGAGGGCGGTTGGTCAAACCTATTGAAAAACAGGTTCAGATTGTTCACCCACTCCCTGCCCCTCGTGGCCTGGGGGGAGGTATTCTGGAGCCCAGAGATGGTTTTAAGGTTTCTCCAGACCCCACCGATGTCGCTCTGTTGCAGCTTGTCCTCCATCTTCTTCCTGAAGCTGTCCTTGCCTTCTCTGATCTTCCTCCTCAGCTCCCTCTGTACGGACTTCAGCATCTCCCTGTTCCCCAACCTGAAGATCCTCTTCTTCTCTCTCAGAAGTGTTTTTATCTCAGGGTTGATCCAGGGTTTGCTGTTCGAGCAACACCGTATGGTCTTGGTGGGTACGGTGTTGTCCACACAGAAGCTGATGTAGTCCGTGATGGTGTGAGTGAGGCCATCGATGTCCTCACCATGTGGATCGCAGAGCTGCTCCCAGGCAGTGGTTTCAAAACAGTCCTTTAGAGCGTCCATTGCCTCCTCAGACCATAACTTCACTGTGCGCATAACCGGAGGTTGTCTGTGCACTAGGGGTTTGTACACCGGCCGGAGATGAACCAAGTTGTTATCCGATCTCCCGAGTGGGGGGAGTGGTGATGAGGTGTATGCCTCCTTAGTGTTTGCGTAGAATAAGTCCAGTGTTTTATTGTCTCTAGTGTGGCATGTGACATACTGGGTGAACATGGGTAGAATAGGAGACAGTGAAACATGGTTGAAATCACCTGAGATGAGGAGAAGAGCATCTGGGTGTTCTGTCTGCAGCCTGCCAGTTACTGAGTGGATGACGTCACGCGCTGTCCCAGCGTTCGCCATCGGATTTGCATAAATAACAATGCAGATCACGTGTGAGTATTCCCTCGGGAGATATGTAGGCCGCATGCTAGCAGCTAGCAACTCCATGTCCTTGTTGCAGTGTTGTTGTTTAACCGTGATATGTCCCAGTCTGCACCAGTTGTTATTAACATACATTATCACTCCACCGCCCCGTGCCTTGCCACTGTCTGGTGTTCGGTCTGTCTGTATCGCGTGGAAACCCTCCAGTTCAATGTTAGCATCCGCTGCTAGTTCATTTAGCCACGACTCAGTGAATAACATAAGGCAGCACTCCCGGTATATGCTATCGTAGCGGGAGATAGCCGCTAGCTCATCTACCTTTCCTAATAATGATTGTACATTCCCCATAACAACGGATGGGAGGGCGGGTCTGTACCTTATATTCCTTGCCCGCTGTCTTACACCAGCACGAGACCCACGTCGTTTATTTCTCCCGGTATGTCGAGTTTTTTCGTTAGCACCGAGTGGCGGTTGAGTGCTAACAGTTGGTCCCTGTTGTATCGTCTCCTGCTGTAAACAGTGACTCCGTCCACTGGCTTGGGAGACATTTGGGGCGATCTGTGTGTCCGTGATGTATAAGGTGTGTAAGGTGTCACCGGATCAGAAAGTTGTCGCCGGATCAGAAAGTTAGAGGAAGAAAAAAAACCAACTCAGAATTGAGCTGCTGTTGCAAAAAGGCAGCCGACTCGTGTGGAGCCGGAAGATAAAAAAAAAAAAAAGTTGTGACTTTTTATATGAATTTTTAAGTTTCACTCAAAATTTGTGATTTTTTATTTGTAGATTTTACTTTAAAGTTTTTTTATAGTATATTTTTTTCATTTTATTTTGAGTACAATTAGAAAAAAAAATACTTTTTCTCAAGTACAGCTAGGCATGTGCTGAAATGTACACCTGGATACATTTTGTGCCTTTTTTCCCCTCAAAAATGTACTTGATATACATTTGAGGGGAAAAAAGCATAAATTCATTAGGAAAAAAGCTAAAACACTAAAAGAAAGAAGTCACAAATCTTGAAAAAAAGTGGAAATGTATAGGGGAAATGAGAAGTTTCAGAAAAAGTCAAATTCTCAAGTATAAAATTGCTAATTTATGCAAAAAAAATTTAAAGAGTTACAAATTTAGAAGAAAAGCTCACAAATTGGTGTTAGTAAATTCCTTATTCAGGTAACCTTACTTGAGTAAATATAAGGAAAGTAATTTCTTCAGTGTATACGTCCATCTCCAGGTTCTCTTCCACCTGCTCCTTACTCTCACTACAGGTCATAATGTAGTCTGAAAACATCATACTCCACAAAGACTCATGCCTGACCTTGTCTGTCAGCCTGTTGACACTGCAAACAAGGGACTCAGAGCAGATATTTGATGTAATCTTAACCCCGCCTTAAATCAATTTGTTTCTTCTCCAGGATACCTCACCACCATTTTAGTGTCTTTATACATGTCCTGCACCACCCTCACATACTTCTCTGCCATTCCTAACTTTTTCTCTTGAAACGCTATCATTTCTCTAGAGATAGTTCAACTCTGACCTTCTCTCCACTTTTCCAATTATGAAGACTACTCTTCCTTATAACTTAAGTTATTTCATAAAGTTACTCTACCTTTACTTCTTGAATGAAATTTCTGGATATATAGATATAGATGGCTATCAAACCATCCATCTTCTACCCCTTATTTGTCTAAGCAAAGGAACCCAGACTTCCGCCCAGTTCACATAGCACCATGAGCCCCATGATCCCTCATGCATGTGCTTAGCCCACTGGAGGGTGGATCCATGTGGCTCGTTGGGGCTGAGCCCTGTCAATTCCTGTGGGTAGAAACCTGGGCACTGGGCACTTACTGTCGAGCAGCTCCACCCGGCCAAGCTCCAGGGTAGGACCCCGGTAACCCTATACCAGGTGGGGTATACGCGATCCTTGTAAATTTTTATGGGGATCCACTGGGCTGCTCTTAGTCTGGCCCTTCACCCAGGACCAATATGCCTTGGGAGACCCTAACAGGGGCAACTTGCCCCTGACAACATACAGTGCTGTAAAAAAGTGTTACTCCCCTTCCTGATTTAATATGTTTTTGCATGGGGGTGGGGGGGCAGAGGGGCTGAAAAGTTCATAGGCTGAAAAGTTCATGGTAGTCAAATGAGACCAAATATGGTTTATTTTTCAACTGCTGGGTGTCAAGTGCTGCAACACCGATGGAAGAAGTGTGTGGACCGAAGGGGAGACTATGTTGAAAAATAAACCGCATTTGGTCAAATTTGACCACTATGAACTTTTCAGCCCCCCTCCCTCGTATTTGTCACATTTAAATCTTACAGCTCATCAAACACATTTTAATAATAGACAAAGATAACCCGAGTAAATACAAAATGCAGTTTTTAAATGGTGATTTCATTTATTAAGGGAAAAAGCCATCCAAACCTCCCTGGCCCTTTGTGAAAAACAGTTACCTACTAACTGGTTCTGTCACCCTTAGCGGCAACTGCAATCAAGTGTTTGTGATAATAACTGGCAATGAGTTTTTTACATCGCTGTTAAGGAGTTTTGGATCACTCTTCTTTGTAGAATTGTTTTAATTCAGACACATTGGAGGACTTGAGCAGAATTCATGGTTCATCCAGGTCCTGAAGCAGCAAAGCAGCCCTAGACCATCACACTACCACCACCATGTTTGACTGTGGGTATCAGAATCAGAATCAGAATCAGAATCAGATTTATTGCCATTGTTCATGTAGTACACAAACTAGGAATTTGTCTCGATGCCATGCTGCAACATTAAAAACATGATGAGAAAAAGAGATAAACTAAAAAACTAAAGGACTGAAAACGTGCAATAAGTGTAGAAAAATAAGTAATAATAAGTAATAATGATAATAATAATAATAATAACAATACTAGTAATAATGAGTAGTACTAGTCAAGGCAGTTTTAAAAAATTAGCAAGTAGCAGATAATGTGAAGTACCACATAGTGCAGTCGATAACATCGGGTATGATGTTCTTTTCATGAAATGCTGTGGTAATTTTATGCCAGATGTAACAGGATGCACACTTTCCAAAAAGTTAAACTTTTGTCTCATCAGTCTACAGAGTATTTTCCCAAAAGTCTTGGGGATTGTCAAGATTTTAATTTTTTTTAAATTGTTTTTTTGTTGTTGTTGTTTGTTTGTAAATGTGAGGTGAGCCTTTGTGTCTTTTTCATCAGCAGTGTTTTTTTTTTGTTTTTTTTGTTTGTTTGTTTTGGTTTGAAACTCTCCCATGGATGCAATTTTTGCCCAGTCTCTTTCTTATTGTTGAATCATGGACCAGTGTCCAAAGTGAGGCCTGCAGTTCTTTAGATGTTGTTCTGGGTTTTTGTTTCTCATCTGTAATTGAATTTCTTTAGATCACAGCATGATTTGTTGCTTTTTGAAATCTTTTAGCCTACTTCACTTTTTCAGAGTGGTTCTATTTAAATGATTTCTTGATTCAACAGGTCTGACAGTAATCAGGCTGGGGTGTGACTCGTGAAATTAATTGAGTTTATGTACTAAAAATCATACAGGCAAAAAAATACATTTATAACAAACACCAAGGATAACGCATGAAAGCATTCCATTAGCACACTTATTTCCAACATGGTCCTCAAAAGAGAAAAAAGATATTGAGGCAACAGCCACCATATTGTAAGGAAAATAGAATAATAATATAAGAAATACACTAAAAATCAAGAAAAAATTTAGAAATGAAAGCTCCACAGGTGCTGATGCCTTGGTGCCTGTGGCATGGTAGCATGGGCTAGTTAAGTATTGTATCAGGCCATCCACACATGGTTTTGAAATGCTTGGTATGTGTTTACACAGGAATGACACTGATGTCAGTGTCACATCATACATGAGGTGTACCTCATCTCAGGGCTGTACGCTGACATTTTTGTCAACACGCTCATAAAACAAAAAATATAGAAGCACAAGAATAAAATTAGCAGCGCAAAGAAGATTGCTGGAGTAACAGATTTTATTAATTGAATGCAATAGCATTTTGTGCAATTGTGTGCAATAGCAGGTAAAAATATCAATTTCAAAAAGTAAAAGCATAATTATGAATATTAAATCAGAAGGGTTTGAAATGTTTCACCCTTATGTGTAATGAATATTCAGAGTTTCTTAAATAATCTTGCAAAAAAATAACTTTTTCCAAAAATGAATTTATTGTATAAACAATAAACATGTAATATTCTTATTTAACTTCCAGCCCATTATTTTCACAGCTGCTGTGACTGCTGACCCCATATATATATATATATATATATATATATATATATATATACAGTATATATACAGTATATATATAGTATATATATATATACACTACCGTTCAAAAGTTTGAGGTCATCCAGACAATTTTGTGTTTTCCATGAAAAGTCATACTTTTATTTACCACCATGAGTTGTAAAATGAATAGAAAATATAGTCAAGACATTGACAAGGTTAGAAATAATGATTTGTATTTGAAATAATAATTTTTTCCTTCAAACTTTGCTTTCGTCAAAGAATCCTCCATTTGCAGCAATTACAGCATTGCAGACCTTTAGCATTCTAGCTGTTAATTTGTTGAGGTAATCTGGAGAAATTTCACCCCACGCTTCTAGAAGCCCCTCCCACAAGTTGGATTGGCTGGATGGGCACTTCTTGTGTACCATACGGTCAAGCTTCTCCCACAACAGCTCAATGGGGTTTAGATCTGGTGACTGCACTGGCCACTCCATTACAGATAGAATACCACCTGCCTGCTTCTTCTCTAAATAGTTCTTGCACAATTTGGAGGTGTGCTTTGGGTCATTGTCCTGTTGTAGGGTGAAATTGGCTCCAATCAAGCACTGTCCACAGGGTATGGCATGGCGTTGCAAAATGGAGTGATAGCCTTCCTTATTCAAAATCCCTTTTACCCTGAACAAATCTCCCACCTTACCAACACCAAAGCAACCCCAGACCATCACGTTACCCCCACCTTGCTTGACAGATGGCATCAGGCACTCTTCCAGCAACTTTTCAGTTGTTCTGCGTCTCACAAATGTTCTTCTGTGTGATCCAAACACCTCAAACTTCGATTCGTCCGTCCATAACACTTTTTTCCAATCTGCCTCTGTCCAATGTCTGTGTTCTTTTGCCCATATTAATCTTTCTCTTTTATTGGCCAGTCTCAGATATGGCTTTTTCTTTGCCACTCTGCCCTGAAGACCAGCATCCCGGAGTCGCCTCTTCACTGTAGATGTTGACACTGGCGTTTTGCGGGTACTATTTAATGAAGCTGCCAGTTGAGGACCTGTGAGGCGTCTATTTCTAGCGGGGCCTCCTACTTCTCTTTCTACTCTGGTTAGAGACTGTTCGTGCTGTTCTCTGAAGGGAGTACTACACACCGTTGTAGGAAATCTTCAGTTTCTTGGCAATTTCTCGCATGGAATAGCCTTCATTTCTAAGAACAAGAATAGACTGTCAAGTTTCACATGAAAGTTTTCTTTTTCTGGCCATTTTGAGCGTTTAATCGACCCCACATGTGATGCTCCAGATACCCAACCTGCTCAAAGGAAGGTCTGTTTTATAGCTTCTCTAACCAGCTAAACTGTTTTCAGTTGTGCTAACATGATTGCACAAGGGTTTTCTAATCATCCATTAGCCTTCTGATGCAATGAGCAAACACATTGTACCATTAGAACACTGGAGTGATAGTTGCTGGAAATGGGCCTCTATACACCTATGTAGATATTGCACCAAAAACCAGACATTTGCAGCTATGATAGTCATTTACCACATTAGCAATGTATAGAGTGTATTTCTGATTAGTTTAAAGTTATCTTCATTGAAAAAACAGTGCTTTTCTTTCAAAAATAAGGAAATTTCTAAGTGACCCTAAACTTTTGAACGGTAGTGTATATATATATATATATATATATATATATGAATGAATGAATGAATGAATGAATGAATGAATTTATTTATTTCGGATAATACAGTACAGGTTAAAGAAACTGTATAATATAACAACAAGGTCAAATTAGACAAAGACTCCTTCTACTAAACAATTCCACGTGAGTTATCCGAAATGGGTGATGGCTGAAGCCGCAGCTTATATTGCCCACCCATATTCCATCCAAGAATTCAAAGAAAAAAGAGTAAACAAGACAAGAGTGATTACAATTTAGAACAAAGCTAAGACAAAGTGTGACTGAGAAAAAAAAAAAAAAAAAAAGAGAAAAAAAGAAAACTAAGCTAAGCTAAGTTAAGCAGTTACTATTCAAGACAAATCTAAGACAGAATGTCACAGAGAGAAAAAAAAAAAAAAAAAACTAAGCTACAACACAACACAGGCTGGATATGTCAATCCTTATGTGAGTTTACATGTCGTCTTGTAAATATGTTTGGAGTATTTCTTCCTTTAGTTTTTGTTTAAATTGTCCAAGCGTTGTACATGATTTTAATTCAGGTCCAAAATCGTTCCATAATCTGACTCCTTGCACTGAAATACAGTGTTGCTTGGTGGTTGTTCTCACTGTAGGCTTTTGAAATATACATGTTCCTCTGAAGTGATATCGTTTCTCCCTTGTTTGGAACAACTTTTGGATATTTGCAGGCAGTGATAAATTCTTCACTTTGAACATTATTATTGCGGTTTTAAAGTCAACCAGATCTTTCAACTTGAGAGTTTTTTGTTTAAGAAAAAGTGGGTTTGTTGGTTCCCTGTAAGCTGCTTTGTTTATTATTCTAATAGCTCTCTTTTGAAGCATAAAGAGTGGATATATGTTTGTTTTATATGTATTTCCCCATACTTCATTGCAATATGTCATGTATGGGAGTATTAATGAATGATACAAGGTGTATAGTGTGGGTTGATTCAGCAAATATTTCACTCTGTGTAATATTGCAATTGATTTGGAGACTTTACCTTTAATATAATTAATATGTGACTTCCAACACAGTTTGTTATCAATTATTACTCCAAGGAATTTGGTTTCAGATACCCTTTCAATCTCTACACCATTTACACTGAGTTTGGGTACTGGATTGTTGTGATGGTTGTTAAAGACTATAAATTTTGTCTTACTTAAATTGAGTGTTAATTTGTTTGAATCAAACCACAGTTTAAGCTTTCCTAATTCCTTCCCGAGTGTATCCAGAAGTTGTTCCAAATTGTTTCCACTGCATAGCAGATTAGTGTCATCGGCAAACAATATTAAGTCCATTTTTTCTGAGGCTTTACATATATCGTTTATATACATATTGAATAATAATGGTCCCAAAACTGAACCCTGTGGGACTCCACAGGTGACCTTCAGCAACTCTGAGTTTTTGTTGCTAACACATACATACTGATATCTATTCTTTAAGTAACTACTTAACCAGGACAGTGCTACACCTCTAATACCAGAATTTTGTAGTTTCTTTAATAATAAATTATGATCTACTGTATCAAATGCTTTTTTAAGATCTAGGAATACTCCAACTGAATACTCTTTATTTTCAATGGCTGTTGATATTTTTTCTGTAAATTCCATTAGGGCATATGCAGTTGTCCTCTTGTGTCTGAACCCATATTGCTGCTCAATATATATACACAGTGGTGTGAAAAAGTATTTGCCCCCTTCCTGATTTCTCATTTTTTTGTATGTTTGTCACACTTAACTGTGTCATGTTCGGGGTTGTCACCCCAAGCATGACTTGTGGCTGTTGGGTTTAATTATTGATTATTAATTCCAGTTGATGGATTGAGCCTTGCTCTCCATCAGTCCCACAGCCATGCCTCCTCCTCACTAGGCGTCCTCCAGCGGTATGGTTCACCACATACACACTCACACACTCATGCACGTACACACACTCATGCACGCACGCACGCACACATACACACACACTCACATTCACACTCACGCATGCACACACACATTGTTCAGTCAGTCACGCACCGGGTGGCCACACAGCTGAGTCCATTTTCCCTTATTCTGGGTTTGTGTATTTATAGGGTAGAATGTGACCAACTGTTGTGGCAACTTAGCTATGTCAACCTTGGCCATCCAGACTCGCTTATGTTGGTTCCCCCTCGGACTGAATCGTGTTGTCCCCTCAGAGCCTTTCCACTCTAATGCCATAGTAAGTCCTTGTGCCTTTTCCTCTGCTCCTGCCTGTTTGGAGCGCGTTAGGCATCCTGTGAACTAACCGAGCTTGTAGCCAGGTGTCTTCCCTTCCGTTGTGACTATTTTTGGACATTCAACCCATTCATCCATTTTAAATAAACACATTACTTACTTTGCGTTTTGGGCTCATTGCTATTTTAAATGTTCGCTGCACCGTTTGTGCAGTGAACATGAAAAAATGTTTCAGATCATCAAACAAATTTAAATATTAGACAAAGATAACACAAGTAAACACAAAATGCAGTTTTGAAATGAAGGTGTTTATTATTAAAGGTAAAAAAAAAATCCAAACCTACATGGCCCTGTATGAAAAAGTGATTGCCCCCCCCAAAACATATAGCCACACCTAGGCCTGATTACAGTCACACCTGTTCTCAATCAAGAAATCACTTAAATAGGACCTGCCTGACAAAGTGAAGTAGACCAGAAGATTCTCAAAAGCTAGACATCATGCTGCAATCCATAGAAATTCAGAGACAAATGAGAAACAAAGTAATTGAGATCTATCAGTCTGGAAGAGGTTATAAAGCTATTTCTAAAGCTTTGGGACTCCACCGAACCACAGTGAGAGCCATTATCCACAAATGGCAAAAACATGGAACAATGGAGTGGCTCGCTGACCAAAATTACCCCAAGAGCGCAGTGACGACTCACCCAAGAGGTCACAAAAGACCCCACAACAACATCCAAAGAACTGCAGGCCTCACTTGCCTTAGTTAAGGTCAGTGTTCATGACTCCACCATAAGAAAGAGACTGGGCAAAAATGGCCTGCATGGCAGAGTTCCAAGATGAAAACCATTGCTGAGCAAAAAGAACATAAACGCTCGTCTCACTTTTGCCAGAAAACATCTTGATGACCCCCAAGACTTTTGGGAAAATACTCTATGGACTGACGAAACAAAAGTTGAACTTTTTGGAAGGTGTGTGTGTGGCGTAAAAGTAACACAGCAATTCAGAAAAGGAACATCATGCCAACAGTAAAATATGGTGGTGGTAGTGTGATGGTCTGGGGCTGTTTTGCTGCTTCCGGACCTGGAAGACTTGCTGTGGTAAATGGAACCATGAATTCTGCTGTCTATCAAAAAATCCTGAAGGAGAATGTCCGGCCATCTGTTTGTGACCTCAAGTTAAAGCGCACATGGGTTCTGGAGCAGGACAATGATCCAAAACACACCAGCAAGTCCACCTCTGACTGGCTTAAGAAAAACAAAATGAAGACTTTGGAGTGACCTAGTCAAAGTCCTGACTTGAATCCGATTGACATGCTGTGGCATGACCTTAAAAAGGCGGTTCATGCTCGAAAATGTCACCATGGGGTGAGACGCCGGCTCGGCGCTCAGCCCATGCTCCTTTTATCCCCGCCTCTCATTGGGCAGCGCCTCAGCTGGCTCCCAGCTGTCAGTGTCACGGGACGGCTGGGGCCAATTTATCCTCATCAGCTGGGGCGCTGCTAATGAGTATAAAGAGGAGCAGCTACGATCATTCGGGGCTGCGACATAAGCACTGTGAGGCTGGAGTCCCTTCGTCCGGTTCCAGCCCTTGTCTCTTCACCCAGCATTACTCGTAAGTGTTTTCTTGTAAGGAGTATTTGTGTCTCTGTACCCCCATGTCTGGTGCAAGCCTTCTACTCGTCTGACCGAATCACTTGGGAGCTTCACCTTGTAAGAGTGCCTGTGCATTGGAGTCCTATGCCCGTGCCAGCTCTCTGGCTACCTAACCTGTGAGCATTACCTGCTGTGAGTTTTCATACTGTTACCCCTTCGCCGGTGCAAACTGTTAACTCTGTTGCTGTGCTGCCCATGAGTATTACCGTGTATGAGCATCTGTGCTTTCCTCACCCCTTACCCCTGTCACTAATAAAAATCACAACTGACTGGCTCGCCCTTGGCTCTCTTATTGCGTGGCTCCCTAGAGCCAAGTGTGACAGTATGTCGCAGCCCAAACGAGTTGCCGACGGCCGTAAATGGTTTGGACTTGTACCTTCCTGTCCGGGTGTTAGCGCCGTTAGCATGCCGTTCCCCAGGAGTCACTCCCGACGCAAGGGCGACGAGCTGAGGTCCATCTCGGGGGCTGTCGACAGGACGCTCTTCACCCTGCACGACGCCTCCAATTCGAGACGCTGGCATCCGGACCGTGCTGAGGATCTCCTGGACTGTCACCCTCGTTCTTTATTCCATCTCGAGGTCAGTGCCAGGATTGATGCCATGGTCACACAACGAGAGAAGCTCCGCGGGTTGGATGGAAACCCCGGCAGAACGCCGAAGTGGATGACGTTGGCCCCCACTTCGGGACCCCGTTCCTGCTGCATTCCAGCCCGGGAGTTCACGCCACCCAGAGGGCTTCCCCCGTTCTGCGCTACGTCACTCGGGATTCCCCCCATGGAGCCGCAGCTGACAGCAGTTACGTCTGGGACCGAGCGGCTGACGTGATTCCCGCTGTGTATCCATTCACCATCTGCAGGCACGTGGCGGCGGCAGTGAGATTGGTGGAGAGGACTCCAGAGCAACGAAGCTTTCCCAAGCTCAATGCCTTCCTCGCCTTGGTCTCTGATCAGGAGCGGCGATTCCTGGGTTCCCCCCTCACTTCGTCCCCTGGGAGAAGTTGTCGTCACATCACCAAGTCACCTCTGCACGACCCCCTTCCGGATTCAGTTCTGGGCTTCCGCCAGGACCTCTCCTCCCACACAGCTGTCACCTTTTCGCCTCGTCAGTGTGGAGATTTCACAGCCTCGTTCCCTGAGCCTCATTCCCCCGCTGTCACTCCAGGGCATTCGGGCTGGCTCACCCCGGCTGATACCCCCTCCTCCTCGACGCGCTCCCCAACTGCTGTGTGTGCCTGGAATCCCGGCCTGGTGAGCCCCCTCCTGGAGACAACGCGAGCGATCCCCAGACGATTTCCCAGGGGGTCCTCCGTTATCGCCTGGCGGGGAGAGGAGGAAGCAATGTTCACCGCGGCAGGCTCCTCCCAACCTCCAGGAGGCAGGCAAGTCTCAGTTTATTTACATCAGTTTAATGATTTGCTCTGTCACACTCCTGGAGGTGGAGTTCGGGAGTCTGCGCCGACGACCAAGCGTCCCCGGGTCTCCATGGAGGTGCGGTTCGGTCCAGCAGGACGAGGTTCTCCTACCATCACGCCGCGTGGACCGTTGGTGTGGTTACCAGCGCTGGAGGAACCTCAAGCTGTGCTGACCATCATGCCAGCTGCGGGGCCCGACGCAGCTGGGTGGGAGCCTGACAACGACCTCCTGACGATGGATCCTAGATCTTCGCAGTCCTGGATGGCGTCAGAACCCGAGATCAGGCGAGTGCTCCTTTTTTCTCTTTCTCTTCATATCTTCGAGCACTTTAGCCTGTCTCTAGGGGAGATGAGCCGGGTGCAGCCGCCCGCTGCGTCCGAGCTCATCTCGCCGGGTTCTGGCACTGCCGGTGACCCTGAACCAGGTTCTGTTTTCTCTTCTGAGCCTTCTTCCAGGGTCGCCGGCGAGGAGTTGCCGTTCCTCGTGGTGCTGTGGGGTCCAGGTTCAATATTGGAGGTCGGTTCTGGTGCGGTACTGACCCAGTCGGGGTCCATCGTGGGCGCTGCTCCAGCGGTGTTCGACGTGGATTCGCCCGAGACCCAATCGGGGTCCGACGTGGGTGCTGCTTCAGCGGTGTTCGACATGGGTTCGCCTAAGACCCATTCGGGGTCCGACGCGGGTGCCACACCAGGGTTGTCCAGGTCCGGTGAGGAGGTGGCTGTTTCCCTGCAGCCTGACGTTCGTCTACCTCGTCATCGGCTCTCCCCTAAGCCTCTTCCTCCAGGGTCCGCTCTGACCCTTCGCCTGTCTCAACAGTCCTGGTGGTTGAGTGATGCGGGTCGACGGCTCGGCCTGCAAGACTTCTGGTTCGGCGATCTGGTCCAACCCCCTGACGAACCTTGTTGCTTCTGGGTAGCCTGGCGCGGCTACCGGTGGACTGGGTTGTTGGGATCCTGGGTTGGCAGTTGGCCGTCCGAACTTTTCTCTTCCCCGGCCCAACTGGACATGGGCGGGGCGGCTGCCAGAACTGTTTGACCGTTTTGGACTCTCTCTGCCATCTCCTCGGGTGTCTCTTACTTTTTGTTGTTATTTAGGTCACTCGGGCGGAGCCTCTTTGTCCTGTAGGGGAATGTATATTTAGTGCTGTGTATTGTGTTTTTTCCCCTTATAACCGTACTCAGCATCTTATCCCATCATTATCCTGTGCACCTGTCACCATTATCCCTCTAGGTGACCCTCCTTGTATTCAGTGCTGTGTATTGTGTTTTCTCCCTTATTAACCGTACTCATCATTTTACCTTATTGTTATCCTGTCACCTTTATTCCTCTAGGTAATCCCCCGTTTATTTGGTGCTGTGCATTGCGTTCTCTCCCTTGTAAACCGTACTCAGCATTTTTCCCTCATGTTCATCCTGTTCCTACCCTGTCACCGTTATTTCCCTGGGTGTCCCTCTTTGTATATGGCGCTGTGTATTATGTTTTCCCTGCCACCCGTACTCAGCGTCTTTCATCACCCTTATTTTATCTTTAGCTTTGTATGAGTGCGTTATGGAGTAGTGTGTTTCGTTTCCCCTTAACCATACTCTGTAATTGCTTTATTTGTCCTGTTACCTTTTTGGTGTTTTTTTTTTTCCTCCCTTTCTTGCCCTGGGCTACACGTTGTGTTATCTGAGTAGAGCGTAACCTGTGTCCTACTCAGTTTTCTCCCCATCTGTGCCCTGGGTTAATTTTTCCCTGTTTTGTAACGTATTGTATTTGGGTTTTTTCCTCTCTCTGCCCTGCTACCCTACATTGTCCATTGGGGTTTTTTTGTTTTGTCCTTCCCTTTGCATCTTCCCCTCCGGTCCTGCCTCCCTTCCGCCCACCCTGGGGGGGCTGGGATGTTCCTGGTCGTTCGGGAGCCCGACCGTGAGGGAGAGGCTCTGTCACCATGGGGTGAGACGCCGGCTCGGCGCTCAGCCCATGCTCCTTTTATCCCCGCCTCTCATTGGGCAGCGCCTCAGCTGGCTCCCAGCTGTCAGTGTCACGGGACGGCTGGGGCCAATTTATCCTCATCAGCTGGGGCGCTGCTAATGAGTATAAAGAGGAGCAGCCACGATCATTCGGGGCTGCGACATAAGCACTGCGAGGCTGGAGTCCCTTCGTCCAGTTCCAGCCCTTGTCTCTTCACCCAGCATTACTCGTAAGTGTTTTCCTGTAAGGAGTATTTGTGTCTCTGTACCCCCATGTCCGGTGCTAGCCTTCTGCTCGTCTGACCGAATCACTTGGGAGCTTCACCTTGTAAGAGTGCCTGTGCATTGGAGTCCTATGCCCGTGCCAGCTCTCTGGCTACCTAACCCGTGAGCATTACCTGCTGTGAGTTTTCATACTGTTACCCCTTCGCCGGTGCAAACTGTTAACTCTGTTGCTGTGCTGCCCATGCGTGTTACCGTGTATGAGCATCTGTGCTTTCCTCACCCCTTACCCCTGTCACTAATAAACATCACAACTGACTGGCTCGCCCTTGGCTCTCTTATTGCGTGGCTCCCTAGAGCTACGTGTGACAGAAAACCCTCCAATGTGGCTGAATTACAACAATTCTGCAAAGATGAGTGGGCCAAAATTCCTCCACAGTGCTGTAAAAGACTCATTGCCAGTTATCGCAAACGCTTGATTGCAGTTGTTGTTGCTAAGGGTGGCCCAACCAGTTATTAGGTTTAGGGGGCAATCACTTTTTCACATAGGGAGGTTTGGAATTTTTTTCCCCTTAATAATAAACACCTTCATTTAAAAACTGCATTTTGTGTTTACTTGTGTTATCTTTATCTAATATTTAAATTTGTTTGATGATCTGAAACATTTAAGTATGACATACATGCAAAAAAAGAGGAATCAGGAAGGGGGCAAACACTTTTTCACACCACTATAAATATAAATATACACTACCGTTCAAAAGTTTGGGGTCACTTAGAAATTTCCTTATTTTTGAAAGAAAAGCACTTTTTTTTTTCAATGAAGATAACTTTAAACTAATCAGAAATACACTCTATACATTGCTAATGTGGTAAATGACTATTCTAGCTGCAAATGTCTGGTTTTTGGTGCAATATCTACATAGGTGTATAGAAGCCCATTTCCAGCAACTATCACTCCAGTGTTCTAATGGTACAGTGTGTTTGCTCATTGCGTCAGGAGGCTAATGGATGATTAGAAAACCCTTGTGCAATCATGTTAGGTCTGCAATGCTGTAATTGCTGCAAATGGAGGATTTTTTGACGAAAGCAAAGTTTGAAGGAAAAAATTATTATTTCAAATACAAATCATTATTTCTAACCTTGTCAATGTCTTGACTATATTTTCTATTCATTTTACAACTCATGGTGGTAAATAAGTGTGACTTTTCATGGAAAACACAAAATAATTGTCTGAGGTGACCCCAAACTTTTGAACGGTAGTGTATATATATAAATATATATATATATTACATTTGTCATGTTTCTCCTCAGCTTAATGTATTGCTTGTTTATGTAAAAAAAAATCTCAAGTGGGTTTGTTATTACTATCAGGATAACTTCAGTAATACTTGTAAATAGATAGATAGATAGATAGATAGATAGATAGATAGATAGATAGATGTACTTTATTGATCCCAAACTGGGAAATTACAGTGCAAATGAGTACAAATGAGCTCTCTACAAGATTGTAAAAGTAATTTTAAGGTGAGTGAATGAATCACGTCACACCGTGGTGTTATGTTCCTGACATTTGTCTAAAAATGAGCTGAACTTTAGAGAAAACAATTTAACAGGTTAAGTTCATGTCACCAAGCAAAAAAATCGGACATACTTACTGTAGTGTTGTTTGTAGGACATATTATGGTGTAATGGGTGGTGACGTCACCCGGACTATAAGAGGGCTGTGTGGTACTGGGGTGGTCTCTTTGACCACCTCTCAGCCTAACAGGAGCGTCTGTCTGTATACTGTGAGCATATAATAAAGTCCTGTGTAGTTCACCACTCGCCTCATCATTGTTCCACGCTTTACGAACATAACATCTGGCGACGAGGATAAAGTTATGGATGCTGGTGTGTCTTCAATTCAGCCATTTCTGGAGTCTCCGGGAGAGCCTCCAGTGCCTTGGGAGAGATGGCTTGCAGCTTTTCGGAATTACTTGGTGGCACTGGACCTGGCGAACTGAAGAAGGTACGAGTACGGGCAATTCTGGTCCACAATTTAGGTATGGAAGGACAACGTATCCTTGCTACCTTAGGGACTAGCGATAGCTTTGAGGATGTGGTTGAGCTAATGGCGCAACATTTTTGTGCGCCTGCAAACGTTATTGTCAATAGGATCCAGTTTCAGCAGCGCCACCAGCGGATCAGCGTGTCGGTACAACACTATGTTGCGGACCTGTGGCAGCTGGCTGGAGACTGCCAATTTGGTGATTTGGAGGAAGAAATGGTTCATGACCAGTTGGCGGAGCATACGCTGTGCTTGTCAGCACAGTCGAGACTCCTCACGCACTCCGGCAAACTGACATTAGCCACGGCTGTGGAAATAGCTCAACAATGTGAAGCAGCGGATAAGCTATCACGCGACCTCGGTGAAAGAGCTACACTACACCGCTTTGATCCACAATCGACGGCGCAGGCTGTGGACCCGGACAGCAAAGATAGCAAACAAGAGGAATGTGCTACAGCTGTGAAGTTGAGGTCCGCCCTGGGATCGCCCAAATGTTCGGGTTGTGGGTCCACTAGGCACTGGTACAAGGCTAGAGAATGTCCGGTGAGAGGTAAACGCTGTGGCAAGTGTGGACTCCTGCATCACTTTCCCAGGGCCTGTAACAGGTTCGAGCGAGGGGAATGGCAACACAAAGCGGATACCTCTGCTCCAACTCCCATGGTTATCCACACCGTTTCCCCGGACACCGATGGCCGTACATATTTTACGGTGAAACTGGATGGAGTGGAAGTACCGCTGCTGGTTGATGCGGGCGCAGTGAGGTCGGTGTTAAGTTGGCCCACCATGAGGAGTTTCTTCCCGTACTATCAGGTGAGAGGTCATTCAAAGCCATTATGCGGCTATGGAGGAAGAAGGCTGTCTATCGTGGGTTCGATGGAGCTGACGGCTCAATACAAGACAGCGGAGGTTGCCAACCTGAAGTTTATAGTAACTGCCAGTGGCGAGAATGTAATGGACTGTGATCTCTTCTATGGACTGGGATTTACCATCACCAGCGCCGTTGGTGAGGAGTGGTCGGGCTGTGGTTTGTGGGACTGACCGGTGCCATGAGTGGTGGATGATGCAGTATGGGACGAACCTTGGCCTAGTAATCTGGGAGGTGAGCAGGACCAACCCCATCCAGGGCCATTGCGGAAGGGTTCCTGCGCCAGAGCCCAAGTTGCCCGAGCTGAGGGAACTTGGTGGCAGTATGGGGTGCCCGTGATGGCGGATGGAGCCAAGTGGCTGACTCATCCTGCTTCCGGAGTTCGGCCAGGAGTGGGAGGTACCGAGAAGCAGGGGGTCACAACGGCTGATTTGGTCCGACCCATAGAGGAAGCCCGGTTGAGAGGGTTCACAGGAAGCGGAAATGACAGGAGGACCAGGGGTGGCTGCAGGTAGTGGCTGTCCGAGAGGACGGGTATCTTCAGCTGTCCGATGGTACAGAGAGACATCCCCGGGCATCAAGAAAAGAAGATACTCTGGTCAGGAGCCGCCTGACGGGTCTCTGGGGGGTGAGCTGTCCACGGTGACTGTCTGATAGTTTGGGGGGGGCAATGTGTTTAAAATATGTTGTTGGTATAAGTTGCCCAAGTTGACGAGTTATGCATGGTGTTAATATGAGTGATGTTTGATATTATAGTAATAAGAAATAATCTTTGTATATGTGTTCAAAAAAGGGGATTGCTTTGATTTTTTTATTTTAGGAGCATAGCACTTTTGTGTTTGAGAGACTGCACTGACTAAAGATGGCAGAATAATTCATCTAGCCATGTGGGGGTGGGACAGTAGTTCACCTGTCCTCCCCTAGCTTAAGTTGTTTTGTGTGAATGTTATAGGGCTATACAAATTTTCTGTTAGTAGTAGAGTGTGATTCGGGTTCCAAATTAGGGTGGGTCTCGATTGTATGTCTGTTTTGGACCTTTTTTTTTGAAGGGGGGGGAAATGTAGTGTTGTTCATAGGACATATTATGGTGTAACACGCGTGGTGAAATCACCCAGAGTATAAGAGGGTTGTGTGGTAGAGGGGTGGTCTCTTCGACCACCTCTCAGCCTAATGGGAGCGTCTGTCTGTATACTGTGAGCATATAATAAAGTCCGGTGTAGTTCACCACTCGCCTCATCATTTACCTTTTTGTTCTTATTAAAGACAAAAACAGAAAGGAGATGTTTTTACCTTCTTTACATATTTCGACTGTTCACTGCAGCCTTCTTCAGAAGTGTCAGCTGATTGCTGCCAGGTGTCATTTTATCAGCTGACTTTCGTAGGCGGGGCCAGCCCAGCAGACCTGTCAGATCCACCAAGCCGGCCCCACTTTCCGCCATCTGATGGTCTCTGGCGAACGTGATCCCAGGTGTGGGAAAGCATAAAGGCCCCCTCATCCCGGTTCATGTTATCTTTTCCCCGCTTCCTGATTTCTATGGCCTCCTTAATCCAGCGTTTGTGTCTGTTGCTCTCCGATCCAATAATTTTTGCGTTGTCCCAGTCCATGATGTGATTATTTCTTTTGCAGTGATCTGATATTGCTGATTTTAATGTTTCTTGTTCTGCTTTTTCTTTTTGTGATCTTGTGAGTCATCCTTGTGTTTCCTTCTCACATTCCTTCTGGTGTTCTTTCTTCCTTATAGTGAACGATCTTCCGGTTTCTCCAGTATAGGTTTTGTTGCATGATCTGCATGATATTTCATATATTACATTGCATTTTTTGTCTTGTTCTATTTTGTCCTTGGGGTGTACTAACAACTGTCTTAATTTTTTGTGTGGTTTTACTGCTGTGTTTATTTTGTATTTTTTCATGATCCTTTGAATTGGTTCCATTATCCCTCGGATGTATGGTATAGTTATGGTGTCCTTGTTTTTGATTTCGGCTTTTGTTCTGTGTCTTGTTTCCTGTTTGTTTTCTTTGTTTTTGTCTTGCTGTTTCCCTTTGTTTATGGCCCATACTGGATATTGGCAGCGTATGAGTGCATGTTTTATGTGGTTTTCCTCCTCTTGTCTGTCTTCTTGGTCTGTGATAATGGTGGCCCGTTCATATAACGTCCTGACAACTGATAGTTTGTGTGCGGTGGGGTGTTCTGATGGGGTGCTCCGATCAAATTATTGGATCGGAGAGCAACAGACACAAATGCTGGATCAAGGAGCCATAGAAATCAGGAAGTGGGGAAAAGATAGCATGAACCGAGATGAGGGGGCCTTTATGCTTTCCCACACATGGGACCACATTCTCTAGAGACCATCAGACGGCGGAAAGCGGGGCCGGCTCGGTGGATTTGACAGGTCTGCTGGGCTGGCCCCGCCTACCAAAGTCAGCTGATAAAATGACACCTGGCAGCAATCAGCTGACACTTCTGATGAAGGCTGCAGTGAACAGTCGAAACATATAAAGAAGGTAAAAACATCTCCTTTCTATTTAATAAGAACAAAAAGATAAATAATTAAAAGAAGACAAAATGAACCTACTTGAGCTATTTCGCCTCATCATTGTTCCATGTTTTACGGACATAACATTTACAAATCAAATGTTGCAGTTGTAGGAGTTATTAACAGTGATGGGACGGCAGACTCCGGAGCTTCAAGGGTGCTCTGAGCTTATCCAGGAAATATGTGGCGAAGCGCGTTTCGAGGCGTGTATTGCTGACGTCGTACCACGTAACTGGGTGAGGAAGCCATTCATGATTTTGCACGCAACATGAAATAAAGTGAGCAGCGATACACAATGGAAATCCCCGTCCCTCACATTTTGTGTTGCCATGTTTGACTGTGTAAGGAATTTGGCACAGCCAGTTTTCAGATGCAGGCAGCATGAAAAACATGGACTTCTCCCGTTTGGGAACATTTTGAGCGCATTTCTCCCATTGATACATTTTCCACAAATAGTGCACATTGATTGTAACTGAGGTGATAGCTTAGTGGTAAAGCATCTGCTGTACAAGAGAAAGACCTGGGTTCAAATCCCAGCTGCATCACTCTTGTAATTTTATTATTTGCAAGGTGAGTGTCTGTTGTGTTTTAAAGAGCTTGGATCATTATTACACATCATTTTGCTGAGGCACTATTGCCATTGTGCCCTGCTTGAGAATAAGGCCAAAGCTGAATATACTGGGAAAGACAGTATAAGACTGTTGAAAATTTATTATTTCTTTCTTTCTTTCAAAGGTCTTTTTATTATTATTAATTGAAGTATCAATACAATACAAAGTATTAGAAATTTTCATTTTTGTTTAAACCAAACAGTAAAAAACTAGAACTTAAAGCCAACAAATGTAAATGCTTCAAAGCACAAAAACCTTTAAATAAACAATAAAAAAAAAAAAAAATACAAAGAAAAATTGTGTGTGTAAAGTGGGGGTGGGGCAAAGGGGATATGAGCTACTCAGAAACTATAATCGTGGGTCTTTCAAAGAAATCAAGAAACGGGCGCCATAATTTATAGAATTTGTTTTCAGAGCCACAGACTGTATATCTGATTTTTTCTAAATCCAAACAGGACATTATATCTTTTATCCACTGTAAATGTGAAGGGGGCGAAGAGTCTTTCCACTTCAGTAATACAGCACGTCTGGCCAATAATAATGAAAATTTGAATACTTTTAATTTGGAACTTGGCAAGACAAGTTCTGGAGCCACACCAAAAATGGCGCATAATGGATCAGGTTTAATTTGATATTGCAGGACTTCAGACATAGTGATAAAAACAGAATGCCAAAAATTCATCAATGCAGGGCAGGACCAATACATGTGAAGCAAAGTGCCAGGAGCGCTACCACACTTTTCACAAGTTGGGTCTATATCCGAGTAAATACGTGCTAACTTAACCTTGGACAGGTGCATCCGGTGTACAATCTTAAATTGAATAAGAGCGTGACGAGCACACATTGATACAGTGTGAACCTGGCCAAGAATAGAGTCCCACAGTTCATCAGTAAAAGTAAAATTAAGATCTTGCTCCCAGTTCAATTTGATAGCGGCCAGAGAAGAAGATTGTAAATTTGAAATTAAATTATATAAAACTGACATTACCCCCTTAGAAGTTGGTTTAACTAATAAAAAATCATCTAGAGGATTATCAGAAGGTTTTTGAGGGAATTGTTTTGTCATGGTTTGCACATAATGTCTGACCTGGAGGAAGCGGAAAAAATGTGTAGAAGTGATGTCGAATTTGGTGGAAAGTTGAGAAAAACTTGCAAATTGACCATCAAAATATAAATCCGCAAAAGATTTTAAACCTTTTCTGTGCCATATATGAAATGCACTATCAATAGTTGATGGGGTAAATAAATGATTTGCGGCAATTGGACTTCTAATGGAAAAAAATTGAAGACTGAAATTTTTCCTGAATTGAGACCAAATTCTAAGAGACTGACGAACTACTTTATTATTACCCAGTGTAGACAAAGCAAGGGGAAGTGGTGAACCTAAAATTGCCGGTAGGGAAGTTTGATTGTCCACATGTGACTCCATAAGGATCCAAATAGGTGATTTGGGTTCCAGATAAAAATGTTTCCAATATAACATGCACCTGATATTTGCTGCCCAGTAGTAATATTGAAAGTTAGGCAGAGCCATGCCACCTACTGATTTGGGTCTTTGAAGAAAAACTTTCCTCAATCTCGGATGTTTACCATTCCAAATAAATGAGGTAATCAGAGAGTCCAAAGACTTAAAAAAGGATTTAGGAATAAAAATGGGGAGACATTGAAACAAATATAAAAACTTTGGAAGTAACATCATTTTTACAGAATTGATTCTGCCAATTAAAGACAAGGATAATGGGGACCATTTGGAAAGTATTAACTTGCACTGGTCAAGTAAGGGGAGAAAATTATTTTTAAACAAGTAATTAAATTGTTTAGTGACACATATCCCAAGATAATTAAAATGATCAATAACAACCTTGAAAGGAAAATTTTCAAAATCCTGAACTTGAATCTTTTCATTAATCAGAAACAGTTCACTCTTATTAAGATTAATTTTATAACCAGAAAACCTACTAAAACTATCCAAAATATTAAGTATAGCGGGTAATGAAGTAAGTGGGTTGGAGAGAAATAATAAAAGATCATCAGCATAGAGTGAAACCCTATGCTCAATGCCACCCCTACGAATGCCTAGAAAGTCCCGGCTCCCACGGATTGCAATAGCTAACGGCTCAACTGCCAAGGCAAAGAGCAACGGGCTCAAAGGACAGCCTTGCCTCGTACCACGGTAAAGTCTAAAATAGTCAGAATAGCGACAATTAGTTAACACTGAAGCTAAAGGACTAGCATAGAGAAGTTTAATCCAGGAACAGAAGGAAGGACCAAAACCGAACCTCTCCAAAGTAAAAAACAAATACTCCCACTCAACCCTATCGAATGCCTTTTCAGCGTCCAAACTAATAAGACATTCAGGTATGTTGTGGTGAGGAGTATAAATAATATTAAACAACCGCCGCAAGTTAAAAAAAGAATGGCGATTTCAAGCATAAGGGTGTCCATATGTGCACCTGGCACCAGGACACCCTAGGCCGCAGGTCGATGATCGATTTTGTTATCGTATCATCAGACCTGCGACCGTATGTCTTGGACACCCGAGTAAAGAGAGGTGCAGAGCTGTCAACTGATCACCACCTGGTGGTGAGTTGGATCCGATGGCAGGGGAGGAAGCCATTCAGACCTGGTAGACCCAAACGTATAGTGAGGGTGTGCTGGGAGCGTCTGGCTGAGGCCCCTGTCCGGGAGGTCTTCAACTCCCACCTCCGGAAGAACTTCAACCACATTCCGAGGGAGTCTGGAGACATGGAGTCTGAATGGGCCATGTTCTCCACCTCTGTTGTTGAAGCGGCAGCCCAGAGCTGCGGCCGCAAGGTGGTCGGTGCATCTCGTGGTGGCAACCCCCGAACCAAGTGGTGGACACCAGTGGTGAGGGGGGCCATTAAGCTGAAGAAGGAGTCCTATCAAGCTTGGTTGGCTTGTGGGACTCCCGAAGCAGCTGAGGTGTACCGGCAGGCCAAGCGGAGTGCAGCTCGGGTGGTTGCTGAAGCAAAAACCCGGGTATGGGAGGAGTTCGGTGAGGCCATGGAACAAGACTTTCGGTCGGCTTCAAAGAGATTCTGGCAAACTGTTCGGCGGCTCAGGAGGGGAAAGCAGCTCCCCGTCCACACTGTGTATGGTGCGGATGGGACACTGTTGACTTCAACTGGGGATATCGTCGGGCGGTGGAAGGAATACTTCGAGGATCTCCTCAATCCCACTGATACGCCTTCCACAGAGGAAGCAGGGTTTGGGGACGAGGGGGATGACTCGCCTATCACAGGGGCTGAGGTCGCCAAGGTGGTTAAAAATCTCCTTGGTGGCCGGGCCCCGGGGGTGGACGAGATTCGCCCCGAGTACCTCAAGGCCCTGGATGTTGTTGGGTTGTCATGGTTGACACGCCTCTGCAACATTGCGTGGAGGTCGGGGGCAGTGCCTTTGGCATGGCAAACCGGGGTGGTGGTTCCTCTCTTCAAAAAAGGGGACCGGAGGGTGTGCTCCAACTTTAGAGGGATCACACTCCTCAGCCTCCCTGGGAAGGTCTATGCCAAGGTACTGGAGAGGAGAGTCCGGCCGTTGGTCGAACCTCGGATTCAGGAGGAGCAATGTGGTTTTCGTCCTGGCCGTGGCACATCGGACCAGCTCTTTACCCTCTCGAGAATTCTTGAGGGTTCGTGGGAGTTTGCCCAACCAGTTTACATGTGTTTTGTGGACTTGGAGAAGGCATTTGACCGCGTCCCTCGTGGATTTTTGTGGGGGGTGCTTCGGGAGTATGGGGTATCGGGCTTGTTGTTACGAGCTATTCGGTCTCTGTACGACCGTTGTGAGAGTTTAGTTCGCATTGCCAACACTCGGTCGGAGTCATTCCCAGTGAGAGTTGGACTCCGCCAGGGCTGCCCTTTGTCACCGGTCCTGTTCATAATTTTTATGGACAGGATTTCTAGGCGCAGCCAGGGAATGGAGGGTGTCATGCTTGGTGACCACAGGATCTCATCTCTGTTGTTTGCAGATGATGTTGTCCTGTTGGCTTCATCCAGCAATGACCTACAGCTCTTGCTGGGACGGTTTGCCGCTGAGTGTGAAGCGGCTGGGATGAGAATCAGCACCTCCAAGTCCGAGTCCATGGTCCTCAGCCGGAAAAAGGTGGATTGTCCTCTCCGGGTTGGGGACAGGCTCCTGCCCCAAGTGGAGGAGTTTAAGTATCTTGGGGTCTTGTTCACGAGTGAGGGGAAAATGGAGCGAGAGATCGACAGACGGATTGGAGCAGCATCTGCAGTGATGCGGACGTTGTACCGGTCTGTTGTGGTGAAGAGGGAGCTTAGTTCTAAGGCAAAGCTGTCGATTTACCAGTCAATCTACGTTCCTACTCTCACCTATGGTCACGAGCTTTGGGTAATGACCGAAAGAATGAGATCGCGGATACAAGCGGCTGAAATGAGCTTTCTCCGTAGGATTGCTGGACTCACCCTCAGAGATAGGGTGAGGAGCTCAGTCATCCGGGAGAGGCTCAGAGTAGAACCGCTGCTCCTCCACATTGAAAGGAGTCAGTTGAGGTGGTATGGGCATCTGATTAGGATGCCTCCTGGACGCCTCCCACTTGAGGTGTTTCAGGCACGTCCCACTGGGAGGAGACCCCGGGGCAGACCCAGGACTCGGTGGAGAGACTATGTCTCCCAGCTAGTCTGGGAACGCCTTGGTATCCCCTCTGAAGAGCTGGAGCAGGTGGCTGGGGAGAGGGAAGCCTGGGCTTCTCTGCTTGAACTGCTGCCTCCGCGACCCGGACCTCCGGAAAAGCGGTAGAAGATGGATGGATGGATGGATGGCGATTTTTAATGAAACCGGTTTGGTCCTGTGAAATTATAAAAGGAAGAATCTTTTCCAACCTTGAAGCTAACAACTTTGACAAAATTTTAACATCGGTATTTAACAAGGAAATAGGCCTGTAAGAAGCACAATCAACAGGATCCTTATCCTTTTTAAGCAACACAGTGATACAGGCCTGATAGCATGAAGGAGGAAGTGTACCAGAGTCAAGCGACTCTGTAAAAACTTGACAAAGGAAAGGGGCGAGGTCATCAGAGAATTTTTTGAAAAAATCAGCGGAAAACCCATCAGGTCCTGGAGATTTTCCTGATTGCATGGATGATACTGCCAGCTGAATTTCTTCTTTTGTGATGGGAGCTTCTAAAATTTGCCGAGATTCTGAAGAAATCGAAGGAATATCAATAGAATCAAAAAAAATTTCCAAATCCTTTAAGTTTGTTGTATATTCTGAGGTATATAATTTGGAATAAAATGACCTGAAAATATCATTAATCGCTTGTTGGTCAGATGTCACCTCTCCTTTATCTGTCCTAACTCCAGTAATAATTTGCTTAGCTCTAATACCACGTAGTTGATTAGCTAGAAGTTTACTGGTTTTTTCGCCATGTTCATAAAATTCACTCTTGTTCCTTATTAAACAACCTTCAATTTGTCGAGTAGAAAGTAAATTAAATTTAGTTTGTAATGTCATACGTTCCTTGTACAGAGCGGGTGATGGAGATTGAGCATATTGTCTGTCAATGTCCAGGATTTGATCTAAAATAGCCTTCTGTTCCTGTATTAAGGATCGTCTTTTAAATGCTGCCAATGAAATAAATTCCCCCCTAAGAAATGCCTTCATGGCCTCCCATATCGTTTTATTTGACATACCAGGAGTTTTATTTTCTTTCAAAAAAAAATTAATTTTAGAAGAAATATTCGCAACCAATTTTTCATCTGTAAGTAATAATGGATCCAATCTCCAATGCTTTCTCATGGAGTCACATCCATGGAGGATCATTTTAAGTACAAGAGGGGCATGATCAGAAACCGAGATGCTATCATAACTGCAAGAGCAAAGGTTATTAATTAATAAATTGTCAACAAAAAAATAATCTATTCTGGTATAAGTATGGTGTACGTGAGAGAAAAAAGAATAGTCCCTGCCGTTAGGATGTAAAAAACGCCAAGGATCTGTAAGGCTATATTCCTCAAGAAAAGACTTAACATAAGTTGCAGATTTATTAAGACTAGCAGGTTTTGAAGATGAGCGATCTAAGATCGGATCCATATACAAATTAAAGTCACCCCCAAGAATTAGAGAATGAGTATTTAAATCTAGAAGTTGCGAAAAAAGGTTGCGAAAAAAGTGCACATCATCAAAATTCGGTGCATACAGATTAGCCAAAGTGACATGTTTATCGCCAAGTTTACCTGATACTATTACAAATCGTCCATTTTTATCTGATACAACATTAGAGGGAATAAATGGGATATTTCGATCAATAAGA
Organism: Pholidichthys leucotaenia; assembly: GCA_020510985.1. Classification (NCBI taxonomy): domain Eukaryota; kingdom Metazoa; phylum Chordata; class Actinopteri; order Cichliformes; family Pholidichthyidae; genus Pholidichthys; species Pholidichthys leucotaenia. The sequence continues at coordinate 282,302,055 of CM035846.1, forward strand.
ATAGCAGCGCCCCTGGCCTTAGCTTTAAAATTTGAATGAAAAAATTGTCCTGACCAACATTTTGACAAACGCAAGTGGTCGGAATCCTGCAAATGGGTTTCCTGCAAAAACAGTACCCCAGGCTTAAATTGCTTTAGACGTGACATGACTCTCTTTCGTTTAATTGGATGGTTCAACCCCTTCACATTCCAGCTTACCAAAGTAAGATTACTATTCCTTCAAAGAGTAAAATTTATATATTATGTTGTGTAGCCCAAAGAAGAATAAAGTGAGGTACGGGTAAAAAAAAAAAAAAAAAAGGAAGGGGTAAGGGGGGTGTAAATAAAACCATAACAAAAAAACAAAACAAAAAAAAATAAATAAAAAAATAAAAAAATAAAAAAATAAAAAAATTAAAAAATCCAACAACCAAACCTATAACAACACTCCAGCCGGTTGCAAAAAAACAGCAACCGCTCCATCTCCAGCTCTATTTTCATCCTAACAGAATGCTCCCATACAACTGGCTTCAATCCTGCATAATATGAACGTTTTACCCTAAAAAAAAAAATAAATAAATAAATAAGATAAAATTAAAAAAAAGAATTAAGTAAACAACAACGTATAGGGAGCCAATTTTACCTTGTTTTTAAACATCTAAAAATGCATCAATGTCCAGTCAGTGCAGCTTCAATGAAGTAACAAGCAGCCCAGCGCGGCAGCTGGTCAACCCAGAAATGTCCAGTTCAAGGCGAAAATTGCTGGTTTCTCTCCATAGTTTGCATGAAGCGGGTGGCCTCTGAGACGGACGCCAGCCACTGGTTTTTGCCGTCTGGAAGAGTTATCCGGAGCCTGACGGGGAAAAGAAGAGAAGGACGAAAACTTCTCTTGTACAACTCGGACATAACCTCCTTATATTCGGCTCGTTGCTTCTGAACGTCGGCGTTATAATCCTCGTAGAACTGAAGTTTATGCCCACGATATTCCAAAGTCCCACGGCGTCTCCGCGCTTCTCTCATCACCAAGTCTTTGGTCCGAAACCGGTGGAAACAAATAATGACAGCGCGCGGCTTCCCATTCGGACTCGGCTTGGACATGAGGCTGCGGTGGGCTCTATCCAGCTCTGGGGGAGATGGCAAAGTTTGTGCGCCAAAGACGTCCACCAACAGCCGAGAAAAAAATTCAGATGGCCGTGGACCCACATCAAAGGACTCCGGCAGACCCACCAGACGAATATTCAGCCTCCTGCTTCTTCCCTCCAGGTCAGAAAGTTTGTTTTTCAAAAGTTTGTTCTCCTCCTGTATTGACTCGCATGTAACTTCAAGCGCCGCTAGGCGCTGGCTGACGTCCTCCGCGTTGTTTTCAAGGTCGCCAATGCGTTGCTCCTGGTTCGCCACATCTGCTTGAATTTTGTCCAGCTTACCATTAATAAGTTCAAATGAAGCTTTGAAGTCAGCAGCTATGGACATTCTGTGTTGCTCTAGCAAGGCAACAAGTGCAGGGTTAAGGCTGATACTAGCATCCTCAGCTAAGCTGGTGTTAATATTGTTCCCTGCTGCCTCCTTTTCAGTCTGCTTTCTTGTTTTGGACATATTTCAAAACAGATTCTGCACGTATTAAATGTCCAAAACATTAACAGCTTACAGCAAAATAGGGTTTAAAAAGTAAAGAAAAAAATATAGCAGGAGCCAGCAACGCACACACCTACTCCATTGCCAGCACACCTGAAGCCAATCCATTATTTCTTAATAAAAATGGATAAGTAGTACAAGCACACCAAGTAACACAGGCACATTCACTGTAGTCACGCCAGTTTTATTATTTCTTTTTTCCCTTATGATCATTGATATTTCTTAAAAGACAGCACATTTATTGAAATTGAAAGAATACACACTAAACCAATAATGCCCTTGTAAAAAATCTGTATGCCGTATACTTTTTGTTGACTACATGGCCTAGTTGAGCAAATGAAGTTTCACATGAGGCTTCGTCAATATGAACCATTTTGATGGAAAGGCTCAAGTCTTCAAGAAAGCCTTATCTGGCTGTCACTAAGTGGTGGCCTAGAAGGTGAAATGTCTGTCTTGCATCTGGAGAGGTGGGGTTATTCTTATTTATTTTTATTTGCAAGGTGAAGCGTCTGTTGTGTTTCAAAAAGCTTGGATACAACAATAACATCATTATGCTGAGGCACTATTGTTCCCTGCATGACAATAAGGACAGAGATTAATGTACTGGGAAAGACAGTATAAGTCTGTTGAAAAGTTATTATTGTCATGTGTCTTGAGCGTTTGTTCTCAGCGCTCAGACTTCCTTTTGTAGTTTTGAGTATTTTTCTGCCCGTTATTATTATGTTGGCAGTTCTGTGTGTATATTTTGGTTTGTTTACACTCTGAGCCCTTCCCTCTTGCCAGTCATACCCACCTACTACCCAGGCTGTCTCCCTGCCAGCTCAAGCTGCATATACAGTAATTGATTAACCAGGTCACTTACTTACTCTGCTCCCTGCATCTGTGCCTCATTTGTTTGTTGGCTATTTAAGCACTGGCTGCTCATTGTTTCTTTGCGGCAGTCATATTTGGATGTTGTTGGACCACTCCTCTGATTTTTCCCTACTTGCTCTCGTGGGGCGATTTCAGCTCCAGAGTGTTTGTAAGTTTACCTCATTTGTAATTCTTGTTCGTCATGCACTGTTTGGATTCTGTTTGTCTTTTTTGTTGAAATAAAATGTCACACTACAGTCTAGTGTGTGGATTGGTCTTTCTGCCCCGGAGGGGCGCATCCATGACTAGTTGACTGCTGGCATAATTAGGGTCCAGCGACTATAGTGTGCATTTTTTCCCTTTATGCCTTTTTTTTTTCCCTTACTCACCTGTCCGGCGGAGCAGTTATGTTTCCTGCAGGCGGATCAGACCAGAGGAGGAAGAAGTGGAGTCGGGAAGAGGTGGAGGTTGTAGCCATGATTTAGGACATGGCGGCCAGCGTGTGGAGCTGCTCCTCCCGGGAAGACGAGATGGATTGCTGGGGTGGAGTTGCCAATCTGGTGGAGACTAGACCCAGCGTGCACTTCCATCCTCGAGTTACAAGCTTCTCTCTTCCTCCACTCCCGCCGATGCCGTCTGCCTCCTCTTCGTCTTCTCCAGTAGCCCCGAGGTGACAGCGTCGCCCTGCCCTGGGCCGCCGGAAGAATTCCGCCTCTTGGATAGCCTCTTCCCGAACACCGAGCCTGGCTATTCCTGCAGCAGTCCCTCATTCTTTTTTGTCTTCACCGGCTGTTCTGCCAGCCCAACCTTCCTCCTCTGCTGTGAGGCCCGTCCCCTCAGTGCCTCTTCCTGCTGCCAAGAGGTGCTCCACTTTTCCACCGGCAATGCCAGTCCCAGTGTCTACAAGGGCGGCTCCTCGACAATCCACAGAGGGGCCCAGGATCACTGTAGCCACGGAGAGGGGCAACACATCACCAGCTGCAGCAGGCAACATCCTTCGCTAGGTGAAGAGGCAAGTTTCCTTTAATTCTACTTCAAATTTTGATGAATTGTCTTGCCTTATCCCTGGTAGAGAGACTCTGGGAATGCAGTCCCCTGAGCTCTCTCCACCTGCTGCAGCCACCTTTAACTCATCAGCTCTCTCCGTGTCCCCTCCTGTCTTTCCTGAGTGTCCGCCGGCCCTGGAACTGAGCCGCCGGACGAAGGAGGAGCCTGTGGCCCTGAAAGACGCCAGTGCCAGTGCGGAGCCGACCCCCAGCCACGATGCTAAGCAAGCCACCAGCAAGGGCCTCTTCGTCTGGGGACAATTGGACTGCAATCACCATCATGCCTGCTGTGGAGACAACCGCAGCAGAGTGGGAACTGAAGCTGGACCTCCAGGAGGCCGGGCCCGAGGCATCATCATCGCTAGGATCGACAGAGTCCTGGACGGTGGTGGAGCTCGAGGTCAGGCAAGTGATCTCTTTTGTTTTTCTCATGTCTATATTGGAGAGATCTTGTCTGGCTCTTAGTGAGGAGAGTCGGGTGAAGCCCTCAGCTGCACCTGAGCTCACCTCACCAGGCTACGCAGCTGCCGGCAACCCTAACCATGTTCTCCTCCCTGTCTCTCCTGAGCCTTCTCCTAGGGTCACTGGGGAAGAACCACCTCCACCTGATGCCTCCATAGATCCAGACCTACCATCTGATGACGTCGTGGTTCCAGCTCCCCCCGCTGAGGACATCGTGGACTCTCTCGCCCAGGGTCCATTTGATTAACCGCATCCTTGGCCTGGTGCTCTCACAGGTTGGCCTGTTCACTGTGGGAGCAGCTCTGGCCCAGCCGGGGCCCACCAAGGGTGCAGCATTGGTCCAGTCCGGGTCCACCGAGGGTGCAGCATTGGCCCAGTCGGGGTCCACCAAGGGTGCTGCAGTTCTCCAGTTTGGAGCCACTGCAAGTGCAGCTGTGCTCCAGCCCAGAACCATCGTGGGTGCAACATTATCCCAGTCCAAGACCACTGAGGGCATTGTGGTCCCCCTTCCTCCACTGCCTGACGCCGTCGTGGTCCCCCTTCCTTCACTACCAGACGACATCGTGGTTCCCCCCCTCGGCTCTCTTCCCCAGTTTTGGGTCTCCCAGTGGGGGAGCCGCCTCCTGGGCCACCTCTTCTGTTCAGGTGGCTGAAGCACTCAGGCCGGTTGCCTGAAAGACTGAGGCGCTGGGTCAGGTCGTCCATATTCTCTGGCAGGCCACCTGACTCGTACCATCTGGCCGTCCGGCTGGCCTGGGACTTCAGCAGGCCACCTGACTTGGTGCACCTCACTGTACGCCGGGCCTGGGACTTCAGTCGGCCCCCTGAACTCTTCAGCTCCTTGGGCCTGGGGGCCTAACTCCGTGTTTCTCTGGTGGGGGTCCAGGGGGTTGGTTTAGCGCAGGTGTGGGTCTTGAGTGGGTTTGTGTTTTCCCTACTGTTTCCCCCCACCTCCCTCCCGGGATAGTTTTGTGCTGTACTCTGTCTTTGGGGGAGGGGTGGTCCTTTTGGTGTTGCCTGGGGGTGTCTGGTACCCACCCCTTGGGGAGGGGGCTCTGTCATGTGTCTGAGCATTTGTTCTCAGACTTCCTTTTGTAGTTTTGAGTATTTTTCTGTCTGTTATTACTATGTTGACAGTTCTGTGTGTATATTTTGGTTTGTTTACACTCTGAGCCCTTCCCTCTTGCAAGTCACACCCACCTACTACCCAGGCTGTCTCCCTGCCAGCTCAAGCTGCAAATAATTGATTAATCAGGTCACTTGCTTACTCTACTCCCCACACCTGTGCCTCATTTGTTTGTTGGCTATTTAAGCACTGGTTGCTCATTGTTTCTTTGCGACAATCATATTTGGGTGTTGCTGGACCACTCCTCTGTTTTTTCCCTGCCTGCACTCACGGGGCGATTTTGGCGCTGGAGTGTTTGTCTGTAAGTTTACCTTATTTGTAATTCTTGTTCGTCGTGCACTGTTTGGATGCTGTTTGTCTTTTTGTTGAAATAAAATGTCACACTACAGTCTAGCGTGTGCATCTGTCTTTTTGCCCCGGAGGGGCGCATCCATGACAATTATTTCTAAATAAAAATGGATAAGTAGCACAAGCACATTCACTGTAGTCACCTCAGTTTTATTATTTCTCTTTTCCCTTATGATCATTGATATCTTTTAAAAGTGCATTAATTGAAATGAAAAAATATAAACCAAAAACACCCTTGTAAAAGTCTGCATGTTGTATATGTTTTGTCCACTAGATGGACTAGTAGAGAAAATGAAGTTTCACATGAGGCCACGTCTATATGAGCCATTTTGATGAAAGGCTTCAAGTCCTCCAGAAAGCCTCATCTGGCCATCACTAGTTATTAGTGTTTTAATACTGAAATCACTGCATAATTTAAGCACAAAACTTACATTTAAACAGTTTTTCCTTACAAAACTTACATTTAAACAGTTTTTCCTTCGCTCAGCTGTCTGCTGTGGTCCGCCCATCTGCCATGTGTTTGAGGCGAAGAATGTGGGACTTGTAGTTTTTAGCGATGAACTGAAAACTACAGGAAGAAAAAACCTTGTCCTTCCTCTGCAAAACTAAACAGGGAAACAAGTTTGAAAACAATCGATGCGATGAATACATGGTTTAGTTGCTAAATACATGTTTGGTTTTCAGTAATGACTGCTACTTTAAAAGTTTAGCAAGAGATCGACTGTGACAGGAAGTCGTCCGTGGGCTGTAAAAAAAAAAAAAAGCCGCACTGACGCCTCTACTGGCCCAGCATAGTTATTACAATACCTTTTTTTGAGGCTGCATTGACAGTAATGGCAAATTAAATTTGTCTTTATTTTGAAAACAAAGCCTTATCTCGAAATTCTGGCAATTTAATTAAAACATGAGAAAATATGGCAATACAAATATACAATTATTTAGTTCCACTTGATTTTGACCGGGCACACTGAAAAGCTGGTAACAGACAGACAGACAGAGACACAGACAGACAGACAGACACACACACACACACACATTGAGTGGTATGTGTTATGTCCATAACCAATACTTCAATAATGAGGCTGAAAATGCAGTAGAATGGAACTTTATTACACAAACTCACTGAACCTGAAGGGACTCCCGTCAAGGCAGAGGTGCTGGTCGAAAAGAGACCGTGCCTCTTCTGGGGTGGCCTTTTATACCCTGGGTGGTGGAGGAATGGGAAAGGTGTAGCCGTCACCCATAACACACAATATAATAATAATCATATTTAATACATTACATTCCTCCCCCTGTAGAAAAGTCCAAAACACACATACCATTTAGGCCCACCCAAATTTATAACCCAAATCACACACTAACAATAAGTACAATAACAGGGCCTATCCATGCACACAAATAACTAAAACTAGAGGGGGACAGGCGGACTACTGTCCCACCCCCACGTGGCCAGACAGGTTATTCTGCCATCTCTATCATCATAGAGTCCATGGGACAAAGGAAGCTGCCGTTGTCCTAATAAAATACGTAAAATAATCCCAAAGCATATGTACAACCAAATCTTTTCAATTCACTCAATAAAACAGTCAACATGTACATCTACACCCCGCTGTGCCAGCCCCCCACCCCACCACACTCACCCCATAACTCAGGCAGATCACACATCACTCATGAAATTAAATGCAACAGTACAAACAGTGTTGGGCTCTTTTTAAAACAAACAAACAAACAAACAAACCAGGCAATCACATAGCAAGTACGTGTGAAACATACCAACTATGTGGCTTGGGCAATTCACACATATTAACATTATTGCCCCCCCCCCCCGCCCCGATAAAAGCGGCTCTCACTCTCTCTCTTTTAAAAAAAAAAAAAATGAGCACTTAACCCAGCCACTTTTATGCATCTACCACACTGACAAAACAACAACGCAGCCCTGGTAGTGCACACATCAACATTTCAGTCAACATGTTAATAAGTCACCCCAGAACACATCGCCCCCTTGCCACCATACAGTCTCGATGGGAGACCACCCCCTGGAGACCCATCTGGCGGGTCCTGACCACAGCTTCTTCTTCACTTCGCCCCTGGAGATGAACCACGTTGGAGCCCTGACACCTCCTTCTCCTCATCGGCACGCCTCAGCTTATTGGGGTGTCTCCATGAGCCATCGGACATTTGAAGATAAGCATCTTCCCGGACGACCAACCACCTGCAGCTGTCCCTGGTCCTCTCGTCGTTTTCATTTGCCGTGAACCCCTCTTAGCCGAGCCTCCTCCCTGGGTCGTACCACATCAGCGACCCCCAGAGGAGCTCAACTCAGCTTCAGATGTCCACGACTTTTAGACTGGGCTTCCTCTCTGGGTCGAACCACTCCAGCGATCCCTTGAGAAGCCCCACCTTGGCCTCCAGTGTTCCTATGTGGCACATCTGTCCACCGTGCCAGCCGGTCCTGCCCCGCTCTCTTTCATTTTGAATGCTGGCAAAGCCGTTGCAGCCCCTTGCTTCTCGGTACCTCCTGGCCAAACTCCAGAAGCAGAGGGAGCCCTCCTCACAGCTCCACCTGCCGTCACAGGCGTTCCATCGTGCCGCCCAGGGTAACTTGGGCCCTGGCACCGGAACCCTCTTGCGATGGCCCTGGGTGGGATTGGTCCTGTCCATCTCCCAGAATACTAGTCCAGTAATCGTCCCATACCGCATCGTCCACCACTCTCGGAGCCGGCCGGTCCCACAAACCACGGCCCGACCACTCCTCTCCGATACCGCTGGTGATTGTGAAGCCCAGTCCATAAAATAGGTCACAGCCCATCACATTCAACCCCTTGACAGTCACCACGAACTGGATATTGGACACCACAGCCAACTTGTATCTCACCGTCAGCTCCAGCAAACCCACGATGGCTAACCTGTTACCTCTATAGCCACAATACGGCATCAACAGTCCTCTTACATGGTAATGCGGGAACAAACTCCTCACAGTAGGTCAGTTCAACACGGATGCTGCTGCACCACCAACAATGGCACTTCCACGCCGTCCAGCATCACATCACAATAAATACACCCATCTGTGCTCGGGGAGACAGTATGAATAACCGTAGGAGTCGTGGCGGGGGAATCCGTTCTGCGTCGTCGTTCCCCTCGCTCAAACCTTTTGCAGACCCTGGCGAAATGACGTAGGAGTCCACAGTTGCAGCAGTGTTTGCTCCTCGCCGGACACTCTCTCGCCTTGTATCAGTGTTTGGTGGACCCGCAGCCCAAACATCTGGACGACCCCGGGGCGAACCTAATCTTAATAGCAGTAGTGTAGTCTTCTTTATCTTCTGCGCTGTCATCGCTACCTGGGTCCACAGCCTGTGCCGCTGATTGTGAGTCAGACTGCCTCAACGTTGGTCTCTCACCAAGGTCCTTTGCTAGTTTATCCGCTGCTTCGCACTGTTGAGCTATCTCCACAGCTGCACTCAACGTCAGTTCACCAGAGTGTGTGAGGTGTCTGGACCATGCCGCAGAACATAGCGTGTGCTCCACTAACTGATCGCGGACCATTTCTTCCTCCAAAGCCCCGAATTGGCACTCTCCAGCCAGCTGGTGCAGGTCCGCAACACACCATTGCACCGACTCTTCTGGCCGCTGGCATCGCTGTCGGAACTGGATCCACCGGACAATGATGTTCTCAGGAGCGCGAAAGAAGACCGCCATTAGTGCAACCATTTCCTCAAAACTATCACTCTCTCCCAATGTGCTGAGAATACGTTGCCCTCCCATGCCGAGATTATGGACCAGTATCGCTCGTGCATGTAGTTTCTCCAATTCGCCGAGGTTCAGTGCCACCAAATAATTTTGGAACGCTGCAAACCACCTCGCCCAGGGAACTGGCGGCTTGCCTGGGAGCTCCAAAAATGGCCAAGTACTAGAAACTCCTTTTTCCATAGCTTTATCTTCATCAAATGTTAAGCCCATAACCAATATTTCAATAATGAGGCTGAAGATGCAGTAGAACGGAACTTTATTACACAAACTCACTGAACCTGAAGGCGCTCCCGTCAAGGCAGAGGTGCTGGTCGAAAAGAGACCGTGCCTCTTCCGGGTCAGCCTTTTATACCCTGGGTGGCGGCAGAACCGGAAAGGTGTAGCCGTTGCCCATAACACACAATATAATAATAATCATATTTAATACATTACAGTATGCCTCTGTTGCACCGAGGCATAATAAATAAGGAAGAAATACCACAATTACTGATTAAAAACAAACAGTGCATCAGAAACATAATGGAATACATAATACCCCCCCAAGTAATTTATATAAAACTAAAACATCAACTTTAAAAATAAACAAAAACTACATAATGACAAAAGCATCAGAATTCTCATTTAACGTGGTTCTCAAGTGTGCTTTAGCCGAAATTGAACTCAGTTTTCAAAAAAATGTGGCTAATCACAGTTAATTCTTGTTGTAACAAGGGAGGCAGTTACTTTTTCACATAGGGCCAGGTAGGCTTGGGGAGCTTTTTCCCTTAATAAATGAAATAATTATGCCTAGGTGAAACAGAGAGGCATGCGGTAATCAGTTAATGTGTCTGTGTGTGTGTGGTTGTATCTGTCTTTCTGTCTTTCAGCTCACCCAGTCAAAATTAAGTGCAACTAAAGGCTTGTATCATTGTATTGTAGAAAACTCGAAATGAAGAGACTGAATGATTTTTCAGTATTGGTTTATTTCATCTCAAGTCCTCCTCTCTCAGTCAGGGAATGAAGAGATTGAGCTGCGGTAAACCACATACCTTTATACTGTTACATCAGACACAAATCACATTCACATCAAACACAGAATTCCATTCATATCTAATCCTCCTATTGTCCTCTCGGCTTCTCTGTCTGACCCCAGGAGTCAGACAGTCTCTTCAGGTCCACTCTCAGATCTTCTCACTTCTTCTCCAGTCCGCAGGGGGTCCAGACTCAATGTCCGTTTGAGGCGTGATGTCAATACACACTGCGAGCTCAAAGTTCCCTCATGTCTGGGTCTCTGCCAAGGAATATGTGAGCTACATAATGTTACGCCACATCACTCCCCCCGAAACGCCCAAGAACGGGCATACACCAACATTACTCTACACGCTATACACCTTAAGTCAATAATGGACAGTCATACACACTATGTCAAGAATGGACACACACACCGACTTCATGTCCATAATGGGCAGTCATACACATTACACCCTTACATCACCCCCCCTTTGCAGGATCTACAGCACAATTTACACGGGTTGATCAAAATACACATCACTCTGCCCGTTGCTTAGGCTTCAATCTCCTCCCGAATCTGCTGAACGCAGGCTTCGCAGCCTGTGTTGTGCCGTCCTGTGGTGCGCCTGTGGAATGAGGGGGAGAAGGGTTATTCACCCCCTGCTGGGGAACTAGGGGCTGTCCCTTGGGAGGCCTGCCGCGTCAAGGCGCCCCCACCGGCCGTACAGGTTCGTCACGTAACACAAAAGCAGGCTTTAATCTGTCAACACTGATTGTCTCTTTCCTGCCCCCCAAGTCCAGTACAAAATATTTCTCCCCGGTTTCCAGCGCTCGGAACGGACCATCGTAAGGTGGGCGGAGGCTGTGACGCTGGGCGTCGTGCCTGACAACAACAAACTCTGCGTTTTGCAAAGCCTTGGGAACAAAAACCCGCGGAAAAGTGTGATGAGCGGGGCCCGGGAGCATTTCTGCCCCCGTGCCGCGTAGAGGTCCCTGCACCGGGGGGCACTCGGGTGCTGCATGGGCTGGCAGGAATTCTCCTGGCAGCCTGAGAGGTTGAGTAAAAACTAATTCAGCAGGTGAGGCATCTAAATCCTCCTTGGGTGCCGAACGCAACCCCAATAAAACCCATGGTAGTTTGTTTACCCAATTTGTATCCGTGAGCGACGCTCTGAGGGATGCCTTCAACGACCTGTGAAAACGCTCGCATAAACCGTTGGCCTGTGGGTGATAAGCGGTGGTGCGATGGGCTGTTGCCCCTAAGCCGCTGGCCATGGCTGACCATAGCTCTGAAACGAACTGCCAGAAGAAGAAGAAGAAGAAAAAGATATATTGCCAAGTACATTAACAGATACTGATAACATACGAGGGATTTGACTTGACACAGAAAATGAACTGCGGACCCCTATCGGACGTAATGTCCGACGGGACTCCGAACCGCACTACCCAGGCTGCAAAACGCGAGTTACCTCTGCTGCTGTGGTAGACTGCAATGGGACCACTTCCGGCCAACGCGTGGTCCGGTCCACCATTGTCAGGAGATGTGTGAACCCCTGCGAGGGCGGCAGGGGTCCCACTAGATCTACGTGCACATGATCAAACCTCTTAGCCGGGATGTGGAAAGGTTCTAAAGGGGCTTTTGTGTGTCTGTGAACTTTGGCCCGCTGGCAGGACATGCAGGCTCTTGCCCACTCCTTCACGTGCTTGCGCAGGCTCGGCCAAACAAACTTCTCTGCTACCATTTTCACCGAAGCGCGTACTCCCGGGTGTGCTAGGGAGTGCACCGCGTCAAAAACACGACGGCGCCACGTGGCCGGTACCACTGGGCGAGGTCGCCCGGTGGATACATCGCAAATAAGCGGGGGTGAACCGGTTTGTAAACTTACGTTCTCCAGCCTTAACCCTGTTGGTCCAGACAGGAACGCGCGCACGTCTGTGTCTTCGCCCTGCTCTGCTGCCATGGCCGTGTAATCTATCCCTACGTGCACCGGAGCCGCGTGCGCATCCGCGCTGTTACCGTGCTCCGCGTCTGCGGCGCTACAGCCCCCATCCGCGCGGACAGGCGCTGTTACCGCTCGCGAGAGGCAGTCCGCCACCACATTAAATTTACCGGCTACGTGCTGTATATCGGTGGTGAATTCTGAAATTGCGGCCAGCTGCCTCTGCTATCGGCCCGACCATGGTTCAGAGACTTTGGACATTGCAAAGGTTAACGGTTTGTGGTCGACAAACGCGGTGAAACGCCGCCCTTCCAACCAGAACTGGAAATGGTGAATGGCCAGGTGGAGCGCTAGCAGTTCCCTGTCAAACGTGCTATATTTTCGCTCAGCATCGCGTAGGGATCTGCTAAAAAAAGCAAGTGGCTGCCAAGCCCCGGCGACTTGCTGTTCTACCACGGCTCCTATGGCCACATCTGATGCGTCTGTGGTTAGCGCTATTCGGGCTGCCGGGTCTGGGTGAGCCAGCAGTGCTGCGTTCGCTAGCGCTTTCTTAACCTCAGTGAATGCGCGCTCCCGCTCCGGGGACCACTCAATCGCATTGGAGGGCTTCTGTTTTTTTAGCGCGACATCCAATGGTTGCATGAGCTGCGCCGCGTGAGGTATGAAACGGTTGTAAAAATTCACCATACCTAAAAATTCTTGCAACGCTTTTACCGTTTGTGGCTGGGGAAACTCAGCCACTGCACGTACTTTGGAGGGCAGCGGAACTGCACCCTCTGGGGAGACGCGGTGCCCTAAAAAATCGATCTGTGCTGCGCCAAAATGGCACTTGGCTGGGTTGATTATCAACCCGTGCGCTCCCAACCTCTGAAAAACAGTTCTGAGGTGACTTTCATGTTCCTCCTCAGAGGCGCTGGCGACTAAAATATCATCTAAGTAGACAAAAACAAAAGAGAGGTTGCGCAAAACGGCATCCATCATGCGTTGGAAGGTTTGCGCAGCGCCTTTAAGGCCCAAAGGCTGGCGTAAAAATTCAAAAAGCCCGAAAGGGGTTATTACCGCTGTCTTGGGAATGTCCTCTGGTCGGACCGGGACCTGATGATAACCGCGGACCAGGTCTATTTTAGAAAAAATTCGCGCCTTGGCCAAATGCACCGAAAAATCTTGGATATGCGGAATTGGGTAGCGGTCCTGCGCTGTGGCATTGTTTAGCCTGCGATAATCGCCGCACGGTCTCCACGAGCCGTCCGCCTTAGGGACCATGTGGAGGGGGGAAGCCCAAGCGGACTTTGAGCGGCAAATTATGCCCAACCTTTCCAGGTTGACGAACTCCTCACGCGCAATAGAGAGCTTAGCTGCATCTAAGCGCCGAACCTTCGCAAAAACTGGTGGGCCACTTGTGGTTATAAAGTGCTCCACCCCGTGCTTCGCCACCTTAGCTGAAAACGTGGGAACTGTGAGTGCTGGGAACTGGTTTAGAAGAGTGTGGAACTTACCTTCTGCTGCGGCAGCGTTGGCCTGTACTGACGGCGGGGACACTTGCGCTGCACAGGGAATAGAACAAAAAGAGAGTGCATTAACCAAGCGTCTATTAGCCAGATCTACCAACAAGCCATGTGAGCACAAAAAGTCGGCGCCCAACATGTTGAAACTCACCGCCGTTACTATGAAGGTCCATTCATAGATGCGGCCGTGCAAGGACAGGTGCAGAGTTCTTTCGCCAAAAGTCTTGATCGACGAGCCGTTTGCGGCTGTTGCTCCATCTCCGCGAGGACCGGCCGCCCGGTCCGCGTAGGTTGCGGTGATGAAACTCTGTGCTCCGGTGTCAACGAGGAATTGCCGTCCGGAGCTCGCATCTGTCAGGTAGAGCAGCTTGTTCCGTTCGCTGAGGGTCGAAGCTGCTAACGACCTCCGGCTCTTGTGTTTCCCTGCTTCCTGAAGTTGCATGGCGGGAAGCATCTGTGAGCCTTGTGCACGAAGCGTCGATGGTAGAAGCACATCTCGTCCTCTCCTCTGCTCCGGGACCGCGCTGCCGCTGTTGTCGGCTCTGCTGCCACCGGTTCTCCGTCGCCCTGGGCTGCCGCGCCGAGGTCTGCTGCTGCCGCTGCCATCTCCTGCTCGCTGCATGCGTCCAGGAGCCGCTCCGTTTCCAAAGCCAGCGCACGGAAGTCCTGCTGGTCCACACACCTCATGCTGGACAGGGAGCCTCTCATGTGTGCTGGAAGGGTCCTCAAGAAGATGTGTTTAAATAAAAATGCATCGTTGTCTGCCCCGATCATCTGCAGCATGTCCTCCATGAGGACGGTCGGCCTGCGTCCTCCTCTGTCGCGCAGGTCCAGGAGTGTTCTGGCCCTCACCTCGGCTGATGGCACAAAGCTGCGAATGAGGGCGGCTTTCAGGGCGTCGTATTTGTCAGCAGCGGGCGGCTGCTGCACCAGGCTCCGCACACACCGGGCTGTGCGGCTGTCGAGTCTTGCGATGACATTGTGGAACTTAACGTCATCCTCTGATACCCCGTTAAGCACGAACCGTGATTCCACGTGTTGGAACCATGAGTGCGGGTCCTCTTGCCAGAACTCGGGAAGTCTAATGGAGTTTACGCCGGTGCGGGCGGTCTCCGGTGAATCAGGTTCAGAGTCGGAGAGACGACCTCCAAGCCTCTCCATACTTCTCACGTGTGGGTCACCAATGTAGAAAACTCGAAATGAAGAGACTGAATGATTTTTCAGTATAGGTTTATTTCATCTCAAGTCCTACAGCTCCTCTCTCAGTCAGGGAATGAAGAGATCGAGCTGCGGTAAACCACATACCTTTATACTGTTACATCAGACACAAATCACATTCACATCAAACACAGAATTCCATTCATATCTAATCCTCCCATTGTCCTCTCGGCTTCTCTGTCTGACCCCAGGAGTCTGACAGTCTCTTCAGGTCCACTCTCAGATCTTCTCACTTCTTCTCCAGTCCGCAGGGGGTCCAGACTCAATGTCCATTTGAGGCGTGATGTCAATACACACTGCGAGCTCAAAGTTCCCTCATGTCTGGGTCTCTGCCAAGGAATATGTGAGCTACATAATGTTACGCCACAGTATGACCATATTTTCTCGACTTTTAATTTTCCAGGATTTCAAGATAACACTTTGTTTTTGAAATAAACACAAATTTAACTCACCATTTCTGTTAATGCTGCAGCGAAAAAAAAGGTATTGTAATAACTATCCCGGGCCAGTAGAGGTCAGACTGCCACTATTTTACAGCCGCCACAGGCACCGAGGAACAGCACCTTGGTGCTTTCATTTAAAAACTCCATTTTGTATTTATCCAGGTTATTTTTGTCTAATATTAAAATTAGTTTGATGATCTGAAACATTTAAGTGTGATAAATGTGCAAAAATATAAGCACTCGGGAAGGGGGCAAATACTTTTTCACAGCACTGCAGCTGCTGGCATCTTTCGGGCGCATAAAGCCGTCCACCATGAGAAGGTCTGAACTTCAGCAGCTCATCTTGACCGTGTCTTCGTGCCTAAAAGCGCTGAGCTGCTGCCACGCGACTACCTGATTAGACATCTGCGCCGACAAACGGGCGAAAAGGTGCACTGTACCTATTAAAGTGGCCGATGAGCGCATGGGAACGGTGAGCGCCAGAACAGTCTCAGCCCTGTAAAAAGAGCAGTTTCATCTCTCGCCTGTTGGTGTCAGTCTTGCTCCTCTTCCGCGCGGAGTCCCACCGCACACACAAACGCGCGGGAAACACGCGCGCAGCACACACACACACACACACACACACACACACAAACCCGGATGGATGACTTCACCGCTCAGCCTGGGTTTCCTTTATGATTCCGGGATCTCCCACTTCCCTCAGCAGACATCAGCCAGCAAGGCAGGAGAACGCAGCTCCCGGTCTCCGTCCGCCGCCGCTGCTCGTCCGCATCCAGCGACCTCGCTACACGGACCCGGACCTGCGCGCACCCGCCCGGCCCCAGAAATCCACAGTGACGGGGACGCGTCCATCCACCGCTGCGCGCACGGGACCGCACGGCCGAATTCGGGAAGACTTCAAGAATCCACGCAGCCTGCCGACCGTTTCAAATCCCCACCACCACCACACTGCACGCGTGCCGCTGAGCCTCTCTCCCCGTCCGTGCCACGATGTCCGAGGTGCTGCCGTACAACGAGGGGAAGATGAGCGGCTACGGGGCGGACAGCGAGGTCAGCCAGATGTCCTTTAGCTGCGGACTGCAGGACACAAACGCCTTTTTCGGCGCGTCGCAGGCCAAGAGACCCCCGAAGCTCGGGCAGATCGGCAGGGCCAAGAGAGGTAAAGGATGGCGGGGCGCCGCAATTCACACTGACGCCTCACTACGGAGAGCACACTGACTCTGTTTGTTATGCTATTCTCTCTAGTTGTCGCGTTGCTTGTCTCAAAGTCGTTGTTTCCCGATGACATTCAAGGTGCTTCCATTTACGCACGGACACACCCCATAACGCACTCTTCAAACAATAGGGTTAAACCACAGCGATTAAAACAATAGTCGCCATTATCAAGCTCACGCCTCTTTGCTCACATTTGCACCATTCACCTGCCACCTTATATATGTACATATATATATATATATTTTATTTTTTTTTTGCGCCAACTTCTTTTTGCCCTTTAGTGCGTCACATTCTCTTTTCCTCCCCTGATGCGTAAATAATCCAAACTCGCCCCATGATGAATGCTTTACGGGCTTGAAAATCTAACCCCACATGTCAGCGAGCGTCATGTTGTCCCTCTTCTCTCCCCCCGCAGTGGTCATCGAGGACGACCGGATAGACGAGGTCCTGAAGGGGATGACGGACAAGTCTTCACCTGGTGTTTAAGCCGGCACGGGGCCTTGTAGACTTTTTTTTAATTTGATCACCGATTTGAAGCACTTGTCGGCCGTGCATGTTCGAGGATTGCGGGGAGGAAAAAAAATGACGGCGCGAGGCGAGGACGGCGTGGTGAAGGTGACGGGAGGCGACGGAGGGCGGCAGAGGAGTGAGGATGGAGCGGCATGACGGGAGACGGACGCGCAAGAAAAGAGACTGTGGAGAAGACCGCGGTTTGTCCTGGGATTGCAGGCAATTCTCCAAACGAATCCCGATTTTTTTTCTCTCTTTTTTTTTTAAACTACTGCTGCGCAGCAAGATGTTGAGCTGGCGGACGCCGCCGCTCAACCTCTGCTGGCTTCAATGATGGATGAACTTGTCATGACTTCAGAACCACCTCTGTTTGTTTTTCCACTTCCAGAAAGCGCTGTACGCATCAAAATGCCGCAACTGTAGAGGGTGAATCTAAAAATCCCGCAGCCCTGTTGTCAGTATATTGTACAGTAGGTAGGCTGTAAGCCCTGGACCCCCCCCCCACACACACACACACCTCCCCCCCCCCCCCCCCCTCCTCCTGCTCCTCCAGGCTCTGCTTTGTTGGTTGGCGCAGCCAGGGCGCAGCCGCGGGAGCTGTCCTTTCAGCACCGCCTCACGCACTCCTGCTGCTGCTGCTGAGGCTTTTTGGGAACAGACCAACCAAATTATCCAAATAGAGAAGATCCATTCTGTGTAAAGAGTATATAAATATATGTATGTAACCAGGGTGGTGCGATGTTAACATTTTCTTGTCTTGGCACTTAAACAGCACTAGGCTGCAGATTAAACCTGACCGAGAACAACCAGGTTCTTCTTCTCTCATCACCCATCAGTGGCTAAAAGGTGCAGCTTGGCGCCTTCATGTAGCTCTTTCACATCTGCACATATCTTTCTTTTTTTTTTCCTTTTTTACACTTTCACATGCACGAATATCTACAGAGGCCAGCGGAAACGTGGAGAATATAGTAAAATGTTTTGAAGTAATAGTCATGGATTTGATGGGGAAAAAAATGCTGTATGATTTGGCTGTTTTCATTTTGCAGTTCTTTGTGTTTGGTCCTCTCTGAATCTCAAAGGTTTCCTCCATCTATCTGCATGAACTTTCACTCCGGTGCCAACGCAGGTGCCACCTACCACTTACCCTGGCACGCTTCTTTTTAACGAGAGTCACAGTTGTATTTTTATATCTAAATATTTGTTATTTAAATTATATGCTAGTCTATCGTCTTACAATTCATCAACAAGAACATTTGTATTACGGAGAGGATATACAGAATGAGACGAGGCTTCACGGAGGCACACTGAAGACTTTTGGCAGACTGGTCTCACTCGATATCAGATGTCGGACATTTTATAAAGACTAACTGAATGTGTCTGGGGTTTTTGCACACATCAATGTTAAACTATTATGAAGAAATCGTATACTGTGACTTGAGCTTTGTTGATGAATTTGTTAGAAAATGGCAGTTTTAGAGTATATTGCACTGTTTACAAGTATCCTCAAATAACACGTCGTTATTTGATCAACTTTGGACATTACAGTTTTTTTTTAAATTTTGTTTATTTTGTACCATTATTTTAAAGAAACTGGATATGGTTTGTTGTGCATGAAACCTTAATATTTTCAATAATGAAACATTGTTTTATGAAGCAAAAAAGCAACAAAAATGTCATGACATTCTAAGAATGAGTCATTGTATATTATGATGCCATTTTCACTGTATTTGGTGAATTAATAAATGGTGAAAGAAAATGTTAATGTGATTCTTGGACGTGGCATTTGTCCCGAGACATTTTCAGTGAGCAGAATAGCAAACAATGAGCCAGATGTGCAGAAACCTGGGCTTCTGATAATGAAATTCAGACTGGAAGAAAAAAAAATGAACACCGAAATATTTACCTAAAAAGAATCATTAACCAAACATGCATTTTTGCAGTATTTGGGTGGAAAAGGCAAAAGGCCTTTGCACTCCCTTACATCTTAATTCTGTAGTGACAGTGAATACTGATCCTTAATTAAAGGCTGAGGAAGAAACAGTGATCCATCTGTTGAGCTGTTAAAGAGCTCTGTGCTAGCCTACACCAGAGAATCCATTAAATCACAGAGCCTAAGGGAGCCTCGACTGGCCATGTGATCATCTATTAAAGCGTCCTCATGCAGTCAGTCTCATGAAAAGTTACTTCAGGCACCGTTGGTTTGCAGTCATGTACGAGGCTGCAAATGCCCCAGCACGGCTCACACAGCTCCACAGATTTGTCAGAGCATGATTGGAGGACAAAGGAAAACGGAAAGATGACTGATGAGGAATTTGCATTAAATTGTGTTCCTGCTTGTTTTTAATCATAACCATTCAAAATAACTGGACTTCTCATTAATTTAAACTCATTGTTGGTTTGTACCCATCTTTTTCCTTCATATTAGCTGAGGATCTTTCTGTCTTTACAATCCCCCCCTCGCCCCCCTCCCCCGTGCTAGATAGTACACATATTGCCCAAAAATCACTGGTTTTTACAACTGATGTGTGAAATAAGGTGAAACTGTCAGATGGAAGAAAGGGTGAAGAATACTACACCGTTTGCCACTCAGGAAATTGGGTCAGCTGATATCACCTTTCCTTCCACCAGCGGTACGCAACCGTGAACGGCTCTTAATAGCAACCCAGCAATGACGAATTCCCCTGCAATCATGCAAGAATTTTCCAGGAAAGAAGTGTCAGACTAATGACAGCTTTTATCAGCCTTATTTGTACAGAAACATCCTGTACTAGTGCACATCTATAAACAGCCTGACAGCGGCATGTGAGCACAATCTGTGGATCCTTCTGGATCGCCTTTCACGCTAGCAGAAGAGCATCAACAGAGCCTCACAAGTGTAACCAGCCACATTCCCATCAGTGAGGCCATCGACTGCCTGGAGAACATCAGCACTGTGCAGAATGAACAAATAGTGGTATTGATTATGTTGTTGTGGGGTGGTGGTGTGTGTGCGTGTGTGAGGCCACAGACAATTACACTTCGCAGTTAAAGGCCCCTCTGACCAGACGGAACCGGACGGCCATATTTGGGCAGACATTGAGCCGTGTCGGTTCCACGCCCCTTTGACCTGTCATCAGTGTCTCTATACATGTGACTCACTTGAGCATCCAAAGGTCAACAGTGCTGCAGTGTGGTTCTCCCTGTGTGTTTGCATTCCAGTGTGTATTTTTTCCCCCACTTTGTTTTCTAGAATCATACAAAAGAAGCCCACAAACAAAAGATTTACACTGCACACAATTAGTCTATCTGGTTAATCTGCACAAATAAAATACTTTCACTGCATTCCTGTCCAATGGCCATGAATTACCATGGACAACAAGTCCACCAGGGCAGCTCAGCGGAGCAGTGGTTAGCACTGTGGCAGCACAGCAAGAAGGTCGTGGGTTCGATCCCACCCCTGGCCGTCGGTGACCCTTCCGTGTGGAGTTTGCATGTTGTCTGCATGGGTTTTCTCCAGGTACTCCAGTACTCTCGCTGTGTTGGCCCTGCAATGGACTGGTGAGATGGGTGAAGTTTCCTGCAGTGAAGAATGCTCTGCGGGCCATCCATGTGTTATAGATGTCCTGGAGGGAGGGGAGGGGGGCACGAATAATCCTCTCAGTTGCTCTAATTATGCAGTGCAGGGTCGTTCAGCAGGATGCAGTGCAGCTTCCGTACTACACGGTTATGCAGCTGGCCAGGATGCTCTCCATGGTGCCACGGTAGAAAGAATGCCTGTGGGGACCAGGGCTTTAGCTCTCCTCAGTTTGTGGAGGAAATAGAGGCACTGCAGGGCTTTCTTGGCCAGTGGTGCAATGTTGGTGTTCCAGGAGAGGTCCTCTGTGGTGTACACACCCGGGAACTCGGTGCTGCTAACTGTCACCACAGCAGTCCCGTTGACAGTCAGTGGAGAACGCTGAGTGTTGGCTCTCCTGTGGTCAACCACCATCTCCTGTGTCTTCTTCACATTAACAGATTGTAGTTGCTGTACCACATGCACAGTTGGCTCACCTCGTCCCTGTAGCTGAACTTATCATTGCTGTTGATGAGACCCACCACAGTTGTGTTGTCCACAAACTTGATGAAGAGGTTGGTACTGTGTATTGGTGTGCAGTAGTGGGTCAGTAAGGTGAAGAGCAGGGGGCTAAGCACACATCTTTTTTTTTTGGGGGGGGGGGGCAGTGTTCAGTGTGACGGCTCCTGATGTGTTGCTGCCGACCTGAACTGTCAGGAAGTCCAGCAGCCAGTTGCACAGCGAGGAGTTAGTTAACCCCTAGTCCACCTAGACCAGCTGCTGGGATATGATTGTGTTGAATGTTGAACTAAAGTCTATGAACAATATCCTCACGTATGAGTCTTGGGTACCAAGGTGAGTGAGTGTTGAGTGGAGGGCAGTGGAGATTGCAAAAGGTCAGAGACTGGAGGATCAATACCAAGATGTAAACTGAATTCTGGGCTTTTGCAACTGACCGGCAAAATCATCTTACTTTGCATGTAATGACAAGGGTTCAACAATGCCATGTTGTACAGTACATTCAGAAAAACTGGATAGGGAGGAGGGGGGGGAACATCACAGACAAAGGAATAAGTCAGTATGAGCAAAACAAATCCTGAAGTACAGCACAGACAGACCACTGCAGATGTCACTCCACTGCTCTGCTGTCCAATCCCAAATAAAAAAAAACCTTTTGCCCCATCCTGAGTGGACAGCCATTAATATTCCCTCTTACATAACCCTGCCATATTTTACTATTACATTGCCCCATGAGACATGATGAAAGCAGCGGCAGCTACCGTTTCTTTTTAAGCAACACTCCAGCTAAGACTGCAACAACTGGACGTTTTATCTACATCTGCTGCTATGTACAGATAACTGCCTGAGCCAACTTAAATGATTTAAATCAGATGAAATGATCATTTCTCACTCAAAAATAACTTCAAGTCTTAACACAATATAAAAAAGGCAAGCTATGCATACATTTGCTTTCTAGGGGGATAGAAACTGCACAGATCCAAACCCTTTTCTGTACTATAGGACTACTTGTGACAAGATACTGACACAGGTACAGTAGCTGTAACCACTGGCTTTCTACCATTTGGGGCATTGGTACCTTCTGGGACATTTTTATATCAAAGTAAAGCCTTAGCTCTTTTCTGACAGCATGGAGTATACTGTAGGCCATTTGACTCATGATTCCTTCTATGACACCCACACATTAAAACATTCAGAACAAAATGATGCTTCCAGAGAGGACGGGGTGGTGGGGACTGACAAAGAGAGGGATAGAGGGAGAGGGGATGGAGTATGCAGAATATTAGTGCTGCTGCTGCCCTTGGGCAACAGAGCATGGAGGACGATTAGCAGCGGGAGAAAAATTTCTGGCTCAGTTTTATTGCACATATAAATACGTATGCAGCACTCGCTAAACAGGCAATAAGCTGAAGAATGAATGATAGAATAATGCAAAATAATGACAAAAATCTCTCTGTATAAGGCTGTGCTTTTGCACTGGGGTTATGTAATGCAAGTCCAGTCAAGTTAAATCTTAGTATAAGTGTCTGTGCCACTGTATATCAGTCCAACCAACAGAGTTCAGAGTTAATTCTAAGAGCTGCTAAAGTTTTCATATTGATAGACAACAAAAAAGTGCAAATGAGAAAGAGTAGGGGATGTGGCATCAAGCTGAGGGAGGAAAACGCAGAAAAACTATCTCTTCATGAGCAGGCACATCACCAACCCCCATCCACTCACAGAGAGATGAATCCATAAAATGTTTTTATGTCACAGCGCTGCAGAGTGGCTGGTTGCCCCCTGCAGCCTCCCAAGTCAATATTGAACCCTCTGCCATTTAAGATTACATAAGCACCCTCGTGTCATCCAGATTGAATATGTGCCAGGCTGTACCTGACCCCTTCCACCCAGGTAGACAAGACATTGCACCCTTTTGTCACCATGGAGACCAGAGACAGAAGCTGTATACAGTGGGGCAAAAAAGTATTTAGTCAGCCACCAATTGTGCAAGTTCTCCCACTTTAAAGATGAGAGAGGTCTCCAATTTTCATCATAGGTATACCTCAACTATGAGAGACAAAATGAGAAAAAAAAATCCAGAAAATCACATTGAAGGATTTTTAATGAATTAACTGGTAAATTCCTCAGTAAAATAAGTATTTGGTCACCTACAAACAAGCAAAATTTCTGGCTCTCACAGACCTGTAACTTCTTCTTTAAGAGGCTCCTCTGTCCTCCACTCATTACCTGTATTAATGGCACCTGTTTGAACTCGTTATCAGTATAAAAGACACCTGTCCACAACCTCAAACAGTCAGACTCCAAACTCCACTATGGCCAAGACCAAAGAGCTGTCAAAGGACTCCAGAAACAAAATTGTAGACCTGCACCAGGCTGGGAAGACTGAATCTGCAATAGGTAAGCAGCTTGGTGTGAAGAAATCAACTGTGGGAGCAATTATTAGAAAATGGAAGACATACAAGACCACTGATAATCTCCCTCGATCTGGGGCTCCATGCAAGATCTCACCCCGTGGGGTCAAAATTATCACAAGAACGGTGAGCAAAAATCCCAGAACCACATGGGGGAACCTAGCGAATGACCTGCAGAGAGCTGGGACCAAAGTAACAAAGGCTACATCAGAAACACACTACGTCGCCAGGGACTCAAATCCTGCAGTGCCAGACGTGTCCCCCTGCTTAAGCCAGTACATGTCCAGGCCCGTCTGAAGTTTGCTAGAGAGCATTTGGATGATCCAGAAGAGGATTTGGAGAATGTCATATGGTCAGATGAAACCAAAATAGAACTTTTTGGTAAAAACTCAACTTGTCGTGTTTGGAGGAGAAAGAATACCATATCTACTGTGAAGCATGGGGGTTTAAACATCATACTTTGGGGCTGTTTTTCTGCAAAGGGACCAGGACGACTGATCCGTGTAAAGGAAAGAATGAATGGGGCCATGTATCGTGAGATTTTGAGTGAAAACCTCCTTCCATCAGCAAGGGCATTGAAGATGAAACGTGGCTGGGTCTTTCAGCATGACAATGATCCCAAACACACCGCCCGGGCAACAAAGGAGTGGCTTCGTAAGAAGCATTTCAAGGTCCTGGAGTGGCCTAGCCAGTCTCCAGATCTCAACCCCATAGAAAATCTTTGGAAGGAGTTGAAAGTCTGTGTTGCCCAGCGACAGCCCCAAAACATCATTGCTCTAGAGGAGATCTGCATGGAGGAATGGGCCAAAATACCAGCAACAGTGTGTGAAAACCTTGTGAAGACTTACAGAAAACGTTTGACCTCTGTCATTGCCAACAAAGGGTATATAACAAAGTATTGAAATGAACTTTTGTTATTGACCAAATACTTATTTTACCGAGGAATTTACCAATTAATTCATTAAAAATCCTTCAATGTGATTTTCTGGATTTTTTTTTTCTTATTTTGTCTCTCATAGTTGAGGTATACCTATGATGAAAATTGGAGACCTCTCTCATCTTTTAAGCGGGAGAACTTGCACAATTGGTGGCTCACTAAATACTTTTTTACCCCACTGTATCTTAAGGTGTTACCAAGTTTTGTGTGTATACAGTACTACATACTGTTACGGCCCCTTCATCTGGGGTGGGGGGGGGGCATGTGGGGGATCGTCCAGGATTTGATCCTGTAACAGCATATCGAATATACTGTAGGTGTTTTTCAACGTAAAAGATAATTCTTTCAGAAGAACTTTATACATCCCATAGTGGGGACAACAATTATGGAACTAGGGGATGAGGGGAAGCAACAGTAGAAATTGTAACCAGGTTACAAGGGAAGAAATGGGGAACTGGGAAGATTGGGAGTGGGGGGGGGGTAACTAAAGTTGCCAAATAAAACCAAACTAAAGGGGGAATCCCCCACACAGGAGGATCTGAGGTAAAAATAAAACAATGCTCTCACCCACCGTAAACCAAAACCTCACATACACCCAGAGCTGTAACCTGACTGGCAGCGTAACAGTAAACGGCAGGTTTCTCCCTCAGTTTGCTGTTGATTGTAAAGGAAGACAGGTGTGGCGTGAGGCCTCACTCACCCGGGCAGTCAGCAGCAGCGTGGGGACGGCTGAGGAGCTCTGAGCATGGTAGGCCTACCTCATGGAGCAGCGAATGTTTACGAACGTGTCGAGTTTTGGATTCGCCAACTGACAAATGTTGGCGAAAGTGAAGCGAAAATCAAGCTAGTATCTAAGTGTTGAGGAGTGTTCACAAACGCTGCACTTTTGGGGTTTTGCCAGTGTTTGTAAAAGGTCACATACAGTTTTTAAGGTGACCAAGAGTTTTGCTGTAAAGGGTCTTAAAAAGTTGCGACTGTTCATGACTAGTCGAACCAAAAAGAACTTTAGCAGCACACATTACAACTGTGTTACAACCATTTGCAAATGCTTACAACTATTTTGCAACTGTTTGTGGAAAAATACATTTGCAACAAATTTTTGAACATAATAAAAATATTTTGGCAAGAAGAAAAACTGAAGTCCTGATATAAGCGCTCCCCAGCATTCTCCGCTCTGTGAGATATGGGAATGAGTGAGCACGGAGAGGGAAAGCGCACAAGGAAACCTAATTTAAATTTTAATTTAAAAATACAAAAATACAACTTATAAAAGCATCCAAAACAAAACAGTTTGACAAGTGTGTGGTCAACTGAAAGCTGACAGTAGGACCTGTGGAAACTGTCCTTCACACATTTATATGAAGCAGCCACTCAAAGCTGACGGAGCGCCCTGCGTTGGGTTGGGACTCCTTCACCAGGAGGGCTGATAGACCAGTGGTCCACAACCATCTGCCACGACGGCCTATGACCCTGCAGGTTTTACCTCCACCCAGAGTATTCAACAGGTGATTTCACTGAATTTCTCCAAAGTGATTGCAGATCAGAACTGTTGAAGGCACTGGGTGGAAGAGAAAACCTGCAGGGTCATGGTTGGGGACTGCTGGTTTACACACCACCCTCCTGTCTCCCACCTCATGCGCGAGTCAAGGCTGCTCCTGCACACCACACCATAAAAAATGGCCGCTGTCACCACCGTCAAAGCAGAGTGTTCTGAGCATGAACAGTCTGCTCTGCCCTGAAATGTCCATTCTTCCATTTAGAACAGTTGCTGGGAACACGGTCTCACCCAGCTCAGCAGCTGGCAGAGGCTCCTGTTTGTGTTTAAACACAACAACAGAGTTGCAGAGGTGCTCACATTATTTTCTGACAGGATATTGAAGTGTCTCTGTCAGCTGCCAAATCTAAAGAAGCCCCTACACGCTTAAAACGTGTTAAAAACAGCACAACTGTGTGTCTAGATGAGGACGACAACAAAATGGGTCAATTTTGACCCAGTTCTTGTGTTAATATATTTGACATGTTTGTTGTGTTAAAATGTTTTTACACATTTATGTGTTAAAATTACACAATTGTGTGTTGTATGGTGTAATTGTGTACATGGTGACCATGTTAACATGTACACTAATAAACCGGTTATGATTGGATTTCTGGAGTTATCTGATTATTGAAGTGACCATGTAAACAGAATAAGCCGATAAAGCCCTTGTAACCGAGGTCATTAACTCAAGTGGTTTACCCTCCAATAATTTGTTTATTCAGGGAATGTAAACGCGACAAAACTGATTATTGCCATTATCGGTTTATTCCCAGAAATCTGTTTATTCTGACCATGTAACTGAGGTCAATGATCACCACAGGGAAGTGATCTCTCAACGATCGCTCAACAATCTCATTGATCTCCCAATGATCTCTCAGCGATCTTTCAATGAACTCTGTTGGTCTTTCATCAAATGCTCAGCAATCCCTCACTGATCCCTCCCATCTCTACCTTTGGGGTAGAAAAATTTGGCATTCACTGAAAGATTGCTGAGAGATCATTGGGAGATCGATGAGATTATTGAGCAGTCAATGAGAGCTCAACGAGCTCCCAAACACTTAAACTGAAACAGTTGTGTTAAGGCTTTAGGAGATCATTGAGAGATCAGGTCAGTTTTTGATCTCTCAATGGTCACCCAATGATCTCAGTCTGTGTAAAGGCGCCCTTAGAGTTTTCTCAAGCTTTTCATTTTTGTAGTGCCTGGGTTTTTCCTCATCACTGATAAATAAACACAAACAGCGTACATGCCAGCAGTACAAAAACAAATCAGTCCCTTCCCTCTTTGCTCTATGAATCATGAGGTGAGCTGGAATGTTCAGTCAAAATGTAAATTATTTTAGCATGGCAGCCTATAGGAAGAAAAAAATGTGCACATTTTAGAGCTCCTTTACAAAATTTTTATTTTAAAAAGTCAAATGTAAAAAAAAAAAGTCAGTCGATAGATCTTTCACAAAACATGATGAAACAGCCAACATGACTGGAACAATTCATTCTGCTGAGGAAAACCGACGTGAATGAAAGCTCTGGGAAATCACTGAGTTTGTTTCGTCAACGCTGAGGTCAAAACTGAACAAAAGATCATGTTACTCCAGCAGGAAACTGTGCAAAGAGAGAAAAGCCATGTGAAAAATCACACACCTTTCCCCCTGCAAGTCTTAAAAATAGGCAGTAATTAGATCTCAGTGGAGAATTAAAAATAAATGATTTCTTCTTTATTAATGTGGTCCCCCCCTCCAGTCACCAGCCTTCCTGCCTGACTCTCTCTCGCTCTCCCCTCTCCTGTCTATATTTAAGCAGCAGAGATCACAGGACCCGAGACTCGTCTCATGTGTCCTCAACAAATAACACGCAGGGCGAGCTATTACTTGTATGAAAGTGTGCATGTGCTTATGTGCCGCCGTGCATGGCAGGTGTGTCAAACAACACAGTGTAACTCCATTAGCAGTGACTGGAATCTGAGGCAGACTGAGACCCCCCACAGAAAGGGGAGAATGACTGACATATTGATAGACTTTAATAGTGACTTTACATGCAGGCTGCTGCTGCTGCTACAAACTGTGTCTAGACATGTCAGTTTGTGTTGCAAATTGCGTAACAGGGTTAGACTTGTACTACACTACAGAATACATAGAAAGAGTACTGAACTGTGAAGAGGTCCAGTGAAACAGACCACTGCACTGAAACATAAAATTGTTTTAGAGACGGTAGAAATGCCTCCAGGTTGAAATGAACCAGTGGGGGTTTATAGTGTAACCAAAGGCATCATGCAATGAAATGATGAAAGAATCCTGAGTAGAAATTTATGTGAATGACTGGCCCCATCATCTAAAGAGCTAATCAACAGTGGGAGAAAAACATGTCATCAGATGTCTAATTTCATAGCTGTGAAGTGGAAGGAATGCGTATTTGTTGGCCAATTTTCTTCAGGGTTTTTCAGCCTCAAAACTCTCAACACTAAAGCTCACATCACAAGCCCCCTTTGTTCATTTCCAATATTTTGGCAAGATCAGATTTGCATGACATGACAGCTCACAATCCCAATTATCCACATCAACGGAGTCCAGGCGTGGGTGGGTGGGTCATCTGAGTCTGCACATCTTTTCTCGAACTCAAAAGGAAATGATGTAGGGTGGCACGACTTGGCACACAAGTTGACCATGGGAGTACTATGTATGGCTATGCTTTTGGGATCAAACGGGCAAAGGTCAAGGTCACAGGGTCATGAAATGTCAAAATCAGTTTGGGCTTATAGTGAAATTATATGAGAGATAGAACCACTACTTTTTAACAAAACCTAAAATAAGGTCTGGGACACCTCTTGAATGTCCAATGACCTTGACCTTGCATTCGACCTTGAAGATTGACAAGGTCTGAATATGGTCACGGTGTCCCATCAGAACTGAAGCTGAAAGTCAACCAGGGATTTTCCCTACTACATGACATTCCTGAACCTGAACCTGAACCTGATTCCAACAGGGAAAACATGCGGGAAAAAAAAAACATGCAGCTCATGAGACTTTCATACCGGATCGGTCAAGGCCCAGGTTAACAATGGCCACCACCGGTGCTGTTAACCGACAGGGTGCTGGTGGAAATTGGGCTACTGTTGGTTGAAGATCAAGGATGAAGAGAGAGAAAGGGAAAGGTAGAAGTGTGAAGGTGAGAGTAGGAACTTTAAGTGTAGGGACTATGACTGGTAAAAGGCAGAGACTTGGCTGATATGATGGAGAGAAAAAAGGTAGATATACTGTGTGTTCAAGAAACCAGGTGGGAGGGAAGCAAGGCTAGGAGCACTGGAGGTGGATTTAAACTGTTCTACCATGGTGTGGCTAGAAAGAGAAATGGAGTAGGAGTAATCATGAAGGAAGAGTCTGTGAAGAACGTTCAGGAGGTAAAGAAGGAGTCAGACAGAATCATGAGTCTGACGCTAGAAGTCAAAGGTGTGATGTTGAATGTTGTCAGTGCATATGCCCCACAAGTTGGATGTCAGGTAGAAGAGAAAGAGGAATTCTGGGGTAAGTTGGATAAAGTGGTAGAAAGTGTTCCCGGGGGGAGAGAGTGGTGATTGGAGAGGACTTTAATGGGCATGTAGGTGAAGGGAATAGAGGTGATGAGGAGTAGATATGGTCTTTAGGAGAGAAATGTGGAAGGACAGATGGTTGTGGATTTTGCTAAAAGGATGGAAATGGCTGTGGTTAACACATACTTCAAGAAGAGAGAGGAACATAGGGTGACTTACAAGAGTGGAGGAAGGTGCACACAGGTGGACTACATCTTATGCAAAAGGAGAAATCTGAAAGAGATAGACTGCAAGGTGGTGGCAGGGGAGAATGTAGTTAGACAGCATCGGATGGTAGTCTGTAGGATGACTTTGGAAAGCAAGAAGAGGAAGAGAGTGAAGGCAGAG
Organism: Pholidichthys leucotaenia; assembly: GCA_020510985.1. Taxonomy (NCBI): domain Eukaryota; kingdom Metazoa; phylum Chordata; class Actinopteri; order Cichliformes; family Pholidichthyidae; genus Pholidichthys; species Pholidichthys leucotaenia. The sequence continues at coordinate 282,331,910 of CM035846.1, forward strand.
CCAAAGATTAAGTGGGGGAAGTTACAGAAGGAAGAAGGTTGCACAGAGTTCAGGAAGGAGTTGATACAGGCTCTGGGTGGTAGGGAAGAATTACCAGATGACTGGGAAAGTACAGTAAAAGTATTGAGGGAAATAGGTAGAAAGATATGTGGTGTATCCAATGGACAGAAAAAGGAAGACAAGGAGACTTGGTGGTGGAGTGAAGAGGTACAGGAAAGTATCCAAAGGAAGAGGTTAGCAAAGAAAAAGTGGGATAATCGGGGAGATGAAGAAAGTAGACAGGAGTATTTGGTATCTAGGCACATGGCACAGAGAGAGGTGGCAAAGGCAAAGGAAAAGGCATATAGTGAGTTGTATGAGAGGCTGGATACCAAGGAAGAAGAAAAGGAGTTTCATTGACTGACTAGACAGAGAGATCGAGTTGGAAAGGATGTACAGCAGATTAGGTTGAATAAGGACAGAAATGATATTGTACTAATAAATGATGAGTGTGTTGAGAAGGTGGAAGGAGTACTTTGAAGAGCTGATGAATGAAGAAAATGAGAGAGAGAGAGAGAGAGAGAGAGAGAGAGAGAGAGAGAGAGAGAGAGAGAGAGAGAGAGAGAGAGAGAGAGAGAGAGAGGATGGATGAAAGAAAGATGGTGAGCAAGGAAGTGAGGGCAAGCCGGAAGTGAGGGCAGCTTTGAAGAGGATGAAGAATGGCAAGGCAGTTGGTCCAGATGACATACCTGTGGAGGTATGGAGATGTTTAGGAGAGATGGCAGTGGACTTTTTAACCAGGTTGTTTAACACAATCTTGGAGAGTGAGAGGATGCCAGAGGAGTGGAGAAGAAGTGTTTTGGTACCAGTTTTCAAGAACAAAGGTGATGCTCAGAGCTGTAGTAACTACAGAGGCATAAAGTTGATCAGCCACACTATGAAGATGTGGGAAAGAGTTGTTGAAGCCAGGTTAAGAGTAGACTTAAAGGGACAATCAGTGAGCAGCACTACGGTTTCATGCCAAGAAAGAATACTGCAGATGCAATGTTTGCTCTAAGAGTGCTGATGGAGAAGTATAGAGAAGGTCAGAAGGAGTTGCATTGTGTCTTTGTGGCTCTAGAGAAAGCATATGATAGGGTGGCAAGAGAAGTGTGGTACTGTATGAGAAAGTCAGGAGTGGCAGAGAAGTATGTGAGGGTGGTACAGGGCATGTATGAGGACAGCGAGATGGTGGTGAGGTGTGCTGTAGGAGTGACAGATGGATTCAAGGTGGGGGTGGGATTACATCAGGGATCGGCTCTGAGCCCCTTCTTGTTTGCCGTGGTGATGGACAGGCTGACAGACGAGGTCAGGCAGGAGTCCCCGTGGACCATGATGTTTGCAGACAACATTGTGATCTGTAGTAAGAGTAGGGAGCAGGTGGAAGAGAACCTGGAGAGGTGGAGGTATGAGATGGAGAGAAGAGGAATGAAAGTCAGTAGAAGCAAGACAGAATACATGAGTGTGAATGAGAGGGAGGAAGGTGCAATGGTGAAGATGCAACGAGTAGAGGTAGTGAAAGCACATGAGTTTAAATACTTGGGGTCAACCATCCAAAGCAATGCAAAATACACGAGAGATGAAGAAGAGAGTGCAGGTAGGGTGGAGTGGGTGGAGATGAGTGTTGGGGCGATTTGTGACAGAAGGATAGCAGCATGAATGAAAGAGAAGCTTTACAAGATGGTAGTGAGACCTGCTATGTATGGTTTGGAGACCCTGACACTGACAAAAAGACAGGAAAGAGAGCTGGAGGTGGCAGAGTTGAAAATGCTAAGATTCTCATTGGGAGTGACAAGATTAGAAATGAGTATATCAGAGGGACAGCTCAGGTTGAGCGGTTTGGAGAGAAAGTAAGAGAGGCAAGGCTGAGATGGTTTGGACATGTGCAGAGGAGGGATAGTGGATATATTGGACAAAGGATGTTGAAGATGGAGCTTCCAGGCAGGAGGAAAAGAGGAAGACCACAGAGAAGATTCATGGATGTAGTGAAGGAGGACATGGAGAGGGTTGGTGTTACAGAGGAAGATGCAAGGGATAGAGTGAGATGGAGGCAGATGATCCGCTGTGGCGACCCCTAAAGGAAGCAGCTGAAAGAAGAAGAAGAAGATATGACATTCCAACAGGGATAGGTGTGGGTCTGCATTTCTGCTGACTGCAATTCTTGTTACAAGTAACTTTTAATTGACTTGAATATGAACTTCGACAAAAACGTGCACATGCGTACATCAATACAAGACGGCATGGTTGGATATTTTATTTCATTGTTGCGGGGACAATAAACAGAATATTTTCTCAAGAGTAAAAATTGAGGGAGACACTGTAAGTATTACTATAGTCAGGGCCATTAAGACTGTGTGTGGCGGGGGCATGTTTTTAGAATCAGGAATTGACAAAGAAAAGTAAAATTTCCGATGGAAAAAAGTTGTGAATTTATGAGAAAAAAGCTGCACAGTTACAATACAAGAGTCACAAATTCATGAAGGGTGCAAATTTACAAAAAAAAAAAAAAAGTCTCATATATATGAGAAAAAGTTGTAAATTTACCAAAAACAACAACTTTGCATTTATGCTTAGTATTTATGCTTTAAATGCATTCTATTTAGTTGTGGAACATGGTACTGGGGGGGATTCTTTTTTTTCTAGGGTGGGAGGAACATGTCCTGATGATGCCTGTTTTGACAGACCACGAGTTTTGTTTTGACTGTTTTCATGTCTACCTAAAACTTGAACTATTCTACTGGGAGAGCAACAGCTGAAGGGGCTGGTTTGCTGCTAAGAAAAACGTGGAAGGAAAGGCAGAGACCAGGCGCAGGGAAGAGCAACCATCACTCTAAAACTGGAAGCTGCATGACCGTGAATTCCATTTTCTTTTCGTTTGTGACGTTATTCGTGTGATCCTTTAAGTATGCGATAACCTGAAGCGACTTTTCCACCAGACAGCGAGCTGATAGGTATATATTGAGGTGAAGGTCACAGTATATAAATCATTCATATAGTTTAAAAGACAGATTTCAATATTTAGTAGCATCACTTGCTAATAATATTTATGCCAAAATCTTTTTTTTTTTACCAACTTTTTAGCACAAACATACTGTATCCATGACAGAATTAAAATTATGCACAATAAAATGAAATAAAAACAGTAAGGTAGAAACATTCTGTTGTGTACATTATGCTGAAATCCAGTCATCCTACAGCTGAATATTACACAGGAAGTCCTCGCTCTCTTCAGTCTGTGTGGTCGTTACAGTAGCTGTGGCTGCAGGGGAGCCGATGTCCTCCAGCAGCATTTTTCCCAGAGCTGCATCTTCTGGGCTGAGCTCTTCTCCTTTGGTCATTACATACACGAAATATTCAAAACCTTCCCCGTAGCTCTGATGTTTGACCGACCACTTGTACTCGGCGCAAGCATAGAGGCGTTTTCTGAAGAAGGGCTGGGCGAAGGTAACAGAGATGAACCGTCCGCCTGGTTTCAAGCAGCGACTTACCTAAGAGAACAAGGAAAAAAAAAAAACAAGAGAAAAAAAGTAACAAAATGTTAAAAATTTCATTCAAAAATTGTAATCTTCTCAATGAAAATGAAATGTTGAGTGTTATCTTCTTTTGAGGAATTTCATTCTTTAATCGCCATGCAAAAGAAGAGACAAGGACTTCATTTACTGACTTATTTGTGAAAAAATGCCTGTCAACAACAACATCCCCCCCCCACACACACACATTGTTGTTAGTAGAAGTGACACTGGAAGGGTTCGTCACTCGTTTCTTTATTTATGCTAAGCACCAAGCAGGAAACCAAAAGCTATGATTTGTTCCCCTTCTTCTTATAGGCATTTTCAAAAAGAACAAGAAACATGAACAAACAAAAGAAAGATTTCTGAGCTGCACTGGTATTTGGTAGGGGTGGGACACAAGATCGATTCATTGATGGATCAGGATACTTGACACTAATGATGATGCACCGATCCCTAAATGCATGGACTGATCTTTTATTAATTATGTATATTCATGTAAACGTTGCATACTCTCTTGGGTATTCAACCAGTTGAGTTTTCAGTCCACTAGATGGTGCAAAGCAAGCACCCAGTCAAGTGAAGTCAGAGCTTGTCTAGATGTCGAGATTTACATCCAGCTTTGAAAGTTAGGAAGCAGTTAGTTTAAAGTTAGCTTAAATGTTAGTCCTTTTTTGGATTTTATAACGAAGATGGACGACCTTGACATGACACACAACCTGCAAAACCTGCACAAAAAAAAAGAAAACATGCAGGCCAGCACACGTCTCGGAGCAGCGTTAGCAACAGCTAAGCTAAAAACACACAGCATGGAGCTTGCAAGCAGCGCTTGGAGAAAAAGTATTGTTTATTTATGAAGCGCATTTCAAAGACATATAGTCACAAAGGGCTGTACAATAAAAAAAGAATAAAAGGAATTTCCATCCATCCATCCATCCATCTTCTACCACTTAATCCTTTTCGGGTTGCGGGGGGTCTGGAGCCTATCCCAGCATCTTTGGGCGAGAGACAGGGTACACCCTGGACAGATCACCAGTCCATCGCAGGGCCAACACAGAGAGACAGACAATCATTCACTCTCACATTTATACCTAAGGACAATTTAGAATCTCCAGCTGATGCCAATTAACCTCTTGCACTCCGGGATACCGCGGGCGGTCACGTCTCTGCATCCTAGTGCGTCCTCGTGCGTCCTAGTGTACACTGTGCATCTCAGTGCGCACTGAAAAAAAAAAAAAGCTGCATTTCCGTTCTTCCACTACAGACACAGCCGCGAACAGAAAGCCAAAGGAGTGCTTTGATTGGTTTAGATTTGATTGACCTCTCATTCGACTAATAAGAGCCTTGAATTGGGTTTCTGAAACCTTGAAGAACCAATGACTGAAAACCTAGCAAGAAGGACCCGCCTACCAACAGCTGCGAATACAACGAGCCAATTGAAGCAGAGAAGTTCAACGATTGAAAGCGTGCGTCCTGTGTGTAAAATCTGTTTTGTGTAAGCCGCTGTGTGTAACGGTAGCGTTCGCCAGTCTTTTTATTACTACTGTTCTTATTTGTTTTGAAAAATCGTTCTCCAAAACCGCAATCATGGAAGCGCAAAACCGCAATAATGGAATCATGGTCTGACCCGGTTGCGTGACCAGAACCACGAGTCGTAACAAGCGGACCAGCGTCATGTTCGTCAGACAGTGAGGAAGAGAAGTTCGCCAGCGACACTGCTGTTGTGGACAGGTAAGTGTTATAAGCTAAATTATTCTTTATCCCTGAAAATTGTAATCAAAAATGACTTTTGACCGATCGGTAATTACAACTGTGCATCATCGCCACATGACGGACCGTTGACGGACCGTTTTTTTGTGCGCTGAGCTCCTCTGTAGCGGGGGGGGGGGGGGAAGAGTTGTTATCCTCTACATTGCAGATATTTTAGTATAATTTTTATTGCACTGTAGGTTATTTTTTCTTGTAAAAAAAAAAAAGGCCACACATTTTTTACGTGGCATGCTTCTTTGTGTGTGGGGGGGCTTGTTTGTTCATTCATTCATTCATGAATGAATAAACAACCCCCCCACACACACACATACACAGCCCTGAGTGTCACCTTTCATTAGAGCCCAAGATGAAGCTTCTATATTGAATCATTCAAAAGTTACAGACGTTTTTCCAAACTGTGCCATTTGGCACAATTTGGCACAGTTCAAAAACGCCTGGGAACAACCTGAGAAAAAAGCTGTGTAATATATTCATTTTTTGTGGTATTGCTACAAAATTTTGACCTCAGCTGGATAACACTTGGTTCTACATTTCTGTTGCATTTTCCAGCCCGGATCTGACAGCTGTGTGTTATTTGCAAGCATTTGTATCTAAAAAAAACACCAAGGCAAACTTTATTTTCTTCAAGTTCAGTATGTTTAGATGACTGTAACTCAGTGGCAGGAGCACTTAGAGCGATTATGACTGTTTTGCCAAAAAATTCAAAGTGTTTTCTTTTAAATGAGAACAACCCCATGAAGATGCTGCAAAGGATTGAAGAACAGCTTTTGATTTACTTTGGGTACGTTATTTTTAGGCGTTTTTAGGGAAATTGACCAGAGTGCAAGGGGTTAACCTAACTTGCATGTTTTGGGCCTGTGGGAGAAAACTGGAGTACCCGAAGTAGACTCACGCAGATACGGGGAGAACATGCAAACCCCACGCAGAAGGGTCACCAATGATCTGGGAGTGGGATCAAACCCACTATGGTCAGGGGTGGAATCGATCCCGTGACCTTCTTGCTGTGCTGACACAGTGCTAACCACTGCACCATCGTGCTGCCGTAAAAGGAATTTGATAGATAAAAATAATTTTATAAACACAAAAACAAGTTAAAACACAAGATTAAAATAATTTAAAAATATCAGACTTAGCATTAAAAAGCAGCTGAATTGAAACTCAACAGAAAGCCTTGTTAAAAAAAAAGGTTTTCAGCTGCTTTTTAAGAATCCACAGAGTCAGATAAACAGCTGGAGTGGGAGTCTATTCCAAATAACTCCGTCCACCGCTCTCCGTTTGTGCAGAGACACGTTTCTGTGGAAAATGAAACCCCAAGAATACTTTATTATATGGAAGCAATGTCAACAGTTTCACTTTGGAACATGGTTTGAGGTTGAATAAGGTGAAAAAAAATGTTAAAGGTATGGTATTATTATACTCAATATCACGATATTGTGATTATCATTGAATCGTGATAAGATCTTAACTTCTTAACCCTTTTGGGTCGCGGGGGGTTGAAGCATATCTTGGCTTCTTTGCACGAAAGCCAAAGTACACCCTGGAGAGTTCACCAACGCACAGAAACAGGTGACCACCACTCTCACATTCATAGTGGTAATTCAGAATCTCCAGTGAATGCCAGTTAACTGTGGGAGGAAGCTGGAGTATGTGGAGGAAGCCCACGCAGACAAGGGAAGAGCATGCTAACTCCACACAGATAGGTCCCAGCTGGCCAGCTCATGGATTTGAGCGCAGAACCCACCATGCTGCCCGATCCGGACATCCCTACTGATTATATACTCACATACAGTGGGGCAAGAAAGTATTTAGTCAGCCACCAGTTGTGCAAGTTCTCCCACTTAAAAGATGAGAGAGGTCTCCAATTTTCATCATAGGTATACCTCAACTATGAGAGACAAAATGAGGAAAAAAAATCCAGAAAATCACATAGAAGGATTTTTAATGAATTAATTGGTAAATTCCTCGGTAACATAAGTATTTCGTCACCTACAAACAAGCAAGATTTCTGGCTCTCACAGACCTGTAACTTCTTCTTTAAGAGGCTCCTCTGTCCTCCACTCGTTACCTGTATTAATGGCACCTGTTTGAACTCGTTATCAGTATAAAAGACACCTGTCCACAACCTCAAACAGTCAGACTCCAAACTCCACTATGGCCAAGACCAAAGAGCTGTCAAAGGACACCAGAAACAAAATTGTAGATCTGCACCAGGCTGGGAAGAATGAATCTGCAATAGGTAAGCAGCTTGGTGTGAAGAAATCAACTGTGGGAGCAATTATTAGAAAATGGAAGACATACAAGACCACTGATAATCTCCCTACATCTGGGGCTCCACGCAAGATCTCACCCCGTGGGGTCAAAATGATCACGAGAACGGTGAGCAAAAATCCCAGAACCACACAGGGGGACCTAGTGAATGACCTGCAGAGAGCTGGGACCAAAGTAACAAAGGCTACCATCAGTAACACACTACGCCGCCAGGGACTCAAATCCTGCAGTGCCAGACGTGTCCCCCTGCTTAAGCCAGTACATGTCCAGTCCCATCTGAAGTTTGCTAGAGAGCATTTGGATGATCCAGAAGAGGATTTGGAGAATGTCATATGGTCAGATGAAACCAAAATAGAACTTTTTGGTAAAAACTCAACTTGTCGTGTTTGGAGGAGAAAGAACACCATACCTACTGTGAAGCATGGGGGTGGAAATATCATACTTTGGGGCTGTTTTTCTGCAAAGGGACCAGGACGACTGATCCGTGTAAAGGAAAGAATGAATGGGGCCATGTATCGTGAGATTTTGAGTGAAAACCTCCTTCCACCAGCAAGGGCATTGAAGATGAAACATGGCTGGGTCTTTCAGCATGACAATGATCCCAAACACACTGCCCGGGCAACGAAGGAGTGGCTTCGTAAGAAGCATTTCAAGGTCCTGGAGTAGCCTAGCCAGTCTCCAGATCTCAACCCCATAGAAAATCTTTGGAGGGAGTTGAAAGTCTGTGTTGCCCAGCGACAGCCCCAAAACATCACTGCTCTAGAGGAGATCTGCATGGAGGAATGGGCCAAAATACCAGCAACAGTGTGTGAAAACCTTGTGAAGACTTACAGAAAACATTTGACCTCTGTCATTGCCAACAAAGGGTATATAACAAAGTATTGAGATGAACTTTTGTTATTGACCAAATACTTATTTTACCGAGGAATTTACCAATTAATTCATTAAAAATCCTTCAATGTGATTTTCTGGATTTTTTTTTCTTATTTTGTCTCTCATAGTTGAGGTATACCTATGATGAAAATTGGAGACCTCTCTCATCTTTTAAGTGGGAGAACTTGCACAATTGGTGGCTGACTAAATACTTTTTTACCGCACTGTACTAGGTCTATAACTTTATGGTATGGCATTTTCGTTTACACTATGAAAGGAGCTGAGTTAGACAATAATGTCCCTTATTGCTAAAGTCTGCATGTCGGTTGAGTTTTAAAAGATTTATTTATCAGTGTGTTTGAAAGTTCCAGTAATCGAGCATCCTACTTTGCGTAGGTTTGCTAAAACAATTACACGTATCTCTGACAAAGCTCAATTCTGAACAAAACCTGTGGGCTTGTTTAAAAAGTGTATAATTGTCTGACTGATCACCATTATATTGACGGGGAAATGTTATTATAAGAGATGAATGGAGCTTTCAAAGTAAAACCTGAGTGGTGATAAATCATTTTTTCCTAAGGCAATGTTACAGGAGAACTAATGTTCTAAACTAAATTCAAATATGAGACACAGAATTTCTGTGGCTGCTTCTTTGTTATACAACCTGAGATGAAACTTCACTAATAAATTAAAGGGGGAAAAAACCCAAAACGAAACAATGATGTTTAAGGAAGATGGTCCTTTCGAACGATAGTCCTTCATTTAGTTTGAGGCACTCAGCTTTTCTGTCCAGATTTCCTGCTGCTAAACCACACAGTCCGATAACATGGTGTGACAGCAACTTGGAGGTCGTTTCTAAGGCTGTTTCTAATGCGGTGCTTTTGAACCTTTTTTTGAGCCAAGAAACTCTTGTTACATCAAATCAGCAAAAAAATCTTGCAGCACCCCACCAACCAAAAATATTGCAAAGTGTAACACTGTAGCCTATTACAGCATATATAATGACAGTTTAGTCTTGTTTATACTCACTCAGTGTGAAACCTAGGCTGTTTACACAAACATAAAGCTGATATCCTAGCAGGAACTGCAGAAAGGCATAAACGAAACTCTTCCTCCACAGGTCTCAGTTTCTCTCTACTTTGTTAGTTTTTATAGCAGTCAGGCTTGAAAAGCCCAGGTTTTTTCTCATTAACTTTACCTGTTTTGACATGTGCTCATGGAGATTAACACAATAATAATAATAATAATAATGGCTTGCAAAGCCCACTCGACTTCCGGTTATGGCTGCCACGTGAGAAGGACACGTCTCACTCTGCTCTGCTCCTGGAGAAAAAAAAATCAGCAAATAACTCTCTCATTTGGGACAGAACGTATCCCAGCGTTTGGGCGAGGATATGTCGGTGAAGCCTAAGGCTGGAAAATCAGGTAGAGGAAAAAGCGAGCCGCCGAAACAGTCCAAATTAACGGACTTTCAGGTCTGTGACGCAGCAGATAAAGCTCCATATATGGCGGAGGAAGCTAGCAGCGGTGCGGTATCTGCGGGAAACGGCACAGGTGCGGTGCTAGCTGCCATAAGTTCAATGAGAGCAGACTTTTCCTCTAAATTTGATGGGATTATGGCAGCGTTGGAAGGAATGAGAAAGGAATTGGGTGACTGTGTAGAACGAATGGCGCAGGTGGAGCTTCGTGTCTCTAGTGCTGAAGATGACGTCACCTGTCTTCAATTAAAGGTGCGCACTTTGGGAAAAAAAAATGTCTGGAAGATAATGTCCTGGATTTGGAGTCCCGGTCGAGACGGAACAACTTGAGGCTGGTGGGTCTACCGGAGGAATCCGAAGGTCGGGACTCATGTTCCTTTCTGGAAAAGTGGATTCCGGAGGCGCTGGGCAGCGCGGAGCTGCAATCAGCAATGGTTCTGGAAAGCGCACACCGTATTGGCCCACGGAGAGATAAGGGACCACCGAGGACCTTAATTATGAAGTTCCTCAGCAACAGAGACAGGATGAAGATCTTCAACGCTGCATGAGCTAAAGGAGAGATTAAACACCAGGACCAGCAGGTGCGGTTCTACCCAGATTTGGCCACAGGAATCCAACAATTGAGGAAGCAGTTTGATCCCGTACGTAAAAAGCTGCGCAACCTTGGGATTCGTGATGGTGTAATTTATCCTGCGAGACTGTTGACCTCGTATGGGGGCAGAACCCACATCTTCAAGACCCCAGAGGAGGCGCAGGAGTTCATCAAGAAGATCCAAGAAGAGACTGGTGGGAGCTAAGCATGAACAAAATATAAGGTAGAATATTTAAGCATTTGCACAGGCATCTGACTGACTTGAAGCAAATAGCAAATTTACAAAATATAGATTGTATTATATATTAAAAAAAAACCTATGATGTACAAAGTTGCTAAAAATTTTGGAGTTAAGTTGGAAAACTACAGAGGAGAGTTAATGTTATGTCATTTAAAGCAGTAGAGTTAGGGTGATTGGGAGGATGAAGAAGGAGTGGCTTTGGCTGTTCCTCGTGGGTGTGGAGCGGTCGATGGCTATATCGGGAGATGGAATTTTTCTTTTGATTTTGGGGGGATCGCCACAAATGTGGGAAGGGGAATTTGTTTGTGTGTAGTTTGTAGGATGAATGTTCAACCACTCATTTTTTTGCTTCTCTGTATGAGCATGTTTACACTGCAAGGTAATCCCAAACTCCCTATTGATCATAAACCAAAGCGTTAATCTTAATTTAACTTCATGGAATTGCAGAGGTCTACAAAATTTAAAAAAACTTAAACAAGTTATGAATAAAATAAAAGACATGGGTTCAAAAATTGTGTTTTTACAAGAAACTCATCTAATAGAGGAGGATGTAAAAAGAATTAGGAGTAGATGGCAAGGAAGTGTTTTCACCTCATCATTTTCATCCCGAGCCAGGGGAGTTATGACTCTCATACATAAATCAGTCCCATTTCAAGTGAAAAATGTAATTGGAGACAAATTTGGAAGATATGTAATCATTCAAGGATCTTTGCTATTAGAAAATATAAATTTGGTGAACTTATATGGTCCCAATATACTGTAGATGATCAAAAGTTCTTTGCTAATTTATTTCTTATCTTATCATCACTTACAGGGCAACATATAATAGCAGGGGATTTTAATTGTACATTGAATCCCTGTATAGACAGATCAACAGGACTGGACTGTACGCACAATGGATGTAGGATGACCATTAATCATTTTATGAAAGAATTGAGATTGCTAGATATATGGAGAGAAATGAAACCACAAGTTAAAGCCTACTCTTGTTATTCCAGTACCTACAAGACATTCTCACGTATTGATTATTTTTTGATCTCCACAGAATTAAGGTCCAAGATTCAAAACTGCTTTTATGATAACATCGTGATCTCTGATCATGCACCCTGCTGTCTAATATATGTAGATAAAAAATTGACAAAGGAATCAGGTAGATGGCAATTTCAGCATAAATGGCTTCAGGATGAGGAATTTGTCAAGTACATAGAAAAACAGATAGATGAGTTCTTTGACATCAATACTACACAAACATCAGCATGTGTAAAGTGGGAGGCTTTCAAAGCTTTTATTAGGGGACATATTATTAGTTATACAGGTTCAAAATCTAAGAAGACTTGAGAGGAGAGAGCCCAATTGGAACATAAAATAAAAAGTCTTCAAGAAAAAGTGTATGCAGGAAGTGATCCAAGGTTGGAGAACGAATTACTGATTTTGAGAGCTGAATATGACAAAAAATCAGCGAATAGAGCTGCCTCGAGTCTTCTAAGATTGAAACAATCTTTTTATGAACAAGGTGAAAAATCAGGAAAATTATTGGCATGGCAGATTAAACAATTAGAATTTAAAACACCAATTACCAGTATTATAAGTAATGGACAGGTAGTTATAGATCCTTTAGAAATTAATAGAGCCTTTAGAGATTACTATGAAAAATTATATGATACCAAAAATGAATCTGATTTAACAAAACTAAATGGGTTTTTGAACGAACTATCTATACCGTGTATTCCAAATGAAAACAGGGAGATATTGGAGTCTAAAATTAGTCAAGAAGAAGTTGGGCTAGCCATTGATAATATGAAATCAGGAAAAAGTGCAGGACCAGATGGTCTTCCAGTTGACCTTTCTAAAAAATTTAAGAATAAATTAATAAAACCTTTTTTGGAAATGGTTTTAGAAGCATTCCAAAATAGTAATTTACCATCATACATGAATAATGCCTTAATTATACTGTTGCCAAAACCAGGTAAACCCTTTAATAAATGTGAAAATATGAGACCAATAAGCCTATTAAATGCCGACCTTAAGATAATCTGTAAAATTTTAGCAAGACGAATACAAGAAATTTTACCAAATATTATTAATCGAGATCAGAATGGCTTTATAAAGGGAAGACAAGGCTTCCATAATGTAAGAAGACTATTTAATATTATTTATTCTAATAAAGAAGCACTGGATACAGCTCTCCTATCACTGGACGCCGAAAAGGCCTTTGATAGAGTCGAATGGCCCTTTCTTTTTGAAGTCTTACAAAGGTTTGGACTTGGAAATAATTTCATAAAATGGGTTCAGATAATATACAATAATGCTACAGCAGAAATCCTAACAAATAACAATATTTCAAAATCAATAAAAATCAATAGAGGATGTCGACAAGGCTGTCCACTTTCACCTTTACTGTTTACTATGGCAATTGAACCTTTAGCGATGGCGATACGTTTACATTCACAAATATATGGAATTAAAGTTGGACCAACAGAACATAAAATCTCCCTGTACGCCGATGACATAATTTTGTTTATGTCGAATCTTAAAAAATCAATTCCGACCTTGTTGAATTTAATAAAGAATTTTGGGGAAATATCAGGATATAAAATAAATAAAACTAAATCTTCAATATTAATGCTAAATGAGACCCAGAGAAATTACCCAGCCCCTGAGGTAAATCAATTCAACGTTGTAAATCAGTTTAAATATTTAGGAATCCAAATTGTGCCTAAGCTAGAATCAGTCGCCAACTGAACTATGAAGTCAGCTATTGTCAACTATGAAGCCTTAATGACAGATATCAATGAGTTAATTCAGAGATGGATGTCACTACCAATGTCGATGATCGGGAGGATCAATATACTTAAAAGTAATATTTTACCTAAAATACTTTATTTATTTCAATACATTCCCTTACCACCACCTTTAGATTTATTCTCAAGAATTAAAAAAAAGTTAGTGGAATTTATATGGAACAACAGGAGGGCTAGATTACGTCTGTCTTTATTATATTTACCATTTGATCGTGGAGGTCTGAAATGTCCAAATTTTATGTTGTATTATTGGTCGGCACAACTGAGGTCTATGACATATTATTTTTCATTAAATGATCTCCCTCGCTGGACTGAAATGGAATCATACAATTTACCTTTACCTCTTCCCATATTCATATACTCAGATTCGGCAAAAAAATTACAAAAACAAGTTAAAAATCCATTTGTAAAGCATATGATCAAAATATGGTGTGAAACTAAAAACTATTTAAAAGAACCACACTTATTGTCACAATTTAGCCCAATATGGGGTAATCAATATTTTAAACCAGGGAGAGCGGATGCTGTATTTAAAGTATGGAATTTAAAAGGGATTCAAAAGATTCAAGATTTATATTTGCCATGTGCAGATAACATAATGTCTTTTGAAGAGCTGAGGATCAAATTTAATCTTAATAGAACACATTTTTTAAAATATCTTCAACTTAGAAACTTTATTCGATCAAATCAAAATAAAGCTCTCACTCGACCTATTTATTCATCCTTGGAAAAAATGTTGATGAAAGATAGTAAAAGAAAGGGTATTATTTCAGAGTTTTATAACTCATTGACACTATCCTCAAGTGAAAATTCACTGAAAAGATTAAACTACTGGAAAGAAGATCTGCAAACTGAAATTTCAGAGGAACAATGGGAATTGGCTTGTACAGAAGCTCAAACCAAATCAATAAATGTACGTCTTAAATTGATACATTTTAAATGGTTAATGCGGATGTATGTTACACCGGAGGAGTTAAATAGATATAACAAAAACATACCAGATACGTGCACAAAATGCATGGAAAGTAAAGGAACCCTATTTCATTGTTTATGGGAATGTAGAATAATTAGAATGTTTTGGGAAGAGGTGAGGGTAACAATTGAAAAAATAATCTCAAAACAAATCATATTGAATCCTAAACTGTTTTTGTTGGGTCTGTACCCAGAAAAGCATAACTTTAATAAAAGTGAAAGAACATTCATAGACCTCAGTTTGCTTAATGCCAAAAACTGTATTGCACTACTGTGGAAAAAGACTCATAGACCAGATGTGACTCAGTGGTTAAGACAGATGTTAACAAACCTTCCATTAGAAAGAATAACATACATACTGAAATCAAAGGAAATTGTGTTTGAGAATATATGGAGACCTTTTATTGATTATGTAAAAAATTTAAACATAACTCTTGAAGAAGAAGGTGAATGATGTGTGCGGACCTTGTAAATTCCAAACTGGTGAACATAATATGTATACTTATGTAATGGATTGTCTAGACTAAACAGAGGAGCATTGTTGAAGACTTGATTTTGTTGGTGGTTGTGGGTGTTTTTAGTGCATTTTTTTTTGTAGTACTTTAGTGTTAGTGTTTGATTGTTTGTGTCATGTTTGTTAAAAAAAAAAAAAGGTTCAATGAAGATATTGTGGAAAAAAAAATAATGGCTTGCATTTATATAGTGCTTTTCAAGATACCCAAAGCACTTTATAATGAGTCCATTATTCATTCGCTCCACAAAAAGACAATGGTAGTGGTAAGCTACTGCTGTAGCCACAGCTGCCCTGGGGCAGACAGGCAGAAACATGGCTGCCAATCTGTGCCAACAGCCTCTCTGACCACTACCGAACATTTATACAAATTCATACCCAGTGTCATGGACACTGGAGGCAAGGTGGGTAAAGTGTCTTGCCCAGGGGCACAACGGCAGGATGGTGGGATTTGAGCCACCAACCCTGTGGTTATTGAGCAACCTGCTCTACCTCCTGAGCAACTGCTGCTCCAAACATTTCCCTCCTCCATTCCATTTTTGCTGAGCACCAAGCTGGATGACAGAAAGTTCTATTTTTATATGGTCTTTGGCATGACCCAGCCAGGACTTCAACCCCAACCTCCCGGATGTGGGGCAGATGCTCTACCTTTAGGCCACCATTCTGGTTTGTGTGCTTATTTTGAAGTGATGAACGTTTTGTTTAGAGATGATGTTTAAGCTTGCACGGGGCCGTGGCACAGCTGGATAGCCTCCCTCTGCACACCAAGCATAACAGCTTGGTGTGCAGTGGTTCCTCAGTGGAAGTAACTCCAAAGGAAAGGTAACTTTTGCTGCACCGCCTTGTCTTATCTGTCTGAGCTTTCTTTTGACAACCACTCAGCCCTTCACCTGGGTTACTATTTTGTCCAGGGCCCAGTTCAGAGTCTGAATCTTTCCTCTTCAAATACTTATCCATCGTTGTTTTTCATCCAGTCACCATGACCTAGCACACCTTAACAAAATCATTAACCTCCATAAAAGACATGAAGCAGAAGAGGAACAAGAAGATGGTAACCATACTGCATTCATACTGCCATTTACTGACATGGAAGAGCCACTACAGAACTCATGCACAACAACAGCAAATTATTTGCAATGGTTTGGACCAGTTAAGAAGTAAAGTTAGATTATTTCCCACAGAACCCTGAATGTCCTGTCATAGAACCCCCGGGTTCCTAGGGACCCTGGGTGAAAAACTGTTCTAATGAATAATTGATGTTCTGCCTCTTTCACCATTCATGTGTCTACCATGCATTCACTAACACACACATGCACATGTGCGCGTGCACATACACACACAGAAACACAACAAAAAAAGTCACATTTAGTTTGAAGCATTGATTTTTGACTGCTGAGAATACTGATATGTAAAATAGTAGATTGTTTATAAACCACTTTTTAAAACAGAAACACTCATGCAAAAAACAATAAATACATTTCAACCCCCAAAAAACTTGACAATAAAGGAGACAATAAGGCAAAATCCATGGAATCAATAATCTTTCCAGCAGGTAAAAATATTATTCAAAATTTGATGTAAGGGGCCGACCATCTCTACTATGGAAAGAGTCATTTTTGTAAAATACCTGCATGGAGTTGTGTGTGTGTATATATATATATATATATATATATATATATATATATATATATATATATATATTACACACACACACACACACACACACACACACACACACACACACACACACACAGAGTAAAGCATCTCAAAATCAAAGTAAAACAAAGTTTTTCTGTCAAAAAATTTGCAACTTTTCTTATAAATTAGAAACATTTTCCCCAAAATTAGCATTTTTCCTCTTAAATTCGCAGCTTCTAACACATTTAAAATTGTTCTAATAAATCTGAAACTTTATAAATTTGTGATTTTTTTAAAAATTAGGCCACAGATTAAACTAGAAAAGCACTCATAGAGCGCATATCTCCGCCAAGGCCCCTTCCGTTTCTCATGGATCACCTCCAAAATGTAATGGGTTTGTGTGTAGGCCTATAGCCACTTGTGGTGAAAACTGCATCAAAGTCTGTCCATCAGTTTTGGAGTATTGTTGCTAACATTCTGTGAGAAGATAAGAGCCTTGGCTGAGGTATGCATTCTCAGATCATCACCAAAATATAATGGGTTCCTCTCTAGCCCAAGAACCACCTCTGGTGAAAATTTTATCCGAATCCATCCAGCAGTTTTTGTGTAATCCTGCTGCACAAATACAAACAAAGCCCTTGGTGGAGGTATGCAGTCTCAGATCATCACCAAAATTTAATCATCTGTTCCCCGTGCCATTACACACCTTTCCTGAAAATTTCATCAAAATCCATTTATAACTTTTTGAGTTATGTTGGGAACAGACAAACAGACAGACAGACAGACAAACCCCGGTAAAAACATTACCTCCTTGGCGGAGGTAATTATGGGCAAAAGTGCCGCAGGTGTTCTATGTTCTATGAAAAGCTGTAACTTAATCATGAGGCAGACATGGTTCAACAGCAACAATTACGCTGCCAACTGAAAAATAATTGTGCATTCCTATATTTTTTAAAGGCAGCAAAAGGGATTTTGTTTTTGTTTCTTCAAAATGTTGCCTAAATAAAACATCCACCATCACAATCTTCACAGTGTTAAACTACCATTTTCCAGCATTTAATATTTGTTTCATGTTTTAAATGTTTCATGTTTTAAAGCAGGGTTTGACATTAACTTTTTTTGCTCACCAGCCACTGAGGCTAGTGATTTTCCAAAGTTACTAGCCACTTTTTGCCAGTCGGTGCATCGTGACATGCACTACACAAAGAGCAGAGATAAACAAACCTATCATCTGGTCAGTCACTGCACCAGATACTGGAGTCAGTTTGTCTTGGCCTGTCCTTGCCACTGATAATACCTCTATCTGCCAAGAATGTGCTGCTAGTCCAGCAAAAGCTAGCGGTACTCAAATACTTTGCAAACAGTTTCATGAAATGGTCAGTCAGAGAGCAACTCATACCGGCTTGGACGTCGCCCGGGTTAACAAGGTCAGGAGTTCCTGGCAGCGGAAGGCGAAGGACAGAGCTGCGTGGAGAAATCTCATCAGACCTAAATGAAACAGTCATTGTCGCCCCCAATAGACTGCTATGATGATGATGATGACTAGCCACTTAGCCTTTTCACTAGCCACAATTTTGTGGTTGGAAAATTATGTTTATTATGATCAAATTGGACTATGGCATGCTAAAATTTACTCGAACTAAATTTACAACATTTTTCAATTACTATTATTCATACATTTAAAATAGCAAGAGAAACGCTGTGTTTAATTATTTATGAAGAGCAGTAAATACTGTAAAATGGTAGAGGAAAAATATTTGCAATATGAGAGTGAAGTGCAGGTAGATTTGGGTCTGTCCCAAATGTCATTTGCACCCCTACCCCTTTGCCTACCTCTATGAATTAGGACACCCTTTCATGGCTGCACAATGGAGAAAGAAAAAGAAAAATGATTAGAAAAAAAAAAACAGTTCTTATGGGAGTTGTAGTTTCGTAGTCTCACGTTGCAATAGGTTTATTATTTTAGATGATGTTTGAAAAAACTACAACTGGCTAGTGGGTGTGGGTGTCTTACTGGCCACTGCTGAAATCCACCAGCCACTGGCCAGTTGGCCAGTGTTAATGTGAAGCCCTGTATAAAAGTTACCAAAAACTGGCCACCCAGAAAAGACTGAGCTAGTTTCTTTTCTCCTGTGGATTCTCCAGCTCCAGTCTGACCGTCATGTCTGTACTGTGAGCCATGGTTCCCTCTACACTGCTGGGTTCTTTGGAGTCACTCTGAGATGAGCACGTGTATTCTGCTCCTCTCACATGATTCATCTCCACCAGCAAGCAGCCCGAACATGAATTATTCACTATTCACTGTGACACGGAAGAAAAGCGAGAGGAAGGGTAGAGGGGGTTGTTATAAGATTTTTTTTTAAATTATGTACACTCAGGGAAGTTAGGGATGATCCAGATGAGAGACTGGCTGAGAAAAACACAAGTGTTTGAAATTAAAGCAATCAGGATTCATTATTTGTTCAAACACTGTGCAACAAAAAGTACCATAATACATAGAAATAGGTTTCAATTTCCTGTAGCCAGAGCGGCCCATATTTGAGGAAAGGATTTTCTCTTTCTCACCTCACTCCCAACCAATTACAGCAGGTGGCTGCCCCTCCCTGAAGAGGTTTTTCCTCCCCACTGTTGCCAAATGCTTACTCAGAGGGGAGCACCTGAGTTTTGGGGTTTCTCTTTTTAAGATTATATGGTCTTTTACTCTTTAATTATCTCCACCAAGGAGGTAATGTAATCGGGGTGGTTTGTCTGTTTCCGCTCAAGTAGGTTCATTTTGTCTTTTTATTTTGTCTGTCTGTCTGTCTGTCTGTCTGTCTGGTTGTTTGTTTGTTAGCAGGATTATGCAAAAACTACAGGACAGATTTTGATAAAAAATTCACCAGGGGTAGCCCTTGGGCCAAGGATGAACTCATTAAATTCTGGTGATGATGTGAGAGTGCATACCTCCACCAAAAACCTTGTTTGTATGTGTGCAGCAGGATTACACAAAAACTACTTCATGGATTTGGATGAAATTTTCACCAGAGGTGGTCCTTGGCCTAGACAGGAACCCATAATATTTTGGTGATGATCTGAGAACGCATACCTCCACTAAGGCTCTTATCTTCTCACAGTGTGTTATCAGGAATTTTCCAAAACTACTGAACAGACTTTATGCAATTTTCACCAGAACTGGCTCGTGGCCTACACACGAACCCATTACATTTTGGTGGTGATCAATGAGGCGTGGAAGGAGCCTTGGCGGAGGTATGCGCTCTCTGGGTGCTTTTCTAGTTTAAGGTGTTATGCGAGAACTGTTGTTGAAAATTTGAGGTATGCTGTGTAAGTAACTGAATTGAGCTGTAAACAGGCCAAAAGAGCTACCCGCAGATTAGCATAAAATGACAGACTAAACAGACTTTCATTTGCCAAAACTGAACCAAAAACTTCCTCTCTAGATTGGCAGACTTAACAACAATCTGCAGAATGTGTGTTGCATAATTCTATTAAAATGCCACAAAAGGAAAACATCAGAAATGCTGCTGAGAGATCCATTCATGGGATTCAAGGTAAGCAGACAAAACTACTGTCATATTAGTTTAGTCATGCAGTAACTTTAAGCACTGATAATAGCAAACGGTTCTGCAATAAAACACCAGTACAGTAGTCGTATCGCAGTTTGCAGATGAGGCAATTAAACTACTACACACGTGGACAAAATTATTGGTACCCCTCTGTTAATGAAAGAAAAACCCACAATGGTCACAGAAATAACTTGAATCTGACAAAAGTGGTAATAAATAAAAATTCTATGAAAATTAACCAATGAAAATCAGACAATGCTTTTGAATTGTGGTTCAACAGAATTAATTTAAAAAACAAACTCATGAAACAGGCCTGTCCAGGAGACATCCTGATCAGATGCCCATACCACCTCAACTGACTCCTTTCAATGTGGAGGAGCAGCGGTTCTACTCTGAGCCTCTCACGGATGACTGAGCTCCTCGCCCTATCTAATTCAATTCAATTCAATTCAATTCAATTCAATTCAACTTTATTTATATAGCGCCATTTCACAACAACAGTCATCTCATAGCACTATCAACTGTAGGGGGGAACCCCCACAGTTGCAGAAAGACCCCAGCAATCAGGCGATCCCCTGTGAGCAAGCACTTGGCGACGGTGGAGAGGAAAAACTCCCTTTTAACAGGAAGAAACCTCCAGCAGAACCAGGCTCAGGGAGACGCAGTCATCTGCTGCGACTGGCTGGGGGGTGAGGGGATAGAGAAGAAGAAAAGAACAGACATGTAGAGAGCAAACAGCACGATGGGGACTCAATCTATGGGAGAGAACAAACAAATGTTAATGACCAGCAAAAAAAAAAAAAAAAAAATATTTCATAGAGAGTGAGGAAAGGAGTGAGGCCCAGTGCATTACTGGAGGTCCCCCGGCTGACTAAACCTATTAGCAGCATAACTAAGGGAGGGTTCAGAAACACATGATCCCTCCCTAATTGTAGGCTATATCAAAAAGGTAGGTTTTAGCCCTATTCTTAAAAACAGAGATCGAGTCTGACTCCCGAATCCAGATTGGCAGCTGATTCCACAGGAGAGGAGCTTGATAGCTGAAGGCTCTGCCTCACATTGTACTTTTGGAGGTTCTAGGTATTACAAGTAATCCTGCATTTTGGGAGCGTAGTGCTCTGTTAGGATAATACGGTAGTATCAGATCTTTTAAATAAAAAGGAGCCTGATTGTTTAGAGCTTTGTAAGTAAGAAGAAGGATTTTAAACTTAATTCTAAACTCTATGGGAAGCCAATGAAGGGAGGCCAGAACCGGAGAGATATGATCTCTCTTTCTAGTACCTGTTAAAACTCTTGCTGCAGCATTTTGGATCAGCTGAAGACTTTTTAAAGATGATTTAGGACAGCCTGATAATAAAGAATTACAATAATCTAATCTCGAGCTAACAAAAGCGTGGATCAGTTTCTCAGCATCACTCTGAGACAAGATGCTCCTAATCTTGGCAATATTACGCAAATGATAGAAGGCAGTCTTAGAAACAAATTTAATATGTGAATTGAAGGATAAATCCTGATCAAAAATAACTCCAAGGTTCCTCACAGAGCTATTAAGAGAAAGAGTAAACGCATCCAAACTGAAAGTTTGATTTGGAAAGGAATTTCTAAGGTTTTTTGGACCAACAAGAATGACTTCAGTCTTATCTGAATTTAATAGCAGGAAATTACAAGTCATCCAAGCTTTGATTTCCTTAAGACAGGCTTCTAACTTGGCTAATTGATTACTATCATCTGGCTTCATTGACAGGTATAATTGTGTGTCATCTGCATAACAATGAAAATGTATACAGTGCTTTCTAATAATGTTGCCTAACGGAAGCATATATAAACTAAAAAGAGTAGGGCCTAGCACAGATCCCTGTGGAACTCCATGACTAAGCTTTGAGTTGAAAGAAAACTCATTATTTACATGAACAAACTGGAACCTATCAGATAAATAAGATCTAAACCATTGCAACGAAGTTCCATTAAGTCCAACATAGTGTTCTAATCTATCAAGTAGAATATTATGATTGATAGTATCAAAAGCTGCACTAAAGTCTAAAAGGACAAGTACAGAAACTAGTCCATTATCAGATGCAATGAGGAGATCGTTAGTGACCTTCGCTAAGGCTGTTTCAGTACTATGATGGATTCTAAACCCAGATTGAAACTCTTCAAGTAAACCATTTCCCTGCAGGTGGTCAAATAATTGCGCAGCAACAACTCTTTCTAAGATTTTTGAAATGAAAGGGAGATTAGAGATTGGTCTATAGTTAGCTAAAGCTCCTGGATCTAGTGTTGGCTTTTTGAGTAAGGGTTTAATTACAGCCGTTTTAAAAGCCTGCGGTACATGGCCTAAAGTTAATGAAGAATTGATTATATGAAGAATAAAGCTACCAATAAGTGGGAAGACTTCTTTAAATAAGCTGGTAGGAATAGGGTCTAAAAGACAAGTTGAAGGTTTGGATGAGGAAACTATTTTGTCTAACTCACAAAGGTCGATTGGAGTAAACTCATCAAGACAGACATCAATAGAAGGAGTTGTAGTAGTTACAGTATTTAAGTTAACTGTGGGAAGAATCTGATTGATTTTATCTCTGATGGATGAAATTTTATTATTGAAAAAGTTCATAAAGTCCTGACTAGTAAGCTCTAAGGGAATGCTAGGATTGACAGAGTCCTGACTCTTTGTCAACCTGGCTACAGTACTGAAAAGAAACCTGGGATTATTCTTGTTCTCTTCTATTAATGCAGAGTAATAACTCGTTCTAGCTTTTCTAAGAGATTTTTTATAAATTAAAAGATGATTTCTCCAAGCTAAATAGATTTCATCTAAATTAGTAGAGCGCCATTTTCTTTCTAATTGACGAGTCTTCTGTTTTAAGGTATGAGTTTCTGTGTTGAACCAAGGAGTTAGAAATCTCTGATTAGACTTTTTCTTTTTTAAGGGGGCCACCAAGTCTAGAGTCTGATGCAGAGAAGCTGAAACACTATCCACCATGTTATCAATTACAGAAGGAGCAAGCTGTCTATAGCTTATTTCCGTTGTGTTGACACATGGCATAGAGGAAACAATCTGCATAAATTTGGAAACAGCATCATCTGAGAGACATCTACTGTAATAATATTTTTCTTTAGGAACCAAATAGTCAGAAATAGTAAAATCAAAGGTTAACAGACAATGGTCTGACAGTACAGGGTTATGAGGAGACACTACAAGATTTTCTATTTCTATGCCATATGTCAAAACAAGGTCCAATGTATGGTGGAGGTAATGAGTAGAATTTCCTACTTTCTGAGAAAACCCTATCACATCTAATATTGAATTGAATGCCACATTAAGGCAGTCACTATCTACATCCACATGTATATTGAAGTCCCCTACTATAATTATTCTATCAGATTTCAGCACTAAATCAGCTAAGAAATCAGCAAATTCGGATAAAAATTCTGAGTAGGTTGATGGGGGACGATAAACTATGGCAAATAAAATTGGGTTTAACCTAAAATTGCTTAAGTGCCCAATACTGAGGACCAGGCCCTCAAAGGAATTATAACATGTTTTTTGCTTTACATTAACTAGTAATTTGGAATGGTAAATTGTTGCTACTCCTCCTCCACGACCAGAACTTCTGGGATTTTGACAGTTTAAATAACCAGAGGGAGTTGATTCATTTAAACCAACATAATCCTCTTGCCCTAACCAAGTCTCTGTAAGGGATATTAAATCAATCTGATGATCAATTAACAAATCATGGACTAACAGAGACTTGGGAGTTAGAGACCTAATATTTAATAAACCACATTTAATTTTTAAATTATGAGGAGGAACAGAGGCCAAATCATTCAATTTAGAGGCTTTATGTTTAATTTGAGTTTTACCAATATATTGCTTTATCACTTTGGGATGCTTATACATTATATTTTTATTCACTTTGGAGGGAGCAGACAACGATTCTCGGATGGGGAAGACAGGGGGCTAAGCTGAGGGGTGGCGGATGAAGAGGAGCTGCAGAGAGGCGTGTAAGACTGCGACTCTGCTTCCTGGTCCCAACTCTGAGTAGTCATGGTTTTGGAAATTTGGATAAAAAAGATGCCAGATTGTTAGATAAATGAGAAGCACCATCCAAAGTGGGATGAATGCTGTCTCGTCTCATAAGACCAGGTTTTCCTCAAAAAGAGCTCCAATTGTCAATGTAGCCCACGTCATTTTTAGGACACCACACAGACAGCCAGCGGTTCAAGGATGACGAGCGGCTAAACATGTCATCACTGGTCAGATTGGGGAGGGGCCCAGAGAATACTACAGTGGCAGACATCGTTTTTGCAAAGTCACACACCGATTCTATATTAAGTTTCGTGACTTCCGACTGCCGGAGACGGATGTCATTAATGCCGGCGTGAATAACAATTGTGGAATATTTACAGTTACTTTTAGCCAGCATTTTCAAATTTGACTCGATGTCGCCTGCTCTGGCCCCAGGAATACATTTGACTATGGCCGCTGGAGTCTCTAGGTTCACGTTTCTGACTACAGAGTCGCCAATGATCAGAGTTTTTTCCTCAGCCTCTCTGAGGGTGAGTCCAGCAATCTGAGAGTGAGTCCAGCAATCCTACGGAGAAAGCTCATTTCAGTCGCTTGAATGAATAAATGTATGAATGAATGTGAATTTTATTTGGTAATGAACATACATAATATAAAAACAACAAAAACATGTAGAACACATAAAAGAACAACTGAAAGTGTGTAGGCTGAAGCTAGTGCTTATATAGTGCCTACCTCGTTACAATTTTAAAATCAATAACATAAAAATTTAAGTCGTACCTTATGACTTAAAAAAGACAACTTTAAACACTAATGCACTCCAGTTCGCCCCACCCTTCTCCTTTTGTCACCGTCAAGACCTGTGGTTGATGTCAGAGCCACTGACGGTAATGTGAGGTGGCTAGCTCTGTTGCTGAAAGCAGCCTGGGCTAACTCATATAAAACTAGTTGATGATAAGAATATAAAAACCCCAAATAAAGCATCATTGTGTGTGGTTTGAGTGGTTGATAGAATAGGACTGGTTATAATAAAACACAGGAACAATCCTAAATTGATCGACCAAGTGATCGACCAGGTCATCCTTACTAAAACATACCAAAATAAGCCAGAATGATGTGAGATAGATAAATGACTGTGGATGAATGAACACAAATATCTAGTTGGGTTAGTAGAATAATAAAGTAGTCATAAGCTAATTCAGTTTGTGTGTGTGTGTGTGTGTGTGTGTGTGTGTGTGTGTGTGTGTGCGCGCGCGCGCGTGTGTGTGTGCGTGGGTGAGCGCACATTCCCACGCTCACTGGGAAACGTCATTAACATGGGTGGAGATAAGACAGAGAGGACAATCTTTGGTAATTGTTGGTAAGACAACCAAAATTGTCATGAACCAAGCTGGGGATTCTCCCGAGCTCTGCTACATGGCTGTTTCCTGTTTCCATATTATCTGTGTTTTGTGTTACCTTTTGCGTTCCATATGGTTTCTATGTGCCTCCTGTCTTCTGGTAGCCACTTCTCCCTCTCCTGTCAGTTTCTGACAGGTGAGTCTGTCATTGCCTGTTCCTCTCCCTGCTCAGGTTCACACACACACACACACACACACACACACACACACACACACACACACACACACACACACACACACACACACACTCACACACCCACATACTTCACACATGCACACACTCACCCACACCTGTGCTCACTCTAGCTCAACACACACCCACACATTCCTACGCACACACTCACACCTGCAATCACTCTACTCTTGATGTCTGGTATTATTAAAGCTCTGTCTGTGCACTTGTGTGTTGCCGGATTATTGCATTGTCATCTGTATTGTCATTCTGGATCGTCCACTGGGATTAATGCCACAGACTGCTCTGTTCCCAGCCCTGTGAGTACTGTTTGTTCCCCCCGCTTGCCAGTCACGTCTGGAAGCCCATTGGGTTTTCTCTTCTGCTCCCTCCGCTGATCAGTCGCGTCTGTAGCTCCTTGAGTTTCCTCTGTATGTACTCACCTGTGAGCTGAGAAGCATCCTGCGTGTAATCCCAGTGATTCCTCGTTGTACTATGTTCACCTGTTTGTTTGCTTGGACTGTTATATCACCTTTTTGTTCAATAAACACACTCAATATCTCTTGCATTTGGGTTTCTGTCTCCCCTGCTTCAGAGTGGCAGGAATTCATGAAACAAAAGGCGCTGCAACATTTGCCATATAAGCAATTTACAAAAAAAACCCACAATAGACTGTAGTGACTTGGATCATAAGCTACAGAAACATGATGACATTAGACAGAGGCTGAGGAAGACTTTAGAATGAGACACAGGTGGGAACTCAGTCTAGACAATAACGAGGGAGGAAAGGCGCAAAGGAGAGGGGTCAAAACACAAGAGGACTCCAAGAGGAAAACAATCTTCACACTAAAAACAGAAACACAGACACTGAGACAGGGAGAGAGAGAGAGAGCCATGGGAAGGAAACCTAAAGAAACATAAACCAGAACCAGAGATATGATCGTTACAAGCAAGTGTACAATGATCAGTAGTTAAACTAGAGAAACACTGACAAATGGGTATTTTAAAACAACACTATGTAAGATTTTCACTGTTAATTAAATATTTCCCAAACTATTTTGATGGTACACCCATCTTTGACCAGGTGAATGCCACTTCCCTCATAGCCTGAGTGGGGCCACATTGCCTGCAACAGCTCTGCTCTCTGACGCTGCTACGCTTTTCCCCCTGTTATTTTCAGCTATTTTCCATGTCCCCAAGACGCTCTCAGAGATGCCCTCTCCTGCGCCACCACCACGCTCTGTATCTCCAGCACGTTCCCTTCATGAACCTACCACGCACACCCACAATCGCACCACGCCCCGAACACCTTCTGGCATGATTCCCCTTGGACCATGTCAGGAGGGAGCTATGCACTAGAAACTCATACTACGCTCACATGGAGCTACTGCCACGTTTATCAGCATGGCAGTCCTCCTTCAAATTCTTGACGACCAGCGTAGGCCCCACAACTTTGATAAGATGCCACCGCTGTCACTACACTCCAATGAGGACCCTGATACGGTGCCACCATGATCATTAACTCCCATGACCTCACTACGGAAGTTTTCTGCATGCTTAAAACTCTGCATGCTCTGTCACACGTAATGGGGATTACAGTACCTTCTACATATGCTCCCAAAGACCTCGCCAAGACCCTGCAAAGAGCATCCACGTTCTGGCTGATTTCTTAGATTGTAAGTGTGGTCTTCATCCACAGTGTGAAGGGGGGTTAACTTGGTTGGGGAGAGCTGGATGAAGATACTGCACATTAAGAATGGGACATGATGTCTGAGTGGGTGCGTTATCTTTCTCATTTACAGTAGCTATTTATAATTGCTGACAAAACGGTTGGTGTCAGCTGTTTCCTTTCTGTTGTGTTGAGCTAGCTGTGGATTCAAGGATTTTATTATCTATACTACTACACACGCAGGACATACAGGAGAATTGAAATGGCGTTTTTCTCTCTCTACATTGGTGTGAATTTTATAAAAAGAAAGAATTAGGCTGGATTAAAAAAAAAAAAAGAAAAACAAGAACAAACAGCGACAGCAGCAGTCTATATACAGTGATGCAACCCGTGGTGCCAATGGCAGCCAGAAGGACTCTGACCTCCATAGTGGTAAACGATTAGTTTAGGTAAACGATTAGTGGTAATAAACCCAGCAGTATTATATTTGGACAGCTAGAGATGAATAACTGTAGTGCATTTCAATGCGGTAGTGTAAGTGCAGCTAGTGACAGATATGATTGCACATGATCAGTATTGCAGTGATATACAGACAGCAGCAGATATGGCATTTGCGCAAATGGTTGCGGTTAAAGTGCAGAGACAACCCTAATCATCTTCTTCTTCTTTCGGCTGCTCCCTTTCAGGGTCGCCACAGCGGATCATTTGCCTCCATCTCACCCTATCCCTTACATCTTTCTCTGTAACACCAAACCTCTCCATGTCCTCCTTCACTACATCCATGAATTTTCTCTGTGGTCTTCCTCTTCCTCCTCCCTGGCAGCTCCATCTTCAACATCCTTTGTCCAGTATCTCCACTATCCTTCCTCTGCACATGTCCAACCCATCTCAGCCTTGCCTCTTACTTTGTCTCCAAACTGCTCAACCTGAGCTGTACCTCTGATATACTCATAATCCTGTCCCTCCTAGTCACTCCCAATGAGAATCTTAGCATCTTCAACTCTGCCACCTCCAGTGCAGCCTCCTGTCTCTTTGTCAGTGCCACCGTCTTCAAACCATACTTCACAGGAGGTCTCACTGTGGGCAGTGGTGGCCTAATGGTTAGTGATGTGGACTGGTGAGTGGAGGGTCCCCGGTTCAATCCCTGGCCCAGCAGGATCAGATCTGGGTGGGACAGATAACATAGCAGTGTTTTCCCCACCCTCCTAAACCCCACTATGGTGCCCTTGAGCAAGGCCCTTAACCCCAACTGCTCCAGTGGAGCTGCTCAGTGGCCACAGGTCAGTCTGTGGTTGTACTGGGCTGCTTCCAGGTGTGAATGTGAACAGGGTGTCCTTGAAAAAGAGAGGTTGTCTCTCAGTGGAACTTCCCTGTATAAATAAAGGTTAAATAAAAAAAAACACAATCTTGTAATTCTTCCCTTTCACTCTTGCTGCTGTCTTTCAGTCACAAATCATCTCTGACACTCGTCTCCTCTCACTCCACCCTGCCTGCACTCTCTTCTTGATCTCTCTTGTGCATTTTCCATTGTGTTGGACGGTTGACCCCAGGCACTTAAACTCATCTACCTTCTATCATCTTCCTCTGCTCGTTGCATCTTCACTGTTATACCTGCCTCCCTCTCATTCATACACACATGTATTCTGTCTTGTTTCTACTGACATTAATTCCTCTACTCAAGAGCATACCTCCACCTCTCCAGGTTCTCCTCCACCTGCTCCCTACTCTCACTACAGCT
This sequence comes from Pholidichthys leucotaenia, assembly GCA_020510985.1. NCBI lineage: Eukaryota > Metazoa > Chordata > Actinopteri > Cichliformes > Pholidichthyidae > Pholidichthys > Pholidichthys leucotaenia. The sequence goes on from CM035846.1 coordinate 282,361,147, forward strand.
TATAATGTCATCACAGTCCAGCGACTCCTGCCTGACTTCATCTGTCAGCCTGTCTATCACCATGGCAAACAAGAATGGGTTTAGATCCCTGATGTAATACCACCACCACCTTGAATCCATCCGTCACTCCTACAGCACACCTCACCACCATCTCACTGTCCACCACCCTCACATACTTCTGTTACTTTTGACTTTCGCATACAGTACCACACTTCCTCTCTGCACCCTATCATATGCCTTCTCTAGTCCCACAAAGACACAGTGCAACTCCTGACCTTCTCTATGCTTCTCCATCAACACTCTTAGAGCAAACATTGCATCTGTAGTACTCTTTCTTGGCATGAAACCGTACTGCTGCTCACTGATCGTCACCTCTCCTTTTAACCTGGCTTCAACCCTTGTTCTTGGCACCACAACACTTCTCCACTCCTCAGGCATCCTCTCACTCTCCAAGACTGTGTTACACAATCTGGTTAAAAAGTCCACTTCCATCTCTCCTAAACATCTCCATACCTCCACAGGTATGTCAGTTGGACATACCCATGGAGCCTTTCAACTCTTCATCTTTATAGCTGCCCTTACTTTCGCCTTGCTAATCCTCGGCACTTCCTGGTTCACTCTTTCGCTAATGTGGTTGAACAATAATCCTATCCTTCCACCCGTCTGTCCGTCCGTCCATCCATCCACCCACTGCTGCTTTATCCAACTTAGTTATGGAAGAGGGATCAGACAAAGAGTGATTCACCAAAATCCTCTATGATGAAGAAACCACAAACTCAGTTAATCTTGCCTAGAAAAGGGATGCTGGAGTCACACCCCGTCACCAGACCTGGACAGTAAATCATGTGTAAAATTTGGAGGCGCATGCTTACACTTGTGCATTTTGTATTCAGACTGAGGCCAAAACAACTGAGTGTATCATTTCTATTTTTTTCCAACAAACTGAGGCTTTAAATAGCTGAGGGTCAATTTAGAGTCACCAATTAACATGCATGTCCTTGGACTGTGAAGGGAAACTGGAATCATTGGCAAGAACTCATGGGAAAACAGGCAAACTCCACCCAGAAATACAGCTGCCAACCAGGAGATTCACGATCCTTCTAGCTGTGAGGTAACAGTTGTAGCTCTTTCGGCTGCACAGCACCAACCTAAAAGTTTCTATTCCTGTGTGGCAACTTTCAAAAACAAGCTAAGCAAATTTACCTCTTTATTTAAAAAAAAATAATGTAAATGATAGCAGTTTCATGAGAAGGCCAACTTCTTTGTCACTTATCGTCAAATTAAAAGTATTTGACACAGTTTCACTGAATGACTATAGACAGCAGCGGGAGTTAACAGTACATCCTCCATACAGTTTCCGCCATTATCAATGACATTAAGGTGAATGGGTGCACTGTGTGCCGTTGGACAGCATCTCTCTATGTCCCTGCTGAGCAATGTTGCTGTGGTCAAAGATGACACTCAGCCACCGCAAACATGTCAGCAATAACTTACTCTCAGACTGTTTGACACTGAGATGGAGGACAGTAATAAATTCAGCACTGCTGAAAAACATTTCACACACAGTGATACATTAGTCATACCTCACATTACCACATCACACTTTGTGTTTTCAGGATACATTACTGACCCACATTGTCACACTCTGAATGGGCCTGTGTGCACGTAAACGAGGAGGATGGAGGATGCAGAAGTGGAATATGTCATATTTGCACATTTTGTAGCTATTGTATAACAAAGTCTAAATGACAACAGCTTGGTCTATACAGTATACATATGTATGTAAAACAGAGATGGTAGCATGGCATACCAGTGCTTGTCTGTGACAGCCTGCAGCCACGAGTGGTAATTTAGAATCGATTTTGGTGTCGGAGCTGTTGTGCCATACAGTACAACACCTCATACAGGTACATGCCAAAGACAAACTCAAGAACCGCAAGACCAAAACATGCCCACAAACATGCCAAAAACACACCAACTTACATCCATCCATCCATCTGGTTAAACAACTTGAGAAGAACAGAGAAACAATAATTCATGGTGACTTTAATATTAACTGGTCTGATAAAAAGGACAAACAGAAACTGAAAAGCCTCATGACTAAATTTAACTATCAACAAATGATCAAAGGACCCACCAGGATAACCAAACAATCCAGAACACTTACTGACATGGTATTTACTAATAAACCAGAACGAATAACCAGAACCTATAATCTTGTAACTGGTCTCTCAGATCATAACATGGTTCTTGCTGTCAGAAAACTTACTAAAAAGCGACTACAGTATTTTGGGGGAGTCGATATTGACAAATCAAATTTTATTATTCCCAAATCAAAAAATGAGGAGTTTGAACATTACTTAGAGAATCAAAATTGGGAGCAGCTCATGTCAATATATGAAGTAGATGATTGTTGTAATTTTATAACTGCAACAATCACAAAGTCTATAGAAAAATTTACAAAGCAAATTAAAAGTAGACAACAGAAGATTAGCCTACCATGGTTAAATAATGAAATAAGAAAACTTATGAAGAGACGAGACTATGCATTGAAAACATCATTAACCTCTAAACTACAAAATGATCACCTTGTGTACAAAAGTTTAAGAAATAAAGTGGTACATGAGCTGCGAAAATCAAAAGTATCTTATTACAATAAACTGATAGATCATGCAAAGGGTAACAACAGTTCCCTATGGAGGCATTTAAATAACTTAACTAATAAAAAAAAACGATCAGAAGGGGGTAAAGGAACTTAGAATCAATGGCAAGACCGTCAGTGACAAGGCTACATTGGCAAATGAATTTAATTCATACTTTGTGGGCTCTGTGGAAGACTTAACAAAAATTTTTGTGCTACCAAATGTGCTCAACAACACAAATTCCATACTTCCAACAGATTCTTTTCACATCGATGAGGTAAATGAGGAGTTAATTGCTGGTATTGTTAAGACACTGTCAAACTCAAAAACTAATGATATCTACAATATGAGCACCTCCTTTCTCAAAATGCACAGCAAAATATTAATCAAACCACTAACTCATCTCATTAATCTCTCCATTAGGTCTAGTACATTTCCATCTGGCTGGAAAAAAGCTGTCGTCATACCAGTTCATAAATCAGGCAGTAAAGACGATATATGCAATTACCGCCCAATCTCTATTTTACCAGTCCTGTCTAAGGTTCTTGAAAAAGTTGTAGCTACACAGCTGATAGACTACCTACAAGACAGTCAACTTCTTCATCCACATCAATTTGGTTTTAGACCAGGATACTCAACAGAAACAGCAAATTGTTGCCTTATTGAAAACGTCAAACAGTCCTTGGACAGGGGTAATGTGGTAGGAGCTGTTTTTCTAGATCTCAAAAAGGCTTTTGATACTGTAAACCACAGTTTGCTTTTATCCAAAATGGTATCTTTTAACTTCTCCCCAGATACATTAGAATGGTTTGCATCTTATCTCCAGAATAGAGAACAGTGTGTAAAAGTTCACCAGGATAAATCCTCATTTTTAAACAACCGCATGGGTATCCCACAAGGGTCCATTCTTGGTCCTTTACTTTTCAGCATTTTTATTAATGACTTGCCGCTACACTGCTCAGCTGCAACATGCCAACTTTATGCAGATGATGCAGTTATTTACACAGCTGCCAAGACTCCAGCACAGGCTGCAGATGTACTGTCTACAAGTATGGTTGATGTCCAAGAGTGGCTCCTCCAGAACCATCTATTGCTGAACCTTCAGAAAACAGTCTCAATGTGCTTTTCAATCAAAAAATGTAACCTGCAACGTTTTAAAGTTAATATACATGATCATGACATCAGTTTAGCTACAGAATTCAAATACCTTGGCATTGTACTAGATCCTCAACTCAAATTTAATCTTCATATAAAGAAAATTTCAAAAACAGTAAAAAAAAATCTGAACTGCTTTAAATTAATTAGATATTACATACCTTACGAAGCAGCTGTACTGTATATGCATTCTATGGTTTTTTCTCATATATCATACTGTTTGACAGTCTGGGCTCAAGCAGCCCCTTCCACAATAAGACATATAGGTTCATTATATAATCAAACCCTAAAAATCTTGGACCAAAAGCCCATTAGGTGGCATCACTGTAATGTTTTAAAAAAATACAACCTATTGAGTTTTGAGAGTTTCATTGACCTCTGTTTTCTGAAATTAACGTTCAAATGTTTCCATAAATCAGCACCCGAGCCACTTGCTGGTTTCGTCCAAAGACAGGACAGCAGCAGAGCCACCAGGAGTTCTGTTAACAATAACTGTAAAATATTCCACCGCAGAACCACATTTGGACAAACAGCTTTCTCTATAAAGGGCAGTCACATCTGGAACACAATGCCAAATGTAATTAAAATAATAACGGACTTTAAAACATTCATTAAAAAGGTTAAAAACTGTCTGAAAAATAAACAAGAATGTACTCATGTATGAATTGATTGTCTGCAAAGTGAGAGTGAATGAAGGGAAGGAATGAATGTGTTTGTTTATAATGAGTGACGAAGGGAGGGAGGCCTGAAATAGGCAAATGTGAATCAGGTTGTTATATTTGTGTATTTATAATATTTATAATATTTATAATTGTATATTTATAATCTTTTTGCATTGATGTATGTGGTTATTGTGTATTTTCTTTTTCTTTTTTTACTTGATTCTCTTTTCTAAAGCCCATCCAGGGACAAGAGTTGCAAATTAGCTAATAGCTATACACTCTATGTGCAACACATCAGATTGATTGTCATTGATTAATTGTCTATGTTTATTGCACTGTCCCTGTCAAATAAACTAATCTATCTATCTTCTACCGCTTTTCCGGAGGCCCAGGTCACGGAGGCAGCAGTTCAAGCAGAGAAGCCCAGACTTCCCTCTCCCCAGCCACCTGCTCCAGCTCTTCAGAGAGGATACCAAGGCGGTCCTAGACCAGCTGGGAGACAGCCTCTCCAGTGAGTCCTGGGTCTGCCCCGGGATCTCCCCACCAACTTACACAAGACTAACAAAAAAGTAACTTAAGAAACAAACAAAAACACATTAAAACAAATGAAACAGGATTTCCCAACCACCAGGCTGCGGAAGAGCAAGCAGTGGACAAAACTGTCTGAGCGCCGTTGCCCCGTCCGTCCTAACTAATTCATTCTCCTGGCGCCTCACGTATAAAGGACTGCACAGCTTTCATACTGAAAGATGGCATACTCAAAATCCGAAAAGTACGTGTGTAGAAAAATTTTCTGATGTATAAAACTGCGCATGTCGGTTTCTCCGCTCCTTTTCTTCATCCCACCTCACTTTGAAAAACCAGCGCACGTGCGTGCTCTTTACTCCACCTCAGTTTGTCCCACTAATGACTAAAAATGCCCCTTTTGTCACTTTTCTGTCAAACAGTGATCATCAATCCTGGGGGATAGTGCAACATAAAAAATAACTTCACGGAGTGTGACACTGAGCTGTTGATAACGGACATGGAGGTCAGAAAAAATACTTTATGTTCTCACCTTCCAGAATCAACAATAAACCTAAGTTTACTGAGTGGACCGCGTTACAATGACATTTATGCCCCCATAACACAGGGGTGAAGATCACCGAGAGATCACCACTTTTTGATCTATCAATGATCTTCAGTGATCTCCACAGTCGCCACAGTATCCTCAAAGTTTTAACTCAATCCAAAACACACACGGATCTCCCAAACAAGCCTAAAGATTTAAAAAATAAAAACTGGCCAAATCTCTCAACGATCTCTGTGTTGTGTAAAAGGCGGCTGGGCTCAGACTCCCACAGTCACTGAAATAAAGTAAAGTAAAATAAAATGTAGTAAGTCAAGGCGGATCATTGCGTCAACAGAGCATTGCAGGGGGTGACTGTTGGAGCCGGTGCTGACACACACGGGGGAAAATGCTGTGAGAGAAAGCCCTCGGCAGTCCACACACGAGGGACAGACATAAGCACCACTGAATACCACTCTAATCTTACAGTTGAATTTATAAAGACTAGTTCCAAACCAGATCTGTCAGAGTCACTGCCACAATCCAAATTACGCACGATAACCAGGCGGAACACAAGGAGCTGCACAATATAAAAGCGTTTTATTTCTAGATTGTAATCTCCAAACAGATATTTTAGACCATGAAAACATCTCTTCACTCCAATACAGCTGCATCCAAATGTCTCGGCTGCAGCTGCAGGCGTTCACCCATAGCAGTTCATTAGGTACGTTTAGTCAGATGGGGATGTCCATAGCCTGTCCTCTGCACGTACTGCGCTGGAGCCGGGACTCAAAAGTGCATGTTGCCGACCCCTCCCAGGAGAGATGGATCTGTGCGCGTTGCCTCATGAGTATAGCCTAGTCTGCAGCAAATTTTATTATCTTTGTTACATTTAGCGTACAGAAACAGGATCCAGCTAACAGTGGCTCTGTGGTTATCTGAGGAAAATTAGTTATTCATCACAGTTTCACTGCGCTCAATAAGCTGAGAAGATAATCACGTAATAATAATGCTTTTCGACCACTAATTCACAGAAATCATTTTAACTGAAGCAGAAGCATTATTTTAACACATTTTGTGAATTTCAGCTGTTTTGTAGTTTAACAGACCCACCTGATGGAGTCAAACAGAATTTTGTGGAGAGCCCACAACTTCTCATGGCAGGTCAAAACTTTGCGACTTGGCTCGCAGATTCTCACGTTAACGTTTTATACATCCCACTGTGTGCGTCAGAATCAGCATAAAGCGCACAGTTTATACATGAGGCCCCAGGCAAGCTATTGCTCTTATTAAAGTAATTTACCTGATTAAGTGGGGGAATGACTGCTCATCGGGCTTCGCACCCCAGTCGAGGGTATGCACATGATGTCATTGAGCAGAACTCATGGCAGTTACAAAACACTGAGTGGCAAAAATGAGTGAGGCTGTATGCAGCAAAACACAAAAAACACACACGGTATTCAGTCACAGCAGTACACAGAGTGCCTGCTTGCACTGTGGAAAGCAAATCTCATCATTCCACCTTCTATTAATTGACAAAAAAAATAGATAAATAAATAATTACAGGCCCAGAACCAGTTCTTCACTAATGTGTGCTCTTACCCACACATCACTACAGCCAAGTAAACAGTGTGGCACTGACATCTAAAATAAAACATCTAAAGCACGCTTTATACTGCTGAGACTAAATATTTTGTGTAATTTTTATGTTTTGCTGCATACAAACTGAAGCTGCCACATGTGTTTGCCACTCAGAACACGTGGCAGCTTGTGTAACTATGGCAACTGCCCTGCAACTGCTAAGAGTTCCGCCCCAGTGCATCCCCCTGTACACTGCACCTGTAAAACGGCATCCATAAAAACACCGGGTGTGGGTTCAATCCACCCGCTCAGTCGGACATCTGTAAACCGATCCCAGCGGGGCCAAGGGGTTACTCCAAAAGTACAGGGGAACCACTCTGTTAGCAAACACCCTCTGAGCTGATGCACACGCACGCACGCACACACACACACCATCATGCTCTGAATTATTGAATATGGCAGTGGAAGTTTGTCTCAGTAATCTGACCTGTCCTGAGCACAGGGCAGCGGACAGGAAATATGAGATGTGGAGTTTTAGGTTTCTCAGGAGGATTCCCAGGTAACCGCAGTGACACCATGGGGTCAGCATTACTCAGCAGATGACAGAGACTCATCAGCTACACATCAGTGTACACTAGTGTGCGTCTTTAGTGTCTCTGCAGCTTTGGCAAGTTCAAGTGTCTGGAACCTGTTCTGAAATCCTGCAAATTAAACAGAGAATCCTTACAAATTTGAAAAAAAAAAAAAAAAAAAAAGAACAAATAGGTAAATATTATGAGGAAAAAATTGTAAATTTACAAGAATGAAGTCTAAGACTTGTGAGAAAAAAGTTGTAAATATACAAGAATAAAATCTTGAAAAAGGTGCAGATTTATGTGGAAAAACTGCACATTTGCAAGAAAAGTCAGTTATCAGAAGAAAGTCGGACATTTATAGGGAAACCCCCAAATTTCAGAGGATAAAGCCACAAATTAAAGTGCATATTGCAGGTCATTTCTTACCTACCCATTAGCAACATAACTCAAAAAGTTATGAACAGATTTTGATGAAATTTTCAGGAAAGGTGTGTAATGGCATGGGGAACAGATGAATCGATTTTAGTGGCAATCTAAGAGTGCATACCTCCTCCAAGGGCTTTGTTTGTATTTGTGCAGCAGGATTACACAAAAACTGCTGAATGGATTTGGATGAAATTTTCCCCAGAGGTGTTTCTTGGCCTACAGAGAAAGCTATTACATTTTGGTAAGGATCGCAAAATGCATACCTCCACCAAGGCTCTTATATTCTCACAGTGTGTTAGCAACAATACTCCACAACTAGTGGACAGACTTTGATGTAATTTTCACCAGAAGCGGCTCCAGGCCTACACACAAACCCATTACATTTTGGAGGTGATCCATGAGGGACGGAAAGAGCCTTGGCGGAGGTATGCGCTCTCTGAGTGCTTTTCTAGTTAAGCATTTGTTCATAATATGTCTTGCAAGTATAGCTTTAAAATGTTAATAAAGGTTTAATTTTGGTTGACAACACATAGCCAGAAATTTTTACTTGGAATATCAATTTTCAGCTCTCCTCCTAAAACAGCTCCCCCCCCCACTTCACTTTGCATAACATCGGAAGGACATCGGCATCAGCCCCTCTGTACAGCAGTGATGGTAGTGAGTGCTATCAGCAGTAACACTGACTGTGTCTGTGCAGGCCGTACCAACCTTTCATCATCGCGACATTTGCCCTTTAATTTTTTTTCAAAGAGAAACTTTAACTTTGAGCTTAAACTGATTGCAGCCACTCCTGCTGACATCCGGATTTTTCCTTTACTTTAAATTAGCTAAAGCAGCGTTTGTCAGCTGGGTGCTCTGGAATAAGAAGTCAAACATTTTATAGAATGAAATCACAAATTTACAGGAAAACTCTAAATCTAAATCACCCTTTATTGTCATTCAACCAATCATGCACAGTAGAACGAAATTGTGTTTTATCCTATCTACAGTGTTAATCACACACACCCCATGTGTAGAATCAGAAGGGCCGCTGCCATGCAAGGCGCCGCCACAGATTTCCCTCCTCCATTCCATTATGCTGAGCACCAAGCTGGACGGCAGGAAGTTCCGCTTTTATATGGTCTTCGGCATGACCCGGCCGGGATTTGAACCCCTGCCTCCCGGGTGTGGGGCGGATGCTCTACCAACTGAGCCACCACTCCGGTTAACTCACATACTTATGAGAGAAAATGTGTATAGTTACTTGGAAAAATTTGGTCTATTGCTAAACACTGACAGATTAATTTATAATTTAACCTTTATTTTAACTTTCGTGTATGTTCTGTAGCTCCATGCAGAATTTTTTCCCAATAATTTCTAAAAATATTGTAGAGGTTGCCAACCCCTACTCTATTCTTTGTTCGAAGATGACTGAACCCCCACCTTAAAAACAATTTGTGACATTTTGAGCCCACAGATTTGTCAGACACTAATTTAACCCCTTGCACTCTGGTCAATTTCCCTAAAAACGCCTAAAAATAATGTACCCAAAGTAAACCAAAAGCTGTTCTTCAACCCTTTGCAGCACCTTCATGGGGTTGGTCTCATTTAAAAGAAAACACTTTGAATTTTTTGGCAAAACAGTCATAATCTCTCTAAGTGCTCCTGCCACTGAGTAACAGTCATCTAAACATACTGAACTTGAAGAAAATAAATTTCGCCTGGGTGTTTTTTTTTGGATACAAATGCTTGCAAATAACACACAGCTTCAGATACTGGCTGGAAAATGCAACAGAAATGTAGAACCAAGTGTTATCCAGCTGAGGTCAAAATTTTGTAACAATACCACAAAAAATGAATATATTACACAGCTTTTTTCTTAGGTTGTTCCCAGGCGTTTTTGAACTGTGCCAAATTGTGCCAAATGGCACAGTTTGGAAAAACGTCTGTAACTTTTGAATGATTCAATATAGAAGCTTCATCTTGGGCTCTAATGGAAGGTGAAGCGCTGTGTGTGTGTGGGGGGGGGTTGTTTATTCATTCTTTCATGAATGAATGAACAAACAAGCCCCCACACACAAAGAAGCATGCCACGTAAAAAATGTGTGGCTTTTTTTTTTTTCCAACAATATCTTTATTGAACCTTTTTTTTTTTTTTAACAAACATGATACAAACAATCAAACACTAACACTAAAGTACTACAAAAAAAAATGCACTAAAAACACCAACAACCACCAACAAAATCAAATCTTCAACAATGCTCCTCTGTTTAGTCTAGACAATCCAATACATAAGTATACATATTATGTTCACCAGTTTGGAATTTACAAGGTCCACACACATCATTCACCTTCTTCTTCAAGAGTTATGTTTAAATTTTTTACATAATCAATAAAAGGTCTCCATATATTCTCAAACACAATTTCCTTTGATTTCAGTATATATGTTATTCTTTCTAATGGAAGGTTTGTTAACATCTGTCTTAACCACTGAGTCACATCTGGTCTATGAGTCTTTTTCCATAATAGTGCAATACATTTTTTGGCATTAAGCAAACTGAGGTCTATGAATGTTCTTTCACTTTTATTAAAATTATGCTTTTCTGGGTACAGACCCAACAAAAACAGTTTAGGATTCAATATGATTTGTTTTGAGATTATTTTTTCAATTGTTACCCTCACCTCTTCCCAAAACATTCTTATTAATCTACATTCCCATAAACAATGAAATAGGGTTCCTTTACTTTCCATGCATTTTGTGCATGTATCTGGTATATTTTTGTTATATCTATTTAACTCCTCCGGTGTAACATACATCCGCATTAACCATTTGAAATGTATCAATTTAAGGCGTGCATTTATTGATTTGGTTTGAGCTTCTGTACAAGCCAATTCCCATTGTTCCTCTGAAATTTCAGTTTGCAGATCTTCTTTCCAGTAGTTTAATCTTTTCAGTGAATTTTCACTTGAAGATAGTGTCAATGAGTTATAAAACTCTGAAATAATACCCTTTCTTTTACTATCTTTCATCATCATTTTTTCCAAGGATGAATAAATAGGTCGAGTGAGAGCTTTATTTTGATTTGATCGAATAAAGTTTCTAAGTTGAAGATATTTAAAAAAATGTGTTCTATTGAGATTAAATTTGATCCTCAGCTCTTCAAAAGACATTATGTTATCTGCACATGGCAAATATAAATCCTGAATCTTTTGTATCCCTTTTAAATTCCATACTTTAAATACAGCGTCCGCTCTCCCTGGTTTAAAATATTGATTACCCCATATTGGACTAAATTGTGACAATAACTGTGGTTCTTTTAAATAGTTTTTAGCTTCACACCATATTTTGATCATATGCTTTACAAATGGATTTTTAACTTGTTTTTGTAATTTTTTTGCCGAATCTGAGTATATGAATATGGGAAGAGGTAAAGGTAAATTGTATGATTCCATTTCAGTCCAGTGAGGGAGATCATTTGATGAAAAATAATATGTCATAGACCTCAGTTGTGCCGACCAATAATACAACATAAAATTTGGACATTTCAGACCTCCACGATCAAATGGTAAATATAATAAAGACAAACGTAATCTAGCCCTCCTGTTGTTCCATATAAATTCCACTAACTTTTTTTTTATTCTTGAGAATAGATCTAAAGGTGGTGATAAGGGAATGTATTGAAATAAATAAAGTATTTTAGGTAAAATATTACTTTTAAGTATATTAATTCTCCCGATCATCGACATTGGTAGTGACATCCATCTCTGAGTTAACTCATTGATATCTGACATTAAGGCTTCATAGTTGACACTGGCGACTGATTCTAGCTTAGGCACAATTTGGATTCCTAAATATTTAAACTGATTTACAACATTGAATTGATTTACCTCAGGGGTTGGGTAATTTCTCTGGGTCTCATTTAGCATTAATATTGAAGATTTAGTTTTATTTAATTTTATATCCTGATATTTCCCCAAAATTCTTTATTAAATTCAACAAGGTTGGAATTGATTTTTTTAGATTCGACATAAACAAAATTATGTCATCGGCGTACAGGGAGATTTTATGTTCTGTTGGTCCAACTTTAATTCCATATATTTGTGAATGTAAACGTATCGCTATCGCTAAAGGTTCAATTGCCATAGTAAACAGTAAAGGTGAAAGTGGACAGCCTTGTCGACATCCTCTATTGATTTTTATTGGTTTTGAAATATTGTTATTTGTTAGGATTTCTGCTGTAGCATTATTGTATATTATTTGAACCCATTTTATGAAATTATTTCCAAGTCCAAACCTTTGTAGGACTTCAAAAAGAAATGGCCATTCAACTCTATCAAAGGCCTTTTCGGCGTCCAGTGATAGGAGAGCTGTATCCGGTGCTTCTTTATTAAAATAAATAATATTAAATAGTCTTCTTACATTATGGAAGCCTTGTCTACCCTTTATAAAGCCATTCTGATCTCGATTAATAATATTTGGTAAAATTTCTTGTATTCGTCTTGCTAAAATTTTACAGATTATCTTAAGGTCGGCGTTTAATAGGCTTATTGGTCTCATATTTTCACATTTATTAGAGGGCTTACCTGGTTTTGGCAGCAGTATAATTAAGGCATTATTTATGTATGATGGCAAATTATTATTTTGAAATGCTTCTAAAACCATTTCCAAAAAAGGTTTTATTAATTTATTCTTAAATTTTTTATAAAGGTCAACTGGAAGACCATCTGGTCCTGCACTTTTTCCTGATTTCATATTATCAATGGCTAGCCCAACTTCTTCTTGACTAATTTTAGACTCCAATATCTCCCTGTTTTCATTTGGAATACACGGTATAGATAGTTCGTTCAAAAACCCATTTAGTTTTGTTAAATCAGGTTCATTTTTGGTATCATATAATTTTTCATAGTAATCTCTAAAGGCTCTATTAATTTCTAAAGGATCTATAACTACCTGTCCATTACTTATAATACTGGTAATTGGTGTTTTAATTTCTAATTGTTTAATCTGCCATGCTAATAATTTTCCTGATTTTTCACCTTGTTCATAAAAAGATTGTTTCAATCTTAGAAGACTCGAGGCAGCTCTATTCGCTGATTTTTTGTCGTATTCAGCTCTCAAAATCAGTAATTCATTCTCCAACCTTGGGTCACTTCCTGCATACACTTTTTCCTGAAGACTTTTTATTTTATGTTCCAATTTAGCTCTCTCCTCTCGAGTCTTCTTAGATTTTGATCCTGTATAACTAATAATATGTCCCCTAATAAAAGCTTTGAAAGCCTCCCACTTTACACATGCTGATGTTTGTGTAGTATTGATGTCAAAGAACTCGTCTATCTGTTTTTCTATATACTTGACAAATTCCTCATCCTGAAGCCATTTATGCTGAAATTGCCATCTACCTGATTCCTTTGTCAATTTTTTATCTACATATATTAGACAACAGGGTGCATGATCAGAGATCACGATGTTATCATAAAAGCAGTTTTGAATCTTGGACCTTAATTCTGTGGAAATCAAAAAATAATCAATACATGAGAATGTCTTGTAGGTACTGGAATAACAAGAATAGGCTTTAACTTGTGGTTTCATTTCTCTCCATATATCTAACAATCTCAATTCTTTCATAAAATGATTAATAGTCATCCTACATCCAATGTGCGTACAATCCAGTCCTGTTGATCTATCTATACCTGGATTCAATGTACAATTAAAATCCCCTGCTATTATATGTTGCCCTGTAAGTGATGATAAGATAAGAAATAAATTAGCAAAGAACTTCTGATCATCTATATTGGGACCATATAAGTTCACAAGATTTATATTTTCTAATAGCAAAGAACCTTGAATGATTACATATCTTCCAAATTTGTCTCCAATTACATTTTTCACTTGAAAAGGAACTGATTTATGTATGAGAGTCATAACTCCCCTGGCTCGGGATGAAAATGAAGAGGTGAATACACTTCCTTGCCATCTACTCCTAATTCTTTTAACATCCTCCTCTATTAGATGAGTTTCTTGTAAAAACACAATTTTTGAACCCATGTCTTTTATTTTATTCATAACTTGTTTAAGTTTTTTTAAATTTTGTAGACCTCTGCAATTCCATGAAGTTAAATTAAGATTAACACTTTGGTTTATGATCAATAGAGAGTTTGGGATTACCTTGCAGTGTAAACATGCTCATACAGAGAAGCAAAAACATGAGTGGTTGAACATTCATCCTACAAACTACACACAAACAAATTTCCCCTTCCCACTCTTGTGGCAAACCCCCCAAAATCAAAAGAAAAATTCTGTCTCCCGATATAGCCATCGACCGTTCCACACCCACGGGGAACAGCCTAAGCCACTCCTTCTTCATCCTCCCAATCACCCTAACTCTACTGCTTTTAATGACGTAACATTAACTCTCCTCTGTAGTTTTCCAACTTAACTCCAAAATTTTTAACAACTTTGTACATCATAGTTTTTTTGTTTGTTTTGTTTTTGTTTTGTTTTTTTAATATATAATACAATCTATATTTTGTAAACTTACTATTTACTTCAAGTCAGTCAGATGCCTGTGCAAATGCTTAATTATTCTACCTTATATTTTGTTCATGCTTAGCTCCCACCAGTCTCTTCTTCTTCTTTGATCTTCTTGATGAACTCCTGCGCCTCCTCTGGGGTCTTGAAGATGTGGGTTCTGCCCTCATACGTGGTCAGCAGTCTCGCAGGATAGATTACACCATGACGAATCCCAAGGTTGCGCAGCTCCTTACGTATGGGATCAAACTGCTTCCTCAATTGCTGGATTCCTGTGGCCAAATCTGGGTAGAACCGCACCTGCTGGTCCTGGTGTTTAATCTCTCCTTTAGCTCGTGCAGCGTTGAAGATCTTCATCCTGTCTCTGTTGCTAAGAAACTTCATAATTAAGGTCCTCGGCGGTCCCTTATCTCTCCGTGGGCCAATACGATGTGCATTTTCCAGAACCACTGCTGATTGCAATTCCTCGCTGCCCAGCACCTCCGGAATCCACTTTTCCAGAAAGGAACATACGTCCCGACCTTCTGATTCCTCTGGAAGACCCACCAGCCTCAAGTTATTCTGTCTCGTCCGAGATTCCAAATCCAAAATATTATTTTCCAGAGATTTATTTTTTTTTTCCAAAGTGCGCACCTTTAATTGAAGACGGGTGACGTCATCTTCAGCACTAGCGAGACGGAGCTCCATCTGCGCCGTTCGTTCTACACAGTCACCCAATTCCTTTCTTATTCCTTCCAACGCTGTCATAATCCCATCAAATCTAGAGGAAAAGTCCGCTCTCATTGAACTCATGGCAGCCATCAGCGCATCTGCGCCTCCCCCCGCAGACATCGCACCGTTGCCAGCCTCCTCCGCCATATATGGAGTTTTATTTGCTGCGTCACAGACCTGAAAGTCCGTTAATTTGGACTGTTTCGGCGGCTCGCTTTTTCCTTTGCCTGGTTTTCCAGCCTTAGGCTTCGCCGACATATCCTCGCCCAAACGCTGGGATACGTTCTGTCCCAAATGAGAGAGTTATTTGCCAATTTTTTTTCTCCAGGAGCAGAGCAGAACGAGACACGTCCGTCCTAAGTGGCAGCCATAACCGGAAGTCCGTGTGGCTTTTTTTAAACAAGAAAAAATAACCTACAGTGCACTAAAAATTATTCTAAAATATCTGTAATGTAGAAGATAACAACTCCCCCCGCTACAGAGGATGGTCATCGCCCACATTGCCCATGACGGAACAGTCATGTGGCGATGTGGCGACCGCGGCGCACAGTCCCCACGGTCTACTACGCACAGTTGTACTGAAATATCTGCAATATATCTGCAATCCGCTACAGAAGAGTAGCGGGGGGGGGGGGGTCACAACATGACGGGGGGGGGGGGCCGTTCGCAACATGACGGACCTGTCATGTTGCGATAATGCACAGTTGTAATTTACCGATCGGTCAAAAGTCATTTTGATTACAATTTTCAGGGATAAAGAATAATTTAGTTTCTAACACTTACCTGTCCACAACAGTAGTGTCGCTGGCGAACTTCTCTTCCTCATTGTCAGACGAACATGACGCTGGTCCACTTGTTACGGACTCGTGGTTCTGGTCACGTGACCCGGTCAAACCATAATTCCATTATTGCGGTTTTGCGCTTCTATGATTGCGGTTTTGGCGAACGATTTTTCAAAACAAATAACAACAGTAGTAAGAAAAAAAGACTGGCGAACGTCTGTGTCACCCAGCCTTACACAAAACAGCTTTCGAACTTCTGTGCTTCAATTGGCTGGCTGTATTCGCAGCCGTTGGTAGGCGGGTCCTTCTTGCTAGGTTTTCAGTCATTGGTTCTTCAAGGTTTCAGAAACCCAATTCAAGGCTCTTATTAGTCGAATGAGAGGTCAATCACATCTAAACCAATCAAAGCACTCCTTTGGCTTTCTGTTTGTGGCTGTGTCTGTAGTGGAAGAACGGAAATGCAGCTTTTTTTTTTCAGTGCGCTCTAGGACGCAACGCCCTCTTGCGCCCTCGTGCGCTCTCGTGCGCTCTAGGACGCAGAGACATGCCCGCCCGCGGTACACCGGAGTGCACCGGAGTGCACCTCAATAATTTGGTAGACATGGCAAAAAAAAATCCATGATTTTAGGAAAACAAACTCCAAATCTTCAAACTATTAACCATATATTTCAGTTGATATCTCTGTCTAACCTTTCTGCATCAGTTAGAGGGAAGATAAGTTTTCGAGGCAAGGAGAACGACATTTCTTTTACTCAGTAGTCATATTTTCTTCAGGTGTGGACTCTTCATTTCTCCTATTTGATCTTTTTTTTTCCCTCTGTCCTCACTGCTAAGCAATATCCTGATATCTCCATTCTCTCCTGTCTGAGCTCAGGCATGCCTAAAGATGTCACACATGAGATAAATGATTGTGTTTGGCGGTCAGCTGAGGACAGGCTGGTCATATCTCTGAGAAATGTCTATGCAGGATCTTTTAACGTTACATCACAGGTTCATTTGCGGTGGAAAAAACAGACATGGAGAAGGTAAGCAAGCTCTGATAAAGCAGCTGCATATACTGGTATAGTTTTGAGTTCTTATACAAAATTAATCATTAAAAATTAAAGAATCATTAGAAATAAAAAAGTAAAGCACAGGGCCTAATGATTACGATCTTTCAATGAACTCATCTGGTCTTTCATCAAACATGTGCTGTGTGGGTTTACTCCGGGGGCTCCGGTTTCCTCCCACAATCCAAAGACATGCATGTTAGGTTAATTGGTTGTTCTAAATTGTCCCTAGATATCTGTCTCCTATAGGCCCTTGGAATAGGGGGTTAGTACTAGTGAAGCGCTTTGAGTGGTCTTTGAGACTAGAAAAGCGCTATATAAGTGCAGGTCCTTATCCTTATCCTAAACACTCAGCACCCCTCACTGATCTCTCAGCCATCTCTACCTTCGGGGTGAAAAAATTTGGTGTTCATTGAAATATTGCTGAAAGTGTCATGAATGCCCCTCGGGGCAGAGATGAATTGGGTAGGTGGTTTTTACTGACAAAAGTAACATTGGGTGCAAAATAGTGATGACCACACAAAAATGCAAACCAAAAACACTTACATGGTAAACCTCTGAGCAGATGCGCTCCGGAGAAGGCGCCACTTCAGAGGCTGAACCAGTGCAGAGAGGTGACAATCCAATTTAACCACACAACACAGTGAAAACGCAGAGCTTAAATACACAGAAGTAACTGGGGAATGATGAGCAGCAGGTGTGGCCAGGAGCGGGCAGTGACCTAATTCCAAAATCACTCACAGCTGAGGTGGACTGAGGAAACAGGCTGTGAGAGGACGGTGGGTCTGTCTGGGAGCGGAAGTGGGAGGCTCGTGTCAAAACCCAATATAACACAAAAACCAGACAGGGATAATGATAGACATTTGATAGACAGAAATAAAATGAGAGTCTGAGCTCAGACGCATGACAGAAAGATCATTGGGAGACCGATGAGATTGTTTAGCAGTCAGCGAGAGCTACAACAATTTCATCAATCTCCCAATGATCTCTCAGCACTTTTTCTATGAATGCCAAATTTTTCCTCCTCAAAGGTAGAGATGGCTGGCAGATCAGTAAGGGAATGCTGAGCGTTTGATGAAAGGCCAATAGAGTTCGTTGCAAGACTGCTCAGAGATCATTAGTAGATCGATGAGATCGTTGAGTGCTCGTTGAGAGACTGTTGAGAGACCACTTCCTTTTAGTGTAGTGTTTTTCAACCAGGCGGCCCCGGTACATTCAGGTTTTTGATGTCCCACTGGGTGTTATCGCTTATCTTGATATATGAAACTTAAGAATGTATTACTGCTAAAATACATAACCACACATGAACACAGACGCAACAAAAATTCAAACTTAATTACAAATCACTGCACGTCCTAATGAGTGGATTATGAATTTGGGGTCAGTCTAAAAATAGAACACAACAACAACATCAAACACAAAAACAAAGATGAACGCATTCACACAGCTCCATATGTAAAAAAAAAAAAAAAAAAATCTGCGTTCCAAACAGAAGATGGAGGCCAGAGCATGAGGGAGGATTAGCGAGGGGCGAGCAGGGGTGGAGGTGGAGCGCCGCGTGCATGTGCACCCACTTCGCCGTGGGCGAGGCGGAGCCGATCAGTGGGCAGAGACAGCAACAGGGCGCTATCTCTGGACAGCAGATCTGTATCGTCTCCTTTTGAGAGGCGCTCTACACCCACACACACATACACAAAGGCGAGCGCACACACCAACATGCATGCACGAGCTGTTAAAGATGCGTGCGCACACACACACACACACACACACACACACACACACACACACACACACACACACTGTAGCTGAAGTGGGCCAACAGCTTTTATTTAGGTCATATTTTTATGTGATTCCTCTGTAATTTCCCTTCCGTCTCCTCTGTGCTTGTTTAGTGGTACCGTGCAGCTCTGCAGAACCCTCCCCCCCCCCACACAGGGAATGTGCATTTGAAATTAGCCGCCTCGCGTCCTTTTCCATTTCACTTCACCCGCAGCCTGCAGCCAAGCATGTGGATGGCAAAAACGTGTAAACGGCTCAGAGAAACCAAGAGGGCGTGGGTGAGAGGAACATGGAGAAAAGGAGGAGAGAGAGAATGAAGATGGGGTGGGAGGGTGGTGGTGGTAGTGGTTGTGGGGGGGCATGATGTGGGTCTCCTAACGAAGCAGATCAGCTCTTCTGCTCTCCCCTTCAGGGGTGCAGCAGCCTGTTTTATTTCCTTCATCCCTCCATCGCTGTTTTATCCCTCATGTCCTCTTCTTCCCTCTGCCGAGGAGAGCCTCATGTGCAAACGCAGAAGGCACCATCTGCCCTCAAGAAGCTTCTTTTTGCGCATCTATGCTTATGAACTAAGTGAGGTGAAAGAAGCATTAAGCAGGCCATCCCCAGTATAACTACACCCCGGTCACTCTCTAATTCACGCACCCCATTATTCCCACTTGGAGACTTACAGGACTTAAAACAGGGATGACGGGAAAAACGTGACAGAGTTGGACTGTCTCCACCCTCCCACTCCCCACCTCTTCCTTTGTTTTGCCTGCCCACCTTATCCTCCCCTTAATCTCTCCTCAACCCACTGACTGCACAGATAAATTATACATCAGAGACCTTCTCCTCTTCTCCTCCTCATCTACACGCTCTTCACCACGCTGGAGCAAGGATGCTCTTCTTTCCCACTTTTTCTGCTTGCATGCGTGTTTGTACGTACAGATTGTTAAACGGCGACGGCATCACTGATTCCACCGACCCCACGCCTCCCTCCCACATCAGCCGTGTGAGTCTGCGGAGGCGACGGCAGCAAACTTGCCATCCACTTGGGTGCACCTCTTCCCTCTCACACCTCGCGTTGCCATGGAGGTAAAAGTTTTGGTCACGGTTGCGTGCAGTTTGTAGGTCAGAGTGGGGCAGGTCTCAAAACAAAAACACCAGGCGGACTCATCATTAGACGGGGAGAGAGAGAGAAAGAAAAATTAAAAAAAAAAAAAAAAAGTCCTCGATAACGAGCAGCCATGATGTGGGAAACATGTTGACACTGAGGAAAATAGGCAGACACATTTCTGTGGCATTTGAGGCTTTTTTTCTGTGTGACTTGCTAAGCTGCCTTATTAGTGGAGCGATTTTAGGTGGATGCAGGAGCTCAGTAACAGCATTCAGCTGATTTATTTATTTATTTTTTTTTTTGACACTACATGCAGTCCCAAAGTGGGTCACTGCTTATGTGATCAGAAAGTGCTTTTTTTCATTGTGAAGAAAGCTGAAAGCTCTGGAGCCTTTAAGGGGATGCTCCTCTTAAAATGAGGGAGACTCTCATCTTCAGGCTAATTGTGTCCATGTCTCACCGTGTAGCATCTTTACATCCAGCCGCCACGCTCTCCCCCTCACGGCAATCTGGCACGCCAAGCTAAAATTAAAACTTTCTTTCTTCCCTCTTCATCAAAAATAACTGTCTCGGGCTTTTATCTCTCATTTCTTCTCTATCTCTTGCTGCCTCCTCACCCTTTCTGCCTTTCCTTCTCCACCAGGGGACCTAACAGAGGTTTGCTTTAATTACTGAACTACTTTTCTGTACTACTCTAAACTGGTGGAGAAAGTCAGAAACAGTCTTCAGACACCCACCCACTGTCACGTTCCCAGCATCCCTGGGCAGTCTTTACAGCATTTCTTCTGGGGGCAAGTAATAAAACACTGGCCGCGTTTAAATTTTGAATTTTGTAAATAATCTTATCCAAGGTTGCTATTTTGCAGCAGTCACAGATGCAAAGCAGCACAGTGCTGTGGTTAAAAAAAAACAAAAAAACAAAAAACAACTGCTAAATTAATTAAGCAATGTTTGCTATTCTTGGATCAGCAGGATGATAAACTGATGCAGATTTGGAGGAAAAAAACTTGGATGGGAAAGCACAGAGTCAGTGAATGTGTAATTAATACACTCATATGCATTTCAAAACGGTTCAAAAAACTGTTCAGACTAGGGGGAATAAAGACTGCAGAGAAACTGGAGCCAAACGTGAGCGGCTGGTACAGTGACATGTTTAGCAGAGTTCGAGGAGGGAGGGTGTTCCCAGGCTGACTGGCTCGCTTCTTTTTGCACCCTCCCCACCACTCTTCTTTATTTTAAGACCTGTAAAAGCCTGGGATGGCTATTACACTCATCACGTTCTCCCTCTTACACTGTAATTATCCATTAGGTTCTTGTTTGCAGGCATACATTAACATCAGGATGCTTCACTGTTGTTAAATAGAGAATGCTTTATGATTTTAACCACTCCTTTTTAGCTTTAAGCCTCCAGGCCGAAATGCCAAAGTCAATACCCACTGGCATCCTATCAGGATCTGAAACAGAAACAACACCATGCATCAATGGTGTCATTCTCTCCTCTTTAATGGCCAAAGATAAAAAGGCTGGCAGCAGCTGGAGAAGGACGGAGGCATGGCAAAGAAGGTAGGAGGCCTAAAAGGAAATTAAATGGGCCAGCGTGTCTGGCTGCTGAAGGGGTCTCTCATGGGACCACGGAAGGGGGACAGGAAAACCTGGTGGGGGTTTCCTTCAGCACACTAACACGGTCCAGTCCATTTAATGGGCCAGTGGCACAGGGAAGCCATTCAAAGTTGAGAAAAAAAAAAAGTTCCACATATTGAGTTGCTTTTCACTGAGCAGTCAGATTTGAGTACGGGTGTGCAACCTAACAATATCAGATTGTAAAGGATCACAGAGAGACTGCGGGACTGTACTAGAATGCACATTGTCGTTCTATGCTACTACAAGCAACACATCAGGGTGTTTTTCTTCTCAACCATTTGATAGCCTTGTCACGTCTGCCAATTTTTAAGATAGGACCCAAGAGTGCAGGCAGGACTTTAGGTGCAATAATATTTATTAACAGAAAACTCAAAAGAGAAAACAAATGGCAGCACAGGGGCTGAAAACAAAACTAAACCACAGAGGCTAAAATAAACTCATGGAGGATAATGAAGATCACAGGGATAACGCCAATGAACCCACAAAGAACTGGACCACAGACTGACATATATAAGGGACAGAATGCTCATCAAAATGCAAGACAGCCAGGGAGAACAATCAGGGCTGAACAGTAACACATGCGAGGGAAAGTGGCTATGGGTACAGAACACACGGGGGACTAACAACGATAGGTAAACAAGTACACGGGATACACACAAGACTTGTACAGGAGACTAAGGGGACACAGAGAACAATATCAACAGGGGCAACGGGGATGGTATGACAGACGAAGGACTGGGGAGCACAAAGGACAATCACAAAGGAACACAAAAGGCAATAATGCAAATAATGACAGCGACAGTGACAGGGAAAACACAATGACATCAAAAACGAACTTAGCGCATGGACTTGGTCTGAGGACCATGCCCAGATCATGATAAGTCCATTTCATTTGCATACTAGATACACAATCATAAACCAATCACAGCAAACCATCGTCCTTCGTATTTCTTCCCTCCACCCCTTTTTTTTCACTGGCAGTGGGAAGGATGGATGAAAACACTGGCAAAGAATAGAAGTGGTTTGGATTTTCCCCAACCAACATGACACAAACCATGGTGATTTGCAAACATTTGAACAGAGAAGAGTCTTGGGTTGGATGGCAATGCAAAAAACCTCCTCAACCACTTAAAACAGATGATGATGATAACAATAATAATAATAATAATAATAATAATAACCAACACTTTCAGGTTCAGGTTCAGGTTACTTTATTTGTACCCGTAGGTAGATTTGTTTTGCAGTCAGGTGACATCCATATTTACAAACCACAGTAACATTCAACATAAACACAAACATAGGAATACATGAAGCTGACTATAAACATGATAAAAATACTCAAGGCTCCACCAATCAGGACATAAGACAAAGAGATGAGAGAAAAAACAAAGAGATAAGAGAGAAGGGTCATATTAAAAAGTTAAAGACTAGTCAAAGAAGTTAAAAACTCAAAAGTCTAAAACCCAATGAAAGATTTAGAACCCAAATAAAAAACCTACAAAAATAAGTAAATATAAAATAAAATTAATAAATAGGTAACTAAATTATGTGCAATATATTGTTACATCTTGTTCAACTCTTTAACAGCAGCAGGAATAAAGCTGTTTTTGTAGCGCTGGGTTTTACTTTTTGGGACAGCAAACCTCCGTTCGGAGGGAAGAAGCTGAAAGTGGCAGTGCAAAGGGTGGGAGTCATCATTTAAAATGGCGGTAGCAATCCTCTGTACCAGTCTGGTGTACAGGGATGTCAGGCTCAGCTGTGACTCACCAAGCAAACGACTGGACCATCTAACTACCTGATCCAAGGATTTCATCTGTTTCAGTTTTATCTGACCAAACCATGACGCTAAAGAAAAGGATAAAACAGATTCAATAAAAGCCCGATAAAAAATTGTCATTATGGTTCGGTCAATTTGGAAGCAAGTTTCGTTAAACAATGCAAATGTTGCTGACCCTTTTTGCACACCCTTTCACAGTTCTCTTCAAAGTTTAAGTTACTATCAATAATCGTCCCAAGATATTTGTAGGATTGTACACATTCAGTGGTCTGGCCTTTTAGTACAGTGACTTCGTGCCTGGAAGTTTTCCTCCTAAAGTCAATAATCATATCTTTAGTTTTCGTTGTATTCAGCTGCAGGTAAGAATCCTCACACCAGTGAACAAAATCATCAACTACTGGGCCGTGGCCACTCTCACCATCCTGGAGGAGGCTGACAACAACTGAATCATCAGCATACTTTATAATGTGTCTGTTGTCATGTCTGCTCCGACACATGTTTGTGTACAGGATGAAGAGTAGTGGTGACAACTCACACCCCTGAGGAGAGCCAATAGAAGAGCACTTTTAAGATAAGATAAGATAAGCCTTTATTAGTCCCACAATGGGGAAATTCCAGGATTGCAACAGCACAGGGATAGCAACACTCAGAGCAACAATCAGAAGGCAAGAAAAAACAAGAGCAGCTAGTATACATATGTACATATTACTATAAATATATATATATAGACACACAGTGCGGCGCATTGTGGTTGGTGGATGTGCAGCAGAAAGTCTAAGCTCTCTCTCCGCGGATGCGGCGGGCCAGCTGGATGTCTTTGGGCATGATGGTGACCCTCTTGGCATGGATGGCGCACAGGTTTGTGTCCTCGAAGAGACCCAACAGGTAGGCCTCGCTGGCCTCCTGCAGAGCCATGACAATGGAGCTCTGGAAGCGCAGGTCAGTCTTGAAGTCCTGAGCGATCTCCCTCACCAGGCGCTGGAAGGGCAGCTTACGGATGAGCAGCTCCGTGGATTTCTGGTAGCGACGGATCTCTCTCAGAGCCACGGTACCGGGCCTGTAACGGTGAGGTTTCTTCACTCCGCCGGTGGCCGGAGCACTTTTCCGAGCAGCCTTGGTGGTCAGCTGCTTCCTGGGGGCTTTTCCTCCAGTAGATTTACGGGCGGTCTGCTTGGTTCTTGCCATTGCTCTTTATTATTCTGTCTTATATTTCTTGCACGCCGCCTAAACTCCAGCCCGGCACCCGCGTCATTTTCGCTTCAGTTCTATGTCGAGTTTCTCCGTTAGCACCGGGTGGCGGTTGAGTGCTAGCTAGCTCTTCCCTGCTGTATCATCTCCTGCTGTAAACAGAGGCTCCGTCCGCCGACTCGGGAGACCTTTGGGGCGATCTGTGTGTCCGTGATATATATAGAGTGAAAGGTGTGCCGGATCAGAAAGTTATCACCGGGTCAGAAAGAAGAAGGAAGATAAAAAGACTCAGAATTGAGCCGCTGTTGCAAAAGGCAGCCAACTCATGTGGCGCCAGAACCAGAATTTTGTTGGTTAACTCAATTTTATGATGATATGAATGTTTATCTAAATAGAGATCACGACGTGAATGAGACCAGATGTGATGGGTAATATGTATATATACTGTAAGTAGTAACATGGTGGCCGGGGTAGCCGGGATATAGTGAGGGG
This sequence comes from Pholidichthys leucotaenia, assembly GCA_020510985.1. NCBI lineage: Eukaryota > Metazoa > Chordata > Actinopteri > Cichliformes > Pholidichthyidae > Pholidichthys > Pholidichthys leucotaenia. The sequence goes on from CM035846.1 coordinate 282,386,259, forward strand.
TGGCGGACTGCCTTTCCAGTGGGGACGTCACCCGGGATATAAAGGGCATGACTGGGAAGGACTAGTCCTCTTTCGCAGTGACCCTGGAGTGTGCAGTGCAGCCTGTATGTTGGTTCTGTTATTAATGTTAATAAATGTGAGCTTCGCTGAACTCCCGGTCTCATTATTATAGTCACCCAAGATATGGACATAACATTTGGCGACGAGGTGAACATGGCCACTGGGAGAGCTGTGACTGCGTTTCTGCCGTTTCTGGAGATGCCGTGCGAGCCGCCCATGCCACGGCCTAGATGGTATGCGGCATTTGAAAATTATTTGGTGGCCTTCAACCTTGGTGAGCTCAACAAAGCGCATGCAAGAGCGATCTATGTCCATTATCTTGGGATGGAGAGTCAGAAGATCCTGAATACGTTGGGCGTAGCAGACAGTTTTGGGGATGTGGTGGAGTTGATGGCAGGCCATTTTCGTGCCACTGAAAATGTGATTGTTCGGTGGATGAGGTTTTGGCAGCAACACCATTGGACGGGGGAGTCCGTGCAGCACTTTGTTGCGGACCTGCGTCAGCTGGCCAGGGAATGCCATTTTGGAGCCATGGAGGAGGAGATGATCTGGGACCAGTTGGCAGAGCGCGTCCTTTGTTCTGCAGCACGGTCGAGGCTCCTGTCTTATCCGGATGAACTGACACTGGCCACGGCTGTTGATATAGTGAAGCAGTGCGAGGCAGCGGAGAAGCTGTCTGAAGACCTCTGTTTGAATGAGCCGTCAAGGTGTGGAGAACCAGGCTGGAGATCATTGACTGTGGGCTCGGACAGCGAGGACGGCACGAATGAGGACGAATATGCCACTGCCGTGAAGATTAGGTCCGCCCTGGGTATGCCAATGTGTCATGGCTGGGGGCCCACACGGCACTGCTATGAGTCAAGAGATTGTCTGGCGAAGAGCAAGCGGTGCAGGAGATGCGGTCTTCTAAATCACTTCGCCAGAACATGTAAGAATTTTCAGCGGGAGGACCGAAAACGTGGAGCAGATTTCCCCGTTGTGGCTCCTACGGTTATCCAAAATGTCTTCCCGGCTACGTGTGGATATATCTAACGCAACGTACTGCTGGATGGAGTGGATGTTCCGTTGTTGGTGGACACAGGAATGTTGACTTCGGCGCTGAGCTGGTCTACTGTGAGGAGCCTGTTTCCACAGCATTGTGTGAGGGCGCCTTCGGCGTCATACTGTGGATATTGTGGAGATAAACTGGCTATGGTAGGTTCGTTGGTGTTAACGGCCCAGTACAAGTCGGCAATGATGAAGAATGTTCGGTTGGTGGTCATGGCCAGAGGAGAGAACATTATGGGATGTGATTTGTTCTATGGCCTGGGGTTTAAAATCACCAACGGCGTTGGAAAAAAGTGGTCAGGCAGTGTTTCGGAGGACGGGCCGAAGACTCGTTCTGAAGATGACGATGCAGTTTGGGACATGGACTGCACCGACTTGATGGAAGGTGATGAAGCACGAGAGGGTCCTGATACCAGTGTACTGGTAGATCTAGACAGGATCTACCAGTTGGAGACCCAGAGGGTGGCCCAGCACCACCAGGTGAGGAGAAAACACAGAGGAACACAGAGGAACCAGCATTGCCAGCTTCACAGCGGAACCGTCATCCAGCCCCGGATTGCTGGAGGAATGTCATCTCCTCCTCACCAGCAGCTCCTCCCTCATCGAGCAAGACAATTCCCGCAGCAGTCTCCCTTTCTAGTTCTCTTTTGCCAGCTGTCACGTCAGCCTATTCATCCTCTCCAGCTGCTACAAATTCCGTCTCCTCGATGGCTCCTCCCACTGCCCAGAGGTCCTCTGTGTTTTCGCTGGCCACACCCATCTTCGTGACTCCAGGGGCAGTTCCTCCACACTCCACTGAGGGGCCCAAACTCACCAGAGCCATGGAGAAGGAAGACTCCCCACACACGATAGCAGAGAACATCAAGGTCCGGGAAAACAGGCAAGTTTTATTTCATTTAGCTTCCATTCATGATGAAATGTCTTGCCTGATTCCCGGAGGGGAGGCTCAGGGAAAGCAGTCCCCTGAGCTCTCCCCACCTGCTGCTGTCATGCATTGCCCGCCTGTCCTCTCCGTGTCTTCTCTGTTTTTTTCCTGAGTGTCTGCTGGCCCCGGAATCAAGCCGCCCGATGATGGAGGAGCCCGTGGCCCTGGAGGATCCCATTCCGGTGCCAGCATGGAGTCAAACCCCAGCTTCCACGTCGGAGGAGCCTCCAGCGTAGGTCATGGCAGCTGGGGCAAAGAAGACTGCAATGACCATTATGCCTGCTGCGGGGGCTGCTGCAGCAGTGTCAGCTACTGAGCTGGACCTCCAGAGGGCCGAGCCCAAGATGACATCGCCTGGATCGTCGGAGTCCTGGACGGCGGTGAAGCTTGAGCTCAGGCAAGTGCTCTCTTTTGTCTTTCTCCTTTCTGTATTAGAGCAATATTGCCTGGCTCTTGGTGAGGAGAGCCAGATGCAGCCGTCCGCTGCACCTGAGCTTGCCTCACCGGGCTCCGCTGCTGCCGGTGACCCTGAACCTGCTTCTCCTTGTGTTCCTTCTGAGCTTTTCCCAGGGTCACCAGAGACGTTCCAGCACCGCCAGAGGTCTCTGTGGGTCCAAGCTCGCCGCTGGAGGTCATTGTGGGTGCAGCTCCATCTCAGCCCGGGACCTCTGTGGGTGCAGCTTTGCCTCTGCCCGAGGTCGTCGTGTGGGTTCCTCCTCGGTCTGAGGCTCCATGGGTTCTGCGTCCCGGCCGGGGACCCTCGTGGGTGCTGCACCCCAGTATTAGCCTGATGTGGGTGCTGCACTCTAGCATAAGCCCGCCGTGGGCGCTACCGCTCAGCCCGGGGTCCACTGAGGGTGCAGTATTGGCCAAATCCGGGCCCACCGGGCATGCAACGTTGGCCGCACCGAGGGTGCAATGCTGGCCCAGCTGGGGACCACCGAGGGTGCTGCAGTGCTCCAGCCTGGAGCCATCGAGGGTGCTGCGGTGCTCCAGCCCGGAGGCACCGAGGGTGCTGCAGTGCTCCTGCCCGGAGCCACGGAAGGTGCTGCAGTGCTCCAGCTCGGAGCCATCGCGGGTGCAACCGTGCCCCAAACCAGGACCATCGAGGGTGCCGCGGTGCTCCAGCCCGGAGACACCGAGGGTGCTGCAGTGCTCCTGCCCGGAGCCACGGAAGGTGCTGCAGTGCTCCAGCCCGGAGCCATCGCGGGTGCAACCGTGCCCCAAACCAGGACCATCGAGGGTGCTGCCGGCCAGCCTGAGGACACCGAGGCCTTTTCTCCTCTGCCAGATGCTGTCGGGGTTCCTCTTCCTCCTCTGCCAGACATCGTCGTGGTCCCCCTTCCTCCGCCACCAGATGCCATTGGGGTCCCCCTCCTCCGGGCCAGTTTCCTGCCATTGAGCCTTCCGGCAGCAAGCCGCCTCCTGGATCACCCCTCCAGTCCTGGTGGCTCAAGAATGCTGGCCGGCTGCCAGAAAGACCGAGCCACTGGGTTGGGTGGTCCATATTCTCTGGCAGGCCACCTGACTCCTTTCACCTGGCCGTCCGGCTGGTCTGCGACCTCGGCAGGCCACCAGACTGGTTACACCATGGCGTCCACTGGGCCTGGGACTCTGGTCGGCCCTCTGAATTTTCGAGGTACTTGACCTGGGGGCCCTGAACTCTGTGTTTTTTCTGGTGTGGGCCCTGAGTGTGTTTTTTTGTTGTGTTCCCTCCTAACCTGTTTCCCCCACCACCCACCTGGGGTGGGTTATTGTTGTACCTCTTCTGTGGGGGACGGGCTCTTTTTTTGTTCTGTTTGATGTTACTCTGGGGTGTCTTGAATCCACCCCTTGAGAGGGGGGCTCTGTCATGAACTGGGTTTGGACGTTCTCCCAAACTCAGTTTCATGGCTTTTCTCTGTATTTATATTTATCTGTTGTATTTTTGGTGCCCTTTTTGAGTTGTTCCTGCCTTTTATTTGTCTGTTTATGTTTCAGGTTGTTTTGTAGTTATTCTCTAGTCTGCATTTCGTTTTGTTTATATTATAATATATTCTGTGGGCTGGAAGTGGTCAGATGCATTTCTGGGGTTGTGTGTGCTGCCTGTCAGCTCTCAGCCACTCCTCCCTCTCATTACATCTAAGCTGATTCCAATAATTAATTGTTATTCTCTTCTCCTGCTCAGGTGATCCCACACCTGTTATCACTTATTATGTTACTCCACTCACTACTTAAAGCTCTGTCTGTTCACTGGCTCCTCACCGTTACATTGTCAACCTACATCTCCACCAGAGGTCCCTCCGCTCTGGTGAATCATCCTGTAAGTAATTCTTGTCTTGCTCGCCACTCAGTTTGTTGGAGCACTCAGTGTTTATTCTTTATTTTCCTTTAGTTGCTCACCAGTTTGTTTGTTGGAGCGCATTGTGTTTATTCTTTTGTTAATAAAATGCACAACACCATTCAGCGCATGGGTTTGTTCTCTCTGCCCCGAAGGGGCAAACATGACAGAGAAAGGTAGTGAAGGTTGAATGAATAGATTTGCCAGATGGATGTAGGATTAGGACTGTGGAGGAAACTGGGTACAAGTACCTTGGAATCCTCAAGTATGATGATCTCCTACAATAAAGTATAAAGGAAGTCCTGAAAGGAGAATATTTCCACAGACTGAAAAAAGACCATAAAATCAAAGTTGAATGGAAGAAATGTCATCATGGCCATTAACCCCTTGACGCCTGTTGTCGCGAATTCGCATCAAACCACTTCCGCTCCAAATGCAACCAAAATACTGTCTGTAGTAGTAGTAGTAGTAGATTAGTTATTCCTCCACTTCCAGTTGGAGCACTTCCAACACATACCTAGGAACCTTTTGCAAGCATTAGTTTCTCGTAGGAACGGTCAGAGACGGAGCACCATCCATTTCCTGATTGCTAGGGTTAGGGTTAGGGTTAGGTTTAGGGTTAGGGTTATAGTTTGGCAGTCATGAGAGTTGAAAATACTGAAAATAACTTTGTTGCATAAATAAAAGACTCTTCATACTTGAGATGGGAACAGGTGCTTTTTTACCATTTTTTTACCATAGATGCCTGTTGTCACTAATTTGCATCATACCTAAAATTATATCAATTTTATGTGCTATAGTCAAATTAACTTTCTCAACTTAATTTAGAATCTACTTGAAAGCAAAAACACAAGTGAATTTTTTTTTTTTCATAATTGGAAATAAATTCAGGCGTTAAGGGGTTAATACCTGGGCAGTATCAGTGCTGCAGTATGGTGCTGGAGTAGTCAACTGGACCAAAGTGGAACTTGAGAACATGGATCGGAAGACAAGGAAACTAATGACAATTTACGGAATGCTACATCCTTGGGCAGATGTTGATCATCTATACCTCCCAAGGCAAAGTGGAGGTTGTGGTCTCATCAGTGTGGAGGACTGTGTATGAGGGGAAGAGATAGGCCTGCTGGATTATGTCCAGAGGAGTGAGGAACCACTTTTGACTGCAGTAAAAATGAGAATCTGGTGAGATCAGACATGGCTGAAACGCCAAAACAACTAAAAGACGTGATGCGGGAAACAAGATTAGAAAGCTGGAAAGCTAAGACCATGCATGGCCAGATTCTATGTCAAATGGATGACATCAGACACGAAGTCTAGTGGGACTGGTTAAAGAGAGGAGACCTGAAGAAGGAAACAGGGGCTAATCACAGCAGCCCAAGATCAGGCCTTAAGAACAAATGCCCTGAAAGCAAAAATAGAGAAACAAGAGCTTTCTCCTTTATGTAGGATGTGTGGGGTGAAAGATGAGATGGTGGGTCACTTGTTGTGTGAATGCAGTAAGCTGGCTCAGACTCAGTATAAACACCGACATGACAACGTGGCCAGGATTGTACATTGATCAATCATGAAACAGTTTGGTCTTGACATCAGAGAAAAATAGTATGAGCATAAACCAGAACCAGTGATTAAAGATGAAGGCATTAAACTGTTGTGGGATTTTTCTATCCAGATGGATCGTGAAATCCAGGCCCACAGACCAGACATTGTGGTAATAAACAGGGAGGCTAATGAGTGCTTGATAATTGATATCGCTGTGCCTGGTGATGCTAGTATTGCGGATAAAGAACAAGAAAAGATCCAAAAGTACCAGGATCTCAGAAGAGAGGTTGCACGTTTATGGAACATCCAAACATGCGTTGTTCCAGTGGTGGTTGGATCCCTGGGCAGTGTTACTCAGAACCTTGCCAAATACCTAAAAAAGATCAGGATCCAAACAAAGATAGAGCTCCTACAAAAAGCAGCAGTACTCGGGTCTGCAAGAATCCTTAGAAATGTACTTGAGGTCTAAGGCTGTGGGTTACAGCTTGCCATCTAAGTAAATGATTTTCAAGCCTACATCTATGCTGTGATTGTTTAATAATAATAATAATAATAATAATAATAATAATAATAATAATAAAGTGAATCACAATCAGAAACCAAAGACGACAACACATCTTTTCACTTAACTTCTAATAGCATCTCTCTCTGCAGATTATTTTGGTTTTATTTGGCCAGATTTTAACTGGAATCTCATCTAATAACATACAGCACACAAACCCAGTGGCTTAAGTGGGAGATCTGGACATGCATGCATCGACAAGTAAACCACTGCAGACCCCCCACACACACACACACACACACACTCATACTGTATGTCCAGCTGGACAGACAAATGGCACTTAGACACATATACAAGTGGAACATTTCTGGGCAGGTTTGTGACCAGACTGACTGCTCTGGTCATTTTTTTCAGCAACAGGATTAGATAAGCTCACAAGTCTGGGTTTTCAGTTTCTTTCCAAGCATCATAACACAAGATATCCACTATGATTTCCTTTGCAGTCAGCATCCTTTCTCTGCTCCTATCACATGGGCTGTAAACAAACAAAAGCCAGAACCCTCTTTTAAAATGACTCGAGAGGAGAACTTTTTGTCTGACCATTTCTCTCTGCAAAAGATTTGTCCATCTGCATCCAGAAGCAAATGTGTCTTCATATTCAATTATGGAGGATTTTCACTAATGGCTTTTACTTGCAGGGGTGGTCCATGCTTGGAAATACCCGAGATAGCACGTGGAAAGGGATAGCCTGTGGCAGCAGCTAAGTTTAGCAGCTCTGCCCTTCCTATTCCCTGCTAGTTTACCACCAAGCTGTCTGTATTCAATTCAACTTTATTTGTATAACACCTAATCACAACAAAAGTCATCTCAAGGCGCTAGCACAAAACGTAAGTAATTCAGAGAAAGACCCCAACGATCAAAGGATCCCCTATGAGCAGCACTAAGGCAACAGTGGGAAGGGAAAACTCCCTTATAGGAAGAAACCTCCATCAGAACCAGGCTCAGGGAAGGGCAGTCAACTGCCAAGACTGGTTGGTGGGTGAGGGGAGCGAAGAAGAAAAGGAAGAACAAAAAGACATACTATTCATACAGAAAACAACACACAGGCTGAACAACATTCGTACAGACATGACATGCAATGTTGCGTCAAAGCTAGGTTAATCTGGGATTACAGCGTTTTTATAGGCTGTTTTCAGGTTTATTAAGCTAGCTAACAAATCTCATAGGTCTGTAAGCAGTCATACGTGTAGCTGGACCTAGTGGTGTAATGTCCAAACACTATGTACACTATGCATAATTAGCAGTGTTTTTAGTGGACATAGTAGAAAGTAAATTCAAAACTATGACATGCGAAATTCAGTCTAAACTTGTGAATTACATTCAATTAAAACATGATATCACTGTCTAGCTAGCCAGCTGTCACATAGCTCATACACACAATCAAACGCATGTGCAGTGGGTACCATTGTTGTGGACTTCATACGTGTATGTATGTAGTGTGGTAGGAAACTTGGCCACTTGTCACGTTGTGGATCTGAGTTTGAATCACTGTGAAAAGATAATAATAGTTTTCCTTGAGGCACACTGTGATTCTCATAGGGCAGAGTAAACAAATGCTATGGACCCCCTCAGCCATTGGGGCCCACCAATTTAACCAGTGGCTGTTAATTTTTTTTATTGTAAGTAATAGTTTAACTTATCTTGACTCCATCTAGACAATGTCCCAATTTTTTTTTTTGTTTTAGGTGTGGTTTGAACTCCTTCCATTACAACAACAGGGCCATCCGAATAGCTAGAAATGGGTACCCTGCCTCTCGCCCAAAGATGCTGGGATAAGCTCCAGCCCCCCCGCGACCCAAAAAGGATTAAGCGGAAGAAGATGGATGGATGGATGGATGGATAATAATATTTCTGGTGTTTCTATATTACCTTTTAAATAAAAATCACATAACATTTCTAAAACAAAATTAAAGTAAACCCACAAGATCCAGCTGGAGAGTTAAACCTAGGTTTTCTGTATGGCAGATGGGAACACGCACCACTACACTGACAACAAAGTATGGACTGTCATTTGCACAGTCAGTCAAATATATTTTACCTAGGGCACCAAATGACCCAGGACCACTACTGGTGAGCTGTGTCAGATCAATCTGAATATCCATTATTACGTTACATAAGCCCCTCTCCGTCACAAACTCTGCCCTGGCAGGATGAGGAGCAAAGGTTCACTCAACCACAAAGAGAAGGAAACTACGTTGACAGATACATTGACGCAGTTGGTCTATTTATCATGTTTTAACTGAGGTTATGGAGATACTGACTGTGTCCTTCACTGGTTTACATACGCTAACTGATTTCTTCTAAGCGTCAACAAGAGCAGCAGCAGCAGCAGCAGCACAATCCTGATTAAACGAGACTGCAGAGATGATGTGGGACTGTCTGTGTGCTTGTATGTTGTTCTGGATGCATAGTGCCACAGAGTGACTGTAGAGGGAAGTAGGCTGCAGGCGTAGGCAGGTCAGTTTCTATAACAATGTAAAAAAAAAAATCTCCAACGAAACTTCAGCCAATTTATGCATGAAGTTTGAAGCAAGTACGCAACTCTGCCCATCTCTTTGTCTGAAATGATAAACATGACAAATAGATATCAACCACAGCCTAGGCTGACTGCTCTTTAAGCACACTTTGAAGGAAATTTTCTATTGTAGACAATTCATTAAAAATGCTGTACTTTATTTAGGCAAATGAGCTGCAGCCCTCCAAGACCCTGAGCTGGAATGGCCAGTAATCAGATTACTGGCCATAAAGTAATGGGAATAGGTGACATGATGACTCAGCATTAAGACACACAATCACGTGCAACACAATTATCAATAATGTAAAGAAAATATATAAATGGATACACAAAAATACTCTCATTTCTTATGCTGGACAATTTCACCATACGTAGATACAGAAACTGTTCAAAAACATGTGTGAATGTGTGTATAAAACATGTCCTGTGAGGACACACATTTTATAATCAAGAAAATCAGTACCATAAATACATCTCTGATCTATCAAGTGGCAATGATTGAGTTCCAAGCAGCTGTAGACTTCAAGGTTTTGTACTGTTTAGCAATAGCATTTAAAACCTAAGGTGTGCTACAGCTTAGGTTTCAAAATGCACAGGAGAGGCATGTTGCTGTTCAGAAGAATAAGACTTTGCTGGGAAGATCCAAACCTGGCTCTGCAGCATACCAGACGATCATCTTAAGGCCCAGTCACACCTTGACGATTTAGGCAGCGTTTGCTGACGTATCAAAATTCCTCTAAAATGCTGACATATGCCCCAAATGTTCAATTTTGGCCATATGCATCGCGTATCCATAACGAGTTGGACCTATACATAACATATTAGTAACTTATATAGAACTTTTGATAACTTAGAAATAACTTATACCAACGAATGCTTAGAGTGCTGCCGGCGTTCACAAATTATAAGCAACGATACTCTAACTTAAGCATAACTTATGCATAGCACAGTCATGCCAAACTGCCGTCACCTCCCAATCCATGAATCCTAGACGTGCGGGAGATCATCTCTGTTCAACTGAAATGATTCTTCCCTCCAAAGACCATCACACAGTGGAGGGTGCGACCGACCTGGCAGAGCTGTCAAATCTGTCAGGGCGGTCAAGTCTAAAACCGCTGATGTGACACGTCACGAACACCAGATGACAGCTGTCACAACCTGGCTCAACAGTTATGGCAAAGGCATGTGAACTGATGGCGATAAAAAAGTTTATCTTCAATAAAGTGGAAAAAAAAACAAGATAATGCATGAAGTGTGCTTTCACCAGTGTGGACCCAAAAACAGCAGAAAGCCACAACCAAGGGACAGCAATAGGGCCGGCCACCACCACAAAGGAAATGGGATTTATCATCCAACAACAGCTGACGGGAAACAACTGAGTTCTGTGCTTGGGGCGATCTCACAGCTGATTGGATCCGCCTCCTCCGGTGTTCTGACATTTTGGCATATCTATCAACTGATGGTACAGAATGCAGTCAAAGGTAAAAAACATGGCAAGGAGGGCTAAACAGCAATTTGGATCTTCATAATATCCTGTAGCTTGAAAGTGTTACACTTAAGCTGGCTCTGACACATCCCCAATAGGTCCTGCTACATGAACAACATAAGCCTTTAAGCCTTTATTAGTCCCACAACGGGGAAATTCCAGGATTGCAACAGCACAGGGATAGCAACACTCAGAGCAACAATCAGAAGGCAAGAAAAAAAACAAGCAAGCAAGAGCAGCTAATATACATATGTACATATTACGATAAAATATATATATACACACACACAGACACACAGTGCAGAGCATTGTAGCTGGATGGAATAAATATATGAATATATAAACACACAGTGCGGAGCACTGTAGCTAGATGGAATAAATATGTAAATATATAAACACCCACAGTACGGAGCATTGCAGCTAGGTGGAATAAATATGTAAATATATAAACACACACAGTGCAGAGCAATGTAGCTAGATGGAATAATATGTAGATATATAAACACACAGTGCGGAGCATTGTAGCTAGATGGAATAATATAAATATAAACACACCCAGTGTAGAGCATTGTAGCTAGATGGAATAAATATGTAAATATATAAACACACACAGTGCAGAGCATTGTTGCTAGATGGGATGAAACAGCATAACCGTCTACTTAGTTATCCTACATGGTATGATTATGTGCCCATACATATTCTCACCCTCCATAGCGACCGGTATTTTCCTAGTTGTATGCCGGAGGGGACCATTGTGTAAGTCTATTGCATCTTTTGCATTCAAAAAACTATTAGTTTGTTACGTCTTTTTGCTATCTCTGCGAGCAGCCCTGCTTAGGTTGTACAGTCTGACAGCTGTTGGTAGGAAGGACCTGCGAAACCTCTCGGTTGTGCACCTGGGATGATGTAGTCTGCTGCTAAATGAGCTCCTCAGTGCATTCAGTATGTCCTGCATAGGGTGGAACTCGGACTCCAGCAGAGATGACAGTTTAGCCACCGTCCTTCTCCCTCCTATCTCCTCCACCGGATCAAGGCGCTGCCCCAGGACAGAGCTACCTTTCTTGATCAGTTTGTTCAGTCTCTTCCTATCGGCTGCAGTAATGCCACTGCCCCAGCAGACCACTCCAAAAGTGATGGCTGATGCCACCACCGTGTCGTAGAATGTCTTCAGCAGCGCCCCTTGTACACCAAAAGACCTGAGTCTCCTCAGCAGGAACAGCCTGCGCTGTCCCTTCTTGTAGAGTGCGTCAGTATTGTGTGACCAGTCTAGTTTATTGTTCAGATGAACACCCAGGTACTTATAGGATGTCACCATCTCAATGTCTGTTCCCTGTATATTTACTGGTGCTGTGAGGGGTTGCCCATGCCTGCGGCAGTCCACCACCAGCTCCTTAGTTTTCCTCGCGTTGATCTGGAGGCAGTTCCGATGGCACCAGTCCACGAAGTCCTGGATAAGCCCTTTGTACTCAGCTTCATCTACATTGGAGATGAGGCCAACGATCGCAGAGTCATCAGAGAACTTCTGTAGATGGCAGTGTGTTGTGTTGTGTGAGAAGTCCGCAGTATAAAGAGTGAACGGGAAGGGAGCCAGCACCGTTCCCAGGGGGGCCCCCGTGCTACCGATGATCGTGTCGGACACACAGTCCCGGGTTCTCACAAACTGAGGCCGGTTCGTGAGGTAGTCCAGGATCCATGATGACAGGTGCTGGTCCACCCCTGCGCGCAGCAGTTTGTCCTTCAGGATCATCGGTTGGATGGTGTTGAAAGCACTGGAGAAGTCAAAGAACATGATCCTCACCATATTCCCGGGCTTCTCCAGGTGGGACAGAGAACGGTGAAGGAGGAAGATCACCGCATCCTCCACCCCAATGTCATGCTGGTAGGCGAACTGGAGTGGATCCATCGCTGGTTCCAACAGGGGGCGGAGATGAGCAAGGAGCAGTCTCTCCAGGGTCTTCATCAAGTGGGACGTCAAGGCCACCGGTCTGTAGCTGTTCAGGTCTTTGGGGTGAGAAGTTTTTGGTACAGGTACCACACAAGATGTTTTCCACAGCTGTGGTACCCTCCCCAGTTTCAGGCTCAGGTTGAAGATGTACGTCACAATCCCACACAGCTGGTCTGCACAGGACTTGAGGAGCTTTGCGCTGATGCCGTCCGGTCCCGACGCCTTCCTCGCCTTGATCTTCCTCAGCTCCGTCCTCACCTGGGTCCTGGTCAGGGTCAGGATGGGGGGCTGTGTGTTGGGAGTGGGGGGGTGTTGGTGGAGTGGGGAGTGGGCAGCAGGACTTGATTTCTTTAGAGGCAGCAGTGGTTGTTGTGCAGTTAGGGGGGAGGGCGGTTGGTCAAACCTATTGAAAAACAGATTCAGGTTGTTCGCCCACTCCCTGCCCCCCGTGGCCTGGGGGGAGGTATTCTGGAGCCCAGAGATGGTTTTGAGGTTTCTCCAGACCCCGCTGATGTCGCTCTGTTGCAGCTTGTCCTCCATCTTCTTCCTGAAGCTGTCCTTGCCTTCTCTGATCTTTCTCCTCAGCTCCCTCTGTACGGACTTCAGCATCTCCCTATTCCCCGACCTGAAGATCCTCTTCTTCTCTCTCAGAAGTGTTTTTATCTCAGGGTTGATCCAGGGTTTGTTGTTTGAGTGACGCCGTATGGTCTTGGTGGGAACGGATTTGTCCACACAGAAGCTGAGGTAGTCCGTGAAGGTATGAGTGAGGCCATCGATGTCCTCACCATGTGGATCGCAGAGCTGCTTCCAGGCGGTGGCTTCAAAACAGCCCTTTAGAGTGTCCATTGTCTCCTCAGACCATAACTCCACTGTGCGCATGGCCGGAGGTTGTCTGTGCACTAGGGGTTTGTACACCGACCGGAGATGAACCAAGTTGTGATCCGATCTCCCGAGTGGGGGGAGTTGTGATGAGGTGTACGCCTCCTTAGTGTTTGCGTAGAATAAGTCCAGTGTTTTATTGTCTCTAGTGTGGCATGTGACATACTGGGTGAACGTGGGTAGAATGAGAGATAGTGAAACATGGTTGAAATCGCCTGAGATGAGGAGAAGAACAAGTACATGTGTTTAGCTCTGTGTGAGTGTGTGTATGTGCTGCAGGCAGCAGCTGAGCTAATCAGAACAGAGAGCAGGTTGATCTGTAAAAAAGTCCACAGAACATCACAGACTCTTCAACAATATTATTAGTCAATTATTTCTACAAACCTATTAGAAAATGGTCAGAGCACACCCACAAGTTGGGATACAAGCAAAGCACCAGAACAGCTCTTAATCAGTAAAGGTGTCACCTAGTCTACACAGAGACCATCACACAGTGAAAACATGTCAAGGTATGAAACATCTCTTTACTTTGTCTGAATAGAAGAACAAGACCAGTTTGACATGGACATCTGCTCACCATACAGTACAGATGGGTTCCTCCTGTGAACCAACGCTACAAATATGCCATTATAGGGTAGCTGTAAGTTAGAAACCCGCTCACTAAGTTACACATAAGTTGAAAGAGTGTTACTCATACAGTAGGTTAGAAATAAGTTCTGGGTACACAAGACTTTTATCTCAATGTATTTCGACTTATGAGTAACTTACAAGTAACGAGTGTGGATGAGCGCATAACTTGCATATATATAACTTGTTCCCTGCATATGCGGGATGTATGAGCCACATGCTGGATACGTCGAAAAATTTTCAGCATGCTCAAAATTTTCCGACGACCTTGCCGTACAATGACGCACACCAGCATGTTCTTAACTTACACAAAACTTACCCATAATTTATTTGACGTACGCCAGCATATTCTCCAAATTTTTCATACGTCGGGATATGCTGCCTAAATCGTCGAGGTGTGACAGGGGCTTTAACCACTATAGGACTGCTGATAGACATTTCATAAAGATGATTTTTGGCACATGAAGAGAATTGCGTGAAATTCAGTGTTATTCTGAAGAATACTGTTGTGATTGTGAGTGTGAGGTTTCGTCAAGTTTGGATCACTACATCAGGAGATAATCATAAAATACATGCCAAAGAAAAACTGTACAAATTCATTGGCCATAAATCTAAATGGATTGGCATTTTTTGGATAATTTTAACAACTTGTTTTTACCAACATCTGTAGATGATTCATGCTTAATGTCAAGCAATTTGGAGGAATGGCCTTACCCTGGATTTACACCAACTCCAGATCTGATCCATTCTAATCCCCACCTGGTCCGAACCACTGCGGAACGAATCCAGCTTGTCAAATTCAGTTCACTAATGAAAAGCAATGAGTCTATTTTTGACAGATGTTGGATACAACCGCAAGGAAATGCATTGGTATCTCATGGTATTTAATAGCTGTTTGTTCATTAAAAATGATTTAAGAATTGTCCATTATTTTCTGAGGTCTACTCCTCCACCACTGTGTCAGAGAAGATAAAAAAAATTGACATAACATACAAACACTTCATAGAATCAAAATTAATGGGCTACTTACGTGTTATTAGAGCACAAAAATCCAGGTGGAGAGCTGGTACATCACACTTCCTTGTTGTTATCATGTGATCGCAATCGGTTCTCCTCGGTCTCATTTGGGTCTTTCTCAAGATCTCATGCTATTTTATATAATTATCATGCAATCTTGGCTGCACGGTGGCGCAGTGGTTAGCACTGCGGCAGCACAGTTTACCCTCGGCCGGGGGATCGCGGGGATCATAAGATCGTGGGTTCGATCCCGGCCAACAGTGATCTGTGTGGAGTTTGTATGTTCTCCCCGTGTTGCGTGGGTTTACTCCGGGATTTCTCCGGTTTCCTCCCGCATGCCAAAAACATGCAGGTTAGGGATATGTGGCGCTTGCGCACGCAGCGACCGGCAGCTGGTGGCTTGTCACCAGACTGCAAAACAAATCTACCTACGGGTACAAAATAAGTACAAAAAAAAAAGGAGTCAGTGTAAATCCAGGGTAAGAGGAATTAATTATACTTGCACATTTGTGAAAATATAGTGCAGAAAACTTCATTTTTATAGCATAAGGCCAATGGAGAAAAGCTGCAGAAGATTTCAGAGATTAGAAGGAGTCTAGGCCCAGCTGTTCACAATATTTGCAAAAACATAAAACTGATTATTGTAGTGCCACCTGTGGGTGCAGTGCCTTGATTTTTGAGAAGTGGGAAGAATGTCTGACCAGGCTGTAAAGTTTATTATCGCTTTTGCTGGACATGCACTTTTAGTGAAGAAGTCCAAGTCCAGGTCAAGTTTTGACACATTTATAATCATCCTCCCAAGTGTGAGGAGGGCAAAGTTTATTCAAAAATGACTCAGAATTCATTAGTGTCTTATCGGGTGAATCCTTGTTTGGGTGTAGAAGGGAATGTTGCGGAGGTCAAGGGGAATGTAGGAATGTGGGGGAAGAACACTGCTGCATGTCTGATGATGCTCCAAGAAATTAATTATGTTGACATTTATGAAGTTTTTTCATAATACATAACTCAAACATTTGCTGATGTCCATAAATTGATGACCTGAGCAGTCATTAAAAAAAGTTTCTTCACAAAGCACAGGAAGGATTTTTCACAAAATAATGATTTTAGATAAATAAATGAATAATTAAAGCCAAAAACATTAAGGTTGAGTGCTGTGGTTTTTACAGTGATCTCAGCACACTGCAATAAAACCCCAGGACTTACTTTTAAATGCAGAATCTTTTATTTCATTCTCTAAAAATGCAATACACTAAAACAATAAATCCTGAAGGTAAAAAAGTCAAAATACTTCTCTGGCCTGTAAATGATCTAAATCATTTTTATTGAAGTTTATTACCAGGGTGATCTGTGTTAGATTTCTGGGGCAGTGAATTCATTTGAACACTATTTTGGGACTTTGAGCTCCGAACTCTATTAGCCATGTTACATGTCAGGCTGGGAGCGGTGAGTGTTGACGTCAGAAACCAGAAGGAGCCAATTAGTGTCAAAATCTGGAGACAGAAGTTTCCTCATGGTCAGCGTGGAGTCAGTCTCGAGTAAAAAGATCAGAAGGGAATGCAGCAATTTTCCTAACTAAACTTGTTCAGATGTCACTCAGTGATACATGGATACATCTATCTTGAAAGGATTAGATTCAGCAATAGCAACAGCAATTTTGAAACTGACTTTTACCTGACTTACAACAACTGGATAGAAATGATAAAAAAGAATGGCTGTATGGAAGGCTGGTGAATTAGACCTAAAACCCTAAAAAAAAAAACCTCAACTGTAATCATATTAAAATTGAACAATATCCAGGAGAGGAAGTGCAGCAGCATGATTATAGCACTTCTGTGATTAAGCAGCTCTGCAACTCCAGTTTATTAGTTGTCAATAATAGCAACAACAGACTGTAGTTTATTTTTAATCAGTTATTTTGTGCCCTAAAACAAATAGTTCAATAATTGCTGTTTTTGAATGTTGCCTAACACCAAGAACATACTATAAAATGGTCAAAGTCAAGGTTATCATTATTTCCCCTGCGGGGCAATTTGGTTTACAGCTAGCAGAAACAAAGAAACTTTTGTGGCAGCACAATACAAGAAACGAAAAACAAAAATCCGAAGGGTCAACAACAAGTCAAATACAATTTCATCATTAAAGTGTGCCATTTACTAAGTTAATAGCAGGAATAAATGATCTATTGAATCTATTTGTCCTGCATTGTGGGGCACCATGGGCTATATTACAAGGACACGGTCAGTTGTCATTTGTCACTGACACAGAACGTGTTTATAGGCATTTCCAAGTTCATTTCCTTATCACAGCAGCACAAAAACAAATTTTCCACCAGGTGCAAGGTGCGAAGAGGCTCGTGTAATTATTCAGCGGTGTGTTTTGGATAATCCTATCCAAAGCACTCCTACCCATCCCTTTAATACACAGAGGTGCTTTATCTAACGTGAACTCTGATCACGACCGCTTGTCTAAGATGGGTTTTGCACTGACAAAGCCTGTGCATGTGAACAAAAATGCACGCAATCGTAACGCTGTTTGGTAATAAGTAAGACATCAATCACAGTTGATGCCCATTAAGTTATTTTAGAGAGAGCAAACGGGTAAGAATTCTGGGCTCAAAAATCAGCTGAATGGTTCAATGTATAGTGCATGGATGCAACACACAGACATGAATGGGTTTGAAACTTCAGGAAGAGAGGATGATGCCTGTGTAAACTTTCATAAACTTTTATTAACAATGGCGTGGAAGACACTTCTGGCCCATGGGGAGATGAAGGGCTCCCTCTTCTGTTGCTTTCACCGACCGAGGATCTCTCCCGTCTCGTGCGGGGGTCTGTCAAGGTTTGCGGCTCTCTGTCCCACTCCCTCCCAGGTGGGAGGGAAGGAGGAGATCTGGAGAGGCTTCCTGTCTGCCGCCAACCCCCACCACGAAGCAAGCCTGCTCTCAGTGGCCCCTGCTGGGGGTTGACAGGTAGCAGTCGGGGAGCTTGCTGGGGGAGAACTGCGCAACCATAGGCACAGTGTGGGTGGCCTCGGCCCGGCTGGAAACCCGGGCCGTGCGGCCGAGGCAAATGTTGACGCATCTTCTGTCTCTCAGGGAAGTCCCGGTGAAAAGTAAAACGCTGCACACTCCTTGTTCATGCATTCATTTATTCCCCTAAAATTAAACACATTAATGCCTAATTAAGTCCGTGATGAAAACTGTGGATGTGGATGGAATAAAAAATTTTCAGACTGACATGCCTTCCCTTGTGCCCCGAGTCCACAACAGAACACATTCATTCCCCCCCAAAAAACAAATAATACATTAATGCCTAATCTATAGATTCCAACTGCAAGTCCACAATTAAAATAAGAGTGTGGCGAGATTAAAAAAAACTACACCGCATTCCAAATTATTATGCAAATGATATTTGTCTCTGATTTTCCTAAATAGTCGATGCAAATGACAGTCAGTATAATTTTCAAGTCATCAACCGTTAGAGCATAATTCAAATTTCATTGAACAAACTGTCACCATGGGGTGAGACGCCGGCTCGGCGCTCAGCCCATGTCCCTTCTCCTCCCTGCCTCTCATTGGGCAGCGTCTCAGCTGGCTCCCAGCTGTCAGTGTTACGGGACGGCTGGGGCCAATTAATCCTCATCAGCTGGGGCGCTGCTAATGAGGATAAAAAGGAGCAGCCTCGATCACTCGGGGCTGCGACATAAGCACTGCTAGGCTGGAGCCCCTTCGTCTGGCGCCAGCCTTTGTCTCATCATCCAGCATTACTCGTAAGTGTTTCCTGTAAGGAGTATTTGTGCCTCTGTACCCCCATGTCTGGTGCTAGCCCTCTACTTGCCTTACCGAATCACGTGGGAGCATCACCTTGTAAGAGTGCCTGTGTACTGGAGTCCTATGCCGGTGCCAGCTCTCTGGCTGCTTAACCCGTGAGTGTTACCTGCTGTGAGTTCTCATGCTGTTACCCCTATGCCCGGTGCCAACTGTTAACTCTGTTGCTGTACTGCTCGTGAGTGTTACTGTGTATGAGCATCTGTGCTTTCCTCATCCCTTACCCCTGTCACCAATAAACATCACAACTCACTGGCTCGCCCTTGGCTCTCATTGTGTGGCTCCCCAGAGCCACACGTGACACAATCCTCCCAATAATAACTATTTTTTTGCAAAAATAAAAAAAACTCAAAATGCACTGTTCCAAATTATTATGGCCAACAGAATTTCAAAACATTTTATTGCTTGTAAAGAATTGAAAATGGTCATTTGTTGAATATGCAGCATTAGGAGGTCATATTTACTGAAATCAAAAGCTATTTAACATCTTAACAGGCCAAGTTAGATGTTAATATAGGACCCCTTCTTTGATATAACCTTCACAATTCTTGCATCTATTGAACTTGTGAGTTTTTGGAGAGTTTCTGCTTGAATTTCTTTGCAAGATGTCAGAATAGCTTCCCACAGTTGCTGTTTTGATGTGAACTGCCTCCTACCCTCATAGAGCTTTTGATTGAGGATGCTCCAAAGGTTCTCAATAGGGTTGAGGTCAGGGGAGGATGGGGGCCACACCATGAGTTTCTCTCCTTTTATGCCCATAGCAGCCAGCAACACAGAGGTAATCTTTGCAGCATGGGATGGTGCATTGTCATGCATGAAGATAATTTTGCTACAGAAGGCACAGTTTTTCTTTTTGTACCATGGAAGAAAGTGGTCAGTCAGAAACTCTATGTACTTTGCCAATGTCATTTTCACACCTTCAGGGACTCTAAAGGGACCTACCAGCTCGCTCCCCATGATTCCGGCCCAAAATATGACTCTGCCACCTCGTCACAGCCTTATTGGGAAATGGTGGCCAACCACCAACCCTCCACTACTCCATCCAAATGGACTATCCAGGTTTGCATCATCAGTAAACAACACTGTTTGAAAATTAGCCTTCATGTATTTCTGGGCCCACTGCAACCGTTTCTGCTAGTGAGCATTGGTTGGGGTAGGGATGAGCCGATACCACTTTTTCAACACCAATACGATACTGTGACTTTGAGTATCAGCCGATACCGATCCAGACCAGATACCGTCTCTCTTATTTAAAACAACAGCACAGAACATACTTTGGTAATGACTGGTTGCATTTTGCATACATATAAAACATAAATTTAAAAGTCGAAGAATATATTACAAATTTTACTCAGTTCAGCAATGCTGCTGCTTTTTTTTTTAATTTTAAACTTTGCAACATTGGCAGCATTTCACTGGTCAGCACTATGTAAACATGCATTCTGAAGTTTTAAGTGCAAGTTCACTGCAAAACTTTAAAGCTGAATATTTAAGTAAAGATTCAGATGAAATTCAAAGTGCCACTGTGCATGAGGTAAAAAAAATGTTGTAGATCTGAAAATAAAGGAATTAACCCTTTTAAGTTGTATTTTTGTCATCCATTATTACCTCCGCCAGGCCGAAAAGGCCAGGAGGCCAGGAGGAGGTAATGTTTTTGCCGGGGTTTGTCTGTGTGTTTGTCTGTTTGTCTGTCTGTCTGTCTGTCTGTCTGTTTGTCTGTTGGTTAGCAAGATAACTCAAAAAGTCTTGGACGGATTTCCATGAAACTTTCAGGCGTTGTTGGAAATGGTACAAGGAAGAACTGATTAAATTTTGGGGATGATCCGGATCACCATCTAGATACAGGAATTTTTTAAAGCATTCTTTAACACTGTGACATACGGCTATTTTCAACATGTGCGCAGGCGCAATGGAGGGCGCTGGTCATCGTGTCTGACCAACATAAACTCCGCGTTCTTCAACGTTTTAGGCACAAAAGCACGCGGAAAACACTGGTGGCCTGGGCCCGCCACCGTGCCTGTGTTTGCGCGACGCTGCAAAAGCTGAGACGGGCAGCTGTCCGCCGCCGGATTATTTGGCAGAAATTCCCCGGGCAGCCATAGGCGCTGCGCAAAAACGAGCTGCTCGGCAGCGTGCTGTGTGCCTGTGTTTGCGCAACGCTGCAAAAGCTCAGACGGCCAGCTGTCCGCCGCTGGATTATTTGGCAGAAATTCCCCGGTCAACCATAGTAGCTCCGCAAAAAGAAGCTCTCTGCCGGGGAAGTTTCCAAATCATCTTTGGCCGCGGAGCGCAACCCCAATAAAGATAAAGATTAGATGTACCACGAAGGTCGACTGCAAGCAAGATGTTTGTGTCTGTGAACATTCCGTCTTTTGGCGAGTTGATACGTAACAATGTTTACAGTTTGATGAGAAGGTTGCTGCCATGTAACAATCATCTTATATCAGCAATTGTCAACTCGTCACTCACACTTCACTCCAGCATTTGGAAGTGGTGGCGTTCCATTTTATACTGAGTCCAATATTGTATGTTATTGTTGTTACAAGACCGCCAACTGTCTGCTGATCTGTATATACTTTTATTTATTTATTTATTTATTTATTTATTTTCTACTCCTTTTAGTTCTGCATTTAATATGAACCCTGAGTTTGAAATAAACGTTTGAATTTTGAATAAAACCCACGCCAACCCGTCTACCTAATTGGCATCCGTCAGTGAAGCCCTCAGTGCTGCAGTCAGTGATCTAAAACGCTCGCATAACCCATTGGCCTGTGGGTTGTACGCAGTTGTGTCATGACTTCATTTGTTTTTTCTTTTGAATTCTTGGATGGAACATGGGTGGGCAATATAAGCTGCGGATTCAGCCATCACATATTTCGGATAACTTATGTTGAACTGTATAATCAGAGGAGCTATTGTCTAATTTCACCTTGTTGGATTTTATTACCCCCTTTGTTATATTATTCACTTTCTTTTAACCTGTACTCTTAATCTATTCGAAATAAAGATTAATTCATTCATTCATTCAATTGCAACACCCCCAGCCTGGGAGTTTGCAGATGCAGGACATGGACACAACACCAACACTTCAGTTTATTACCTCCGCCAAGGAGGTAATGCTTTTACTACTGAACCACTAATCCTATCATTGTGAATCCAATTGCTACTCAGATGTTTTCATGGTCAAGGAATCTGACAACGTACACACAAACACTGTATGGGGGGAACTGTGGCGCTTGGCGGAGGTCTGCGCTCTCCGAGTGCTTTTCTAGTTATTAAAAGTATTCTCCTGGTCCTCAGTTCATTTGGTAGTTTATTCTCTGTCCATAGTTTTTAGATTTGTTCTTATTTTGAAGTTATCCCTGTTCCATTTCATGTAGCCCTAGTCCTTGTATAGTCCTGCTTCCAATTCACTGGTTATAATTTGCTATTTATGTTTGTCACTTACCTCTTATCAGCTGTAACCGTCCATCTAAAGGAAAGCCCATGTTATGTCTTCATTCCTGCTCCTTTGGTTTTTACTTTGTTTCCTTCTTTTAGTTTCACTTTTAGCGTATTCCAGCAGTAAAACAGTAGCTGCTGCTGCTGGACGACACACTTGGTTCTGCTCGGTTCTTGACAGAA
This sequence comes from Pholidichthys leucotaenia, assembly GCA_020510985.1. Classification (NCBI taxonomy): domain Eukaryota; kingdom Metazoa; phylum Chordata; class Actinopteri; order Cichliformes; family Pholidichthyidae; genus Pholidichthys; species Pholidichthys leucotaenia. The sequence goes on from CM035846.1 coordinate 282,408,631, forward strand.
TTCAGCATACTTTTTTGCTGCTGTGACACTTTTGCAAGTATTTTATTAAGTTGGTGGTGTAAAATTGTAAATGCTGGTACCACACAGCAACATACTGAGGCGAGTCCCACAGACAGGCTCCAGTGATGTGACACTCGTTGCCTCTGTTTACAGAAGCCGTGCACAGCACGGCTGAGAACATGATCATGCCTTCATTTTATTATTATTAATGTACCGGATCGGTAAATTACTTTTATTTCTTACTGATACCGATCCAGCCATTTTGCCTGGATCAAACCCGATACTGATACAGCGGATCGGATCGGCTCATCTCTAGTTAGGGGTGGCCAAATAATAGGTTTATGCACAACTGCAAGCCTCTGGAAGGTCCTACACCTTGAGGTTCGTGGAACTCCAGAGGCACCAGCAACTTCAAACACCTGTTTGCTGCTTTGTAATGGCATTTTAGCAGCTGCTATCTTAAGCCAATGAATTTGTCTGGCAGAAACCTTCCTCATTATGCCTTTATCTGCACAAACCCATCCGTGCTCTGAATCAGGCACAAATTTCTTCACAGTACAATGATCATGCTTAAGTTTTTGTGAAATATCTAATGTTTTCATACCTTACCCAAGGCATTGCACTATTTGATGCTTTTCGACAGCAGAGAGATCCTTTTTCTTTCCCATATTGCTTGAAACCTGTGGCATGCTTAAAAATAGGGAGCATCCTTCTTAAGTAATTTTCCTTTAATTGGGCTCACCTGGCAAACTAATTATGGCAGGTGTCTGAGATTGATATCAGTGATCCAAAGAGCCCTGAGACACAATTCCATCCATGACTTAAACTGAAAAACAAATGATTTGATGTTTATGACACTAAAATCCTATTTTCATAATAATTTGGAATTCGGTCTATTTAGTGTGTGATCATATTATAATTAAAATGACAGGTGATTATATCATGACTGTTACAACTCCCTCCATCAAAATAACAGAAAAACCCAGCGTGTGCTGTTTGCTCCTGAGCCCCGGAGCGGCACGATTTCAAAACACGCCACTGAAATAGCATGAAACAATGTGGTTATGATGATAGAGCTCCTTTTTCCTGATCAAAAGCAGATTGTCATGACATGCATTATAATAGTGATGTGCATTACATAGATTGCATGCCGCCACACCTCTTTGAAAGCCTCTGCCTTTCAGCGCAAAGCGGGCATACTGTCTACTGGTAAGTAGATGGCGTGATACAAAGCGCAAAAAACAGACAATGCACTGACAGAAACTAACAAAGACACTGGCGTACGGTGGGAAGTCTGGCATAAAAGTCTGCTGATGACCGTCAAAATAGGGCCCTACAGTGCATCCAGAAAGTTTTCACAGCACTTCACTTTTTCCACATTTTGTTACGTTACAGCCTTATTCCAAAATGAATTAAATTCATTTTTCCCCTCAAAATTCTATACACAACACTCCATAATGACAATGTGAAAAAAGTTTTTTGAGATTTTTGCAAATTTATTAAAAATAAAAACTAACAAATCACATGTACATAAGTATTCACAGCCTATGCTCAATACTTTGTTGATGCACCTTTGGCAACAATTACAGCCTCAAGTCTTTTTGAATATGACGCCACAAGCTTGGCACACCTTTCTTTGATCAGTTTCACTCATTCCTCTTTGCAGCACCTCTCAAGCTCCATTGGTATTGGCCTGGTGAGGAACGGTGCCTGGTTTCCTCCAAACATGATGCCTGGCATTCACACCAGAGAGTTCAATCTTTGTCTCATCAGACTAGAGAATTTTCTTTCTCATTGTCTGAGAGTCCTTCAGGATAGCCAAACTCCAGGTTGGCTGTCATGTGCCTTTAACCAAGGAGTGGCTTCCGTCTGGCCACTCTACCATACAGCCCTGATTGGTGGATTGCTGCAGAGATAGTTGTCCTTCTGGAAGGTTCTCCTCTCTCCATAGAGGAACGCCGGAGCTCTGACAGTGACCATCGGGTTTGTCATGGCGGAGTAGAAGGAATGAAGGATTTAGATGCAGGTTACACCACAAACACATTTATTAAACAGAAAACAACACAGGGAACCAAATGAGCAGACATACACAAGACAGTTCAAAATGACAAAACTGCTCTGGCTACAAAAGAGTCCTCCAGGACGCTCAACAGTCACTAGTCAGACTAACTGGGCAAAACGTCCCAAAACGTGCAGAGAGACAGCAGCGGGGAAAATGCAACAGCATAACTCACGATGCTGGAGCAGTCCGAGTTGTCCCAGTTGTCCAATGAGCAAAAACACAAACAGAAGATCGCGCCTCCCGAAATGATGCAGTACCAACGTCAAGGCAGGGCATCCAGGCATGGGAGGTGGATTACACACACCGAAGGGAGCAGCGACGGTGTGGATACTCACTCCTTCATGCAACAGACAATACAGAGACAATACAATGGTCCAGCAATGCTTGACTGGCGACAGGCCACTTAAGTACAAGCATTGCTGGCCGGAACAGTTAGGTACACCTGGACAAGCGTAACAAGGTGATCGGCACCAGCTGACTGTCAGAAGAGAGGGGGCGTGGCCGGATCGGCAAACTGTCAGAGCACACTGCCAGAAAGTAGGTCAAGGAGGCAGCCTGACAGCTGCCGACCAGAGCAGTGGCTACAGGCACAGCAAAATAACCAAAACCAGCAAAACACAAAGGATAACATAATACACAAGTAACCTGAGCCACCACAAGTCAGAACCGAGCCTGAAGAACCTGGCTCGGTTCATGACAGGGTTCTTGGTCACCTCCCTGACTAAGGCCCTTCTCCTCCGATCGCTCAGTTTAGACAGTCAGCCAGCTCTAGGAAGAGTCCTAGTGGTTCCGAACATCTTTCATTGATGGATGATGGAGGCCACTGTACTCACTGGAACCTTCAAAGCAGCAGAGATTTTTTTTTGTACCCTTCCCCAGATTTGTGCCTCAAGACAATCCTGCCTTGAAGAGCTACAGACAAGTCCTCTGACTTCATGCTTGGTTCGTGCTCTGACATGCACTGTCAACTGTGGGACCTTATACTGTATAGACAGGTGTGTGCCTTTCCAAATCATGTCCAATCAACTGAATTTACGACAGGTGGACTCCAATTAAGCTGCTGAAACATTTCAAGGATGATCAGTGGAAACAGGATGCAGCTGAGCTCAATTTTGAGCTTCATGGCAAAGGCTGTGAATGCTTATGTATATGTGATTTCATGTGCACTGTATATCTGTGATCAGATGGCAACAATCTAAACTCACCCTACAAGGGATAGCTCTGATGAAATAACAGATTTATTGCCATTTTACACACGTTCAACAAAATATACACTGTCACCCTTTATACACCATACGTAGCAGGATACTTTCCGAAAGTCTATCACTCTGGTTGCTTCGGTTGACCATGATAGTGTTATGGATTGCTAGATGAAGTCATGCTTCTGTTGTTATCCTCACGTAACTATTCCGAGTAGCCAGTCGGGATGATAAATTCAACCTCACTAGTATTTGCAAAGATACTGGGCAGTGGTGGGCAGTCTGTAGTAGTACTACTTAGCCTAGTTATGCAGTCTGATCACAATTCTCACTTTTGTTTATATTCTGCCACCACTTTCTTTTTACCAGCTTTAACAGCCAGAAGCTGTGAAGCTCTAATAGAACAGTATCACAATGCAGCTAAGTGGGCAAACTCTTAGCATGAACCATGAAGAACACAAGTGCACACACCCAGATTTTGAAGGCTGTGTCTTGACAAACAACTTTCCAGTGCAGAAAAGAAGGTGCTATGTGCAGTATTACACTTATAATTTTTACATTAAAAAAAGTAAATGGGGGCGGCGCGGTGGCGGAGTGGTTAGCACTGCGGCAGCACAGCAACTCACCCTTGGCCGGGGGATCCTGGGTTCGATCCCAGCCCCCCGACCAACAGTGATCTGTGTGGAGTTTGCATGTTCTCCCCGTGTCTGCGTGGGTTTACTCCGGGATTTCTCCAGTTTCCTCCCACATGCCAAAAACATGCAAGTTAGGTTAACTGGCATCAAAACTGGGGATTCTAAATTGTCCTTAGGTCTGACTGTGAGAGTGAATGGTTGTCTGTCTCTCTGTGTTGGCCCTGCAATGGACTGGTGATCTGTCCAGGGTGTACCCTGCCTCTCGTCCAAAGATGGTGGGATAGGCTCCAGCCCCCCCACGACCCGAAAAGGATTAAGCGGCAGAAGATGAATGAATGAATGAAAAAGTAAATGCCAATTACTACAATTAGCAACTGATGTGAAGTGATACATATCCTGGTAAACACAAAGTAAGGTGTAGTAAATAATACTGTGTATATACACTCCTGAAATGCCTGTTATCCAGTCAAACTGCTTGGTTTGAACTAACTGTTGTATAGTTAATCATACGGTCAGTGACATACTCAGACTGCAGGGGTGATGGGGGCTGAAACACAAGGCTCGTGCTGGTGTGACATTACGGTCTCCAAACATCCCTTGACTGCTGTGTCTTCCAGTGATGTTGACATCAACACTTGTTTGGCCTTCTTAGTTCTTTTCTCATGGCAGAACTCATTTTCAAACTTGTGTCATGCAGCTTAATTTCAAACGATTAGCTGAGCTGATCTCAATGTCCTTCTGCACATCCAAATTTCACATAAAGTATTCTAGAATACCACCTGTCTGTAATAGCTTTTCTATTACAAGTTGATTTACATCCCATATCCAGTCACTCCTTTTAATGCAGTTTCTCTCTTAATAAATGACATTTTTGCACAGTCTTTTTGCGTGATCCATACCCTCAACTTCCCACAGGCACATGTAAGGTCAGTACATGCAGTCAAATATAAAATAACTGGCCATTTAAATAACCTCCTGTTTACAGTGAGAGATAATCTTGTGTGTCTAAATGCAATTATCCTTCTAGTCTGTGCAGCTCTGCAACTGGATGAGATTACCTAATCACAAAAGTGGTCTTTATCTCTGCCTCTACTGTCTCATTATAATGTGAAAACACAAGACAAGCGTTAGTCTTCACAGCCAAAATGCAGAGGGGTGCACACACGGGATCCAAACTCAGTCTAACTGCTCTGAATATGACGGAGCAGAGGAGCAACCAAAGACACATAAAGGCAGTGCGGACTACAAGATGAGAGAAGCAGAAAATGGTGGCTGGAAGAGGACTAGAACGAGGAAAGGTGATAATTCTACTCATACAGTAGTTTTGCTCACTTCTCTTCATTTACCCTGTTGTATGCGTGAGAATATGCTGCATATCTGTGCACTTATTTACAAAATATTTTCTTAGTTGTCAGAGCTCACTGTAATATAAGGCCATAAAATCTTCATTCCTTATCTCTATTTTACCTGTGTGTGCTGGGAGTCATTGTTGTGCAGCAGAATAGACTGAGGATGTATTATAAGTGCCGGAATTGTTTCACACCACAGAATATGATGGGGACACAATCTCTTATAAAGGGCATGGCTGAATAGTTGGGCTGAAAAAACACCCCAAACCCCCTGAGGGAGCCCTTTTCTCTGATTGTAAATTGCAGAGTTTTTGATTGGCATGTCTCTACTTTTTTATTAGTACTGCTGCAACTGTGATGATGAGAAGTTATCCCCTCACATCGTCGGAAGTTTCTTCTTTCATGGTGTCAGTTTCTTCAAAAAGGTAAAAAAAAAAAAAATCAAAGTAAAGATAGAAACAAACCCAAGTTTGCTGTGAAACCTACAATGTTTTGGCAATTTGATGTGAAAAATTCATGAAGTATCCTCAAATGGTATTCAAGTTACAGCATTACAGTAAACACAGGTACCGCAATGCATAAACATACAGGGCTACAGAGAATACACAGACATCACAGCATGCTTTGAATGTGAGCAGGAGTAACAAAAACAACCCTTTAAAACATCATATTGAGTTTATTTCACATTTAAACTATACATTTGGGTAATAGGTGGTAAACAGATCACTCAAGGTACCTGTGTAGTAATCATTATTGGAAACAGTGCAACAACTGTGTCAGAAGAGAAGATTTAAACAATGGTTGGTTTTTTTTTAGGGCTGTAGGATTCAAAAATTAATAGTAAGTGTAGGGACCCTTGCTTTGAATGACTTCAGCACGTCTGCGCCCACAGGACATCACTAGTTTCCCACACCGCTCTGGTTTGGGGGACAGGATTATGTGAAGACTCTCAGTGGGGAATCGGTTCAACACTGCAGCTGGAATTGCTCGCCAGTTCACTGCTGAACAGGGCAAGGATCTGTCTCGGCACAGTGTCTCACCATTTAAGACAATTTGGACTCAAAGCTCATTCTGCAGTGACCGAATCTCTCATCAGCAGAAAGGATAAAAAAGGATAGACTTGCCTTTGCCGAGGAGCATGTTGTGTGGACTGAGAAGAACTGGTCCAGAGTGCACTTCAGTGATGAAAAGTTCAATTTATTTGGGTCTGATGGGAAATGATGTGTTCAGCGTCAAACTGAGGAAAGACTGAACCCGAAGTGTGTAAAGAATTAAGTTAAATTGGAGAAGGAAGTGTCATAGTTTGGGGGATGTTTTCTGCAGCAGCAGTTGGGCCTCTTGTACAGCTACATGGCAGGGTGAATGCAAATGTTTATGTGAACCTCCTTCAGCAACATGCAGTTTCTTCACTGCAATTGTCTCCCAATCAGCCCGCAATTTTCATGCAAGACAATGGCCCTCGTCACACTGCAAAATGGGTTAAACAGTTCCTTGAATCTAACAATATTGAAACAATGAAATGGCCAGCCCAGAGTCCAGATCTAAATACCATAGAGAATCTCTGGAAAATCCTTGGTGACAAATTAATGACTAAGAAACCCACTGTAGTTACTGAACTGTGGAAGAGACTGAAGAAGAATGGACCAAGATCAAACCAGAGCAGTGTGAGAAACTAGTGATGTCCTGAGGGCACGGATGTGCTGAAGTCATTCAAAGCAAGGGCCTCTACACTTCCTATTAATTTTTAATCCTACAGCCCTAAAAAAAAAATAAATCAATAAATAAATAAAAAATGTTTAAATCTTCTCTTCTGACACAGTGGTCACTGTTCTCTAATTTTGCTGACTTTTTTCCAAAGTAAGTGTTGGTATTGAAGTGCCTTGGTTATTTAAGAAAACATGCTAGTACAGCCGTGGTATAGCCACAACTGTCTGTCAAATTCTGAACAATGAAGAATAACACATTTTAGAATAAATCAAGTATTAATACATCGTTCCCTAACTTTGATCACCACTGTATTTGAAAGAATTTTGAGTGATTCCACATGTCATTTTATTTATATCTACTATGCAATATCACCGCAAGGTATTTATTCATCACCAAGCCTACTCACATGTGTGAAATTAGGTATATAAATAGGTTATATCACTATCATGGGTGAATAGAGAGGGAAGCCAATGAAATGGTTAAAAAATAATGGATTTGCATAACAAGAACAGATCATTTGAAGAAGCTGACTGATTTGTACAATCTGGTCCTCTTGATGCATGTTCACTTGAAAATATCAAGATAAAGATGTTAATTTGTCTGTTATTTATCAGTTGTGAACATGCATATTTATTCAATGAATGTATAAACAGTAGAGTTACAGTAAAGTGAAACAGAAACCATGTTGATTTCGTTGTATAGTTACCTCTCGGTTCCATCATTCAGCCAAAAATTGACATACAGTATAATTTCATTTCAAAAAATGCTTTTTACTTTTTACATCACCAAGGGCAGAACATATTTTTTATTGACTAAAATATTCACATAATTCTTCTTGAATGTTTGCATAACATTATAAATAAGTTAACTGACACCTTGAAAGAAAACTTGCCGTATAGTTTGAGCTACTTTTCTTCACATTTATCTTTTCTAGGTTGTCCCCACACAGACCTTGGAGATTTTTTCAGTAGATGTGCGCCACAACTGTGACGGTGCACACACAACATTGGTGTTAAACTGACTACGCACATACACAGTTGTTAAAAAAAACCTAGGACAACACCTTGAATATTTAGTTCCTTATTAAAACATATATATAACATTACCAAAACTGGATTTTCTTCAAAATATATCAATGGAAAAATGTGATGTTATTGCACAACCAATGCAAAAATTAAATCTCATTTTCACAAGATGCACGCAAGAGGAAGAACCCAATGTGCAGGCATTGCAAAACAACAGAGCATGGGGGCAAAGCAGAAAAACAATACTAACTGAGGCTGGAAATGAAGAACATGGAGCAAGGAGCGGCAAACACAGGGAAACATAACAAATGTGTCATGAGCCGAGCCGGCTTGGTTTTCCCCGGCTCGGTCCTGATCACTTTGTGGGTTTTGGCTTCACTGTTTCTGTACATTTTGTGTATTCTTTCCATTATTTTAGCCACTGCCTGACCAGCAGCTGTTAGTCAGCCTCTGATCTTTTTCCCACGCTGCTCACAGTCTGTCGGTCCTACCACGGCCCTTCGCTCTCCATGATTCCACCAGCTGTCCCAGCCTCAGTAATCATCTTTCCCGTGCCTCAGGTGTTCCCAATTTGTGTGACCAGCAACATTTGGAATTAAGCAGCTCTTCGCTAGACAAACGCCATTGGGTCATTGAACGAGTCACTCTTGCTCTTCACGGGGTGATCGTCATGTCTGGAAGGAGTATTATTTTCGCTCGCCTGGAGAACTGGACTTTTGGGACTGCTCCAACTTGTGAGTAAATTGTTAGCGATTCTTTTGTGGTTGCCGCTACGCTGTACCAGAAGCGTTCCTTCCCTGGTAGTATCCCGCTTCGCTTCTGGCAGCGTTTCCTCTCCGCAGCACAATTGCTACACTCAGGCTGTGCCCAGTTTATGTTCCCCCCAAGTTTGTTGAGCTACCCGCTGTCTTCCCTGCTCTCCCGAGCGCAGGCATATTGTTTCACATTTCACTTGTTCATCTGTTCCTGTTGCACTGGTTGTCAATAAATGTGTGTGTGGTGAAACCCTGCGTTTAAATCCTTTCATCCTTCCTCTCCACCGTGCGCAATAGAAAAAGCGCACGGGGGGTTTATGACAGAATGACCCAACCATGAAAAAGGATTTAGCGGGTTCACCCACACGTCATTTTTCTCTTTATCAGTATAACTGTTCCTTTGTTTTGGACTAACCTGTGTTGGAGTTCGTCATGCCCCGGTCCCGCCGGAGAAAGGGAGCGGCAGTGGGGTCCCTGAGCGAGGAGGAGGGGGTGGCAGATTTCTACATCTGGAGCTATGTGGAAAAGTTTCTCATTACCAGCGGACCCGAGAGGAACTGGCAGTGCATCCACGGACTGGTGGGGATTTTGGAGGCATACCCCGGGTTATGGATCTACCCACAATATGCCGACCTGCTCTCCACAGTCTGCTCGCTCCAGCGCTCCTCCCTGGGTCTGGCATTTCCCGCGACGCCGGAACGGAGGCCCACTTACCTGAAAACTGACAGCCTCCGTGGTGCGTTGCTCGACCCTCCACTCGCTCCAGCACGGTCAATCAAGGTACATGAAGGACAGCGTCGTCCCGCAGGGGAACGCCGGGAGAATCTCTCCTCTTCTCCAGTGGCCATCATCACTTCAGCCGCCAAGAGATCCGCTGGATTCACCCCGGCCACGCCTACCTTCGTCGTCAGGGAGATGGCTCCTCCAATAGCCTGCGGAGGGGTCGAAATCATCGCTGGCACAGAGAGGGGCGAATTTCTGCCCTCTGCAGCTGCAGATGTCATCAACTGGGATGACAGGCAAGTATTTTTTCATTCTGAATCATTCTTTAATACTGAATCTTGCCTGTCTCCTGAGGAGGAGGCCCAGTATCAGCAGTCCACTGGGTCCTCTCCTCCTGCTGCAAGTAATGATCATTTCCTTCCCCTCTTCATGTCTCCTCCCTTTCTCTCTGAGGGCCTGCCGGACCAAGAACCGGGCCGCCGGACGATGGAGGAGGTTGAGGCCCTGGATGATCCTGCCCAGGAGCCTGCACGGAGGCATTCCCCCACAACCACTCCGGCAGATGAGGAGTGGATGCGTCTGCTCGCCTTTGTCAACCGCCGGGTCGAGAAGGAGTGTCATAAGTGGAGTGTCTAAGAATGCACTTCCCTGGCTGTGAGGGGTCCACCTCCTACGTCTGCTCAGCCCACGGATTCACCCTCAGACAAGGAGTGGACTAATCGGCTTGCCACAGTCAACCACGGGGTGGAAGAGGAGCGTCTGAGGACCAGGACTGCAACCACCATCACGCCTGCTGCAGGGACCGCCGCAGCAGACCCGCCCCTGGACCTGACCCCCAGCTGATGGGATCTGGACTGTCACCGTTGACAGCGCCGAAGTCCTGGACGGCAGTGGAGCTCAAGCATAGGCAAGTAATCTCTCCTGTAGTTCATTTATCAATTATTGAGAGATCTTGTCTGGCTCTTGGGGTGGAGAGCCGGGTGTGGCTCCCGGCCGCACCTGGACTCCCCTCGCCAGGCTCTGCTGCTGCTGGCGACCCTAACCTTCTCTCCTCTCCCATGCCTGTTGAGCCCCTCACTAGGGTCGCCGGAGGGGAGCTGCCATCACTGGGGTTGCCACCCGACGACGAAAGGTTGGCGGTCCTAGAGGAGGTCAGCGAGAGCACAGCACCGGGCACAACGATGGAGACTACGCACCCCAAATCGCCGGAGTCCTGGACAGCGGTAGCGCCCAAGTTCAGGCAAGTGTGCTCCATTATGTCAATTCCTCATTTGTCTATGTCACACTGCCCGACTCATGGTGAGGAGGACCTGGGGCAGCTCGTAGTAGCCCTCGGAGCCGCCTCACCGGGCTCTGCTGCTGCCGGCAACCCTGACCCGGTCTCTTTTTCTGTCCCTCCGGGGTTGGAGCCCCCAGCCAGGGTCGCCGGAGAGCAGCTGACTTCACCAGAAGCCGCCGAGGATCAGGATCCAGCACCAGGTGGCGTTAGGAGCACCACCTCCATCGCTGGGGAGGCCACTGCGGGAGTAATGAGGCCCCCGATGGGGGTCACCACTGGTGCAACGGTGCTCCAGCCAGAGCCCATCGTGGGTGCAGCCACGTCCCAGACCGGGACCGTCGTGGGTGCAGCTCTGGCCCAATCGGGGCCCACCGCGGGCGCTGTGGAGTCGCCGCCGGAGGGCACCGAAGGTCTGGCCTACCGAGGGAGGACATCGCCGCTTCAGTCCCTCCTGCCAAGGTCATCAGGGCTCCCCCCCATCGATCGCCTCCTCCGCTTGGTGTTTCTGCGGGTCGGTCCTCTCACTGCGGGTGCAGCTTCGACCCAATCGGGGTCCACCGCGGGTGCAGCTGAGCCTCAGCCAGAGGCCACCATGGGCGCAGCTAGGCTCCCGCTGGAACCCATCGTGGGTGCAGTGGAGCCAGCCAGGTCAAGGGCCACTGTGGGCGCAGCTAGGCTCCTGCTGGAGTCCATCGTGGGTGCAGCGGAGCCGGTCCGGTCGGGGCCCACTGCGAGTGCCACTATGGACCACCCTGAGGACACCATGGTCCCCTTATCCCTGCCCTATGCCGTGGAGGTCCCCTTTCTCCGGTCCCATTGCCCACCAGTGAGCCTTTCAGTGGGCAGGCCGCCTCCTGCTCCACCCCTTCCATTCTGGTGGCTAAGCAACATTGGTTGGCCGCCAGAAGAATGGACTCTCCGGGTCAGATGGCCCACGTGTTCCGGCAGGCCACCGGACGCCGTCCACCAGACCTTCTGCTGGGCCTGGGACTCTGGGCGGCCTCCTGAGCCCTAACGCCCGTGGACTTGGGGGGGTTAATTGTGGGCCCTGGGCGGGGCATCATGTTCCCTCCTTCCTGTTCCCCCTTCCGCCCACCCGGGTTCAGGTTGTTTGTTATTGTCGCAACTGTTTGGGGGGGGGGGGGCTTCTTGATGTTACCTGGGGTGTCTGGGAATCCACCCCTTATAGGGGGGGGGCTCTGTCATGAGCCAAGCCGGCTTGGTTTTCCCCGGCTCGATCCTGATCCCTTTGTGGGTTTTGGCTTTACTGTTTATGTACATTTTGTGTATTCTTTCCATTATTTTAGCCACTGCCTGACCGGCAGCTGTTAGTCAGCCTCTGATCTTTTTCCCATGCTGCTGACAGTCTGTCGGTCCTACCACGCCCCCTCACTCTCCATGATTCCACCAGCTGTCCCAGCCCCGGTAATCATCTTTCCTGCTCCTCAGGTGTTCCCAATTTGTGTGACCAGCGACATTTGGATTTAAGCAGCTCTTCGCTAGACAAACGCCATTGGGTCATTGAACAAGTCACTCTTGCTCTTCACGGGGTGATCGTCGTGTCTGGAAGGAGTATTATTTTAGCTCGCCTGGAGAACTGGACTTTTGGGACTGCTCCAACTTGTGAGTAAATTGTTAGCGATTCTTTTGTGGTTGCCGCTACACTGTACCAGAAGCGTTCCTTGCCCGGTAGTATCCCATTTCGCTTCTGACAGCGTTTCCGCTCCGCAGCACAAGTGCTATGCTCAGGCTGTGCACAGTTTACATTCCCCCCAAGTTTGTTGAGCTACCCACTGTCTTCCCTGCTCTCCCGAGCGCAGCCATATTGTTTCACATTTCACTTGTTCATCTGTTCCTATTGCACTGGTTGTCAATAAATGTGTGTATGGTGAAACCCTGAGTTTCAATCTTTTCATCCTTCCTCTCCTCCGTGCGCAATGGAAAAAGCGCACGGGGGGTTTATGACAAAATGATGCAACAGGGGAGACACAAACTGAACATAACATCTAAGGAGGGAGACAATCAGAGGGATGAACAACAGGTGAGGACAACTGGGCGGGTGAGGTTAATGACACAAACAAGGGAGGAAGGCAAACAGACAAAAACACAATAACCAAGGAGAAAAAGGGAGGCAAGAGAGACAAATGTAGAATGAGGAGGGAACACAGTGAGAGGGAGACAAGACCACCAGACAGACACACAAGGAACAAACGGACACAGAATTATTTAAGGAAAAAATAAATTCAACTAATCACCAAAATATCCACAGAAACAAACCTAAAATAAACAGCAGTAAAGTGAAAATCAGAAACCAGGGGCCTCATGTACAAAGGGTACTTACACACAAAAACATGGCGTACGTCCTTTTCCACAGAAAATTACAGATGTATCAAGAATGAAATGACTGTGGAAATATGCACAGCCCCACGCCAACTTCATGGCTGGCATACGTACATTTCTACTGTTATTGGTCCGTTGGCGACAGTTAGGTGATGTTGGGAGACTGATAATGACGTAAAAATTATTGTACACCTCAGGGACACATGATGAACAAACATCCAAATGTGCACAATGGTGGCGGTGCGGTGAAGCAGTGGTTAGCACTGTGGCAGCACAGCAACTCACCCTTGGCCATGGGATCCCAGGTTCGATCCCACCCCCTGACCAACAGTGATCTGTGTGGAGTTTGCATGTTCTCCCCGTGTCTGCGTGGGTTTACTCTGAGATTTCTCCGGTTTCCTCCCATAGGCCAAAAACATGCAGATTAGGTTAATTGGAGACTCTAAAGTGGCCCTAGGTGTGAATGGTAAAGGGATAGCGCCGTACCATGGCTGCTTCATCCATCCAGGTGGATGCCTTGAATTTCTCCTCTGGGGATCAATAAAGTACACAAAATTTAAAAAATCAAAACAAAATTAGATGAGTGGATATAAAAGCAAGTGCAAAGAAGTGCAGAAAATGCCTCTAACAACAATGGCATTAGCATTATTAGAGGATATTGCAAATCGCACAGTGAAAAGAGAAAGAGTATTTAGAGAAAGAAGATTTTCTGGCTCAGTATGATGACTAGCTTGTCAGCCAGTTTAGGTTTCCATGGGCAGTCCTTGTGGAACTGTGCTCAGAGCTACAGTCGCTCTTGGAGGGCGACACAGTGAGAAGCCGTGCGCTGCCCGTCCCAGTGCAGATGCTGAAAACACCTGGAGTTCCTGGAAACAGGGGCATTCCAGAGGGAGCTGGCGGACCAATCGGGAATTTCCCAGTCAACCCTGAGCCGAGCTATGCCAGCTATGTGGGATGGCATTACCCGGCTGTCACCCAGGTACATCATATTCCCATACAATGCAGCTGAACAGGTCAACACCAAAGCACAATTTGCAGCGAGAGCCAGTTTTCCTAATGATTCTAATGAACAGCATCGTTGGGAACAAACTACAAGTTGGCACTGTGTGGATGGTTGGCTTCTTGGTGAGTAAATTCATGTAATTGCCCTAATAAAATATATATCTATATCTATATATATCTAGTATATCTATATCTATATCTATATCTATATATATATATATATATATATATATATATATATATATATATATATATATATATATATATATAGATATAGATATAGATAGATATATTTATATTTTAAGAAAAAAAGGGCAACTTGGTGGCACAGTGGCAGCACAGTGCCAGCACAGTAAGGTCACAGGGTTGATTCCACCCCTGACTATCATGGGTTCGATCCCACCCCCTGACCATCAGTAACCCTTCTGTGTGGAGTTTGCATGTTGTCCCCGAGTCTGCGTGGGTTAGCCCCAGGTACTCCCATTTCCTCCCACAGGCCACAAACATGTAAGTTAGGTCAACTGGAGATTCTAAAGTGGCCCTAGGTGTGAATGTGTGTGTGAATGGTGAAGGGATGGTGCCGTACCGTGGCTGCTTCATCCATCTAGGTGGATGCCCTGAATTTCCCCTCTGGGGATTAATAAAGTAGACAAAATTTTTAAAAAAATGAATAATAACCCACCTCATGTGCAACCTGCCTGTGTGCCCCAAATATCACCCTGTCTTCAAGGCTTCATTACAAGTCAGTGGTTAGGGTAAGTGACTTCCTTTTTTTTGATAACTGAACTACAGATTCACAGCATTCTACCAAGCCCCCAGTTGCCTCTGTGTGTACAGTAGTTATGCCAATAAACACGTGTAATGTTTGAAATGCAAGTCTCACCCTTTCCCCAGCGCACTTCATTCATTTAGTAGTGTGTGTAATCTATGTAAGTTGTATATAACTATAAAGGATAAGATTTGTATTTTGGACATCAAATATGTACTTGTCGAGTCTAATATGATTTGCTTTCAACTAACAGGTGACCGTGGCTACCAACTAAATAGGTTCATATTGTCTTCTTTTTCATGACTGTTTGCCTTTAATTCAACGAGCTGGTCCACCCAGCTGGTCACAAATCACAGTGATCAGCTGACACTTCTGAGGATGATTACAGATGTCAGTGGAAACATGTCAAGGTAAAATAAACATCTCCTTCTTATTCCTGTCTGAATAAAAGAAAACAATAAACAAATGTTATAGGGCTGTGATCAGCCTATTGGATTACCTGTATCCGGCACTAATGCTGGAGAACAGCATGCCAAGCAAAATGTTTTTACATGCCTCTACTTCATTCAGGAGCGCCTCCAACTCACAGTCCGTGAAATTGCATTAAATCCATTATTTTTGATCGTGGATATGGGAGAATCAAACGGCAGCGCTGGGATCTTCTTTTATTTTAATGGAGAGAGTTGTAATAATCATCATTTTAGAGTTCATTTTAAAATTCTTTTATTTGCTTTTAAATCCTTGTACGGTCTTGCTCCCCCTTATCTCTCTGAGCTTCTGCATCCCTATACTCCCACCTGGTCCCTCAGGTCAGCTGAGCAGCTGCTCCTGTGGGTGCCAAAGGTGAAGCGAAAGCTCAGAGGGGATAGAGCCTTTTCGATGATGGCACCCAGGTTATGGAACGATTTACCTCTGAACATTAGACAAGCACCTTCACTGTCCATTTTTAAAACCCGTCTTAAAATGCACTTTTACTCCCTGGCCTTCGACCCAGTGTGAGACATTGATTTTATTGAATGAAATAGATTTTTATTTATTTATTTATTTACTTATTTTACCTTTTATTTTATTGTTTCTATTGACTGTGGTTCTATATTGTTTTTGTGTTAGTGTCTTGCTTCTTGCTCACATGTTTTCATGTGCGTTCTTGCTGTACAGCACTTTGTGTAGCAAGTTGACTGATTGATTGATCATATAATCACCCTTCATTTTAATTATATGATGGTCACACACTAGCTTTTTTATTATTATTATTCCATCCAAACTCTCATTTTAACTGCAGACTTACTGTTGGACTCTATAGATAAGGTATTAATGTAGGATTTTTAAGGGGAATGTCACGCCGCGCCATTCATCAGCGGCGCCACCTGCTCACGCACCTGATCATCATCAGCGGCGAGGGATAAAAGCCGTCTCGCCCTGAGCTTCGGCCTGAAGCCGTCAGACTTCGTTCCTCACCGTTGTGAGTCATCTACAATCTTCAGCACAATTATTTGGGTAAGAAGCCTTACCTTCTCTCTGCACAGGTGGATTTCCCGGCGGCAGACGTCTTCCCTCCAACGCCTATTCCTCGCTGCTGCACCGAGCCCTCCAGGTGGCTGTCTCCCGGGTTTCGCCCCTTGCTGTGCCAGCTATCCTGTCATCCAAGTAAGTCCTTCTCTTGCCATAATCCCTCCTGTGTTGGTGTATGCCCGTCACCCTCTCCCTGTGCTTTCTCCATAGGGTTGCCCGGCTGTACGGTCACCTGCCTCTGTGCCTGAAGCAGACGCCGCCACCAACACATTTACATCCCGCAGACACGCACTCATTCACGCCTGTTGTTAATAAACTATTTGAACTACTCTGAGCCTGTGTGTGTGCGTCTCCTGAGCCGTGCGTTATGTCAGTACGGCTTCAGCAGAGCGGCTCGGCAGACGGCGGGCTCGCACACCGGCTTACCACTCTCGAGGCTAGAGTGGATCAGATTGCTTATCAACAACAGGTGATCCTAAATCAATTGGTAATAATTACTAACCGATTGGACCGCCTGGACCCCCAGCAGCCGTTCCCCCCGGCTCCTCAGGGTGGCGCAGCTCCTGCTGTTCCTGCGGCCGTCCAGCCAGCTCCGGTGGCACCGGCCCGGCTCACACCAATTCCGACCCCCGCTCGCTTTAGCGGAAAGCTCGGCGGAGCGCGGGGGTTTGTGATGCAGTGTGAGTCCGTGTTCGACCGTGTGCCCGGAGACTTCCCCTCAGATCACAGCCGAATCGGCTACATAGGGAATCTCCTGGAGGGGCGCGCTTTAACTTGGGCCTACGCTATAATGGCGAGACCCAGTTATGCCACCCTCACCTATGCCGAGTTCGTGAGGCGCTTCCTGGAGGTGTTCGATCATTCTCACTCCGAGACGGTCCAGGTCGATCGGCTTCTCGCTCTCCAGCAGGGAAGCCGGTCGGCCGCGGACTATGCTATCGAATACCGGGTAGCGGCGGAGGAACTGGGCTGGGAGGAACGCTCCCTCTGCGGCCTGTTCCTCCGCAGCCTCAATAGTGATCTGAGGGATGAACTGGCTGGACGGGATATCCCCGGAACGCTAGCGGAGCTAACTTCACTGGCCATCAGCTTGGACAACAGGCTGCGCGAGCACTCCTCAGGACGGAAGCCGTCTGCTTCTCGCCCTCGGGGAGCCTCGCTGCGCCTGCCCCAAGCTCGCCCCCTGGCGACGCCGCCACCATCGCGCCCCGAGGAGTCGGAGCCGATGGTGACGGGCTGGGCAAAGCTCTCCCCGGCGGAGAGACAGTGCCGCCATGTATTGCGGAGACAGTCAACACACGGTAGAGCTTTGCCCACAGAAGCCAAACGGCGGGGTCCACGAGTCACTGTAGGGGGCCTCGCGGACGTCAATCGGCAAAGTCCCCTCACCCAATTGAAGCTGCCCATCCGTTTCTGCCACAATCCCACTGGGCACCTCACCCACGCACTGGTGGATTCGGGCGCAGAAGGCAGCTTCATTTCACACGGCCTGGCCACCCGATTGGGCATCCGCTGTCAGGCACTAAAACACCCCATCTCCCTGGTCCATCTCTCCCGTGCCTCCCTTGGGAGAGTTTCTCATCAGACCATTCCCGTCCCAGTCATC
Organism: Pholidichthys leucotaenia; assembly: GCA_020510985.1. Taxonomy (NCBI): domain Eukaryota; kingdom Metazoa; phylum Chordata; class Actinopteri; order Cichliformes; family Pholidichthyidae; genus Pholidichthys; species Pholidichthys leucotaenia. The sequence continues at coordinate 282,426,594 of CM035846.1, forward strand.
ATCTCAGGGAACCACCGGGAGGAGATGGTTTTTTACGTCCTGCCCATCTCTGTGTCGCCCGTCATCCTGGGGTATCCCTGGCTACGCCTCCACAACCCTGTCCTGGACTGGAGATCAGCTGGGGTATCGGCATGGAGTACATTTTGCATGGGCACCTGCCTTCAGTCCGCTGCCTGCTCCCCGTCCGCTGCTCCCCCTGTGACGGACACAGCACCTCCGGACCTGTCTCTGGTGCCGCCGGAATTTCACGACCTGGGTATGGTATTTAGCAAGACGAAAGCTATGTCTCTTCCCCCGCATCGACCCTATGACTGTGCTATCAACCTCCGCCAGGGGGCTCCCCTACCTTCTGGTCGGCTCTACAGCCTGTCTGCGCCGGAGAAGGAGACGATGAATACCTACCTGAAAGAATCACTGAGCGCTGGGATTATTCGCCCATCGTCGTCACCCGTGGGGGCAGGGTTTTTCTTCGTTGGGAAAAAGGACGGATCCCTCCGCCCCTGCATAGACTACCGAGCGCTCAATGACATCACTGAGAGGGACCGTTACACCCTGCCCCTCATGGACACTGCCTTCCACTCCCTCCAGGGGGCGACCTGGTTTACCAAGCTGGATCTACGCAGCGCTTACCACCTCGTCCGGATCCAGGAGGGAGATGAATGGAAAACAGCCTTCCGTACCCCGAACGGCCACTTTGAATACCTGGTCATGCCGTTCGGGTTGACCAACGCTCCTGCCGTCTTTCAGCGCCTCATCAATGACGTCCTCCGGGATTTCATCGGCCTCTTCGTGTTCGTCTACCTGGACGATATTCTTATCTTCTCCAGGTCCAGGGACGAGCACCAGGTCCATGTGAGGCGGGTCCTCCAAAGACTGCTGGAGAATCGGCTCTACGTGAAGGCTGAAAAGTGCGAATTCTACGCTAGGACCACATCCTTCCTGGGATTCATCATCTCTCAAGACCAGGTGCTCCCAGACCCAGAGAAGGTGAAGGCGGTGGTGGAGTGGCCTATTCCCGCATCCCGGAAGAAGGTGCAACAGTTTGTTGGCTTCGCCAATTTTTACCGCCGCTTTGTCCCAAATTTCAGCTCGATCGTCGGACCACTGACCCGCCTCACGTCCCCGAAGGTCCCGTTCCGGTGGACCGAAGAGGTCGCTGCTGCCTTTAAGGCGCTGAAGGCGGAGTTCTCCTCCTCCCGGGTCCTTCGCCAGGTCGACCCCGCGCTGCAGTGCATTGTGGAGGTGGACGCCTCGGACACGGGAGTGGGAGCAGTACTATCCCAGCGGTCGCCTGACGATGGCGCCAAACGACCCTGCGCCTTCTTCTCCCGGCGCTTGTCCCCGGCGGAGAGAAACTACGATGTGGGGGACAGAGAGCTCCTGGCCATTAAACTCGCCTTACAGGAGTGGCGCCACTGGCTAGAGGGGGCGGACCTGCCGTTCGTGGTCCTGACGGACCACAAGAACCTAGAATATTTACGATCTGCCAAGCGCCTGAATGCCCGCCAGGCGCGCTGGTCTTTGTTCTTCACCAGGTTCCGCTTTTCTATCACCTTCAGGCCAGGCTCCAAGAACGGCCTGCCTGACGCCCTCTCTAGGCAGTTCACCCCCGTGGAGGCTGAGGAGACGCCCCACACTATCCTGCCCAGGTCGTGCGTCGTGGGAGCCATCTCCTGGGACATCGAGAACAAGATCCGGAAGGCGCAGGAGGTGGAACCTGATCCTGGCGGCGGACCGGAGGGAAAACTGTTCGTTCCATCTGTGGTCCGAGGAGAGGTCATCCACTGGCTCCACACCTCCCGGCTCACCTGTCATCCCGGCACCTCCCGGATGATCAGCCTCCTCCAACGGTCCTTTTGGTGGCCAGGCCTGCGGAGGGACGCAGCCCGCTACACCCGGGCTTGCCCAATCTGTGCCACCAGCAAGTCGGGAAATGCCCCTCCAGCGGGTCTGCTCCAGCCCCTGCCCGTTCCTGGCAGGCCCTGGTCGCACATCGCGTTGGATTTCGTCACCGGACTCCCCGTTTCCAACTCTTTTGACACCATCCTGACCATCGTGGACCGTTTCTCCAAGGCTGCACACTTCGTTCCCCTGCGAGGTCTCCCTACCGCCCTGGAGACGGCGGATCTCCTCGTCCAACACGTGGTCAGGCTGCACGGGATTCCGGTGGACGTGGTCTCGGACCAGGGCCCCCAATTTTCATCCGAGGTTTGGAGATCTTTCTGTAACGCCATCGGAGCCAAGGTGAGCCTCTCCTCCGGCCATCACCCCCAATCTAACGGGCAGTGTGAGAGGACCAACCAGGAGCTGGAGGCTGCGCTCCGCTGTGTGACCAGGTCCAAACCTACGTCCTGGAGCAACCATCTCGCCTGGGTTGAGTACGCCCACAACACCGCCCGCTCTTCTGCAACAGGGATGTCCCCCTTCAAGGCGTCCCTGGGTTACGACCCCCCGCTGCTTCCAGCGCAGGAGAGCGAGGTAACTGTCCCCTCAGTTAGGGCGCATCTCAGGCAGTTCCGCTCCATCTGGGCTGCCGCGCGTCATGCGCTTTTACGCACAGCGGAGCGCAACAGGACCATGGCGGACCGGCACAGATGACCTGCCCCGGCGTACAGAGTTGGGCAACGAGTTTATGTGTCTACCCAGGACGTTACATTGAAGGGCGAGAGGAGGAAGCTGGCACAGCGGTTCATGGGTCCCTATCCCATCACCCGGTTCATCAACCCGGTGGCTGTGCGCGTGGCTATTCCCCCCTCCCTCCGCATCCATCCCACCTTCCACGTGTCAAAGGTGAAGCTGGCAGTCACCGACCCCCTTTGCCCTCCTCCTGCAGCGCAACCCGCGCCCCGGATGATTGGTGGCCATCCGGCCTGGTCCGTCTCCTCCATCCTGGACTCCCGGCGCCGGGGTCGTGGGTTGCAATACTTGGTGGACTGGGAGGGCTATGGGCCCGAGCATCGATAGTGGGTGCCCCCGTCGTTCGTGTTGGACCCATCGCTCATCGCGGACTTCCACCGAGCGCACCCGGATAAGCCATCGCCAGGAGGCGCTGCTAGAGGGGGGAGTACTGTCACGCCGCGCCATTCATCAGCGGCGCCACCTGCTCACGCACCTGATCATCATCAGTGGCGAGGGATAAAAGCCGTCTCGCCCTGAGCTTCGGCCTGAAGCCGTCAGACTTCGTTCCTCACCGTTGTGAGTCATCTACAATCTTCAGCACAATTATTTGGGTAAGAAGCCTTACTTTCTCTCTCCAGTCTGCTCCCCTGTGCACAGGTGGATTTCCCGGCGGCGGACGTCTTCCCTCCAACGCCTATTCCTCGCTGCTGCACTGAGCCCTCCAGGTGGCTGTCTCCCGGGTTTCACCCCTTGCTGTGCCAGCTATCCTGTCATCCAAGTAAGTCCTTCTCTTGCCATAATCCCTCCTGTGTTGGTGTATGCCCGTCACCCTCTCCCTGTGCTTTCTCCATAGGGTTGCCCGGCTGTACGGTCACCTGCCTCTGTGCCTGAAGCAGACGCCGCCACCAACACATTTACATCCCGCAGACACGCACTCATTCACGCCTGTTGTTAATAAACTATTTGAACTACTCTGAGCCTGTGTGTGTGCGTCTCCTGAGCCGTGCGTTATGTCAGGGAATAAATGAATGAACAAGGAGTGTGGGGCATTTTACTTTTCACAGAGAGACAGGAGATGCGCCCACATCTGCCTCAACCACACGCCCCAGGTTTCTAGCTGGGCTGAGGCCGCCTGCCCCAGCAAGCTCACCGGCTGCCGAGAGCGGGCTCGCTTCGTGGTGAGGGTTGCCGGCAGATGGGAAGCCACCCCAGATCTCCCTCTTTCTTCCCACCCAGGAGGGACTGGGACAGGGAGCCTCAAACCTCAGCAGACCCCCACCGAGACGGGGGAGACCCTTGGTCAGCGATAGCAACAGGAGGGGGAGCACTCCATCTCCCCACGGGCCAGAAGCGACTTCTGTGCCATCGTTAATGAAAGTTTGCCAAGGCACCATCCTCTTTTCCTGAAGTTCTACACTATAACACTACATTAAACCATTAACTCTTTGAGTGTGTCTGTCGCCAAATCTGTGTGGAGTTTGCATGTTCTCGCTGTGTCTGCGTGGGTTTACGCCGGGATTTCTCCAGTTTCCTCCCACATGCCAAAAACATGTAAGTTAGGTTAATTGGCATCAAACTGGGGATTCTGTGAATGGTTGTCTGTCTCTCTGTGTTGGCCCTGTGATGGACTGGCGATCTGTCCAGGGTGTACCCTGCCTCTCGCCCAAAGATGGTGGGATAGGCTCCAGTCCCCTCGCGACCCGAAAAGGATTAAGTGGGAGAAGATGGATGGATGGATGGATGTCGCCAAATTGTGGCATAACCCCTAGTGGTCAAGCTTGGTAAATATTTTTTGTCAATAAAATAGTTAAGATTTCCAAGGCTATAACTTGAAAGTGGTAAGAGATAATGGCTTACTGTCAATTAGAAAGATGTAAAATATGATCCAAAGTTTCAAACAGAAATAAATTTACGTATCTAATTTGCATAATATCAAAGCACTCTTTAAATTCCATAACTCAGTCAAAACTGGACTTTGGAAGTATTTACACAAAGAATGGTTTGGTCTTTTGACAGTTTTTTATACAGAGGTACCTCATCATCTTCCCTTCAAAGTATATGAACAAGAAATCAGTACATTAAAAAAAACAGAAATTCCTCACTTACTTTTGACAAAGGGGGGCTGGCTGGCTGGCATGGTTGCTGCGTTTTCACCCATCCTGGTTGTTATTTTGAATTCTGTCGGTCAATCACAGTTTCTACCACATCTACAAAGTCTTATAATTATCCCACATAAATTTTGCTTGTATCTCACGGCTGTTTTCTGTGTACAAAGCCAGCAAAGTGACGGTGACGATGATCAATCATGGCCATATTAGCTTTCTGGGCTAAAATGCTAAAAACAGGAAAAGGAAATGAGGAGTTCTTCTTCTTTGGTGTATTACGTGTCATCCATTGAGTCCTCCAACGGATGTCTGCCACCTTCTGAAACTGGCAAATCAGTACAAATTGTGGGGAGCGTGAAATAAAGAAGCTGAATTGTTTCATGATTCAGGTTTGATATTGTAGTCACATCCCCAACATATCTCGCAGGAACAAAAGAGGCTGAACTCAGCCAGGACCCCCTTATTTATACATACAACATCAAAAGCCAAATCACACATCCTTGTCAAATCCTCTTATTGATCATAACTCCCCCTCGATGTCCTTCCGTCCTCCACCTGGCCCCAGGGGGTCAGGAAGTCTTTTTAGGTCTTTACCGCCGTGTCTCCGTCTCCCTGCTGTTCTTCACCGGCGGTCCAGACCTATTGTCCTCCTCTAAGACGTGAGGTCAGTCCACATATGCAATCTTAAACATCCCCTTGTGTTTACACATATGTAGGCATGAATACATGAGCCACAGCCCCCCCAAACATCGAAGAATGGACAATATAATCGATCTCCAAAATATGATGACATCAATGGCACAACTATACAACTTGATCACCTTAAAAAAATTCAGCGACCACATCAACAGTATAGCCTATACAGCATGATCACATTAACAATTCAGTGATAACGCCAACAGCATAGTCTACACAACATGCTCGCATTAAAAAAATTTTAGTGATAACACCAACAGTATAGCCTATACCACATGATCACATCAAACATCAGTCTGTACGTCGTCTGGGTTTCAACCGTCTTCCGAATCTGCTGTACGCAGGCTTCGCCATCCCTGCGGCGCTGTCCTGCAAAGAATCTGCAGTCTGAGGAAGAAAGTGGTTATTTGGTCCCTGCGGGGGGTCCGGGACGTGTTCCCTGGGGGGTCTGCCACGTCGAGGTGCCCTCGCCACTCGTACAGACTCGTCGTTCACCACAAAAGCAGGCGTTAATCTGTCAATACTGACTGTCTCTTTCCTGTCTCCTAAATCTAGCACAAAATGCTTATCACCAGTTTCCAGCACTCTAAATGGACCATCATATGGTGGCCAGAGGGTCGGTCTTAAAGCCTCGTGCCTGACAAAAACGAATTTGGCATTTTTTAAAGCCTGAGGAACAAAAACCCGCGGAAAAGTGTGATGAACGGGGTCCGGGAGCATGTCCGCTTCCGTGCCGCTTAGTGGCCTCAGAGCTGGGAGGCGCCCTGGCTCTGGATGTTCTGGCAAGAACTCACCGGGCAGCCTGAGAGGTTGTGCAAAAACTAACTCTGCTGGGGAGGCATTCAGATCCTCCTTGGGCGCAGAACGCAACCCCAATAAAACCCACGGTAGTTTGTTTACCCAATCTGCATCCGTAAGCGACGCTCTGAGGGCTGCCTTCAAAGACCTGTGAAAACGCTCGCATAACCCGTTAGCCTGGGGATGATACGCGGTAGTGCGATGGATTGTCGCCCCTAAGCTGCTGGCCATTGCTGACCAAAGCTCGGAGACAAACTGAGGCCCCCTGTCGGACGTAATGTCCGACGGAACCCCGAAACGCGCTACCCAGGCCGTTAAAAAAACGCGCGCCACCTCTGCAGCCGTGGTTGATGTTAGTGGGACCACTTCTGGCCAACGCGTGGTTTGGTCTACCATTGTCAAAAGATGTGTGAACCCTTGCGACGACGGTAGAGGGCCCACGAGGTCGACATGCACATGATCAAATCTCTTGGCCGGGATTCGGAACGGCTCTAAAGGGGCTTTCGTGTGCTTGTGAATTTTGGCCCGCTGGCAAGACATGCAGGTTCGTGCCCACTCTTTCACGTGCTTGCACAGGCTCGGCCAAACAAACTTTTCCGCAACCATTTTCACTGAAGCGCGCACTCCCGGGTGTGCCAGGGAGTGAACCGAGTCAAAAACGCGGCGGCGCCACGCGGCTGGGACTACCGGGCGTGGTCGCCCAGTTGACACGTCGCAGATTAAGGGGGGCATACCGGTTTGCAAACACCTGCTCTTCAGCCTTAACCCTGTTGGTCCAGACTGGAGTGCGCGCACGTCCGCATCACTACCCTGTTCCACTGCCATGGCCGCGTAATCTATCTCTATGTGAACTGGGGCCGCGTACGCTTCCGCGTTGCTCTTGTGCCCTGCGGCTGCGGTAGTATAATCTGCCTCCGCGTGCCCTGGTGATGTCACGGCGCGGGAGAGGCAGTCTGCCACTACGTTGAGTTTACCCGCTACGTGCTGAATGTCCGTAGTAAATTCCGAAATTGCGGCCAGATGCCTCTGCTGCCGGCCCGACCAAGGTTCTGAAATTTTAGACATCGCGAAAGTGAGCGGTTTATGGTCGACAAAAGCCGTGAAACGCCGACCGTCCAGCCAGAACTGGAAATGGCGAATGGCCAAATGGAGCGCTAACAGTTCCCTGTCAAACGTGCTGTATTTGCACTCGGCTTCGTTCAAGGATTTGCTGAAAAATGCCAACGGCTGCCAAACTCCGTCCACGTGCTGTTCCACGACCGCCCCTATGGCCAAATCTGATGCGTCCGTAGTGAGCGCTATGCGGGCCGATGGTTCGGGGTGGGCTAAAAGCGTGGCGTCAGCCAGGGCTCTTTTTACTTCTGCGAATGCGCGCTCCCACTCCGGGGACCACACGACCGCATTGGAGGGTTTTTGTTTTCTGAGCACGGCATATAATGGTTGCATGAGCTGAGCTGCGTGGGGCAGGAAACAGTTAAAAAAATTTACAATTCCCAAAAACTCCTGCAATTATTTGACCATCTGCGGTCGGGGGATATTTGCCACTGCGCGTACCTTGTCAGGCAATGGGACTGCCCCCTCTGTGGAAACGCGGTGTCCCAGAAAATCGATCTGCGCCACGCCGAACTGGCACTTGGCTGGATTAATTATTAACCCATGTTCTCCCAACCTCCGAAAAACTGTAGTGAGGTGTTTTTCGTGCTCCTCCTCGGACATACTGGCGACTAAAATGTCGTCGAGATAGACGAACACGAAAGGGAGATCACGTAACACAGCGTCCATCATACACTGGAATGTTTGTGCTGCGCCTTTAAGACCAAACGGCATACGCAAAAACTCAAAAAGCCCAAAAGGGGTTATTACGGCTGTTTTAGGGACGTCCTCCGATCGGACTGGAACTTGATGGTAGCCGCGAACCAGGTCTATTTTAGAAAAAATGCGCGCCCCCGCCAGATGCACGGAAAAATCCTGAATGTGTGGGATTGGGTAGCGGTCATGCGCTGTAGCGTTGTTTAGTCTGCGATAATCGCTGCACGGTCTCCAGGAGCCGTCAGCTTTAGGGACCATATGCAGTGGCGAAGCCCATGGGCTTTTCGAACAACGAATAATGCCCAGCTTTTCCAGGCTGGCGAACTCCTCGCGTGCTATGGCGAGTTTGGCAGCATCTAAGCGCCGAGCTTTCGCAAAGACGGGAGGGGGCAGTTGTGGTGATAAAATGCTCCACCCCATGTTTCGCCACTGTTGCCGAAAATTTGGGAACTGTGAGTGCTGGAAAGTGGGTGAGGAGTGTGTCAAACTTACCGCCTGCTGTGGCAACGCTGGCCTGCACGGGTGGTGGGGACACTCGAGCTGCACAAGGAATAGAGTAGAAAGACTGTGCATTTACTAATCGTCTGTTGGCAAGATCAACTAACAACCCATGTGAGCACAAGAAATCAGCACCTAACATGTTGAAACTCACCGCCGCTATGATAAAAGTCCACTCATAAGTGCGGCCATGTAAGGACAGGGACAAAGTCCTTTCTCCATAGGTGTTGATGCTCGAGCCGTTCGCCGCCGTTGCCCCGTCGCCGCGGGGGCCAGCCACCCGGTCAGCGTAGGTCGGGGTGATGAAGCTCACCTGAGCTCCGGTGTCTATGAGGAAACGCCGCCTGGAGCTCTCATCAGTGATGTAGAGCAGCTTATTGGTCTCGCCGAGAGCCGAAGCTGCTAGCGGATCCCGGCTTTGGAGTTTCCCGAGGTCTTGTAACTGTACGGTGGCACACACCTGTGTGCCTTCTCTGCGAAACGCCGGTGATAATAGCAGAGGCCATCTCCTCCGCTGCGTCGTGGCCGCGCCGCTGCCATGGTGGGTGGGTTCGGCTCCGCTGTCTCCGGCTCTTCGTCGCCCCGGGCCGCCGCACCGAGGTCCGCCGCTGCTGCTGTGGCCGTCTGCTTGCTGCAGGAGTTGAGGAGCCGCTGCGCTTCCCGGGCCAGCGCACGGAAATCCCGCTGGGTCTCACAACGCATGCTGGATAGGGTGCCTCTCATGTGCGTCGGGAGGTTGCTGAGGAAGATGTGCTTGAAGAGGAAGCTGTCGTTGTCTGCTTCTCTCAACTGAAGCATGTCTTTCATCAGGGTGATCGGTCTGCGCCCTCCTTGGCCGTACATAGCCAGTAGCCTCTTAGCCTTCTCTTCGGCTGAGGGCACGAAACACTCGATGAGGGTAGCCTTTAACTCGCCGTATTTGTCGTCGTCGGGAGGCTGCTGTACCACGCTCCGCACGCATCGCGCTGTGCGGGCGTCGAGCTTGGCGATGACGTGGTAGAACTTGGTGTCATCTGCTGTTATTCCTGCGAGCGCGAACTGCGCCTCGGCCTGGAGGAACCACGAGTCCGGGTCGTTCTGCCAGAATTCTGGTAGTTTAATGGCGACGGCGCTCGCTTGGGCCGCCTCCGACAAGTCTGCCTCGGGGGACCTCCTTTCATCCATTCTCGCGTAACTGGTCACCAATGTTAGTTAGTTAGTTAATCCCTTCACACCTGAAGGTGTATATGGGCGGCGCCTATCTCCGTTTCTCTGACCCTAGGCCACACAGCTACTGTAAGTAGTGAAAGCTACAGCGGGGGGTCAGTCCTCTGGTAGCTCTGTGTGTAACTTTACTTTCCCCATTCCATTATGCAGAGCACCATGCTAGAAGGCAGAAAGCACCATTTTTATATGGTCTTTGGTATGACCCGGCCGGGATTTGAACCCCTGCCTCCCGGGTGTGGGGCGGATGCTCTACCAACTGAGCCACCACTCCGGTCACCAATGTGGGGAGTGTGAAATAAAGAAGCTGAATTGTTTCATGATTCAGGTTTGATATTGTAGTCACATCCCCAACATATCTCGCAGGAACAAAAGAGGCTGAACTCAGCCAGGACCCCCTTATTTATACATACAACATCTCTTATTGATCATAACTCCCCCTCGATGTCCTTCCGTCCTCCACCTGGCCCCAGGGGGTCAGGAAGTCTTTTCAGGTCTTTACCGCCGTGTCTCCGTCTCCCTGCTGTTCTTCACCGGCGGTTCAGACCTATTGTCCTCCTCTAAGACGTGAGGTCAGTCCACATATGCAATCTTAAACATCCCCTTGTGTTTACACATATGTAGGCATGAATACATGAGCCACACAAATCAGTACAAATCCTGAAAGGAGCTGATGGACTGGTGACTGGACTCTGTACAAGCGGGCCAGAAACATGCTGACGAAGGAGATCAGGCTTGCTAAGAGGAGCTACAGTGTGAAGTTACAAAAAAACTTCTCAGCCAACAACTCTGCTTCTGTCTGGAGAGGCCTGCAGAATATCACCAACTACAGGAGACCATCCCCCCACCCTGTGGAAAACCTCCAGCTGGCTAACGACCTAAACAGTTTTTACTGCAGGTTTGAAAAGAACCTACAGTTCTCACCTCCCACCCACACAAAAGGATTATCTGCAGCCCCAGGAACTCCATCCCTCCTCCACTGTGACCTCCCACCAGCACTAACGATCTGTGAAGAGGAGGTGCGCCGGGTCTTTCAGAGACAAAAGATCAAGAAGGCTGCAGGACCTGATGGTGTGTCTCCGTCCTGCCTGAGAGTCTGCTCCAACGAGTTGGCCCCCATCTTCACCCGGATCTTTAACAGATCACTGGAGCTGCGTGAAGTGCCTTCCTGCTTCAAACGCTCCATCATCATTCCAGTTCCCAAGAAACCCTCTGTTACAGGATTAAACGACTACAGACCTGTTGCCCTGACCTCTGTGGTCATGAAATCCTTGGAGAGATTGGTGCTGAACCACCTGAAGGTCATCACAGGCCCCCTGATGGACCGACTGCAGTTTGCCTACCGGTCAAACAGGTCAGTGGATGATGCAGTGAATATGGGACTACATTACATCCTGCAACACCTCGACTCCCCAGGGACGTACGCCAGGATCCTGTTTGTCGACTTCAGCTCAGCGTTCAACACCATCATCCCAGGCATTCTTCATCAGAAACTCCTCCAGCTCAAGGTGCCCCCCTCCACCTGCCAGTGGATCTCCAGCTTTCTGACTGACAGGTGGCAACAGGTGATGCTAGGGAGATTTACATCCAGCTCCCGAAAAATTAGTACTGGCGCCCCCCAAGGATGTGTCCTTTCCCCACTGCTCTTCTCCCTCTACTCCAATGACTGCACCTCAGAGGACCCTTCGGTGAAGCTCCTGAAGTTTGCGGACGACACCACAGTCATCGGTTTGATCCGAGATGATGATGAGTCTGCATACAGGCAGGAGGTGGAGCAGCTGATCCTCTGGTGCAGCCAGAACCATCTTGAACTTAACCCAGCCAAAACGGTGGAGATGACTGTGGATTTCAGGCGACACCCCCCTTCATTCCCCCCACTCACCATCCTCAACAGCACAGTGTCCACTGTGGACTCCTTCAAGTTTCTTGGTACCACAATTTCCCGGAACCTTAAGTGGTCCTCCCATATAGACACTGTCCGGAAAAAGGCCCAGCAGAGGTTGTTTTTTCTGCGTCAGCTCAAGAAGTTTGATTTGCCTCAGGAGCTGCTGGTTGTCTTCTACACCGCCATCATCCAATCTGTCCTCTGCTTTTCCATCACTGTCTGGTTTGGATCTGCCACTAAACAGGACAAGACCAGACTGCAGCGGATCATTAAGTCTGCGGAGAGGATCATTGGTACTGACCTACCCTCCATTGAGAACTTATATCGGTCCATAACCAGGAAACGGGCGGGAAACATCTGTGCTGACCCATCACACCCCGGCCACAAACTGTTTGAACTTCTATCTTCTGGTCGTCGTTACAGATCACTGAAGGTCAAAACCACCCGTGACAGGAACAGTTTCTTTCCTCAAGCCATCACACTGATGAACTCCTAACATTCACCTAGTCCTACCTGTTGCTGTACTCATGACTTTTCATCCATTATTACATTGCACATAACTCTCACACTGATTTTTACTTCATTCACATTATATCACTTAATCTGAGTTCACATTGAAATACTGTGTGACTGTATATTTTTTCATATATTTCTGCAAAGTGTGGTTAGTCTGAGTAAATAACTGCATATATTCCTGTATATATTTGCATCCTTTTATAGAAACGTGGACAGACTGTAATTTACTGTACATACTCTGTTGTCATTGAATCCTTATTTAAATCCTCCACCTGAACAATGAGAGCAAGTTTTTAGCCAAAGTCAAATTCCTTGTATGTGTTGTGCATACTTGGCCAATAAAGCTGATTCTGATTCTGATTCTGATCATGTCAGAGTGAGATGACAGGCGCAGTGCCGTGCTCTGCCACTAGGGGCACGCAAATTCATGCACTCAGAGGGTTAAGCTGATTTTTCAGCTCAGCATTCTTCCCCGTTTGTTCTTTCTAACATACAGTAACTAACTGGGCATCAACTGTGACTGATGTCTTCCTTATTACCAAGCAGCATTGCTATCGTGTGCATTTTGGCTCACACACACGGGCTTTGGTCAGCGCAAAACCCATCTTAAACCATTATGATCACAGTTCACTTTAGATAATGCGCCTCTTTGCATTAAAGGGATGGGCAGGAGTGCTTTGGATTGGATTATACAAAACACACCTCTGAATGATTAGACCGGCCTCTTTGCATCATGCACCCGGTGGAAAATTTGTTTCTACACTGTTGTGATAAGTAAATAAACTTGGAAATGCCCATAAATGCGTTCCGCGTCATTGTCAACTGACTAACCGACCACGTTATTGTAATACGGCCCTTTGTGTTTGTCTATACTTGGTACTTAGATGTACAGATCAGATCACATTTTTTGATCAGTTAATGCAGAAAGCCAGGTCATTCCAAAGGGTTCACATACGTTTTCTTGTCACTGCATTACACACTTTTTCACATATTGCCTGGGAATACAAATGTCTAGTGAGGTGAGTAGAAAATATATTGAGTAGCAATAAAACACAGTGCCTCCACTATGCTAATGAAGTTAGCTGGGCTGTCAGTGTGTGGCTTTGGAAGTCTGTGGGGACATGTTTACTCCGACCGTCATTAAAATGGATGGAAATATTGATGAAGGGGGTATCAATCCACTGAGTTCTGGTTGTCAGGACACAGCTGGAGGCAAATCAGAACTTCTCATTGAATGAAATCTAGTGAGACCAAGGCTGACTGAGTTTTTGCATTGTTAGCCACTCTAGATACTCAAATTCAAGTACAAAAGCAGTGAAAAGTTAAATTTGTATATGCCACCTTTAATACTATACAAGAACAGTAAATAGGTTTGTGATGTATAGGTGAAGCATTGAGCGGGGTGGAGTGGTAAACCCATAGCCACTGACTGACTTCTGTGGTTAACTAACAGCTACATTTGTGTGGTTACACTGGACTTCCACAGTGAGTAGAGAGGCAGTTTATGTTGAAGTGAATGAAGTGAGAATGAGTCAGCAATGACGAGGATTTAATCCAAATTTAACAGGCAGAGGAGTTTCCTTGTTGTTACAAAACAGCTTTAAGACAGTGTAATAGTAATAAAATATATTGCTGACACGCTTGTTCATTATGAACCACACAGCTCCCTCAGGTCAGCTGGGACAGGCCTTCTATCTGTTCCTACAACCAGGACTAAACATGGAGCAGCAGCATTCAGTTTCTATGCCCCACACATCTGGAATAATCTTCCAGCCACCTGCAGGCTAGCTCCTTTAGGTTGCTTTAAATTGAGATTGAAAACTTTACTTTTTACCTCTGCTTTCTGCTAAATCAACTTTTTAATTTATGTATATTTCACTGTAATCTTTGTTCTTTTATAAATGCTCATACAGTTAGGCCAAAAAATATTTGGACAGTGACACAAATTTTGTTATTTTAGCTGTTTACAAAAACATATTCAGGATACAATTATATAATCAATATGGGCTTAAAGTGCAGACTCTCAGCTGTAATTTGAGAGTATTCACATCCAAATTGGAGCAAGGCTTTAGGAATTACAGCTCTTTAATACGTAGCCGCCTCTTTTTCAAGGGACCAAAAGTAATTGGACAATTGACTCAGAAGGCTGCAAAAAAAAAAAAATAACAAGGCTGCATGGCCTCTTCCCTCGTTAACTTGTCATCAATTAAGCAGTTAAAAGGTCTGGAGTTGATTCCAGGTGTGGCGTTTGCATTTGGAAGCTGTTGCTGTGAACACACAACATGCGGTCAAAGGAGCTCTCAATGGAGGTGAAACAGACCATCCTGAGGCTGAAAAAAAAAAGAAGAAATCCATCAGAGAGATAGCAGAAATGTTAGGAGTGGCCAAACCAACAGTTTGGTACATTCTGAGAAGAAGAGTGCACTGGTGAGCTTGGGAATTCAAAAAGGCCTGGACGTCCACGGAAGACAACAGTGGTGGATGATCACAGAATCCTTTCCATGGTGAAGAACAACCACTTCACAACATCCACTCAAGTGAAGAACACTCTCCAGGAAGTAGGTGTATCAGTATCTAAGTCTACCATAAAGAGAAGACTTCATGAGAGTAAATACAAAGGATTCACCACAAGGTGCAAACCATGAATCAGCCTCAAAAATAGAAAGGCCAGAATTGACTTTGCCAAAAAACACCTGAAGAAGCCAGCCCAGTTCTGGAACAGCATTCTTTGGACAGATGAGACTAAGATCAACCTGTACCAGAATGATGGGTAGAAGAAAGTTTGGAGAAGAATTGGAACAGCTCATGATCCAAAGCACTACATCTTCTGTAAAACATGGTGGAGGCAGTGTGATGGCATGGGCATGCATGGCTTCCAATGGCACTGGGTCACTTGTGTTTATTGATGATGTGACAAAAGACAGAAGCAGCCGGATGAATTCTGAAGTGTATAGGGATATACTTTCTGCTCAGATTCAGCCAAATGGAGCAAAGTTGATTGGACGGCGCTTCATCAATGATCCAAAACATACTGCAAAAGCAACCCAGGAGTTTTTTAAAGCAACAAAGTGGAATATTCTGCAATGGCCGAGTCAATCACCAGATCTCAACCCAATCGAGCATGCATTTCACTTGCTCAAGACAAAACTTAAGGCAGAAAGACCCACAAACAAGCAACAACTGAAGACAGCTGCAGTGAAGGCCTGGCAAAGCATCACAAAGGAGGAAACCCAGCGTTTGGTGATGTCCATGGGTTCCAGACTTCAGGCAGTCATTGCCTGCAAAGGATTCTCAACAAAATATTGAAAAGTAACATTTTACTTTGGGTTATGTTTATTTGTCCAATTACTTTTGAGCCCCCGAAATGAGCAGCGTTTGTATAAAAAATAGCTACAATTCCTACATGTTTAATCATATATTTTTGTTCAACCCCTTGAATTAAACCTTAAAGTCTGCACTTCAATTCCGTTGTAGTTGTTTCATTTCAAATCCAATGTGGTGGCATGCAGAGCCCAAATCATGAAGATTGTGTCACTGTCCAAATATTTCTGGGCCTAACTGTATATATCCGTGTGTAAATGTATCTGTATATCTGTATAAGTAGATGCATATGTGTAAACATTTCCTTTTTCAACTATTATAAATCTCTTAATGTAAAGCACTTTGAATTGCCTTTGTGCTGAAATGTGCTATACAAGTCAACTTGCCTTGCCTAATAATAATAATAAAGACTTTAACTGGCACAATATGTTTACATTACAAGAAAGTCTATATTAATTAAAATATCTTGTATGGTTTAAAGGACAAATGAAGCTCCAGCTTCTGCCCATACAGTATCTCACAAAAGTGAGCACACCCCCTCAAATTTTTGTAAATTTTTTATTATATCTTTTCATGGGACAACACTGAAGATATGACACTTTGATACAATGTAAAGTAGTCAATGTACAGCTTGTATATCAGTGCAAATTTGCTGTCCCCTCAAAATTGTTCAACACCCAGCCATTAATGTCTAAACCGCTGGCAACAAAAGTGAGTACACCCCTAAGTGAAAATGTCCAAATTGTGCCCAAAGTCTAAATATTTTGTGTGGCCACCATTATTTTCCAGCACTAATTTAACTCTTTTGGGCATGGTTCATGAGAGCTTCACAGGTTGCCACTGGAATTCTCTTCCACTCCTCCATGATGACATCACGGAGCTGGTGGATGTTAAAGGCCCTGCGCTCCTCCACCTTCCGTTTGAGGATGTTCCACAGATTCTCAATAGGGTTTAGGTCTGGAGACATGTTTGACCAGTCCATCACCTTTACCCTCAGTTTCTTTAGTAAGGCAGTGATCGTTTTGGAGGTGTGTTTGGGGTCATTATCATGTTGCGGCCCAGTTTCTGAAGGGAAGGGATCATGCTCTGCTTCAGTATGTTACAGTACATGCTGGCATTCATCGTTCCCTCAATGAACTGTAGCTCCCCAGTGCTGGCAGCACTCATGCAGCCTCAAACCATGACACTCCCACCACCATGCTTGACTGTAGGCAAGGCACACTTGGCTTTGTACTCCTCACCTGGTTGCTGCCACACATGCTTGACACCATCTGAACCAAATAAGTTTATCTTGGTCTCATCAGACCACAGGACATGGTTCCAGTAATCCATGTCCTTAGTGTGCTTGTCTTCAGCAAACTGTTTGCGGGCTTTCTTGTGCATCATCTTTAAAAGGGGCTTCCTTCTGAGATGACAGCCATGCAGACCAATTTGATGCAGTGTGTGGTGTATGGTCTGAGCACTGACAGGCTGACCCCCCCCCCCCCCCCCGCCAACCTCTGCAGCAATGCTGACAGCACTCATACATCTATTTTCAAAAGACAACCTCTGGATATGACGCTGAGCACATGCACTCAACTTCTTTGGTCGACCATGGTGAGGCCTGTTCTGAGTGGAACCTGTCCTATTAAACTGCTGTATGGTCTTGGCCACCATGCTGCAGCTCAGTTTCAAGGTGTTGGCAATCTTCTTATAGCCTAGGCCATCTTTATGTAGAGCAACAATTCTTTTTTTCAGATCCTCAGAGAGTTCTTTGCCATGAGGTGCAATGTTTAACTTCCAGTGACTAGTATGAGAGAGTGTGAGAGCGATAACACCAAATTTAACACACTTGCTCCCCATTCACACCTGAGACCTTGTAACACTAATGAGTCACATGACACCGAGGAGGGAAAATGGATAATTGGGCACAATTTGGACATTTTCACTTAGGGGTGTACTCACTTTTGTTGGCAGCAGTTTAGATATTAATGGCTGTGTGTTGAGTTATTTTGAGGGGACAGCAAATTTACACTGATATACAAGCCGTACACTGACTACTTTACATTGTATCAAAGTGTCATATCTTCAGTGTTGTCCCATGAAAAAACATAATAAAATATTTACAAAAATGTGAGGGGTGTACTCACTTTTGTGAGATACTGTACATTTTTCATTGTATTTATGTGGAAAATTCAAAATGCACTGTCAGAGTTTGAAAACTTTACATTTTTATAATTTTAGTTGTAGACTTTAGAATTTTATAGCTATTTATTTGGCATCAAACACATTTAGTGTTCTCCTGTTTTATAAAATTCCATATTACATGTTTTGTTTGAAGTTGAGCAAAGGACTAATTAGATTTTTTTTTTTATAAAAAAGCAGATGACACCATCTCTGTTGTCATTCAGTCCATACAGCCAATCATGTACAGTAGAACAAAATTATGTTTCTCCTAGCTACAATGTTAATCACATGTAGAATCAGAGGGGTCGCTGCCATGCAAGGCACCGCCATAAACAACTTCTCCTTCCCCCATATTATTATGCTGAGCACCAAGCTAGAAGGCAGGAAGTACCATTTTTATATGGTCTTTGGTATGACCCAGCCTGTACTTGAACCCCCAACCTCCTGGCTGTGGGACGGATGCTCTATCAACTAGGCCACCACTCTGGTATCTAGGCCACCACTCCGGTGGTGAAAAATGATACAGAACTAAAAGCAGCTAACCATGAGCTTAATAACATAATGTGTGAAGCTATCCTTCTGTCACAAATCACCCCTGACACTGGTCTTCACCCTGTCTACCCTCACTTCTTCACCTCTCTTGTGCACTGTCCATTGCTTTGGATAGTTGACCCCAGGTATTTACACTCATCCACCTTCACTACCTCTACTCCTTGCCATTTCACCATTACCCACTTCCCTTTCATTCACACATTTTCTACCTTGATTCGACTGACTTTCTTTCATTGTCTCTCCATATAGTACATTACACCAGAGTATATTGTTTCTCAACTTTTAATGATACAATTGACACTAAAACTTCTTCCATTTCAGAGAACAAACTGTACTGTTTGGCTCATCACAGGTATAGTCTTCCTGTTTAAGCTACATAAAAACAAACATACTTGCAATACTGCAGTAAGAATAACTGTATTATGAGAGATCCCTTTGGATTGGGTTGGTGTATGAGAAACTTAGCAGGTAAAATCAGAGTTTATAACCATCCAATCGGAATGCTGATTTTGTTATTTCACACTTGTAAAATAGGTTTGAAAAACATATGTTTCAAAATAATAACTGTAATATACAGTATATGAACTGAGTCTAAATAGAAGGGGTAATAACTAACTCTTAGTAATAGGGATTTGATATCACTGCAAGATGATGCACGCCGTCAGACTTTTAGAACTCGTCTTAAAGATAGATGTAGGTTATTTAACGACTAGCATGGTGCAACTCTAGTGACCGCGAAAAGAAACTTAACTGTAGATAAGTCTGTAGGAAGACAGTGTCCTGATTCGTCCATCCTCTCATTGACAAGAAAAAGAGCTGCATGTAGGAGATAGAGTCATAGGTTACAGACAGCACCCAGAGTCAAGTTTCACAAGGGCAAGATGATGACAGCAGACTTCAGCTCAAGGCTTCAAACATGGGGCTTTGCAAACCAGTGGATGACGTCACAGTGGCTATGTTCAATTTGTGCATTTCAAAAGCTCTGAGCAGAGACTTGATTCCTTCAGAAGTGCAGAGTAGAAAAAAGTTTTGGGAGAAAAAAAAAAACATTTGCAGTGATATGCCATGCTGAAAACTTGAATCTCTTTACAAAGGACTGATTTGAATCTTAGCTGCAAATCAACAATTTTACAACAATAGCAGTGTTAGAGTACCAAATTAGCATCAGAAATGACCAGAACAGGCCTCAATCAAGTACAGAGAACATATACAATCAGAAAGAAAAATCATGAAATACTCCGGGCAACACATTCTGAGTAAATCCTTATGTGATGACAAAAATCAAAACAATCAATTGTGAACAACTGGTCTTCAATTTTGAAAGCTGCAAGTTGAACCGAGAAAAATACAAGAAAATTGAGCTAATCATCATAATCAAATCATGCACATAATACAGTCACTCATTCATATCCTTCAGCTAAAAAAGGGGTCTGTGTATTGAAATGGAGATGTGACTTGAATTTTTTTTTTCATTTCATTGAAAATGTATTTTTGGTGAAGTGTTCCAGATGGTAAATAATGGCCAGTGTCCACTACACTTATGTCACCTGAAGTCTTAATTCATGATAAAATAAGGGCCCCTTTACACAGCATGGAGACTGCAGAAGAATTGGGCCAATTTCTGATCATAGGATTGTTGAGGAGATCCTTGTGTGTTTTGGACTGAGTGAAAACTTTGAAGAGGCCATGGTGACTGTGGAGATCACTGCTGATCAATGACAGATCAAAAACTGTCCATATCTCTTAACAATCTCCACCCCTGTGTCAAGGGGGTATAAGGTACAAGTCACACCTCCATTTGAGTTAATTAATGGAGAGCTCTGTAAGCCATATGTAGAGAAACCAAGCTTTGACTTGAGAAGTACTTCACTCTAAAGATGCCATCTGAGGTGACAGCACAGATGTTTGAAAGTTTAAGTCTGTATATGCTAACAACAGAGTCATTTCATGTATAATGGTAGATTAACAGAGAAAAACTAGAAAAGCACTCAGAGAGTGCATACCTCCACCAAGGCTCCTTCCTCCCCTCCCTTTGTCCATCCATCTGTCCGTACCTCCCTGCCTCCATTCCACCATACATTGTAAGATAGGGCCTTGGTAGAAGTATGTACTCACAGATCAGCTCCAAAATCTAATGGGTTCTTCTGCAGCTCAAGGACCATCTGGGCTGCAGACATGTGTGGCCACATAACTCAGTGGACATGCCTTAAAGGGGTAGTACATTAAAAGTGCCATATTAATATATAAAATAATTTTCAAAAAAATTCCTGGATCCAGATCATGATCCAGATCATCACCAAAATCTAATCATCTGTTCCCCGTGCCATTACACACCTTTCTTGAAAATTTAATCAAAATCCATTCAGAACTTTTTGAGTAATGTTGCTAACAAACAGACAAACCAACCAACCTGTCAGGAACCGAGCCGGCCTGGTTTCCCCCGGCTCGGTCCTGATCTCTTGGTGGGTTTTGATTCCATTATGTATGTGTATTCTGTACCTATTCCCTATCCATAGCCACTGCCTGACCGGCAGCTGTTACACAGCCGCTGTGACCTACTTTCTCCCACGCTGCTGACAGTCTGCCGGTTCAACCACACCCCCTCGCTCTCCTTTTCCATCAGCTGTACCCAGCCCTGGTAATCATCTCTCCCGCGCCTCGCCCAGGTGTTTCCAATTTGTTAGGCCAGTGGTGTTTGTACATAAGCAGCTCTTTGCTAGTCAAACACCGCTGGACCATTATACGAGTCACACTACCATTATTCGTCATGCGACCGTCAGTCATCGAAGGTTTGTGCTCGCTGTTCAACTGGGAGGACCTGGATTGCTAAGGGCTGTAAGTAACTGTAGCATTTCTTTGTGCGGTTGTGCCACTATGCTGGTAGTGTTTCCTTGCGCAGCACAACTGCTACACTTTCTCCCCATTCAGCCTAGCGTCTTAGAGGACTCTTGGTCTACCCGAGCTGCCTTGCCATTTTGTATGGTCTTCCCTCAACCTGTGTTCAATAAATGTGTGTTTAGTAACCCGTGTTTAAATCCTCTTCCTTCCTTCTCTTCCTCCGTGCGCTGTGAGAACCGCACGGAGACGTTTATGACACAACCAACACCGGCAAATGGCATTCACTTATATAGCGGTTTTTACTCATCTCTGGATGGCCAAAGCCCTTTACAGATCCTGCTATCCACCCATTCACACACACAATCACACATTGATGGTGGCGGAGCCGCCATACACAGGCGCTGGCCTGACCCACCAGGAGCATCAATGTCTTGCACAAAGACAGTTCGACATGCAGACTGCAGACAGACCGGGAATCGAACCCCTGACCCTCCAATCAGTAGTTGGCCACACTACACCTGCGCCACAGCCGCCCCACAAAAACATTACCTCCTCCCATGGTGGCGGTAATAACAAGCTAACTTCATAGTAGCACTGTGAGCTCTGAAGCTAATGCCCTGGGCTCACACTCTGGTCGGGGACTGAATCATCACAGCCAATAGAGAGCCTAAGTAACGCCCCTCTACTTCTGCATACGGGAACTTAAATTAGAAAAAATCTCCATTGAAGTGAATGGCAAGAGAGAAATTATCTTTTGATCCCAATGGAATTTTGCTACAAGTTACACATATGATGTTTGTGAATTTAAAAGGTAATTTTCCACGTAATTAAAGTTTAATTAAAGTAATTAAACGTGGGCATGATCTTGGGATCATGCCCACATTTTGTTTATTTTCATTCTTCCTGTGATTAGTTATGATTATTATTTGCATTATGTGTCTCCCGAGTTTCCCCTGGTCTGCTGTGTTCATTCCCTGATTGTCTTTGTTGTCATTTTGGTGGTATTGAGTGTATATTTGTCTCCCTGTTGTCCCCACCTCCTCGTGTTTCCCTACCCATAGCCATGTCCTCATGTACGCTCTTGTTTAGTCCTGACTGTTATCCCAGCTGTTCTGTGTTTCCCTACCTCAGCCTTAGTTTGATCATTGTGTTTATTTTCACTATCATGTCTCTAATTATGTTCTGTAATTTTGGTTCCTGCCCTACGTGTATGTTTATTATGATTATTATATTCTCAGTTTTGCCTTAACGCTCCCTGGTTCTACCCTTTAGTGTCATGTTTTAGATGTATCCCCTGTCTATGATTGTCTGTACAGCCCCGCCCGTCCTGTTCTCCTCACCTGTAGCCACTTCCCTGCTGCCCTTGGTTGTTCCCACCTGTCCTGTGATTACTCCCCTGTCTATATATGTAATGTAATGTAATGTACTTTATTTATATAGCCCTTTAAAACAACCCTTAGGTGACCAAAGTGCTTTACAGAAAATTAAACAGCATTAAAAACACACACAGTGTTAAAAACAAATAACATAAACAAAGAAATAAGAATAAATACCTAAAAATGAGAATAAAATAAAAACAAATGCCAAGACAAATATCACCACTACTGGGTATTAAAAGCCATCCTAAACAAATATGTTTTAAGTTCTGATTTAAAAAGGGCCAGGTCAGAGATGGCACGTAGGTCAGGGGGGAGATTATTCCAGAGCCTGGGGGCGACAACAGAAAAGGCTTGGTCACCCCAATGTTTATACCTTGACCTAGGCACATCCAGCAAAAGCTGATTGGATGACCTCAAAGCCCTGCCTTGGTCACAGACAGTCAAAATCTCAGACATATAAACCGGAGCAAGGCCATTAAGAGCTTTAAAAACAAAAAGCAAAAGTTTAAAATTAATTCTAAAATGGACTGGAAGCCAATGAAGTGAAAAAAGGATCGGAGTAATAAGATAAGATAAGATAAGATAAGATAAGATAAGCCTTTATTAGTCCCACAACGGGGAAATTCCAGGATTGCAACAGCACAGGGATAGCAACACTCAGAGCAACAATCAGAAGGCAAGACAAAAAACAAGCAAGCAAGAGCAGCTAATATACATATGTACATATTACTATAAAATATATATATACACACACACACACAGACACACAGTGCAAAGCATTGTAGCTGGATGGAATAAATATATGAATATATAAACACCCACAGTACGGAGCATTGCAGCAAGGTGGAATAAATATCTAAGTATATAAACATACACAGTGTGGAGCATTGTAGCTAGATGGAATAAATATATAGATATATAAATATAAACACACCCAGTGCTGAGCATTGTAGCTAGATGGAATAAATATGTAAATATATAAACACACACAGTGCGGAGCATTGTTGCTAGATGGGATGAAACAGCATAACCGTCTACTTAGTTATCCTACATGGTATGATTATGTGCCCATACATATTCTTACCCTCCATAGCGACCGGTATTTTCCTAGTTGTATGCCGGAGGGGACCATTGTGTAAGTCTATTGCATCTTTTGCATTCAAAAAACTATTAGTTTGTTACGTCTTTTTGCTATCTCTACGAGCAGCCCTGCTTAGGTTGTACAGTCTGACAGCCGTTGGTAGGAAGGACCTACGAAACCTCTCGGTTGTGCACCTGGGATGATGTAGTCTGCTACTAAATGAGCTCCTCAGTGCATTCAGTATGTCCTGCATAGGGTGGAACTCGGACTCCAGCAGAGATGACAGTTTAGCCACCGTCCTTCTCTCTCCTATCTCCTCCACCGGATCAAGGCGCTGCCCCAGGACAGAGCTAGCTTTCTTAATCAGTTTGTTCAGTCTCTTCCTATCAGCTGCAGTAATGCCACTGCCCCAGCAGACCACTCCAAAAGTGATGGCTGATGCCACCACCGTGTCATAGAATGTCTTCAGCAGCGCCCCTTGTACACCAAAAGACCTGAGTCTCCTCAGCAGGAACAGCCTGCGCTGTCCCTTCTTGTAGAGTGCGTCAGTATTGTGTGACCAGTCTAGTTTATTGTTCAGATGAACACCCAGGTACTTATAGGATGTCACCATCTCGATGTCTGTTCCCTGTATATTTACTGGTGCTGTGAGGGGCTGCCCATGCCAGCTCCTTAGTTTTCCTTGCGTTGATCTGGAGGCAGTTCCGATGGCACCAGTCTACGAAGTCCTGGATAAGCCCTCTGTACTCAGCTTCATCTCCATTGGAGATGAGGCCAACGATCGCAGAGTCATCAGAGAACTTCTGTAGATGGCAGTGTGTTGTGTTGTGTGAGAAGTCCGCAGTATAAAGAGTGAACAGGAAGGGAGCCAGCACCGTTCCCTGGGGGGCCCCAGTGCTACTGATGATCGTGTCGGACACACAGTCCCGGGTTCTCACAAACTGAGGCCGGTTCGTGAGGTAGTCCAGGATCCATGATGACAGGTGCTGGTCCACCCCTGCACGCAGCAGCTTGTCCTTCAGGATCATCGGTTGGATGGTGTTGAAAGCACTGAAGAAGTCAAAGAACATGATCCTCACCATATTCCCGGGCTTCTCCAGGTGGGACAGAGAACGGTGAAGGAGGACGATCACCGCATCCTCCACCCCAATGCCATGCTGGTAGGCGAACTGGAGTGGATCCATCGCTGGTTCCACCAGGGGGCGGAGGTGAGCAAGGAGCAGTCTCTCCAGGGTCTTCATCAAGTGGGACGTCAAGGCCACCGGTCTGTAGCTGTTCAGGTCTTTGGGGTGGGAAGTTTTTGGTACAGGTACCACACAAGATGTTTTCCACAGCTGTGGTACCCTCCCCAGCTTCAGGCTCAGGTTGAAGATGTACGTCACAATCCCACACAGCTGGTCTGCACAGGACTTGAGGAGCTTTGCGCTGATGCCGTCCGGTCCCGACGCCTTCCTCGCCTTGATCTTCCTCAGCTCCGTCCTCACCTGGGTCCTGGTCAGGGTCAGGATGGGGGGCTGTGTGTTGGGAGTGGGGGGGTGTTGGTGGAGTGGGGAGTGGGCAGCAGGACTTGATTTCTTTAGAGGCAGCAGTGGTTGTTGTGCAGTCAGGGGGGAGGGCGGTTGGTCAAACCTACTGAAAAATAGATTCAGGTTGTTCGCCCACTCCCTGCCCCCTGTGGCCTGGGGGGAGGTATTCTGGAGCCCAGAGATGGTTTTGAGGTTTCTCCAGACCCCGCTGATGTCGCTCTGTTGCAACTTGTCCTCCATCTTCCTCCTGAAGCTGTCCTTGCCTTCTCTGATCTTTCTCCTCAGCTCCCTCTGTACGGACTTCAACATCTCCCTGTTCCCCGACCTGAAGATCATCTTCTTCTCTCTCAGAAGTGTTTTAATCTCAGGGTTGATCCAGGGTTTGTTGTTTGAGCAACACCGTATGGTCTTGGTGGGAACGGATTTGTCCACACAGAAGCTGAGGTAGCCCGTGAAGGTGTGAATGAGGCCATCGATGTCCTCACCATGTGGATCGCAGAGCTGCTTCCAGGCGGTGACTTCAAAACAGCCTTTTAGAGTGTCCATTGTCTCCTCAGACCATAACTCCACTGTGCGCATGGCCGGACATTGTCTGTGCACTAGGGGTTTGTACACCGGCCGGAGATGAACCAAGTTGTGATCCGATCTCCCGAGTGGGGGGAGTTGTGATGAGGTGTACGCCTCCTTAGTGTTTGCGTAGAATAAGTCCAGTGTTTTATTGTCTCTAGTGTGGCATGTGACATACTGGGTGAACGTGGGTAGAATGGGAGACAGTGAAACATGGTTGAAATCGCCTGACATGAGGAGAAGAGCATCTGGGTGTTCTGTCTGCAGCCTGCTGGTTACTGAATGGATGACGTCACGCGCTGTCCCAGCGTTCGCCGTCGGATTTGCATAAACAACAATGCAGATCACATGTGAGTGTTCTCTCGGGAGATATGTAGGCCGCATGCTAACAGCTAGCAACTCAATGTCTTTGCTGCAGTGTCGTTGTTTAACAGTGATATGTCCCGGTCTGCACCAGTTGTTGTTAACATACATTATCACTCCACCGCCCCTTGCTTTGCCACTGTCTGATGTTCGGTCAGCCCGTATCATGTGGAAACCCTCCAGCTCAATGTTAGCATCTGCTGCTAGTTCAGTTAGCCACGTCTCAGAAAACAAAAGGAGAGAGCACTCCCGATATGTGCTATCATAACGGCAGATAGCCGCTAGCTCATCTACCTTTCCCAGTATAGAGCGTACATTTCCCATGACAACAGATGGAAGGGAGGGTCTGTACCTTATATTTTTTGTCCTCCGCCTTACTGCAGCCTGGCAGCCGCGGCGTTCTCACCTCAGTTCTCTCGGTATGTCGAGTTTTTCCAATGTGACCGGGTGGCGGTTGAATGCTAGCAACTCTTCCCTGCTGTATCGTATCCTGCTATAAACAGTGGCTCCGTCCACCGGCTCAGGAGACATTTGGGACGATCTGTGTGTCCGTGATATAAATGGAGTGAAAAAAAAAAGACGGATCAAAAAGAGAGAGGAAGGGAAGGGAAAAAGACTCGGAATCGAGCCGCTGTTGCAAAAGGCAGCCGACTCGTGTGGCGCCGGGAGAGAAAATATAATATAATGTGCTCTCGCCTAAGTGTGTTGGTCAAAAGACGGTGTCGGTATATATGTCGGTGTTCTGTGTCAGTCTAGTGTGGCGTCATTAATGTTGACGTTATGTCTGTGTTCCCTGCCGGTAACACCGTCCCTGGATATTTCTGTAAGTTTATAATCTCCCGTGTCCTCAATGGGTTTCAGCCCTCGTGCTGTCTTTTGTTTCTATTTGTTTTCTGTTAAATAAACCATGTTACACTGCAGTTCTGCCTGCTTTTTTTTTTTGTAACTTAGATTTTTATTCATTTTTCATCATATATAATGCATTCAGATCACATTCTACATTTAAAAAACAAAGGGGTTAGGGTAGGGAAAAAGAAAAAAAAATAAATAAAAGGGGGGGGGGACAAATGTTGGAGCATCAAGTTTTTAGTTTCCATCTCTTAATTCTTCTGGTTTTTCCAGTGTCTTTGGTTATTCTTTCAATTTCTGCCTCGTTGTTGCACTTTGTAGTGTGTCCATTTCCGCCATTTTTTCTCCCATAGTCCTTCTTGCATTCTTCGTCGATATGTTAGTTTTTCCATCATACGTATGTCCTCAACAATGTCAGTCCATTGTTCTTGGTCAGGAAGAACTTCTGATCACCATTTTTTTGTGATAGTTTTTTTACATGCAATCAACAAGATTTTAACTAGATATCTGTCCTCAGCCTGTATAACATTGTCTCTTTTAAGATCACATAAGTACATCAGGTTACAGTTCATTGGTATATTATATCCTAATATCCTCTGTATTGTCACATGTATAGATTTCCAAAATGATGATATTTTGTAGCATTTCCAAAACATATGTGAGTGGTCTGCATTTTGAGCCCCACATCCCCTCCAGCATAAAGATTGGGTATTTGTATATTTTCCTTGAATCTGTGGTGTAATGAAAAAGCGAATCAGGTTTTTCCATCCAAATTCCCTCCATGTCCTTGAATTTGTTGATGTGTGTTGTGTTTTCCATATTTCCTGCCAGCTTTCTTCTGTTATGTTTAAATTGAGCTCTTTCTCCCATTTTTCCTTTATATAGTTACTTGTATGATTGTTTGTCATAAGTTTCTGATATAGCTTTGAAATAATTCTTATTTTATTTCCTGCATATGAGCTTAAAATAAGTTGTATAATCTCGTTCACATCTGTTTGGAGGTTATGCCTAATCTTCTTCATATAGTAATCTCTCATCTGCAGATATCTGAAAAATTCCGATCTTTCTAGTTTAAATTTTCTCCTGATATTTACAAAGCTCCCGAGATCTTTTTTTCCGATATTGCCCCATGCTGTGATTCCCTTGTTCACCAGATTTTTGTATCCCCTATCTTGTTTTGCCGGTTCAAACTGACTGTCAAATGCTACCCATTTCAATAGTTTTATGTCTTCCCTTATATTATATTTTTGTACTATTTTATACCACAGTTCTAAAGTAAATTTAGTGATTGGGTCTATTTGTTTGATTTGCTTATATGCATCTTTATCTCCTATTATGCTTTGTACTGGGAGTCCCTCAATTTCCTTTTCCATTTCTTTCCATTTTGCCTCATATCCCTCGTCGCACCAACATATGATATATCTTATTTGTGCTGAGTAGTAATATTCCTTTAGACTCGGTAGGCCCATGCCTCCTTTCTCTTTTGGTAATTGGAGGGTTTTATATTTCACTCTTGGTTTTTTACCTCCCCAAACAAATCTCGATATCATCCTGTCCCACTTTGAGAATTGGGCATCTGGAATCTCTGTTGGTATAGCCTGGAAGAGGTAAAGTAATCTAGGTTGTATGCTGATTTTGACTGTCTCAATTTTTGAATTCAGATCCATATTTAAGATTGACCATCTATCAATATCTTTTTTTATTTCTTGTTCCAACCTATCATAGTTTGCTTTATATATTTTGCTTAGGTCTTTAGGTATGTTCACTCCAAGGTATTTTATTTCTTTTTGGTTCCAGTTTAGTTTGATCTTATCAGTTATCTGGTTTAGAGGGTTATAGTGGAATGTCAGTATTTGTGTTTTTGTTATGTTTATCTTGTATCCTGATAATTTTCCAAAATTTTCTATCAAGTTCATCATTTCCATTATTGATTTATCTGGTTGTTCGAGGTAAACTATAATATCGTCTGCAAATAGCCCAATCTTGTGTTCCGCCCCCTTTATTGTTACACCTTTTAATTTCTTATTTTGTCGTATCGCTTGAGCCAATGGTTCTATGAACAGAGCAAACAAGGTGGGCGATAAGCAGCATCCCTGCCTAGTTGATCTTTGTATATTTACTTTGTCTGTTAAGCTACCGTTTATCTTGATTGTTGCCACAGGTTCTTGATATAGCGTCCTTATGCATTGTACTGATTTTTCGTTAAATCCAAAGCGCTCCAGTACACTATATAGGAATTTCCAGTTAACCCTGTCAAATGCTTTTTCTGCGTCTAAACTCATTATTACTGCACTTTTCTTTTCTTTATGTATTTGGTTAATTATATGTATTGTTCTCCTGATATTGTCATGTGTTTGGCGTCCCTCTATGAATCCAGTTTGATCATCTTCTATCAATTCCGTCAAGAATGTCTTTATTCGTTTACATATAATTGTTGTGTATATTTTATAATCTACATTTAATAAAGAGATTGGTCTATAGTTTCCGCATTGTTCTTTATCTTTCCCTGGTTTTAAAATAACTGAAATGATTGCTTCATTCCATGATGGAGGTATTTTGTTGTTGTTCAACGTCCAATTAAATGACTTTAGGAGTTGTGGCGTGAGTTCTTCTATAAACAGTTTATAAAACTCAGAGGGGTATCCATCACTACCTGGTGATTTACCGTTTTTAAGTGACTTAATCACATCTCTGATCTCTTGTGTTGTTATTTCTGCTGTTAGTTTTTCATTTTGTTGATTTCCTATTGATGGCAAGTCCAATGTGCCTAGAAATTTTTTAATATCTTTAGTATTTGTTTCTTCAGGTTGCGAGTATAGTTCTTGGTAGAAATTATGGAAAATTTCTTCGATGTTTTCTGGGTTAACTGTGGTTTTATTTGTGGTGGGGTCTTTAATCTTGTATACATTATTCATTGTTTGTTGTTTTCTTAACCGTTTTGCCAGCAGTTTTGTGGCTTTTGGCCCCGTTTCATAATATTTTTGCTTTAGATATCTATTTTTCCTTTCAATTTCATCCATTTGTGTTTCTTTTATCTTTGTTTTTTCTTCTTTAATTTCTTGATATATTTTTGGATCATTTGTGCTTTGATGTTTACGTTCTAATTCCCTCAGTCTCTCACATCTTTGTTCATACGCTTCCAGTTTAGTCTTATTTGCTTTTCCTGTTTCAACAATTAATTTACCCCTTAACACGGCTTTTAGTGCGTCCCATAGTATTGTTGGGTCCACTTCTTCATTGTCATTCTCTTGGATATATTCGTTTATGTTTATTTTTATTCTTTCATTTTCTCATCATTTAACAGTCCTACGTTAAGTTTCCATGTTGTTTGTCGTTTTCTATTGTTTAAATATATTTCCATGTATATAGGATTATGATCTGATATTTCTGCCCCTCCAATCCAACAATTTCTCACCCTGTGTCTGTCACCTTCATTCATAAGGAAGTAATCTATTCTAGAGTGTACTTTATGGACTGCTGAATAATGTGTATAGTCTTTTTCGAGTGGGTGTAGGTCCCTCCATATGTCTACCATACCCATTTCTGCCAGTGAGGTTCTTATGAACTTTGTTACATGTTTTTTTGTCTTCTTAACACTTGTTGTGTCAACTTCATGATCCATGACAGCATTTAAGTCTCCTCCACAAATTAGGACTCCTTCACTGTGTGTTGCTATGAGATCAAACAGATGTTGAAAAAAACCCTTGTCACTTTCTGGTGGGGCATAGATGTTCACTAATGTAATCTGCATACCATCTATTCTTCCCTTTATTATTACATACCTGCCTTCTTTATCCTGGATTTCCTGTTCACTTTCAAATTGTATTTTGTTTGAGATTAGTATCATAACCCCCCTTTTAGCTCCTCCCTTAAATGAACTGTAGTAGGAGTTCTTATAGCCAAATCTCTTTAGTTTCACATGTTCTGTCTTGCTCAAATGTGTCTCTTGCATAAATATAATTTCAGCTTTTTCCTTCTTGAATTTTCTTATTATTCTTTCCCTTTTAACAGGTGAGTTCAGACCATTCACGTTTAGTGTCATTATCTTAAGATTTTTACCCATATTCATGTTTTTCCATTTTTTTAACTTGTGCTCCTAGCCCCTTTAACAACAAAAATAACACATATTTATATAAAAACACATTAAAAAATCTCGACCTCCGTACTTTGGGCCTTTCTTCTGCCCACTGGTCCCTGTTGGTGGGTGGGGGGTTTGTCTTCACAGAGTAAAGGGCCCTCCCTAGACTTTTAATTACTATCAAAGTAATAGTCATAAGTCTAGAAATGTCCAACAAATATCACTTAAACCTCTCCTAGCCGTCTGTTTCTCTTTTACCTTGTCTTCTTGGCCTTCATTTCTTCTGTGCCTTTCTTAATCTTTGTTATGATCTAGGCTTTCAGTTGAAAGCCTTGTAGCTTGTCCTGGGCCCGCTGCTCTACGTCTCTCCCCCTTCTCCCGCCGTACGCTCGTCTCCACTCCGGCTGTCGTGGTGCGTTCAGGGCCGCCGCTGCTCCAGCCGTTTCCTTCGGCACGCTCACCTCAAGGCCCCGCTCCATCATATCCCGCGCTGCCTCTTCGGCCGTGTTGTAGGTTCTTGTGCCTTCCTCCCAATGAATCCTCATTTTCGTTAGCGGCGTTTGGAATCTAATTTTTTTCTCTTTCAGCGTTTTTTTAATGTTGGCATATTTCTTCTGCTGCTGCACGATTTCTGTCGGGTAGTCATGGTCAAAGAATACCTGTTTGTCGCCGATTCGTATCTTTTTTTTCCATGCTTGCGTCAGGATTCTTTCCTTTATGTCATATTTCACAAAGTTTACCACAACTGACCTGGGTGTAGCGTTTGTTTTCAGGTTCTGTGCCGGTGTTCTGTGCGCCCGTTGAATCTGCAGATCCGTTTCTCCGGGTATTTCCAGTTCTTTTTTTAAGAACTGATCCATGAATTTTGTCATCGAGTTGCCTTCAATGCCCTCCGGAATTCCAAAGATGCGCATATTGCTTCGTCTGGATCTGCTCTCCAAGTCGTTTATTTTCTCCTGCATCCTCTGCGTTTGCGTCGTCAGGGTCTGTAGTTGTTCGTTTGCCTCGCTTTTCCAATCTTCTAGCTCCGATATTCGGGTCTGCGCTTCTGTCATACACGCCCGCTGGGAGCGCAGCTCCTCCATGTTTTCCGTTAACTTACGCTCCATTTCTCTTCGGAGGTCCATAATTTCCTCCTTAATTTCTTTTTTCAGTTCCTCCTTAAGAGCCGCTAAATCCTGTTGTAGCCGTCGCTTGAATTCTCTTAACTCTTTACCCAAACTGGCGATGCCAGTGTTCATGTTGTCGAGTCTGGCGTCCTCCATTTTCTCTGCTGTAGACATCTCGTTTTTTGGGGCTTCGCGTACAGCGGTTTTTCCTGCGTTGTTGGAGAGAAATTCTTCAATTTTACCCTGTTTTTGTCCTTGTGCCCGGTTCCTTCGTGTTTTCATCCCTTAGTTTATTGATCCGCTTATGTCGAGTTGGCCATTTACCGATGATTTTTAATCCGGCTAGGGAGAGCTCTTTGTTTAAGTGGTATGTCTCTCCGCCATCTTCCCGGAAGTCGCAGTTCTGCCTGCTTTTTGAGTTCATCACCTGTGCCTACCAGAGGTAGACATGACACACCTCCTGTTTTCTGACCGATGAAAGAAGAATCCAAAGAGAAGAAAAACAACACAAATGTATTGCACTTTTAGAGCTGGAGCTGATCCAGAGGACTGTTAGTTACAGTGGATATAAAAAGTCTACACACCCCTGTTCAAATGCCAGGTTTTTGTGATGTAAAAAATGAGACCAAGATAAATCATTTCAAACCTTTTTCCACCATTCATGTGACCTATAACCTGTACAACCCAATTAAAAAACAAACTGAAATCTTTTAAGGGGGAAAATAAAAAATAAAAAACTTAGAATAACCTGGTTGCATAAATATGCATACCCTTAAACTAATACTTTGTTGCAGCACCTTTGGCTTTTATTACAGCACTCAGTCTTTTTGGGTAGGAGTCTATCAGCGTGGCACATCTTGATGTGGCAATATTTGCCCACTCTTCTTTGCAAAAACTCTCCATATCTGTCAGATTGCGAGGACATCTCCCGTGCACAGCCTATTTCAGATCACCCCACAGATGTTCGATGTGATTCAGGTCTGGACTCTGGCTGGGCCATTCCAAAACCTTAATCTTCTTCTGGCGAAGTCATTCTTTTGTTGATTTGGATGTGTGCTTTGGGTCACTGTCGCGCTGAAAGATGAAGTTCCTCTTCAACTTCATCTTTCTAGCAGAAGCCTGAAGGTTTTGTGCCAACACTGACTGGTATTTGGAACTGTTCATAATTCCCTCCACCTTCATTAAGGTCCCACTTCCAGCTGAAGAAAAACAGCTCCAAAGCATGATGCTGCCAAAACCATGCTTCACTGCAGGTATGGTGTTCTTTTGGTGATGAGCAGTGTTGTGTTTGTGCCAAATATACCTTTTGGAATTATGGCCAAAAAGTTCAACCTTGGTTTCATCAAACCATAACACATTTTCCTACATGCGTTTGGGAGATTTCAAATGTGTTTTTGCAAAATGTAGCCGGGCTTAGATGTTTTTCTTCATAAAATAAGGCTTCCGTCTTGCTACCCTACCCCATAGCCCAGACATATGAAGAAGACAGGAGATTGTTGTCACATGTACTAAACAGCCAGTACTTGCCAGAAATTCCTGCATCTCCTTCAATGTTGCTGTCAGCCTCTTGGCAGCCTCCTTGACCAGTTTTCTTCTCATCTTTTCATCAATTTTGGAGGGATGTCCAGTTCTTGGTAATGTCACTGTTGTGCCATATTTTCTCCACTTGATAATGACTGTCTTCATTGTGTTCCATGGTATATTTAATGCCTTGGAAATTCTTTTGTACCTTTTTCCTGACTGATACCTTTGAACAATGAGATCCCTCTGATGCTTTGGAAACTCTCTGCGGACCATGGCTTGCGCTGTAAGATGTGACTACAAAAATGTCAGGAAAAACCTACTAGAACAGCTGAACTTTATTTGGTGTTAATCAGAGGCACTTTAAATGGTGGCAGGTGTGTGCTGACTCCCATTAACATGAGTTTGAATGTGACTGGTTAATTCTGAACACAGCCACATCCCCAGTTATAAGAGGGTATGCATATTTATGCTACCAGGCTATTGTACATTTTTTATTTTTCCCCTTAAAAGATTTCAGTTTGTTTTTCAGTTGGGTTGTACAAGTTATACGTCACATTAATGGTGGAAAAAGTTTTGAAATGATTTATCTTGGTCTCATTTTTTTACATCACAAAAACCTGACATTTGAACAGGGATGTGAAGACTTTTATATCCACTGTACTTCCCCCTGAGCGCTTTTTGAAAACGCTGACGTAACTTATGTGAGTCTGTGCTTGTAACATTAACAGTTAGACAACAAGCTACACCGTTATTTACATGGAAAATTATCTTTTAAATTGACAATCATCATATGTGTAACTCCTGGCAAAATTTGATCAGGATCAAAAGATAATTCCTCTCTTGCCATTCACTTCAATGGAGATATTTTCCAATTTAAGGTCCCATGTGCGGAAACAGAGTGGGCGTGGCTTAGGCTCGTTATAGCATGGTGATGGGTTGTAACTGAAGACTGCATTAGTGATCTCAGGAAAAAAGATCCCGGGAAGACCAAAACCGGCTTCTGCCCATTCTGCCAAAATGTTAAAATATAATTATTTCTATGTTAAGTAAGATTTTAATATTTTGTAGTCATATGACTCAAGTAAGCATTTCAGATGGTTAAAACCCACAAACACATCATGTCTAAGTAAACGGGACCTTTAAAGCATGTGCACACAGCCATATAGTAAATACAATTCTGTGGAAAACATTGAGCAACATCAGATAATTATACATTATGATTAACATAAGTTAACTATTAAAATTGATATAAATCAGCTGATATGAGCAGCATGTTGCCAAATGTGCCTTGAATCTAATTCAC
The DNA here is from genome assembly GCA_020510985.1 of Pholidichthys leucotaenia. Lineage (NCBI taxonomy): Eukaryota > Metazoa > Chordata > Actinopteri > Cichliformes > Pholidichthyidae > Pholidichthys > Pholidichthys leucotaenia. Next base: position 282,461,379 of record CM035846.1, read on the forward strand.
TGATTATTTTCACAGTTAAAAACTAGTTTATTTCAATGGATAGGAATGAAAAACAACATGAAGACTGCCTTTCCCAGAGCTAATGGGGACTGAACAAATCCCCCAGCATCTTTCCCCTGGCATCATAATAAGAGTGAGTAACACTGCACATCAAAGCCAGATGAGAACTAAGAATAATAAGTAAAATTTAAAAAACCCATCCAGTTCATTCGTTTAAAAATATTTTTAGTCCATCTTTTGAACAACAGCAAATAATTGAATACTCAGTTCTGTGAGTCGCTTAGTCCAACCTTAAAATGTCACATCCAATACAAAACACAGTCGACAGTGTCCTCCTTATTCGAGTGGTGAACTGCTGCTATTCTTTCAGAGCTATTTTTGGGCTGCATTCAATCCTAAAGGCAGAATATGCAGCTTGCAGACCGCCACAGCAGCAGCTAGTCACGTGCCCGAAACCAGGTCAGCTACAACATGAAAATCTCACCCACTTGGATCTCCCCAGACCCCATACTGCAACATAGATCATGCAGATAGAGGGGAGCTTTCCAATGCTGCACAAGCTGGGTGACTCTTTTCTGCAGCCGTCTGGACATCAGTGTGTAATTCTTAATTCTGGTTGTAGTGGGGGTTGATACCGCCTCGGCAGCAGGGTTAGCACGGTCCCTCCACCACTCTGTTGCACCTTCTGTTTGTTTGCGCTCTGCTTATCTGTCACTCCTTCTCCGGTTCCTCTCTCTGTCTTTCCATCTGATCAAGGTCTGTGCGAGCTCTTGGAATCGAGCTGTGATTGTTTTGTGAAAATTCAACCTGTCCCCAGGCTGTTGTTTTTCATAATTAAGAAGAAGAGCTGGCTACAAACAAAAGCCAACAAGATAGGGAAGTTCACACTGTCAGGCTGCATCCAGAATAAAAGACTCATTTTTATCCCTCGCCGGTCGAAGACCAGAGAGGGATTATGTCACGGGGCAGTCCGTCCATCCATCTGGCCATCCGTCCATCTGTCTGTCTGTCCCACTTTTGTGAAATCAAGTCCTCCTACAGTTTTATTCCGAGTGTTTTGAAACTTGGTACCAGGGTTTGATATACATGGATAATGCACATATTGTAATTTGGCTCCAGTCAGATGATTTTTGCAGAAGTTTTGGGGCAAAAGGTCAGATGTCAAGGTTGGCATTCCCTATGCCCTATTACTATAGAACGAGTAAAACTAGGGACACCAAACTTGATACACAGGTTCACTCTCAGACCCTGAACTGTGGCTATGGATTTAGGATCGCAAGGTCAATGGTCAATGTCAAAATGCCATATCAACTATATCTCAAAAAAAACAAAAAAACAACAAAGTTAGGGTCACCAAACTTGCTACACAGGTTTATTCACCTTGGGATGCTGGCCTACATCTGTGGATTTAGGGTCAAAAGGTCAAAGGTAAGCATGGACTCACTGACTTTACTCATTCTATAACAAAAATGAACTTAAAGTGTGAGCATGGGATCCTGACGTGCAACTATGGGTTGTATACAACTATTTGTTTTATAATAATGGATTAGATTTATATAGCACTTTACATGTCATCTCAAAGCACTTACACTGAGTCCGTTATTCATCCACTCCAGACAGATACTGAAAGCGGTAAGCTACTGCTGCAGCCACAGCTCCCTTGGGGTCGACTAACGATAACGTGGCTGCCAATCTGCATCAACGGCCTCTCCAACCACCGCCGGACATTTATACACATTCATACACCAGAGTCATGGACACTGGAGGCAAGGTGGGAAAGCCTCTTGCCTAAAGACACAACGGCAGGATGGCTGGGGAGAGCGGGATTTGAACCGCCAACCCTCCAGACACTGGACAATCCCCCCCCCCGCTCCCCCAGTGGCTCAGGGGGTGGTATGTTCATGGATGATAGGTTTATCATAATTTGGTTCTGCCCCAATAATTATATGGAAAAGTTGAAAATTGCTCTCCTTCAGTGCCATATTGGGGGGATCTTCAAAGAAAACAGAGGCGGGGGATATTGCATGTGCCTCACAGTGCTCTTGTTATACAATCTGTACAGTAAAACACAAGATTTCCAAAAGGTTTTGAAGCAAATGGAGGTACTTCACCGTAATAATAGCTGTTTAAAACAACCCTTCTCCACCCCATACTCTTCCTCCCTGTACACGTGAGCAACTTTTTCTTCTGTTATCTTTATTCCCGTTTATTTTTAAATTTGAAGCCACATGAAAGCCAAGTGTGCTGTTTGTGCCATTTCTCTATAATTGCATCATTTGTTATTTTGGGCCCATGGATACACGCATTCCTCTGCGCAATACCCAGAGGGTATTACACGTCTGTAACATGAAAATGGGTCTGAAGTGGACACCTTGAAAGACTTAAGTACTGCAAATAAACTTATTAATATTGCATTCATGCACATGTTTATGTAATATTTACATATGCAGATTCTTATTTGCAACTAAAAATCTGAATCTTAGTTTCGTCTTGTTTTCTATAAACATAAGATGGATTTTTTTTTTTTAAAGAGTGAAAAAAAAACTTTCCCTCTCTTCGAACACTTCTCGCCTGGTGATGGCAGGATGGGAAGCACAGCACTGTCGCCTAGTTTCTATGGTTACCTGTTGCTATGGAAACAGGCCCTGGAACAGACTCAGGAGTCTGTGTGGTGGAGAGCGAGACGAAGGCAGAGAGGTGAGGAGAGATGGGAGAAAAGTTTAAAAAAAAACAAAAAAACTACAGAACACAAAGAATCCGAGACAAAGTAAAGCAGAGGGACTCCAACTTGGTGTGAGCTCATGTCTCAGACACTGTTTTGAGTTCTACCACAACAAGCACACCATAGTGGTAAACCATCCCACCTAACAGAGCCAGTGAGCTTAATGTTTCATTAAATGAGGTTGTTAGGAGGTTCAGGTGTGTGCTAAAGAGTACGACATTACAGAAGAGAAAAGACGAGAGTGGTTTCATTAACATTCATGTCACCGATGGTTGAGCGACAGCAAACATTGCATAACCACGACAGTACTAGCATCACAACCAAACATGAGTGTCAGAGAACATTTTGCCCCCTTCTAAGTTGTTAATGAAGAAATTAGAGCTGTGATGTTAGAAGTAGTGCTTGAGGTAAGAGGAGAGGAATGTCTCATTTATGAAGTTATCATGAATTATGTACATGATACATTTTATTGATACAGGAGGCAAGAGTATTAGAGTAGGAGACGGTCCTCTGGCCAAAAGAAGTATTTTTTACCAGCAGGGATTATGCCTTGTAATTACATCTTTGTAAAAACTGGTTACATGCAATGTGAAGGTAAGAAATGCAATTTTTATGCCTCAGTGAAACAGAGAGGCATACGGTAATCAGTTAATGCGTCTGTGTGTGGATGTGTGTGTGTATCTGTCCATCTGTCTGCCTCTCTGTTTCAGCTCGTCCAGTCAAAATTAAGTAGAGCTAAAGGCTTGTATCATTGTATCGCCATATTTTCTCAACTTTTAACTTGCTAGAATTCCGAGATAAGGCTTTGTTTTTGAAATAAACACAAATTGAACTCACCTTTAACATCAATGAAGCTGGGGGGGAAGGTACTGTAATAACTGTGCCGAGCCACTAGAGGCAGCAGTGCAACTTTTTTTTACAGCACAACAACACTTTTTTTTACAGCACGTGGAGATGAACTGTTATAAAATAGTGGTTACTAAAAAAAACGTATTCAGCAACTACATCATTTATTCATCACATCAATTGTTTTCACACTGGTGTTGCTGTTTAGTTTTGCAGAGGAAGAACGAGGTAAAACTTGCTAAAAACTATAAGTCCTAACATTCCTCGCCTGTAAATGGTTGCAGTGAACTGCGCATCCGCCCCGAAACTCCCGCCATAGGGAAGTACTGAGCAATCCGCCAATACTGGGTGAACAAATGTCTGTCTTTTTGCCCATTTTCTTCCTCTGCCAAAAGCTCCTGTTTATCTTGACTGTCATTGTTTTCACGTACCTCCATCGTTTCTGCCAAATAAAATGTCTGCCACCATGCTCTTCTTTTGTTTGGATTGCAGCTGTTCAAATCAGTTTGGTGGCTCTTGGCTGCCGCCGACAGTACGGGCATGTGAACTGCAGATTATTTTCAGTGCGCATGTGTGTACTCCAAAACTACTGGATGGATCTGGATGAAATTTTTACCAGAGGTGGTCCTTGGGCTAGAGAGAAACCCACAACGCATACTTCCGCCAAGGCTCTGGCACCGAGGCATCAGTACCTTGGTGCTTTCATTTTTGAAAGTAGTCTCTCATGTTGTTTTAACCTTAACCCTAATCTTAGACATATTGATACAGGAGAACATGTCAACCCACAGATGTGGTGACCGGGCAAATTCATGTATATGGACGTGTAGCACATGCAGACCCAAGTGGTACAGAGATATAGTGCATATGGAATACCAGAAATGTAGATTTTTTTGTAAGCTTAAAAATGCACCTGCATTAGGGGTGGGGGTAAAAAATCAATAGTGTAAAATTGTGATACCTTGTGGTGGCGATACTGTATCGATTCAGAGACACCAGTACTGTGATACTTTCTTTAAAATAATTAGTAAATTCTGCAAATACAAACACACCTATTTAGATACCAGAGTAATAAAAAACATTTGACTTCAGTTCATTAGATGGTGCTAAATGCTCACTGTCTGGTTAAGTCAGCACAGCAAAGGAGTGACTCATGAGATCTCACTGGGATTTGAATAAGTCAAAGATTATGTTTTGAAATCGCAATATATGACATCACAATACTCAATACTCAGTGTGTCACAAGATTGTGACGTTATCACATCGCAGCCCAAGCATCGTGATAATACCATAGTGTGTGGCCTCTTGCCATTCTCACCCCTAACCTGCGTGTTCGCTGATTGCAGATGTTTGTAGAAAGTTTCAGGTGTACAGGAATGTGAAGCCATGAAAACTAGCATGGAGGAGTAGGGGAGTTGGAAACGTGGAGCAGGGGTGGGCAATATGGCCAAAAATGATATCACAATATTTCTGTGAATTTTCTCAATAATGACTTCGCACTGATATCACTAAATACTTTTTTGTTTTAAATTTATAAAAGGCAGTTTCACAGGCTAGTGGTTGCCTTAAACATATTAAGTAAAAAGAAAACAAAAAGTATTTCTCCTGTTTATAAACAGCAGCTCAGAATGATTTCAAACATTTTTTTTTTAAAATTCTGTATCAAATATTACAAGAAAACAATATAAACCACCACATCTTACATGCACTTTTAGATCCATCCATCTTCAACCGCTTAACCCTTTTCGGGTCGTGGGGGGGCTGAAGCCTATCCCAGCATCTTTGGGCAAGAAGCAAGTAAGGACAATTTAGAATCCCCAGTTGATGCCAGTTAACCTAACCTGCGTGTCTTTGGCCTGTGGAGGAAAGCAGAGTACCTGGAGAAAACCCACACAGACACAGGGAGAACATGCAATCTCCACATAGAAGGGTCACCAATGGTCAGGGGTGGAATCGATCCCATGACCTTCTTGCTGTGCTGCCACAGTGCTAACCACTGTGCCACCGAGCTGCAGATACATCTGTGCTTGCTTGTGCACGCACGCACGTCCACTGATAAAATAAGGTCTGTGTTAGTGAGGCTTAACAGACTAGACTTTGAGTGGATGTCTGTGTATGCCCGAATGCATGCTTGGCTGTGTTGATCAGGCGTAAGGGATAACATAAATCACCATTTCCAGAAAACAGCCAACGGTTATTTAACAAACCCACAAACAATTACAAGTAGCATGAGCAAGAGAGGAAAGCAGCAAACAGCATAATTTGTTTGCTACCGAGAAAACAAGGAGGCAGTGCAGGGTGCCAGCAGGTAAATCTAAGCTGAACACTCATTTGCAGATGTCCACATGGAAGGTCATTTCCCAGAAATTACAGACTGAGCAGAACATCTCGCACACACACCCGACCCCCTCCTCATCTCCATCTAGCTCCCTAATCTTTCCTCGGCCAAAGCCGGACCGCAGCCTGCGGGGTTAGTCTATTTTCACTGCTGTCACATAAAGAGCCTTGGTGCATGTTGTGTACTACAGGCTGTGACAGACAATATGGGCAGCAACTGGCAAGCAGCACTCGAGGACAGATGGATCCACGCGCACTCACACATGCAGACTGCCTCTTATTCATACAGTCTGAGGTTTATTCACTCAGTCACTGTGACAAACTACCAAAAAAAGTTCAGTCACAATTCTACAACACGGCTGTGATGCAAACATAAGGGCCTGAAATATAAACAAAGCTGACTGCAACAATGCAAACAGGAAGTGTAACATTGCACAACCTCAATGAGAGTAACCCTCAAAATGTTTATAGTTTATTTGATCATATATCATATCATCATATCAAATTGTTTTTATCATTTCCAAATTGTTGCATATTAAGAATTTATTCCAATCTATTTGAATAGTTCAATTTTATTTCACTTTGTACAACAGTTGGTTCCAACTGAGCAATTTGATAGGAAAAAAGGGATTCCAGGAGTTATTACTATACAGTATTTCCCAATAACTGCACTCAGACAATACATCAGATATGTATCAGTCTGCTTCGGCTGTGTTGTAATAAATTTTAATTGTAGTAATTGTCAATGGCTGTGACAATTTTAATGCTGTGCGCCTTAATTTAGACAGTGAGATGATGTTTGAAAAGACAGTGGCCTTCACAACCCAAGAATTATGCTGTTGTTGTTGTTGTTCTTGGTAAAAGAAGCTGCTGGGCTAACTTCTGCAAATGCGGCTCACAGCTTAACCCTTATTTTTGTTGCAAAGAATGAGCTGAGGTTGGATTTATCGTCTCAACCAAATAGTGGCTTCATCTATGAATCTAAATGCAGCTAACAAGAGCTAGCGGCTAACTAGCTAGCTAGCGGACCATTTGATCAAAGTGACTGGAGAGATGGATATGAAAGGCATGCATATAAAATGACTGGTGGACAATAGCAAATTTCATTGATGCACACATGTAAAATGGCAATAAAGCTACTATGTTCTATATTATGCTCAGAGCTTGTGTTAGTTATTCAGTTGTACATTCAATTTTAACAACTGGAAACTACTTGTTGTCTTGTAGCAATACTAGTTTTGGCAGAGCAACGCAACAATAAATAAACAAAATCAATTAGTTGAGCTTATTACTGTCAACTTCTAAACTGAACTGTTGTATAAAGGCAACATTAGAGGTGTATTGAATATAGTGTAGCGGTTGTACCTCTGCATTGGTTTTTGTTTTGTTTTTTTTAAATTAAGAAATTTTCCTCTCTTTTTAGCGCCTTTATTGCTGTACACGAACAAAAAAAATACAAAAACTCAGGCCTTCTGCTCCAGCTCACATGCCACATGTTGGCCATGGGAGAGAAAGAGGAAGAACACGGGGGGTCATGACCTAAGCTGCAGGCGCAGCCAAGACACGCCCCTCACGTCCCAAGCTCACCCTCCCATCCGGTACCATGCCAACCCCAGTAAAGAAAAGGAGAAAACCATTTGCTGAAATAAAATACAAAGAACATAAATACATTGAAAATATAATAGTGGAGATTGAACAAACTATTTACACTGCTATAATAGCACTACAGTGATGTCTTTGTCATTCAGCCTGCACCCTTGTGATTTTTTGATCGAGTCACCACGTTGCTATATTCATTGATACCAAACTCCCTCTTGTATAATATTGCCTATAATAAACCACCAACTTGTCTCCTCTACTTTACAGCTACATCTTCTGTATATGTGATGAACATAAACACAAATTCAATAACAGATATACTTTTTCCAAATCAGTATTGGAGCCTGTGGGGTCACTGTTTGAAATAAATATTGAAATAAATACCCAGAGATGTAAATGTTTGTGACACCACTATAGATGTTCAAAATAATTTGACCAAGAGCTGACACTGATGCTTTTTTCCTCTTTATTTTCATTTTCTATTTCTAATTTGTCCCAGAGAAACAAAGAAATCTTCACGAATAATAATCAAACTGTGTTTATGTCTTCAGTTCATCATCAAAACTTGTTGAAGAAAAAAAGATGTGACACCAAAACTGAGAGTCAAGTACAGTATCGCCTGAAAAAGGATGACAGAAGTGGAAATTTTAAAGAAAATTAGGATCCGGACTGTTTTATTGTTCAGTGACTTTCAGGAGTCCCCGCTGGGTGTCTCTCAATGGGTGTGACGTGCACCAAGAAACAGTTATCTGTTTTAACTGCAGTTTTCTACAGATTAACTGTACACACTGTAAATGAAAGCAGTGAACTTTAGAGATGTGGGTGATTCATGAATTTAAATATTTTTGCTAACTGGACACATAACGACCAAAGTGAGTAGAGTATCCAGAAATTTTACTGGTCCAAGTAGTGTTCTTTCATGATCTTACAACTGTCATGGTCTGCTCTGTGCCTATCACCATCAGCTGTGCGCACACCTGCTCTCCATCAGCACCTGGCCTACTTATACCGCGCTGCCCAGGCTTCAGTGCGGAGTTGTCTCATTATGCTCCAGACGAGCTTCATCTGCCATCCTCAGCCTTCTTGCCAAAACCTATCGTCAATCCTGTTCCAAGCCTGCTGCCACCGAAGTCTGAAGGACCTCTCCAGCAGCTCACGTAAGACCCATCTATTCTACTCATCCTCTCTATTAGTCCCCTGCGCACAGGCGAAGCTCTGTAGCGGTGGACTCTCCCCTTCTCTGTGGAGGCGGATTCCTCTCCTTCCCTCTGACTCTACACCTCCACCACCAAGCCAACATACGTACCAGCAGGAGCTGCAACGACATCTGCAGACACTGTCCTCCGGGCCGTAGCCGCTGCGCTGAACCTGAGCCTTTCACCATCTCTGCATACAGTAAGCCACAGACTGAACTGTCCATCACCTACAGTTTCTGCCACTAACTGTCCCGCTTCTGTGTGTTCCTAGGGTTGCCAGGTCATACGGTGTGCTGCTCTGCTCCCTGCTGTTCCTGCTTACACTTACACACACGCATCACCACGCTCTTCACGCTAATAAACCTAATTGAATCTATTCTTGAGCCTGTGTCTGGTCACTGGGTCACAAAACCATGTCAGTACAACTCCGCCAGAACGACCCAGCTGACAGCACTTTAGTGCACCAGGTTAGTAACATTGAGACTCGAATAGATCAATTGGCTTATCAGCAACAATCTATACTCACCCAATTAGCTTGTGTTACCGACTGGCTGGACCGGCTAACCGGTTCCCAGGCATTTCCCCTGACTTCTGCTGCCCCAAGTAGCTCCTCAGCTCCCGCTAGCTCCTCGGCTAACCAGCTCAGACCGGGGCCTTCTGCCCGGCTAACCCCCGTCCCAACTCCTAATCACTTTAACGGTAAGCTAGGGGAGGCAAGGGGTTTTGTTATGCAGTGTGAGGTAGTTTTCCCGCAGGTGCCCGAGGACTTTACCACAGACCATAGCAAGATCGGTTACTTGATTAATTTACTGGAAGGGCGGGCGCTAGCTTGGTCTTACGCTGTTATGGCTAGGGCAAACTATGCTAGCTTGACTTACAGCCAGTTCAATGGGGAGTTTAATGAGGTATTTGACCATTTCGATCGAGACAGTGTCCTTACCTCCCGGTTGTTAAATCTTAGACAGGGTACCAAGGCCGTAGTTGACTACGCCGTCGATTTCCTGGTGGTGGCTACTGAGGATTTTCATCAGGAGTCTTAGCCCTAGCCTTCGGGACGAGCTAGCGCCCCTAGAGAAACCTACTAGGCTGTCCGAGCTAATTGCACTAGCCATCAGCTTGGATAATAGGTTAAGGGAACGGGCAGTGGAAAGGAGATCTTCCGGTCGCTCGGGTGCCCAGTTTCGCCACGCCTCCCAGTTTCCCCTATTGGCTCTTCCTCCTTCCGATTCCCCTGAGGACCCAGAACCAATGGTAGTAGGACAGTCCAGGTTGTCTCCAGCGGAGAAACAGCGCCGTCGTGAGTTGGGGTTGTGTCTGTATTGCGTGAGTGAGGAGCACGAAGTAGCATCCTGTCATCTTCGGCCTAAAGGGGGGAGTCCGTGCGTCACAGTAGGGGGACTCACGGACTCACCTCAGCCAAATCCCCTCTCTAGATTTCTCCTTCCTATACGGTTCATGCACAAACATAAAGAGATCCTCACGCATGCACTGAACGACTCAGGGGCAGAGCAGAGTTTTGTTTCTAGAGATATGGCAACCCAGTTGGGCCTTCCCTGTCACCCACTTAAGTCCCCACTACGTCCCATTGCCCTGTCCAAAGCACCTATGGCCGTAGTTTCCCAGCAGACTGCCCCGGTATCCGTCATCATTTCTGGTAATCATCGGGAGGAGTTGCAGTTCCTCGTACTACCGGTTTCCTCGTCCCCAGTCATTCTTGTTTATCCCTGGTTGCGCCTCCATAACCCGTCTATTGATTGCCGTACGGGGAGTGTTATGTCCTGGAGTTCATTTTGTCTCGGCGCCTGCCTACAATCAGCCGCTTGCTCGCCATCCAGGCCCTTGGGGGCTCCCATCGCCCTGCCTCCCAACCTGTCTAGAGTTCCCCCAGAGTACCACGACTTTGAAGCCGCCTTTAGCAAGACCCAGGCCCTGTCCCCTCCCCCAAACCGCCCGTATGATTGTGCCATTAACCTCCGTCCCGGAGCCCCGCTACCGTCGAGCTGTTTGTACAGCCTGTCACCTCCGGAGCGGGAAGCCATAGAGGCTTATATTAAGGACTCTTAAAGCTCTGGCATAATTCGGCTGTCTTCTTCGGCGGTGGGGGCGGGATTTTTTTTTGTCGGCAAAAAGGACAGTTCACTGAGGCCATGTATCGACTTTAGGGAACTGAATAATATCACCATCAAGGACAAATACACCCTTCCTTTGCTCAACACTGCCTTCAACTCCCTCCAGGGGGCATCTTGGTTCACCAAGCTGGATCTTTGCAATGCTTACCATCTGGTGCAGATTCGGGAGGGCGAGGAGTGGAAGATGGGGTTTCGGACTCCCAGCGGTCACCTCGAATATCTAGTGATGCCCTTCGGTCTGACCAATGCCCCAGCGGTTTTTCAGCACCTGATTAATGATGTGTTGAGGGATTTTCTGGGTGTGTTTGTATTTGCTCACCTTGATGATATCTTAATCTTCTCACAGTCCCTGGATGAACATCGGGTGCACGTGCGGCAAGTGTTGCAGCGGCTATTGGAGAATAAACTATATGTCAAGGCCGAGAAGTGTGAGTTCCATGCTCCCAAGACGTCTTTTCTGGGATTCATCATCTCTCACAAGGAGATACTCCTGGATCCCAGTAAGATCAAGGCGGTGGTGGAATGGCCTACTCCCTCCTCCAGGAAGCAGCTTCAACAGTTTTTGGGGTTTGCAAATTTCTACCACCGTTTTATTAAGAACTACAGCATGCTGGCTCTCCCCTTGACGCGCCTCACCTCGCCCAAAGTCCCCTTTCAATGGACGGAGGAGGAAGCTATGGCCTTTTCAGTGCTCAGAAAATGGTTCTCTGATTCCCCCATCCTGGCTCAGGTGGATCCGGCTCTCCAGTGTCTGGTGGAGGTGGACGCCTCGGATTCTGGAGTGGGGGCCGTCTTGTCCCAGCGCTCCCTGACAGATGGCAAGATTCAACCGTGTGCCTTCTTCTCCCGGCGGCTGTCCCTGGCAGAACACAATTACAGCATCGGTGACAGGGAGCTCCTGGCAGTCAAGCTCACACTGGAGGAGTGGCGCCATTGGCTGGAGGGGGCCTCTCATCTGTTTGTGGTCTGGACAGATCACAGGAACCTGGAGTACCTTCGGACGGCCAAGCGCCTGAATGCTTGCCAGGCCCGCTGGTCCCTGTTTTTTGGACGCTTTGACTTCACCATCACGTACCGTCCCGGGTCCAAGAACACCAAGCCGGACGCCCTCTCCAGGCAGTTCACTACTGATGTTACAGGCCCTGAAGACCATCCCATCCTTCCTCCTTCCTGTGTTGTGGGCGCCCTCTCGTGGGGCATCAAGGAGAAGGTCCGGAGGGCGCAAGAGATGGAAACGGACCCAGGCGGCGGGGGGGGCAGTGGGTAAGATGTTTGTTCCTTCGGCCGTCCGGGGTGAGGTCATCCATTGGGCCCATGCCTCCAGGTTCGCTTGTCACTCAGGGAGGAGAGGCACGGAGGAGCATCTGCGAAGAATGTTTTGGTGGCCCTCTCTCCAGAAGGATGTCGGGGAGTATGTTCGTGCCTGTCCCCAGTGCGCCACTGGCAAATCTTCGTCTTCCTCTCCAGCCAGGCTGCTCCATCCTCTCCCTACTCCAGGCAGACCCTGGTCCCATGTGGCGTTGGACTTCGTCACCGGCCTCCCACCTTCTAATAACTATACCATAGTGCTCATCATTGTCAACAGGTTTTCCAAGGCTGCTCATTTTGTCCCTCTACAGGGACTACCTACGGCTAGGGAGACAGCTGACCTGCTCGTCCAGCATGTAGTAAGGCTACACGGGATCACCCTGGACATCATCTCCGACCGGGGGCCCCAGTTTAACTCCCAGGTGTGGAGGTCGTTCTGCAATGCCTTGGGGCTATGGTAAGCCTGTCGTCCGGTTACCACCCCCAGTCCAATGGCCTGTGTGAACAGATTAACCAGGAGCTGGAGGCTGTGCTGCGGTGTGTGGCCACCGCCAATCTGGCGTCATGGAGCTCACATCCACCTTGGATTGAGTATGCCCACAACTCGACGGTGTTCTCGGCCATTGGTATGTCTCCCTTCCAGGCCTCGCTCGGTTACACCCCTCCATTATTCCCTGAGGAGGAGGGTGACATCGCCGTCCCGTCTGTCACACCTGAGGCGCTGCCACCGGCTGTGGAGAGTGACCTGGACCGTGCTACGACGCACGTCGGAACACAATTCTTCAGTTGCCAACCAGCACAGGACGCCAGCCCCAGCTTACCAGGTGGGTCAGCAGGTTTGGTTGTCTACCAAGAATATCAATCTGAAGGTAGAGCCCAGGAAAATGACCCAGCGCTTTATTGGGCCCTTTGCCATCGCACGCATTATCAAACCTGTGTCTGTGTGCTTAACTCCCCCCCCCACATATGTCCCACCTTTCACGTCTCCCAGATTAAACCTTTCTGTTTCAGCCCTCTGTGTCCCCCTCCCAGGTCTCCACCTCCTCCCATGGTGATCGACGGCGACCCAGCATGGAAGGTCACCGCCATCCTGGACGTCCGTCGCCGGGGTCACGGCCTGCAGTACCTGGTGGACTGGGAGGGCTACGGGCCAGAATGGAGGTCCTGGGTGCATCTCTCCTTCGTGTTGGATAAGAACCTCATCAAACACTTCCACCGGACGCACCCAGGTAGGTTGGAAAGACCGCCGAGAGGCATTCCGTGGGGGGGGGGGTACTGTCATGGTCTGCTCTGTGCCTATCACCATCAGCTGCGCGCACACCTGCTCTCCATTAGCACCTGGCCTACTTATACCGTGCTGCCCAGGCTTCAGTGCGGAATTGTCTCATTATGGTCCAGACGAGCTTCATCTGCCATCCTCAGCCTTCTTGCCAAAGCCTATCGTCAATCCTGTTCCAAGCCTGCTGCCACCGAAGTCTGAAGGACCTCTCCAGCAGCTCACGTAAGACCCATCTATTCTACTCATCCTCTCTATTAGTCCCCTGCGCACAGGCGAAGCTCTGTAGCGGTGGACTCTCCCCTTCTCTGTGGAGGCGGATTCCTCTCCTTCCCTCCGACTCCACACCTCCACCTCCAAGCCAACATACATACCAGCAGGAGCTGCAATGACATCTGCAGACACTGTCCTCCGGGCCATAGCCGCTGCGCTGAACCTGAGCCTTTCACCATCTCTGCATACAGTAAGCCACAGACTGAACTGTCCATCACCTACAGTTTCTGCTTTTGATTTCTGAATCTATTCTTGAGTCTATGTCTGGTCACTGGGTCACAAAACCATGTCAACAACCCCAATTCTGGTGAAGTTGGGACGTTGTGTAAAACATAAATAAAAACAAAATACAACAATTTCCAAATCCTTTACAACCTATATTCTATTGAATGCACTACAAAGACAACATATTCAATGTTCAAACTGATAAACTTTGTTTTTTTGCAAATACTGATTCATTTTGAATTTGATGTCTGTAACATGTTCCAAAAAAGCTGGGATAAATTCATGTTCACCACTGTCTTACATCGCCTTTCCTTTAAACAACACTCAATAAGTGTTGAGAAACTGAGGACACTAACTGTTGAAGCTTTGTAGGTGGAATTCTTTCCCATTCTTGCTTGATGTATGACTTCAGTTGTTCAACAGTCCAGGGTCTCCATTGTTGTATTTTGTGCTTCACAACGTTCCACACATTTTCAGTGGGAGACAGGTCTGGACTGCAGGCAGGCCAGTCTAGTACCCATACTCTTTTACTATGAAGCTACACTGTTGTAACACGTGCATAATGTGGCTTGGCGTTGTCTTGCTGAAATAAGCAGAGATGTCCATGAAAAAGGCGTTGCTTGGATTGCAGCATATGTTGCTCCAAAACTATGTACTTTTCAGCATTAATGATGCCTTCACAGATGTACATGTTACCCATGCCATGGGCACTAACACACTTTCATACCATCACAGATGCTGGTTTTTGAACTTAACGCTGATAACAATCTGGATGGTCCTTTTCCTCTTTAGCCCAGAGGACATGGTAGCCATGATTTCCAAAAACAATTTGAAATGTGGACTTGTCAGACCACAGCACACTTTTCCACTTTGTGTCAGTCCATCTCAGATGAGCTTGGGCCCAGAACAGCTGGAGGCATTTCTGGGTGTTGTTGATACATGGCTTTCCCTTTGCATAGTAGAGTTTTAACTTACACTTGTAGATGTAGCAATGAACCATGTTAACTGACGTGTTCCTGAGGCCATGTGGTAATATCCTTCACAGGATGATGTTGGTTTTTAATGCAGTGCTGCCTGAGGGATTGAAGGTCACAGCCATTCAATGTTGGTTTTCAGAACTACCACTTACGTGCATAAATTTCTCCAGATTCTCTGAATCTTATGATGATATTATGGACTGTTGATGACCAAATCCCAAAATTCCTTGCAATTGTATGTTGAGAAACGCTGTTCTTAAACTGCTCATCCAATTGTTCACAAAGTGATGAACCTTGCCCAATCCTTGCTTGTGAATGACTGAGCCTTTCGGGGCTGCTCCTTTTATTTATGTTTCCAAGACTGGCGATCTGTCCAGGGTGTACCCTGCCTCTCGCCCAAAGATGCTGGGATAGGCTCCAGCCCCCCCGCGACCCGAAAGGATTAAGCGGTAGAAGATGGATGGATGGATGGAACTGTGGAATGTTTCAGAAAGGTGTTTTTTGAGCATTCCTTAACTTTCCCAGTCTTCTCTTGCCCCTGTCCTGTCTTTTTTGGAATGTATTGCAGGCATCAAATTCAAAATGAGTGAATATTTGCAACAAAACAATAAAGCTTACCAGTCTGAACATTAAATATCTTGCCTTTATAGAGTATTCAATTGAGTATAGGTTGAAAAGGATTTTTAAATCTTTGTATACTGTTATTTATGTTTTACACAAAATCCCACCTTCACCAAAACTGGGGTTGTAATTGCTGATCAGGATTTGTCCTTCAATTCACATATTAAATTTGTTTCTAAGACTGCCTTCTATCATTTGCGTAATATTGCCAAGATTAGGAGCATCTTGTCTCAGAGTGATGCTGAGAAGCTGATCCATGCTTTTGTTAGCTCGAGATTAGATTATTGTAATTCTTTATTATCAGGCTGTCCTAAAACATCTTTAAAAAGTCTTCAGCTGATCCAAAATGCTGCAGCAAGAGTTTTAACAGGTACTAGAAAGAGAGATCATATCTCTCCGGTTCTGGCCTCCCTTCATTGGCTTCCCATAGAGTTTAGAATTAAGTTTAAAATCCTTCTTCTCACTTACAAAGCTCTAAACAATCAGGCTCCTTTTTATTTAAAAGATCTGATACTACCGTATTATCCTAACAGAGCACTACGCTCCCAAAATGCAGGATTACTTCTAATACCTAGAATCTCCAAAAGTACAATGGGAGGCAGAGCCTTCAGTTATCAAGCTCCTCTCCTGTGGAATCAGCTGCCAATCTGGATTCGGGAGTCAGACTCGATCTCTGTTTTTAAGAATAGGGCTAAAACCTACCTTTTTGATCTAGCCTACAATTAGGGAGGGATCATGTGTTTCTGAACCCTCCCTTAGTTATGCTGCTAATAGGTTTAGTCAGCTGGGGGACCTCCAGTAATGCACTGGGCCTCACTCCTTTCCTCACTCTCTATGAAATATTTTTTTTTGCTGGTCATTAACATTTGTTTGTTCTCTCCCATAGATTGAGTCCCCATCGTGCTGTTTGCTCTCTACATGTCTGTTCTTTTCTTCTTCTCTATCCCCTCACCCCCCAGCCAGTCACAGCAGATGACTGCCCCTCCCTGAGCCTGGTTCTGCTGGAGGTTTCTTCCTGTTAAAAGGGAGTTTTTCCTCTCCACCGTCGCCAAGTGCTTGCTCACAGGGGATCGCCTGATTGCTGGGGTCTTTCTGCAACTGTGGGGGTCCCCCCTACAGTTGATAGTCCTATGAGATGACTGTTGTTGTGAAATGGCGCTATATAAATAAAGTTGAATTGAATTGAATTGAATTGAAGCCTAAGCTGTAAGGGCCCCTTTAAGCTGGATTCATGCTGCACCTCTGCTGTCCACGTCCGCTCAACCGCGAGGCTTGTGTGTTGAAATTTATGTACCATCGCCAGTCCGCGGACGTCCGCGTGCAGCCCAAATTTTCTGACCTCGTTGACTGCGCATGTGCAAGACTGAACCTCTCATTCACGAGGTGGCACTAGCAACACAGCATACAAAGTCAAAGTAGATGAAGAGGACAAAGAGGAAGAGCGGACGAAAATAAACATAAATGAATTGTTTTGCAGCAGCAGCAGCTTCCACAGACAACAGCACTGAAAAATGGTAAATCCTTCTTTTCCTTGAAACAATGCCACTGTTGTTGCTACAAAAAATGTCCGTTGCTGTCGCATTTATAGCTGGTGAACAAACTGGCGTGTTAGTGCATTTGTGCTCCCCATAGGGCTGGGGTGAAACCAAAACTAAGAGTTGTGCATATGCATGAACCACTTGGCCTGGTAGGCGAAAAAATGAAGCATATACAGAGCCGCATGTGCGTCGGCCTCGTCCAAAGCGGACGCGGACCAGAGAGGAAAAGCAGCATGAATCTAGCTTTACACAGGAATGAGTCAAAACTTTGAGGATTGTGGAGATCACTGTAGAACCTGGAGAGATCACTGGCCTTCGCTGAGAAATCTGTGATGATCAGGTGAGCGCACTCCACCTCCCTTTCTGTGGGAGGTTCCTCGTCTGTTTCCTGGCTCTGCAGGTCATCAATGCACCTGCATGAGTGGACGCACCTGCTGCCTCTTTGCTGCCAGCGTTTAAAAGGATCAGTTTGTGAATGTTTCAGCGCTGGACCATTGGGTACTGCTGCCGTAATTAAGGTTAAAGTCTATTTACTGAAACTCTATCCTAATTTTCTTTCTCCTCCTCTTTTCCCAGGTTGGTGCCGTCTCAGCAGTGTGTCCCCGGGATTGCAGCACGCTCACCTGCTCCCATGAACACCATCTTCAAAGCTCGCCTACTCCACCCGGTCAGACCTTCCCCAGCTCCATACCCACTCCTCTCCTTCTCCAGCTCCTCCCGTCAGCTCATCCCTGCTGGCTCCTCCAATTCCCCGCTGGATTTCACTGCTGGGTTCTCTGCTCAAATCTTGTAAGATATCAGCACACACCCCTTTATTCCCAGTATTATTTCCTGCACTTAATGAGCTCTCATTCTCTCCCCCCGCAGGCTGTGTGTTCCTCTGGCATGTGCCGTTCTCTTTACATTTGTGTGTTTTCAATAAATTACACTAAAACATCTTTCCCATGTCTGAGTGCTTTTCCTCTGGTATTAGTTGCCTTGCACGTGAGCCTCCAGCTAACTAGTCATGACAAGATCATTTAAAGATCGTTTGGAGAGCCACCCATTTTGTTATCACTCAGCAATCTCTCAATGATTTCCACCGCTGTGTAAAGGGGATCTTCTTGGACGTCTTCTCCTTAATCCGGGGATGTATACACAATAGTCCATTGTTCTGGTTGTCCCCTCAGGGGTTCTCTGCCCGTATCTAAATTGTCCTCTGCTTCCTCTAGACATGCTGAGTGTGAGAAATGTTCTTGTAGGGTGTTGTGGGTCAACACAGGGCTCCCACCAAGAACACTCAGCAGGGGCTGTGACGCCCCCCCCATGTCGTTTGGCTTCAGCTCCGGTAGAACTGTCGGAGGGCATGTCAGTCCGTGGGGGGACGGGGGAGGGGCGGAAAGGACAGTGTGCTCCGCTCCGAGTTCCCGCACGTTGAACGGCCGTGGATCGTGGGCGCCGGGGCCAGTGTGCAGTCGTTCCTCGCCTGAATATATTCCTCCACACTGGTGACCCTGACGTGTCATGGTGCGCCCCTCGCCTGATCTTATCCCTCCACACTGGTGACCTGACGAGAGAGAATGACCATCTGCTCCCTCTCACTGTGCTGTGGACAGCAGAGGACCAGAGAACGCCTGCAACCTCTTCATCCTCACCGGAGCGCGAGCCCCAGAGCGGGCAGCGCTTGGACCAACACGCACCATGAACGGTGACACGAGCGAAACGAAGGAAGCAGCCTGAATGGGGAAATCATCGACACCGACTGCATTCCACCAAGCTCCCCGACCCTGACTCAGCTCGCAACAAGTGGACCTCCCGTGCACAGAAGCCTTGCATGCACACCACAGGATTATGGGGACAGCGCAACTGCCAGCTAAGTGGTCACTGCGCCACGCGCGCGCCACGCACAGGGTCAAGCCGGCTCCACAGACCGATACAGCGTCCTCCGCCGCTGCACATGCCCGAGAAACATGGCCGATCGCCAGCCTCAGAACCTTCAGGGCTGCTCACGCACCTGAAGCAGACGTGCAGCCCGCACACAGGACTTTGTATGGGTTTCTCAGCCACGGTGCACAAGGGGAATTTAGCTGATTGATGTCCCTGATGGCTTTAGGGCTGCTTCCCGCACCTAAAAGCCAAACCGCCAGGTCCCTCACACAGCTGCAGTTGTTTCACAGCCGCTACGCATCCTCTGGGAATTTGGCCGCTCGCCTTCCCCATATCCTCGCTGGATCGAGCCGCGAGAGGAGTCAGAGACATAATTTTATTTTCACAGCCGCTGTGGATCACCGCCAGGTTTAACGGGAAAGTCCCTCACCATCGTGGATCCACACGCAATTTTTGCGCGGCCCAGACACCTTTGACATCCCGGGCCGGCACTCACTTACTCCCACCCCCCTACCCCTCCTCCTCGACAGCGCCCTTCCCGCACCTCACTCCCTAAAGTCGGCCGATCGCCGTCTGGTTCCATTACGCACGACTGCACACCGGCCCCAGCGCACACGATCCACGGCCATTCAACGTGCTGGAACTCGGAGTGGAGCACACTGTCCTTTCCGCCCCTCCCCCGTTCCCCCCCACGGACTGACATGCCCTCCGACAGTTCTACCGGAGCTGGAGCCAAACAACGGTGGGGGTCACAGCCCCTGCTGAGTGTTCTGGGGGGAATCCTGCGGTGACCCACAACACTCTACAAGAACATTCCTCACACTCAGCATGTCTAGAGGAAGCAGAGGACAATTTGCATACAGGCAGAGAACCCCTGGGGGGACAACCAGAACAATGGACTATTGTTTATACATCCCTGGAATAAGGAGAAGACATCCGGGTGCCAGTTGGTCAAGCTAATCATATGTATTGACTGATATGTATATCAATATGCTAATGTGCTATGCATTCTCTCTGTTTGT
Organism: Pholidichthys leucotaenia; assembly: GCA_020510985.1. Taxonomy (NCBI): domain Eukaryota; kingdom Metazoa; phylum Chordata; class Actinopteri; order Cichliformes; family Pholidichthyidae; genus Pholidichthys; species Pholidichthys leucotaenia. The sequence goes on from CM035846.1 coordinate 282,481,311, forward strand.
ATAACGTATAAAAGAGCTGACGATACATGCCTCTACATAGCACAGCACAGCACAGCGCTACAAGTGCGTCTCATTTTGATGGAGGAAATAAAACTCTGCAACCTTCCAGCTCATCATACCTCACCTGATATTTTCCTCCACACTTTGTCTTTTGGCTGCTCTCTTTAGGGGTCACCACAGCAGATCATCTGCCTCCATCTCACCCTACCCCTTGCATCTTCCTCTGTAACACCAACCCTCTCCATGTCCTCCTTCACTACATCCATGAATCTTCTCTATCTTCCTCTTTTCCTCCTACCTGGCAGCTCCATCTTCAACATCCTTTGTCCAATACATCCACTATCCCTCCTCTGCACATGTCCAAACCATCTCAGCCTTGCCTCTTTTACTTTGTCTCCAAACCGCTCAACCTGAGCTGTCCCTCTGATATACTCATTTCTAATCTTGTCCCTCCAAGTCACTCCCAATGAAAATCTTAGCATCTTCAATTCTGCCACCTCCTGTCTTTTTGTCAGTGCCACCATCTCCAAACCAAAAATCATAGCAGGTCTTACTACCATTTTGTAAATCTTCCCTTTCACTCTTGCTGCTACCCTTCTGTCACAAAATCACCCCTGACACTCATCTCCACCCACTCTACCCAGCCTGCACTCTCTTCTTCACCTTTCTTGTGCATTTTCCATTGCTTTGGAAGGTTGGCCCCAGGTATTTAAACTCATCTACTTTCACTGCTGCTACTCCTTCCATCTTCACTGTTGCACTTGCCTCCCTCTCATTTACACATGTATTCTGTCTTGCTTCTACTGACTTTCATTCCTCTTCTCCCCAGGTTCTCTTCCACTTGCTCCCTACTCTCACTACAGATCACAATGTTGTCTGCAAACATCATGATCCATTGAGACTCCTGCCTGACCTCATCTGTCAGCCTGTCCATCACCATGGCAAACAAGAAGGGGCTCAAAGCGGATCCCTGATGTAACCCCACCCCCACCTTGAACCCATCTGTCACTCCTACAGCACACTCACCACCGTCTCGCTGTCCTCATACATGTCCTACACCACCCTCACATACAGTGGTGTGAAAAAGTGTTTGCCCCCTTCCTGATTTCTCATTTTTTGTATGCTTGTCACACTTAAATGTTTCAGATCAACAAACAAATTTAAATAGTAGACAAAGATAACACAAGTAAACACAAAATGCAATTTTTAAATGAAATAATAAATGAATGTGTTTATTATTAAGGGAAAAAAATTCCAAACCTACATGGCCCTGTGTGAAAAAGTGATTGCCCCCTAAACCAAATAACTGGTTGGGCCACCCTTAGCAGCAACAACTGCAATCAAGCGTTTGCGATAACTGGCAATGAGTCTTTTACAGCGCTGTGGAGGAATTTTGGCCCACTCATCTTTGCAGAATTGTTGTAATTCAGCCACATTGGAGGGTTTTTGAGCATGAACCACCTTTTTAAGGTCATGCCCCAGCATCTCAATCGGATTCAAGCCAGGACTTTGACTAGGCCACTCCAAAGTCTTCATTTTGTTTTTCTTAAGCCATTCAGAGGTGGACTTGCTGGTGTGTTTTGGATCATTGTCCTGCTGCAGAACCCAAGTGCGCTTCAGCTTAAGGTCACGTACAGATGGCCGGACATTCTCCTTGAGGATTTTTTGGTAGACTAGAATTCATGGTTCCATTTACCACAGCAAGTCTTCCAGGTCCTGAAGCAGCAAAACAGACCCAGATCGTCACATTACCACCACCATATTTTACTGTTGGTACAATGTTCCTTTTCTGAAATGCTGTGTTACTTTTACGCCAGATGTAAGGGGACACACACCTTCCAAAAACTTCAACTTATGTCTCATCAGTCCACAGAGTATTTTCATAAAAGTCTTGGGGATCATCAAGATGTTTTCTGGCAAAACTGAGATGAGCCTTTATGTTCTTTTTGCTCAGCAGTGATGTTTGTCTTGGAACTCTGCCATTCAGGCCATTTTTGCCCAGTCTCTTTCTTATGGTGGATTCATGAACACTGACCTTAACTGAGGCAAGTGAGGTCTGCTGCTCTCTGGATGTTGTTGTGGGGTCTTTTGTGACCTCTTGGATGAGTCGTCGCTGCGCTCTTGGGGTAATTTTGGTCAACCGGCCACTCCTGGGAAGGTTCACCACTGTTCCATGTTTTCGCAATTTGTGGATAATGGCTCTCACTGTGGTTTGCTGGAGTCCCAAAGCTTTAGAAATGGCTTTACAATCTTTTACACTTCCTCTCTTGACACCCTATCATATGCTTTCTCTAGATCCATAAAGACACAGTGCAACTCCTTCTGACCTTCTCTATACTTCTCAATCAACACTCTTAGAACAAACATTGCATCTGTAGTACTCTTTCTTGGCATGAAACCATACTGCTGCTCATTGATTGTCACCTCTCCTCTTAACCTGGCTTCAGCAACTCTTTCCGACATTTTCATAGTGTGGCTGATCAACTTTATGCCTCTATAGTTACTACAGCTCTGAGCATCACCTTTGAAAATTAGTACCAAAACACTTCTTCTCTACCCCTCAGGTATCCTCTCACTCTCAAAGATTGTACAAAACAATCTGGTTAAAAAGTCCACTGCCATCTCTTCTAAATATCTCCATACCTCCACAGGTATGTCATCTGGACCAACCACCTTTCCATTCTTTATCCTCTTCAAAGCTGCCCTCACTTCTGCCTTGCTAATCCTTGAGACGTCCTTGTTCACCATCTTTTCTTCATCCATCCTCCTCTCTCTCATTTTCTTTATTCATCAGCTCTTCAAAGTACCCCTTCCACCTTCTCAACACACTCGTCATTTGTTAGTACATTACCATTTCTGTCCTTAATCAGTCTAACCTGCTGTACATCCTTTCAAGCTCGATCTCTTTAGCCAATTGATACACCTCCTTTTCTCCTTTCTTAGTGTTTAGCCTCTCATACAACTCACTATATGCCTTTTCCTTTGCCTTTGCCACCTCTCTTTGCCATGCGCCTAGATTCCAAATACTCCTGTCTACTTTCTTCATCTCCCTGACTATCCCACTTTCTCTTTGCTAACCTCTTCCACCACCAAGTCTCCTTGTCTTCCTTCCTCTGTTCACTGGATGCACCACATATCTTTCTACCCGTTTCCCTCAATACTTTTGCTGTACTTTCTCAGTCATCTGGTAATTCTTTCCTACCACACAGAGCCTGTATCAACTCCTTCCTGAACTCTGTGCGACCTTCTTCCTTCTGTAACTTCCCCCACTTAATCTTTGGCTCTGCCTTCACTGTCTTTATTTTCTTGCTTTCCAAAGTCATCCTACAGCTACCATTCGATGCTGTCTAGCTACATTCTCCCCTACCACCACCTTGCAGTCTCCTATCTCTTTCAGATTTCTCCTTCTGCATAAGATGTAGTCCACCTGTGTGCACCTTCTTCCACTCTTGTAAGACACCCTATGTTCCTCTCTCTTCTTGAAGTTATGTGTTCACCACAGCCATTTCCATCCTTTTAGCAAAATCCACAACCATCTGTCCTTCCACATTTCTCTCCTTAAGACCATACCTACCCAGGACATCCTTATCACCTCTATTCCCTTCATCAGCATGCCCATTAAAGTCCTCTACAATCACCACTCTCTCCCCTCTGGGAACACTCTCTACCACTTCATCCAACTTACTCCAGAATTCCTTTTTCTCTTCTACCTGACATCCAACTTGTGGGGCATACAAACTGACAACATTCAACATCACAGCTTTGACTTCTAGCTTCAAACTCATGATTCTGTCTGACTCCCTCTTTACCTCCTGAACACTCTTCACATACTCTTCCTTCAAGATTACTCCTACTCCATTTCTCTTCCTATCTACACCATGGTAGAACAATTTAAATCCACCTCCAATGCTCCTAGCCTTGCTTCCCTCCCATTTGGTTTCTTGAATACCTTTCTTCTCTCCATCATATCAGCCAACTCTCTGCCTTTACCACTCATAGTCCCTACATTTAATGTCTCTACTCTCATCTCCACACTTCTACCTTTCCTTTTCTCTCTCTCCCTCCTAACACACCTTCCCCCTCTCCTCCTCCTCGATCTTCGGCCAACAGTAGCCCAATTTCCACCAGCACCCTGTCAGTTAACAGCACCAGTAGCAGTCGTTGTTAACCCGGGCCTTGACCGATCCGGTATCAAAGTCTCATTCATCATGATCTGCCTGTTTGATTTGGCAAAGGTTTTACGTTGGATGTCCTTCCTGACACAACCCTCTTCATTTACCCGGGCTTGACACCAGCACTAGGAGTACACTGGCTTGTGGACCCCCTGTGGCTGGGTTAAAGGGGATATAACCAAAAAAAAAAGCTAAATAAGTAAGACTAAGAAACTAGCTACTAAAACTGCTGTAAAAACTTACAAATTAGTGAAATCAAAAGTAAGCCAAAGTGTATGACCAGATGTACTTAAAGTAAAAAGGTTTTCTTCATAAATGTACTCAAATAAAAATAAAAAGTAAGATAAAATAAGATAAGATAAGATAAGATAAGATAAGATAAGATAAGATAAGCCTTTATTAGTCCCACAATGGGGAAATTCCAGGATTGCAACAGCACAGGGATAGCAACACTCAGAGCAATAATTTAGAAAATAAGAAAATAAGAGCAGTGAATATACATATGTACACATAAATATATAAATACACAGTACGGAGCATTGTAGCTAGATGGAATAAACAGCATAACCATCTATTTAGTTACCCCACATAGTATGAATATGTACCCATACATATTCTCACTCTCCGTAGCGATTGATATTGTCCTAGTTGTATACTGGAGGGGACCATTTTGTGTAAGTCTGTTGCGTCTTTTGCATTCAACACTATTAGGTCGTCACGTTTTTTTGCTATCTCTGCGCGCAGCCCTGCTTAGGTTATAAAGTCTGACAGCTGTAGGTAGGAAGGACCTGCGAAACCTCTCAGTCGTGCACCTAGGATGATGTAGCCTACTGCTAAATGAGCTCCTCAGTGCGTTCAGTATGTCCTGCATAGGGTAGGACTCAGACTCCAACACAGATGACAGCTTAGCCACCATCCTTCTCTCTCCTATCTCCTCCACTGGGTCAAGGCGCTGCCCCAGGACACAGCTAGCTTTCTTGATCAGTTTGTTCAGTCTCTTCCTATCGGCTGCTGTAATGCCACTGCCCCAGCAGACCACTCCAAAAGTGATGGCTGATGCCACCACCGAATCATAGAATGTCTTCAGGAGCACCCCTTGTAAACCAAAAGACCTGAGCTTCCTCAGTAGGAACAGCCTGCACTGTCCCTTCTTGTAGAGTGCATCGGTACTGTGTAACCAGTCTAGTTCATTATTCAAATGAACACCCAGGTACTTGTAGGATGTCACCATCTCAATGTCTGTTCCCTGGATGTTCACTGGTGCTGTGAGGGGTTGTTCTTGCCTGCAGCAGTCCACCACCAGCTCCTTAGTTTTCCTCGCATTGATCTGGAGGCAGTTCCGATGACACCAGTCCACGAAGTCCTGGATAAGTCCTCTGTACTCAGCTTCATCTCCGTTGGAGATGAGGCCGACGATCACAGAGTCGATCACAGAGTCATCGGAGAACTTCTGCAGGTGGCAGTGTGTTGTGTTGTGTGAGAAGTCCGCAGTATAAAGGATGAACAGGGAGGGAGCCAAAACCGTTCCCTGGGGGGCCCCCGTTCTGCCGAGTATCCTCAACTACTCAGTAAAGTACTATAAAGCCCCTACTGACTGCAGGAACCCAAACACCCCCAATGTAAAACTATCCCCCATGAGATAGTTTTTGTTCTTCGGTTATGTAATTAATTTAGTCTCATCTGCTACTCAACATCATTGTAAATGAGGGGCTGTCCTTAATGACTTTTCAAGTTTCAGTAAATTTAATTAACACCTGCCTAATTAAGATTTTACCAAAAGATGGAATACAGCAGGATTTGAACAGTTAAAAGGAAAAGAGATGAGAGAGAGAGAGTGTCAGATGACCAGAAAAATAAATGAGCTAAACTGTGTTTTTGCCTGAAGCAGTAGTGTTTTCTGAGAAATGTGGATAAAAGGTTTGCAACAACTTCAGTGTGACTGTACTGAACAAGGTGATTTAATTAACTGATTGGGGGTGTTACACAACATCCTTTCCACCCACTGAAATGTACAGCACTGAGATATCCTGCCAAATATAAAGCAATATTTAACAAAACAATATATAAAAAAAATTATATATACACAGCATACTAGTGCATCTAAAAAAAATTAAATATCATGGGTCAGCATTAATTCAAAGAGCTTAATCATCATAATCATCAGAATTTAAAACAAAAGAGGCCTGAAATCACTCGGTTTAATATAGAATATATGAATATAGTAAATATGATAGTTAAACTTTTAAACGTTTAAATGCAGCGTTAAGTATTAAGAAGTTACATTACTTTTATGCCCTAAGCAGAGGTGGGTAGAGTAGCCAATAGTCAAGTAAAGTGTCATGTGTCTGAGCATTGTTCTTGGCGCTCAGACTCCCTTTTGTGGTTTTGAGTGTTTTTCTGTCTGTTGTTGTTGTGTTGGCTGTTCTGTGTATGTGTTTTTGGTTGGTTTTCGTGCTGGGCCCTTCCCCTCTTGCCGGTCATGCTTTGGTTGCTGCCCGGGCTATCTCTCTGAGGGCTCGGCTGCTTGTCGTTGATTGATTGGGTCTCTCTCTCACTCTGCTCCCCGCACCTGTGCTTCATTTGATTGCTTGCTATAAAAACACTGCCTGGTCATTGTTTGTTTGCGGCGGTCATGTTTGGATGTTATTGGACGATTCCTCTTCACCCACACTCGCGGGGTGATGTCGGCTCTGGAGTGTTTGTTCCTGTAGGTTACCCTCAGTTGTATTTTTGTTCATCATGCACTGTTTGTTTTTTTGTTAAATAAACTGTCACACTATGGTCTGCTCATGGACCTGTCTTTTTGTCCCGGAAGGGCACATCCTTGACAGATGACAGCCACCATAATTAAGGTCCAGCGATTATAGTGTGCACTTTTCTTTTTTTTTTTTTGCCTTTTTTCACTTACCTGTCCGGCGGAGCTGTGATGTTTCCTGCAGGTGGACCAGACCGGAGGATGAAGAAATGGAGTCAGGAAGAGTTGGAGGCGGTAGTGATGATCAAGGATACAGCGGTGGGCGCATGGAACTGCTCATCCCGGTGAGACGAGATGCATTGCTGGGAGGGAGTTGCTAACCTGGTGGAGGCTAGAACCCGCATGCACTTCCATCCTCGAGTTGTCATCCTCTCTCTTCCTCCACTCCCGTTAATGCTGTCTGCTTCCCCTTCCCCTGCAGCTCCGTGGCGACAGCGTTGCCGTGCCCCAGGCCACTGGAAGAATTCCGCCTCTTTGACAGCCCCCTCCCGAATACTGAATCCAGCTGTTCCCGCAGCAGTCTCTGACTCTTCTTTTTCCTCGTCGGCTGTTCCGCCAACCCCATCTCCCTCCACTACTGCTGCGAGGCCCATTCCCTCGGTGCTTCTTCCTGCTGTCAAGAGGTGCTCCATTTCTTCACCGGCGACACCCGTTCCAGTGTCTACAGGAGTGGCTCCTCGACAATCCACAGAGGGGTCCAGGCTCATCGTAGACACGGACAGGGATGACTGTCTTCCAGCTGCAGCAGACAACATCATTTACCGGGATGACAGGCACGTTTCATTTCATTCAATGTCTATTGATGATGATATGCCTTGCCTCATTCCCTGTAGGGAGACTCAGTGAACACAATCCCCTGGGTTCTCCCCACCTGCTGCAGCAAATAATTTTTTTTCACCTGTTCCCTCTGTGTCTCCTCCTGTCCTTCCTGAATGTCCTCCGGCCCCAGGACGGAGCCGCCGGACGAAGAAGGAGCCTGTGGCCCTGGACGACCTCACTCCGGTGCCAGTGCGGAGCCGACCCCCAGCCACCTCACCAGGCGAGCCACCAGAGAGGGCCTCTTCATCTGGGGACATTGGGACTGCTATTACCATCTTGCCTGCTGCTGAGGCTGCTGCAGCAGAGTGGCAACCGGAGCTGGACCTCCTGGAGGCTGGACCCGAGACATCAACACTAGGATTGATGGAGTCCTGGATGGCGGTGGAGCTCGAGCTCAGGCAAGTGATCTCTTTTGTCTTTCTCATGTCTATATTGGAGAGATCTTGCCTGGCTCTTGGTGAGGAGAGTTGAGTACAGCCCTCAGCTGCACCTGAGCTCACCTCGCCGGGCTCCGCTGCTGCCGGCAACCCTAACCACGTTCTCCTCCCTGTTTCTCCTGGGCCTTCTCCTAGGGTCGCCGGGGCAGAACTACCACCACCTGATGCCTCCGTGGATCCTGGCCTACCAACCAATGATGTTGTGAGTCCAGCTCCCCCTACCGAGGTCGTCAGGGTTCTTCCTCCTTTGCCCTCACCTGGGGTCCCTCTTATAGACCGCCTCCTCGGCCTGGTACTGTTGCGGGTTGGCCCACTCACCGTGGGTGCAGCATTGGCCCAGCCGGGCCCACCGTGGGTGCAACAGTGGCCCAGCTGGGGCCCACCATGGGTGCAACATTGGCCCAGCTCAGGGCCACAGCTGGTGCTGCAGATCCTCCACTGCCAGATGCCGTCGTGGTCCCCCTCCTTCCTCCACTACCACCTTACTCCTCCTTACCTCCTTACCTCCTTACTCCTTACCTCCTTACTCCACTACTGGTTGCTGCCCGGGTTGTCTCTCTGGGGGCTCGGCTGCTTGTCGTTGATTGATTGGGTCTCTCGCTCACTCTGCTGCTCGTGCCTGTGCTTCATTTGATTGCTTGCTATAAAAACACTGCCTGGTCATTGTTTCTTTGCGGCGGTCATGTTTGGATATTATCGGACTATTCCTTTTCACCCACACTCACGGGGCGATGTCGGCTCCGGGGTGTTTGTTCTTGTAGGTTACCCTCAGTTGTATTTTCGTTCATCATGCACTGATTGTCTTTTTGTTAAATAAACTGTCACACTATGGTCTGCGCGTGGACCTGTCTTTCTGCCCCGGAGGGGCACATCCTTGACATAAAGGTAGTGTTACTTTATGAAATTAATTACTCAACTATGAGAAAAAATAGTCAGTCAAAACATTACTTCAGAAAAAGTAAAATAAAGTATTTACTAAAACTTCAGTAGGGTATAACAACTCTACTCTTGACAAATTGTGAGGTTTTTCTATTAAATTATGACCAATATCTCTTAATTCTTTTCCTCATACAACTTATTTCTTATAAATGTATCTTTTTTCTTTGCAAATGTGAAACTTTTTACATAATATATTTATATATATATATTTAAAATTTGCCATCCTGAATTAGTTTTTTCCTCATAAATCTGAGTTTTGCCTTAAGACATTTACAGTCATGTGAAAAAAATTAGGACACCCTATTAAATATTTAGTTCTTTATTAAGAAATGTTCACATATTGATGTCTAATCTTGTTTTTATTTATCTCTGAAAATGAAGGTGATTTAATTGCAGGTAAACAGCAAAAAATAACCTTGTTTTACTCATTAAACAAAAGACATCAACAAAAAATGTGTATTCTAACAGAACAAGTTAGGACACTCTATCACCTAATAGCTAGGGTTACCCCCTTTGGCTGAAATAACTTCAGGGAGATGAGAATAAAAGCGCTATATAAGTGAATGCCATTTACCATCTACCAGTCTCTGACATCAGTCTGAGGAAAGTTTGCCCCACTCCTCAACACAGAATTTTTTCAGCTGTGATATTTGAGGAGTTTCTTGCATGTACAGCCCATTTCAAGTCGCCCCACAGCATCTCATTGGGATTAAGATTTGGGCTTTGACTCAGCCATTCCAAGACTCTCCACTTCTTAGTTTTTAGCCAGACCTTGGTGAATTTACTGGCATGCTTGGGTCATTGTCATGTCAGGGTCCAGTTCCGCTTCAGCTTAAATTTTTTTACAGATGCTCTCACGTGGTCTTCAAGCACCATCTGATACACAGTAGAATTCATGGTGGATTCTATGATGGTGAGCTGGCCAGGTCCTGCTGCAGCAAAGCATCCCCAAACCATGACACTTCCACCTCCATGCTTCACAGTTGGTATGAGGTTCTTTACCTCAAATGCTGTTTTTGGTCTACGCCAAAAACGTCCTCTGTTCTGGTGTCCAAATAATTCAATTTTAGACTCATCTGTTCTAAGAACATATTCCAGAAGTCCTGGTCTTTGTCTACATTCTCTTTGGCAAACTTCAGTCTGGCCTTCATGTTTCTCTTTGAGAGCAAAGATTTCCTCCTTGCACGCCTCCCATGCAAGTTAAATTTGCACAGTCTCCTTCTAATTGTAGAGGTACGCACTTTCACATCAACAGTAGCAAGAGCTTGCTGTAGGTCCCGTGATGACATTTTAGGGTTTTTGGAGACTTCTTTTAGCATCATGCGGTCTGCTCTTGGATGAACTTGCTTGGACGGCCACACCTGGGCATGTTGGCAATTGTTTTGAATGTCCTCCACTTGTAGACAATTTTCCGGACAGTGGAATGGCTGATTTCAAATTGTTTTGAGACCTTTTTAAATCCCTTACCAGACTCATAAGCTGCTACAATCTTCTTTCTGAAGGCCTCAGACAGCTCTTTCGATCTCGCCATGGTGTTCACTCTCACTCCTACAGTCAGGAGCACACCAAACTAAATGTCTGAGGTTTAAATAGGACAAACCTCCTTCAAAATACTGAGTAACAATGTTCTAATCATGTGCACCTGATGTGATACACCTGTGTGTGAGTTTAGCCATTTTAAGTGGGAATAAATGTGGGGGTATCCTAATTTATTCCTCACCAGAAATAGCATGTTTTTAGAATTACATTTTACACCAAATTTTAGTTTTTTCTTCAGTTTTAAGTGTTTATTTATATTACTTGGATCTCCCAGTATTGTTAAAATTGATATTAAATATCCATATATCTAAATATGTGGTTTTTTTTAAAAATCTCAGGCTTTCATAGGGTGTCCTAATTTTTTCACATGGCTGTAAGTGAAATAAATGAAAAATTCAGTAAAAATTACAAAAGATATGTTCATTTCTGGTGAGAACATGTTATAGTACATAATGTACAATATGAGCATTTCTAAGCAGTTTATACAGTATATCAGTGAAATCAAACTCAAAGAATACAACCAAATGTACTTAAGTAAAGCCTGTAGCTTTTCTTCAAAAATGCACTCAAGTAAGAGTAAAATGTATTAAATACTGTAGCACAATTCTGTGAAAAGGTTACTGGAGTGCATGTACTTGAGTACACACGTCTTACTACTACCCATCTCTGGCCCCAAGTTAAAATTAGCACTACTTCTGTCAGAACAATGTCCAATAATGTCAACATTTCTTCAAAGTGATTTACATAGGAGATCTCATCACTTCACCCCAAATGGACACATTCAACCACATATCAGCCATGATTTCTCTCACAGAATGATCTGTATAGGTGCAGCAATACACTCAAAGCTGCTGAGTTACTGCACCTTTTTTTTATCATGGGATAAAAATGGTACAACATGTAAATATATACTGTATGCTCTTCTGGAAATTCTTTGAAGCACTTTGGAGCAGCATGGAGCTGTGTGACTCCCAGAGAACAAAAAAGTTGAGCTTTTTTCAGCACAAAAGACAAGTTAGTACAAATAGCAAAGAAGTCGGTCAGCACATCTGGAGCCACAACTTCAGAGGGCAGAGAATTACATCTGTGTGTACGTGCATGTGTGTGTGTGCACCCTTAGTAGTAGTGGCCAGCTGTTCGACTGAGGGATCCCTGCACATGTGGCAGCCTGGAGCTGGAGCTGACAGGGTATCTGCCATGCAGCAACAACGACGAGGGGGGTTGGGTGAAAAAAGACAAGAGCAGGAAGGAGACAGATAAGATTAAAGCTAGGAGAGGACAAGAGGTGACGAATTAATCTCCATAAAATGAGATGAAAAACACATTTTCAGTGGGACACCTGAGTGAGCTGAGTTTGAGATAAACAGGCAGAGAGGTGGAATTCTTATGTGCTCTTCTGCTGAGTTAAAATACCAAATAGAGAAATTATGAACATCGTGGGGTACTGTTTACAGACTTGACCTAGCATCATTTTAAATCACAACTGACTACTAAGAAGGTCAGGGATAGATAGATTAGTGAGGCCTAAAGGGCAGGAATCAGTGACACTTTTCAAATAAAAACATGCTGGTTTTCAGTGCCTCTTCTATTACATTTGGTTGGCAAATGCAGACACATTCTATTCTATTCTAACACAAAGGGGATTTACGAACAGTACTGTGTTGTAGAGTCGCACATACTTCTAAAAAGCTGAGAAACTAACACCCTGTGGTGGCACTGTGTGGGGAGGTCTCCACCCTGAGTAGGGAGCTGGGGGGAAGAGGGAATAATGGACTGAAGGAGGAAGTGGTACTGGGGGGGGGGGTCTCAGATGGGATAGAAAGGACTATTCACCCCCCGGGGAGTTCAGGAGATGCCAGAGCCTGAACATTCATTCATTCATTCATTGTGTAGCCACAAGAACCAGACGATCAGAGCTCATTCTGGCCTGATGAACAAACCTAGAGATCATCAAGAGCCTTCGCTTTTCACTATAAACACAAGCATAGAGCCTTGGCCTACTAAAAGCTGACATGGCACGGGTTCATATGTTGTAACCTTTAACCTTTTACCTTGACAATGAGCACAACCTGCATGGAGACCCATCCGAGGATCACCGTGTCTGAGTTTGATGATCATCTGTACAATTGTCAAGGAAGAGTAGTGATTCTCGTGAAATGTGAACAAACAACAGACGTGTGAACAGATGGACACAGCACTATAGCATTAGCTCATTTTGCCTTAGCTGGAATTAGTTAAAAATAAATGACTAAAGGATAATGCATGGCCAGTGAAAAAAAGAAAAAAATTACAAATCAGTGCAATTTCCTCTGCTTCATTCACTCCTTTAAGCAGCAAAGAGTTGTTATCATAGCTATCGTCTCTGGTCCATTAACTCAAAAGTGAGGGGTTCACTTTTGGCCACTTGAGATGAAACCAGCATAAAGTTGCGCAGACTTCTGCCAGCTGAGAAAACGCTGATTCTTATGACCAACTGCAGGCTTGACTGATTTACTGTATGGAGATTTGAGTTTTCACAGCTGGCTAGATCAATCCAGAACTACAGTGGGTACTGAAAAGAATCTGCCCCCTTCAAAATAATCACATCTTGTTTTCAGCCTGAAATGAAGATAGACAGAATTTTGATTTATCCAGCTGTATTTACTCAGTGCAAATCCAACTGAAAGATCTTATAATAGCAATAGGTAAAACACATACTGTAAGCTTCTCTACATGCACAAAGCTGCTTCTCACATATCAGATTCCCTTGATCCAAACACAACAACGATCTTTCCATCAACTCAGCTGTGGCACACCCATGAACATACAAGTCTGCATACAGTATTTGCTTGTGTCAAGATCATTTGATGTACTATACACACTCTCTGCAGTTTCATGTTTACCTCTGTAGCAATAAACATGAAACCAAATATTTAAATTACAGAGGTCAAGCTAGATGCAGCTAGATAATGAGTCATAAAATATTCTACAACAAGTTCCAACAACAATGTTTGGAGGAATTAAAGCTTAATGAGCTTAACAGTTCATTAAGAAGGCCTTGACTACAATGATGAGCTTTTGCTGGAGAATATTTCAGATAAACACAAAGTACACAAAGAATCTGTCAAGAATGGCCCTCCCCGAGGGCAAACAGGACGCCAAGCGCAGACTGTGAGTTTTTGCAATTTTATTAACTAAAAGTAACTCAAGATACAAGACACAAACCAACAGAAAACACAGCTCAGAGGCTGGAGTGAAAAACGTCTAACATAAACAAGAATGTGAGCAGAAACAGATAAATAACTACTTAACTTAAGAAGACGTCCAGGGCTAGCCTGACGGGAGAGATTTGATGCCGCTGCAGGAGGGAAGTGGCGCCAACGGTTTAGTCAACCCCCCTGATTACCAACACCTGCGGGGTCATAAGTGGCGATCATTGCAGGCAGCTGTGACAGCCTGTGAACAGAATCTGACGGCCGGAAGTGACACGCAAGCTGTCACAGCACCTGCAATGATCAAAACAATAAACCAAAAAGGAAATACAGAAACTAATCATAAACTAACCAAAACCAGGAACCAAATACAACAAACAGGGTGAACAGAAGAAATAAACAATCAGAAAATGACAAAACTAATCAGAAAACTAGGCATGGCCCCCACCCGTGCACTGGATCATGACAGAATCACACAAAGAAATTAAAGTCAAAAAAACATCTGCCTTGATTATGCACTGTAGCATACAAAAAAGAAAGCAAGAGATTAAAAAGATAGGTTTTCTTAAATTGTCTGAAAAAATCCTATGATACACTTTTTCCACATAGTGACACAGTTCTCAGATGTACTGCATTAATAAAATGTCAAAACAACTCAGGATTTAATTACTGCAGTAAAATTTTCCTCAGAGAGGCAGTGGCGGACCATGTATTTTACAACTAGGCCTTCAGTGGTGATCTACCCGATTTAAGTGCCATTCATACCAAGCTGTCATGCGGTGACCCTCGCGGATCACCATAAGACGCCAAGAGTCCACCAGTGAGTTTTGCGAAGATGGTGATTTTGTTAACACAACAATACGGGACAAGACTGTGAGCCGCTCTCGGCAAAAATACACATAAATCAATACAGGGGCTCGCAGGGCTGACCCCAGCCACTACGAGCTAAACTGTGACATGAAAAGCACGAACCTGACATGAAGGTCTAACAATGCTTTGACGAGATCCTGACAAGGTGTTGACCATACGTTGCCACCTTACTGCCGCTAGTGCCGCTTTATGAAGGCGAACACTAACGAGCAGTAATGACACACAGCTGACCAGCCTTGACCGGCGGAAGCCCCACCGAGCACCTTCACAATAAGAGCCCGGTGAGGCCAGAATACAACCCACAGCTGTCAAGGCCGGCAGCGAGTAAAGCTTAGCCCGAGCGTGAACAGAACCCAGCGCTCGGGTCGTAACAGTACCCTCCCTCCGAGGGCGGGCTCAGAACGCCCCAAGGACCACCCTGCCCCCCCACCCCCCAGGGTGGGTGGCTAAGGGTAGGTGCGGAGGGAGAGAGACCAAACCCAGAAACAAAACAGTGACAAGAACAACTACATAACAACAACAACTACTACTTGCAAACACTAAGGAGGCGTACACCTCATCACAACTCCCCCCACTCGGGAGATCGGATCACAACTTGGTTCATCTCCGGCCGGTGTACAAACCCCTAGTGCACAGACAACCTCCGGCCATGCACACTGTGGAGTTATGGTCTGAGGAGACAATGGACACTCTAAAGGGCTGTTTTGAAGCCACCGCCTGGAAGCAGCTCTGCGATCCACATGGTGAGGACATCGATGGCCTCATTCACACCTTCACGGGCTACCTCAGCTTCTGTGTGGACAAATCCGTTCCCACCAAGACCATACGGCGTCACTCAAACAACAAACCCTGGATCAACCCTGAGATAAAAACACTTCTGAGAGAGAAGAAGAGGATCTTCAGGTCGGGGAACAGGGAGATGCTGAAGTCCGTACAGAGGGAGCTGAGGAGAAAGATCAGAGAAGGCAAGGACAGCTTCAGGAAGAAGATGGAGGACAAGCTGCAACAGAGCGACATCAGCGGGGTCTGGAGAAACCTCAAAACCATCTCTGGGCTCCAGAATACCTCCCCCAAGGCCACGGGGGGCAGGGAGTGGGTGAACAACCTGAATCTGTTTTTCAATAGATTTGACCAACCGCCCTCCCCCCTGTCTGCACAACAACCACTGCTGCCTCTAAGAAATCAAGTCCTGCTGCCCACTCCCCACTCCACCGACACCCCCCCCCCACTCCCAACTCACACCCCCCATCCTGACCCTGACCAAGACCCAGGTGAGGATGGAGCTGAGGAAGATCAAAGTGAGGAAGGCGCCGGGACCGGACGGCATCAGCGCAAAGCTCCTCAAGTCCTGTGCAGACCAGCTGTGTGGGATTGTGACGTATATCTTCAACATGAGCCTGAAACTGGGGAGGGTACCACAGCTGTGGAAAACATCTTGTGTGGTACCTGTACCAAAAACTTCCCACCCCAAAGACCTGAACAGCTACAGACCGGTGGCCTTGACGTCCCACTTGATGAAGACCCTGGAGAGACTGCTCCTTGCTCACCTCCGCCCCCTGGTGGAACCAGCGATGGATCCACTCCAGTTTGCCTACCAGCATGGCATTGGGGTGGAGGATGCGGTGATCTTCCTCCTTCACCGTTCTCTGTCCCACCTGGAGAAGCCCGGGAATATGGTGAGGATCATGTTCTTTGACTTCTCCAGTGCTTTCAACACCATCCAACCGATGATCCTGAAGGACAAGCTGCTGCGCGCAGGGGTGGACCAGCACCTGTCATCATGGATCCTGGACTACCTCACGAACCGGCCTCAGTTTGTGAGAACCCGGGACTGTGTGTCCGACACGATCATCAGTAGCACGGGGGCCCCCCAGGGAACGGTGCTGGCTCCCTTCCTGTTCACTCTTTATACTGCAGACTTCTCACACAACACAACACACTGCCATTTACAGAAGTTCTCTGACGACTCTGCAATCGTTGGCCTCATCTCCAATGGAGATGAAGCTGAGTACAGAGGGCTTATCCAGGACTTCGTGGACTGGTGCCATCGGAACTGCCTCCAGATCAACGCGAGGAAAACTAAGGAGCTGGTGGTGGACTGCCGCAGGCATGGGCAGCCCCTCACAGCACCAGTAAATATACAGGGAACAGACATCGAGATGGTGACATCCTATAAGTACCTGGGTGTTCATCTGAACAATAAACTAGACTGGTCACACAATACTGACGCACTCTACAAGAAGGGACAGCGCAGGCTGTTCCTGCTGAGGAGACTCAGGTCTTTTGGTGTACAAGGGGCGCTGCTGAAGTCATTCTATGACACGGTGGTGGCATCAGCCATCACTTTTGGAGTGGTCTGCTGGGGCAGTGGCATTACTGCAGCCGATAGGAAGAGACTGAACAAACTGATTAAGAAAGCTAGCTCTGTCCTGGGGCAGCGCCTTGATCCGATGGAGGAGATAGGAGAGAGAAGGACGGTGGCTAAACTGTCATCTCTGCTGGAGTCCGAGTTCCACCCTATGCAGGACATACTGGATGCACTGAGGAGCTCATTTAGCAGCAGACTACATCATCCCAGGTGCACAACCGAGAGGTTTCGTAGGTTCTTCCTACCAACGGCTGTCAGACTGTACAACCTAAGCAGGGCTGCTCGCAGAGATAGCAAAAAGACGTAACAAACTAATAGTTTTTTGAATGCAAAAGATGCAATAGACTTACACAATGGTCCCCTCCGGCATACAACTAGGAAAATACCGGTCGCTATGGAGGGTGAGAATATGTATGGGCACATAATCATACCATGTAGGATAACTAAGTAGATGGTTATGCTGTTTCATCCCATCTAGCAACAATGCTCTGCACTGTGTGTGTTTATATATTTACATATTTATTCCATCTAGCTACAATGCTCAGCACTGGGTGTGTTTATATATTTATATATCTACATATTATTCCATCTAGCTACATTGCTCCGCACTGTGTGTGTTTATATACTTGCATATTTATTCCACCTAGCTGCAATGCTCCGTACTGTGGGTGTTTATATATTTACATATTTATTCCATCTAGCTACAATGCTCTGCACTGTGTGTTCATATATTCATATATTTATTCCATCCAGCTACAATGCTCTGCACTGTGTGTCTGTGTGTGTGTGTATATATATATATTTTATAGTAATACGTACATATGTTTATTAGCTGCTCTTGCTTGCTTGTTTTTTTTCTTGCCTTCTGATTGTTGCTCTGAGTGTTGCTATCCCTGTGCTGTTGCAATCCTGGAATTTCCCCGTTGTGGGACTAATAAAGGCTTATCTTATCTTATATGTATATTAGCTGCTCTTGCTTGCTTGTTTTTTTCTTGCCTTCTGATTGTTGCTCTGAGTGTTGCTATCCCTGTGCTGTTGCAATCCTGGAATTTCCCCATTGTGGGACTAATAAAGGCTTATCTTATCTTATCTTATCTTACATACAGGACAATGACAAGACTAACTACTCAGAATAAATCAAAAAAGGCACATGGAGAAAACAAAAAACCAGAACTACTGGGTCAGAGATACTAAACACGAGACTATGACAAAATACCAAATATTCAAAAAATCAGACAAAATACACAGAAAAACAAGGCAACAGTAGAACATAACACATACTAGGGCAACTGCAAAACATAACCATAACACAAAATACACAGGACAGCAAGGATGAGAAAAAAAACAAACAGAACAATCACAGTGACGGATTAACCCAGAAAAACCACTACCCCCCCGACAGTTTATGCTGACCGGCGGAGACCAAGCGCCACAGGAACAGTTCAGGTGGTCTCCCCGCGTCCAACAGCCTGTGGGTGGTCTTAGGATCCGGACCATGACCAGGTAGCTCACCAGAGTCCAACGGCCAGCACGTCCGCTCCTCTGGTGGTCGAACCAGGTCACCCTAAAACACACACAACACGTCGGGTGGCCGACCCGAGGCGCCGAACCGGCGAAACAGTTCCTCAGGCAGCCGACCCGTGTCCCTCAGCCACCAGTCCTGGGGAAAAACAGCCCACGGCGGCCTCCCTGACGAGGACAAAACTCGGGAGAGCCGGGGCGAGCGAACAGGAGCCCCCACGACCCCCGGCGATGACGCACAGGGGCGGTAACTCAGTAGAGGGGACAGATGGCCAGGATGAGCCTGTAATCCATTCGACGGCAAAGAGTCTGCAGCTCCTCCCCCGTCCGCGGACCACGCTGGCGCTGCACCTCCGCTGGACCCTGATTGGGTCCCAGCTGCACCCACGTCGGGCCCCGTTGGGCCGGAACCGCACCCGCGGTGGACCCCGATCGAGCCTCTGGTGCACCCACGTTGGACCCCGATTGGGCCAGAACCGCATCCGCGGTGGACCCCGATTGGGCCTCTGGTGCACCCATGTTGGACCCCGATTGGGCCACAGCAGCCTCCACGACGGACCCCGACTGGGTCGGTGCAGCTCCGCTGACGATCTCCACCCCCGAACCTAGGACCTCCAACCCAGTGACTCCGACTCGTTCCACGCCGGCGACACTGCAACAAGGCTCAGAAACAAGAAAACCGGGATCAGAATCACCGGTAGCAACAGAACCCAGCGAGACGAGCTCGGGCGCAGCAGGCGGCTGCTCCTCACTCGCATCCCCGAGAGGCAGGCAAAAATGCTCCAACAGAGACACCAGAGGGAGCACTTGCCTGCACTCGGGTTCTGTTGCCACCCAGGACTCCGACGATCCAGGTTCAGGGCGGCGACTCTCGTCAGCAGGCTCGAACTCAGCTGCGTCGGGCTCCACAGCTGGCAGGATGTCATCTGCAGCCTGAGATTCCTCCTGCGCTGTTGTCCACGCCGATGACCCGTATGGCGTGGGGGCAGGGAACCCTCGACCCACTGGCTCGGACCGCTCCGGCGAGGAGACCCGGGGACGCTTCTTCGTCGGCTCAGGCTCCGGGCCGCAGTCCGCTCTTCTTCTTCTGGCATTCAGAGAGAGCAGACGCTTTTCTCCCTCCTCTCCCTCCTAATCCTCTCCCTTCTGATCCCAGCTTGCAATGTTGCGTTTTTGTCTGTGTTTAGTCGCTCTTCTTCTGCTGAATCTTAATCTAAACGGAAATTATGGATCTGGAAAGCGGCTTAAATGTGATTGTCACCACTTTAAAAGAAGATCGGGTCGGGGGGACCCAAGGGGAAGACTCATGGACATTGGGAACTCATGCGTCTGTATGATTCGACTGGAGATGCTGAAGACATCTATTGGCTATGATCACAGGACTTCTACTTTGGCTTTGGAGTTCCTGATGTTTCAGAAATTGAGGAAGGTGGAGAGCTGTTCAAAATGCGGACCCAGGCAAGCTCCTTCACCAAATTCAACCAGTTTTTTAAGCCTGTACATGGAAATTATGAAGCACAGAATCGCATGAGAGAGGAAAATTCTATTCTCTGAGTGCACTGTGCAGATTTGACCTTGTTTTTTTTTTGGCGCCCTGTTTACATTCCTCCTCGATGAAGATAAGGTGGAAGAGGCGGCTCTGCTAACCCAAACAATTGCTGTTGTTTCAGCAGACTGAACTCTTCAAGGACAGTGTTACCATGTGTCTTCAAACTCTGCCATCTGCAAGCACGAGAGAGATAGACTCTGGACTTGCTTATAGATCACATGAGTATAACATCCATTCACTGCCAGGAGGCGCCCTCTGCTGTTCACTAGCAACTGACACACCCACACTACACACTGCATACAACATCACATGACTGATACATACACTGACACATATACACACACACACTGTCTCTCTCAACTTTTGTTTTTGTGTGATCTATTGTCTGCTAATTGTGCATTGGAGAGTTTTTTTCTATGTAATCACAATTTTGGTCATAAAATGAGCTTTATTTTGATTAACAATGCTTTTTTCTCTCTGCCCATTGTGTCACTTCCCTTTCCCCTCATTCCCTTCTTTACCCTCTACTGCTGACAGGCGCCTCCATGGCTGCCGCGTCATTGAGATGCGCTTATTCAGCGCGCCCAATGTCAAGTCAAATTCCTCGTATGTTTATGTTTTTAAGTAAACATGCTTGGCAATAAAGCTTTCTGATTCTGATTCTGATTCCTCCGTCCACGACGTGGCTGCAGGGCCAGATCCAGGCTTTCCAGCACTGCAGGCCCCCTCTTCATCCGACGACGTTGGCCTGGCGTCGCGGACCACTCGACAGGGGGGGACACAGAGGCAGTAGGTTTAGTAATTTTTTCTACAGCAGGTGGAGGGAGCTCGGAGGGCTGCAAACCCCAAACTCCGCCCCCAGGAGTCAGACAAGGCAGATTATAATCAAGATGTAACAAATTATCATGCACTTGCCTTTCTCCCAGGGAAGAGATGGTTCCTGCTGTAGGGGACGTTGTTCCTCCTTCTCCCCGCTGGATGGTGACACAGGGCCCCCTGGATGGATGAGGTGGGGCCGCTCTCAGCGGTTCGCTGACGGACTCCGCCGGCAGCAGGTCCAGCCGGGGATTCTGCTGAGGGTGACCTGGGCCGTTGCGCCGACGTCGTCGTCGGCCCCCAGATGGTGCGCACTCCTGGACCAGTTCCGGGACAGGAACGGGACTCCAACGCGGGAAGCGAGGATGCCTCCTCCTCTGCTTCCTGCTTTCTTCCTCCTCCATCCCACGAAGTATCTCGCGCTGCGTAGCGAGTTCTTCTCTCCTCGAAATCACCTCCGGGTGATCGTCATAATGGAGAGGGAGGTTGTCCAGGAGTTTCTCAGCGCAGTTTAGGTGCCAGCGCATATAGCAGGAGTTGACGTCGAAGGCAGCAGCGAGGAGCGTCCCGTCGACGTACTCCAGTGCGCTCGCTAGCTCTTGGCCCAGGCGCCGACCGCGGCCCATGGATGACGGCATTCTCCCAGACGTTGACACCCAAACAGGGAAGAACAATTGTCCAATTACTGCAAAAACTCACGGTGAAAGGCGTCTCCGTGTGGCGTCTCCGTTTAGACGTCCTGGCAGGAGTATACTGTCATGCGGTGACTCTCACGGATCACCATAAGACGCCAAGAGTCCACCAGTGAGTTCTGCGAAGATGGTGATTTATTAACACAACAATACGGGACAAGACTGTGAGCCGCTCTCGGCAAAAACGCACATAAATCAATACACGGGCTCGCAGGGCTGACCCCAGCCACTACGAGCTAAACTGTGACATGAAAAGCACGAACCTGACATGAAGGTCTAACGATGCTTTGACAAGATCTTGACAAGGTATTGACCATACGTTGCCACCTTACTGACGCTAGTGCCCGCTTTATGAAGACAAACACTAACGAGCAGTAATGACACACAGCTGACCAGCCTTGACAGGCGGAAGCCCCACCGAGCACCTTCACAATAAGAGCCTGGTGAGGCCAGAATACAACCCACAGCTGTCAAGGCCGGCAGCGAGTAAAGCTTAGCCCGAGCGCGAACAGAACCCAGCGCTTGGGTCGTAACACAAGCACCATAAAAATAGCCTATAGGGCCGCCCACACAAAGCATGTTAAAGATAACTTTAACTATAAAATAATAGTTTTAAAAATCTTTACCTTTTTGTTGTAGAGCTCCATTTCCCTGCACACTTGTTCACTGAGCTGCAGATCCACTCTTGTTTCCCCAAAGGTTTAAAAGTGCTGTTGGTTATAAGTGTCCAGCTGGCGGCTGTGCTTTGGTGTCTTGCTGCTGCCTTGGTTAGGCCCTTTCACACTAAGTTACGTGTAACCCAGCTGAGAAAATTACCCTTTTTCTCACATTTCGTTTGTATTAATGCAATTGTGTGATTTTATTTTGAAAAATGGTTATTTTGGGAAGAGGAAGTGTGATCCTCGTTATCCAACTTTTAAATTCACGTTTCATGGTCACGTTGGGCGATTGTGGTCTTTTCATTCGTTAAGAGCGATATTAGCCCCGCCTTCCGAGCAGAGGCAGCAGGCGCCCACTCGGTTTTCGGTCTTTTGCGATCTGAGAGCGGACGAGAGGGGCTGTGACTTTTGCTGTGTTCACACTGATACCTCTTCTTGACTAGGTTTTTTTGGTTGCCGATTAAGAACCTTCTGGATCCTGGATTCTCTCCGAATGGAGATGGCGAGCCTGACCCGAGACCTGAACCGAGACTGAACCGAGATCTGACCAAGATCTCAATTGAAGAACATCCTTCCTCTCTCCAGTGCACAAAATTCGAAGTGGTAGCAACTCAAGCCACCGCTTTAAAAGAGGAAAAGAAACCTGAGTCTGGAGATACAAGATATCTTGACTGGCCAAACGACTAAACCAAAAGGACAAACAAACACTGAGCTCAGTAGGACATTTTTGGGGTTTTATTTCATGCCGGCCGTTGTTATATTTGTATAGTTGTAAATTGTTTGTATATTTTGTTCTTTTTATCTCTAAAAATAACAACCATTATTGCTCAATTCTTGCCTCCAGCTATTTCATTCCTCACTCACTTTAATTCCCTATTGTAACCCTGACGAACCTAGCAACTGGTCTACACTTAATAATTTCCCTTACCTAATTAACATAAGGCAAGGGTTACATAAGAGCAAGCTCAAGAATGCTGAAGCACGCTGGTATACGGCGTTGTTCGCCGAGCTCCTCTGAAAATTAATTTTCAGCATGCTGAAAATTTTCTGACAAATCCAGCATATGGCTGATATGTCCCGCATTTGCAGAACAATGGTTGTAGGGAAGTTATGCGTTCGTTCACACACCTTACTTGTCAGCGACTCATAGTTACTCAAAGGTCGAAGTACGTCGAGATTAATGTCTCACATACTCAAAACTTATTTCTAACATGAATAACTCTCTTTGAACCTATGTGTAAGTTATTGAACAGGTTTCTAACTTACACCTACCCTATAATGGTGAAAAACCTGTAGAGCTCTGCTGCTGCCTGCAGCGCGTGCATACGCATGCACGTGCACACACACACACACACACACACACACACACACACACACACACACACACACACACAGACAGCTAAACACGCATACTTGTTCATATAACGGGACCTGTCGGGGATGTATCTGAGTACTTTCAAGCTACAGGATTTGAGATCCAGATCGCTGTTTAGCCCTCCCCCCATGATTTGACCTTTGACTGAAGTCTGTACGATCAGCTGTCCAGTGTTGTTCTGATAGATATGCTAAAATGGCAGAACACCAGAGGAGGAGGATCCAATCAGCTAATCACCTGAAGCGCAGAGTGCAGCTATTTACTTTGCTGTTGGCTGCGCCTCCCAGCAAAAGCAGACTCCATGCATTATTCTTGGGGGGTTTTTTTCACTTTATTGAAGATAAACTCTTTTATTGCCATCAGTTTGCATGCCTTTGAGCCAGGTTGTGACAACAGTCATCTGACAGGCATGACTGACCTGACAGATTTGACAGCTCTGCCAGGTTGGTCACCCCCCAGCAGTCTTTGGAGGGGAGAATCATATAGGTTGAACAGAGATGATCTCTCGCACACCTAGGATTCATGAATTGGGAGGCAACGATAGTTTGGCATGACTGCGCTATGCAGAATTTATACTGTTGTTGCACATCAGTTGTGAATGTCTGCAACATGCTAAGTATTAGTTCATTTAAATCACTTATCAGTTATGGAAATATTCTATATAAGTTACTAATACGTTATGTATATGTCCAAGTCGTTATGGAAAGCGATGCATATGGTCAAAAGTGAAAACTGCAGCATATCCCAGTGTTTTAGACCAATCTTTATACGTTTGGCAAACGCTGCCTACATCGTCATGGTGTGACAGTAGACAGCTCAAGTTTCCAAACCCTGTCTGGCTCCAAGTAAATAATCGATCAGTTGCAAACACCAAGCATTCCCAGCAAGATAATTTGCAGCGCTCCTCGGAGCCTGTAATCCAAGGATACCGCTTGTTGCTAATATGGAAGTGACAGACAAATCCTTTCCCCGGCTGAGACGGGCCTGCTAGCTTCAGGGTTGGCCGACCTCTCTTCACAATGACCAGTTTTTCTTGAAAAGTCTGTCTGAAAAATTGATTGTCATGAATGCGCCCCTTTGGGACAGAAAGCAGGCTCACGTGCTGACTGCAGTGTGAAATTTAATAACAAAAAGACAAACAGTGCATGATGAACAAAAATTACAGATAAGGTACACTTACAGACAAACACTCCAGAGCTGACATCGCCCTGCGAATGTTGGGGAGAGAACAGAGGAGTAGTCCAGTTAAACATTCAAATAAGACTGCTGCGATGAACAATGAACAGCCAGAGTTTAAATAGCACAGACAAATGAGGCACAGGTGCGAGGAGCAGAGACCAAGTGACCTGATTAATCAATTACATACAGCAGTGGAGGCAGGGAACAACCCTAGGTGGTAGGTGGGTGAAACTGGCAAGAGAGAAGGGCTCAGAAGGCAAACAAACCAAAATATATACACACAGAACTGTAACATTTCAATTCAATTCAATTTATTTACACTACCGTTCAAAAGTTTGGGGTCACCTCAGACAATTTTGTGTTTTCCATGAAAAGTCACACTTTTATTTACCACCATGAGTTGTAAAATGAATAGAAAACATAGTCAAGACATTGACAAGGTTAGAAATAATGATTTGTATTTGAAATAATAATTTTTTCCTTCAAACTTTGCTTTCGTCAAAGAATCCTCCATTTGCAGCAATTACAGCATTGCAGACCTAACATGATTGCACAAGGGTTTTCTAATCATCCATTAGCCTTCTGACGCAATGAGCAAACACATTGTACCATTAGAACACTGGAGTGATAGTTGCTGGAAAGGGGCCTCTATACACCTATCTAGATATTGCACCAAAAAACAGACATTTGCAGCTAGAATAGTCATTTACCACATTAGCAATGTATAGAGTGTATTTCTGATTAGTTTAAAGTTATCTTCATTGAAAAAAAGTGCTTTTCTTTCAAAAATAAGGAAATTTCTAAGTGACCCCAAACTTTTGAACGGTAGTGTATATAGCGCCAAATCACAACACAGGTCGTCTCAAGGCACTTTACAGAAAAGAGTGGGTTTAGGCCACACTCTTAGTTTACAGAACCCAGCAGAGACCCCTAAGAGCAAGCACTGTGGTGACACAGGCGAGGAAAAACTTCCCTTTAACGGACAGAAACCTCGGGCGGAACCATAGCTCATAGAGGACGGCCATCCTCCTTGACCGGCTGGGTTGAGTAGCTACATTCATACAAATACAACATTCAAAGCCAAACAGTCCAGTACCAAGCCTGGCCAGGCTGCACATGTGAGCGAAGGCCTGGCAGGGGCAGCATTTCTAACTAAAAGCCTTATCAAAGAGATTTCAACTTGCTCTTGAATAAAGAGACAGTGTCTGCCTCCCTAACTGAACTGGGAAAATGGTTCCACAGGAAGGGAGCTTGATAGCTGAAAGTTCTACCTCCCAATCTACTTCTAGATATCTTGGAGACCACTAGTAGTTTGGATTTTTGAGAGTACAGAGCTCTGGTTGGATGATAGGGAACTAAGAGTTCTTGCAGATAAGAAGGAGCCATACCATTAAGAGCTTTATAGGTTAAGAGCAATATCTTGAATTCAATTCTATATTTTATTGGGAGCCAATGTAAAGAAGCTAAGACTGGAGTAATGTGATCTCTTCTCCCTGTTCTCATAAGGATACGTGCAGCTGCATTCTGAATGAGCTGGAGAAACTTTATGGACTTATTTGGGCAACCTGATAAAAGTGAGTTACAATAGTCAAGTCTAGAGGTGATAAAGGCGTGGACAAGTTTATCTGCATCTTTATGAGACAGGATGGACCTAATTTTAGAAATATTATGCAGGTGGAAGAAGGCGGTCTTAATGGTTTGCTGTATATGTATATGTCTTTTTTTTTTTTTCTCTCCCCGGCGCCACACCAGTAGGCTGCCTTTTGCAACAGCGGCTCGATTCCGAGTCTTTTTCCCCTTCTCTCTCTTTTTGATCCGTCTTTTTTCACTCCACTTATATCACGGACACACAGATCGTCCCAAATGTCTCCTGAGCCGGTGGACGGAGCCACTGTTTATAGCAGGATACGATACAGCAGGGAAGAGCTGCTAGCATTCAACCGCCACCCGGTCCCATTGGAAAAACTCGACATACCGAGAGAACTGAGGCAAAAACGCCGCGGCTGCCGGGCTGGAGTAAGGCGGAGGACAAAAAATATAAGGTACAGACCCTCCCTTCCATCTGTTGTCATGGGAAATGTACGGTCGATACTGGGAAAGGTAGATGAGCTAGCGGCTATCTCCCGTTACGATAGCACATACCGGGAGTGCTCTCTCCTTTTGTTTACTGAGACGTGGCTAACAGAACTAGCAGCAGATGCTAACATTGAGCTGGAGGGTTTTCACATGATACGGGCTGACCGAACAGCAGACAGTGGCAAAGCAAGGGGCGGTGGAGTGATAATGTATGTTAACAACAACTGGTGCAGACCGGGACATATCACTGTTAAACAACAACACTGCAGCAAAGACATTGAGTTGCTAGCTGTTAGCATGAGGCCTACATATCTCCCGAGAGAATACTCACACGTGATCTGCATTGTTGTTTATGCAAATCCGACGGCGAACGCTGGGACAGCGCGTGACGTCATCCATTCAGTAACCAGCAGGCTGCAGACAGAACACCCAGATGCTCTTCTCCTCATCTCAGGCGATTTCAACCATGTTTCACTATCTCCCATTCTACCCACGTTCACCCAGTATGTCACATGCCACACTAGAGACAATAAAACACTGGACTTATTCTACGCAAACACTAAGGAGGCGTACACCTCATCACAACTCCCCCCACTCGGGAGATCGGATCACAACTTGGTTCATCTCCGGCCGGTGTACAAACCCCTAGTGCACAGACAACCTCCGGCCATGCACACTGTGGAGTTATGGTCTGAGGAGACAATGGACACTCTAAAGGGCTGTTTTGAAGCCACCGCCTGGAAGCAGCTCTGCGATCCACATGGTGAGGACATCGATGGCCTCATTCACACCTTCACGGGCTACCTCAGCTTCTGTGTGGACAAATCCGTTCCCACCAAGACCATACGGCGTCACTCAAACAACAAACCCTGGATCAACCCTGAGATAAAAACACTTCTGAGAGAGAAGAAGAGGATCTTCAGGTCGGGGAATAGGGAGATGCTGAAGTCCGTACAGAGGCAGCTGAGGAGAAAGATCAGAGTAGGCAAGGACAGCTTCAGGAAGAAGATGGAGGACAAGCTGCAACAGAGCGACATCAGCGGGGTCTGGAGAAACCTCAAAACCATCTCTGGGCTCCAGAATACCTCCCCCCAGGCCACAGGGGGCATGGAGTGGGCGAACAACCTGAATCTGTTTTTCAATAGGTTTGACCAACCGCCCTCCCCCCTGTCTGCACAACAACCACTGCTGCCTCTAAAGAAATCAAGTCCTGCTGCCCACTCCCCACTCCACCAACACCCCCCCACTCCCAATACACAGCCCCCCATCCTGACCCTGACCAGGACCCAGGTGAGGACGGAGCTGAGGAAGATCAAGGCGAGGAAGGCGTCGGGACCGGACGGCATCAGCGCAAAGCTTCTCAAGTCCTGTGCAGACCAGCTGTGTGGGATTGTGACGTATATCTTCAATATGAGCCTGAAACTGGGGAGGGTACCACAGCTGTGGAAAACATCTTGTGTGGTACCTGTACCAAAAACTTCCCACCCCAAAGACCTGAACAGCTACAGACTGGTGGCCTTGACGTCCCACTTGATGAAGACCCTGGAGAGACTGCTCCTTGCTCACCTCCGCCCCCTGGTGGAACCAGCGATGGATCACGGTGGTGACATCAGCCATCACTTTTGGAGTGGTCTGCTGGGGCAGTGGCATTACTGCAGCCGATAGGAAGAGACTGAACAAACTGATCAAGAAAGCTAGCTCTGTCCTGGGGCAGCGCCTTGATCCGGTGGAGGAGATAGGAGAGAGAAGGACGGTGGCTAAACTGTCATCTCTGCTGGAGTCCGAGTTCCACCCTATGCAGGACATACTGAATGCACTGAGGAGCTCATTTAGCAGCAGACTACATCATCCCAGGTGCACAACCGAGAGGTTTCGCAGGTCCTTCCTACCAACGGCTGTCAGACTGTACAACCTAAGCAGGGCTGCTCGCAGAGATAGCAAAAAGACGTAACAAACTAATAGTTTTTTGAATGCAAAAGATGCAATAGACTTACACAATGGTCTCCTCCGGCATACAACTAGGAAAATACCGGTCGCTATGGAGAGTGAGAATATGTATGGGAACATAATCATACCATGTAGGATAACTAAGTAGACGGTTGTGCTGTTTCATCCCATCTAGCAACAATGCTCTGCACTGTGTGTGTTTATATATTTACATACTTATTCCATCTAGCTACAGTGCTCCGCACTGGGTGTGTTTATGTTTATGTTCATATATCTATGTATTTATTCCATCTAGCTACAATGCTCCGCACTGTGTGTTTATATATCTACATATTATTCCATCTAGCTACATTGCTCCGCACTGTGTGTTTACATATTCATATATTTATTCCATCCAGCTACAATGCTCTGCACTGTGTGTCTGTGTGTGTGTATATATATATTTTATAGTAATATGTACATATGTATATTAGCTGCTCTTGCTTACTTGTTGTTTTTTTTTTCTTGCCTTCTGATTGTTGCTCTGAGTGTTGCTATCCCTGTGCTGTTGCAATCCTGGAATTTCCCCGTTGTGGGACTAATAAAGGCTTATCTTATCTTATCTTATCTTATATGAGAGTTGAAAGACACACCTTGGTCAAAGACAACTCCAAGATTCCTAACAGAAGACGTGAAAGCCAGTGCAATGCCAACTACTGCTGTTATCTTGCTAAAAAGAGTACTTCTAGCATGTTTGGGGCCAAGAACAATGACTTCCGTTTTATCTGTATTCAGCAATAGAAAGTTGTAGTTCATCCAGGTTTTGATATCCTTAAGACACTCCTGGAGTAAACCCAACTGGCTAGGATCATCTGGATTGATGGATAAATACAATTGAGTGTTGTCAGCATAACAATGAAAATGAATAGAATGCTTCCTCATAATGTCTCCCAAAGGCAGCATGTATAATGTAAACAGTACTGGTCCAAGTACTGATCCCTGCAGAACTCCACAGCTAACCGTGGTCTGAGTAGAGGACTTGTTATGGACATGAACAAACTGGGAACAGTCTGATAGATAAGACTGGAACTATCTTAGCGTTGTTCCATTCAAGCCAGTTTGCTGTTCAAGTCTCTCTAGCAGAATATGGTGGTCAATGGTATCAAAGGCAGCGCTGAGGTCCAATAAAACAAGGATGGAGACAAGTCCTTTGTCAAATGCCATAAGGATGTCATCAGTAACTTTCACTGAGGCTATCTCTGTGCTGTGATGTTTCCTAAAACCTGACTGAAATTTCTCAAATATAGAATTTTTTTCTAAAAAGGTGCATAGTTGATTGGCGACTACTTTTTCGAGGATCTTGGAAAAGAAGGGGAGGTTAGATATTGGTCTATAATTGGCCAAAATCCCAGAATCAAGCGAAGGTTTTTTAAGTAGCGGTTTAATAACTGCCACTTTAAATGACTGCGGTACATGTCCTGTCAATAGGGACATATTAATTATGTTCAAAAGAGATGGACTAATCAGAGATAGCGATTCCTTCACTAGTCTAGCGGGGATTGGGTCTAAAAGACAGGTAGTTGGTTTAGAGGCTGACACTATTAGGGCTAGATCAGAATGATTAATACGAGAAAATTCAGAAAAGTGGAGATTGAGCCTGTGGGCACAGGTAGTTGGTTTAGAGGCTGACACTATTAGGGCTAGATCAGAATGATTAATATGAGAAAATTTAGAAGAGTGGAGTTCTGGGCCTGTCTCAACCACAGACAGAAAAATACTCAAGACTACAAAAGGAAATCTAAGCACTGAGAACAACGCTCAGATACATGACACTGATTTTTTTTAAAATATCAGCGATCAAATCATTTTCCTCTCCCCTGTCAGCCATTGTGGGTGGAAAAACAGCTATTATATTTAAACAAACACAGTATATTGTAGCTGCTTAAGCAAGTCCTTGGACTAGCGTTTTGCTAGCTAGGATCCTCTGCATTGTGGGTGGAGGAGTCTAACCATCCAATCAAAAGACATGAAAATGCCAGCGTTCTCGGATGCCTTCTATGCATACCCCTGGACGTACAAAAGACATCTGATTGGTTAAAGCAGCAGGATAAGTTTAACAGTTAATTTAACCTACAGAGTGCACTGTTAATTCCTGAAGGCCCAAGGCAGAATTGCTTGACCCTCGCAACACAGATGGTTGAAATATGATTGGACAAAAAAACTCTTAACATGCATTACACTACTGGAAGGAGTGCAATCAAGAGAAAAGCTACAAAATGAAGAGAAAAGACCATTGGGAATAATTTAATACATCCTCATGGAACAAATATAAGAATGTAGGTTGTAAATAAAATTCTGATACTGTTTAGGCCAGCAGAGAAGGCTTTGCTGGCCCTGAGGGTCCACCACTGTAGAGAGGAAACATTATAGCTAATGAGTCCTAGCTCACACCACCCTCCCTCTTTTGTCATTTCTCTGGGATTTTTGTTCGGATGGTGATGCAATGTTTAAGGCTAATGCTAGCTTGTAGCTTCAGTTGTCAGACTAACTAAAGTACTAACAAACACTGGCTGAATGTTAGTATTTAATAGCCCAAATAAAGCATTATCGGTAACGGGGTGTGTGGTTTGACTGATTCATAGCATATGACTGGTCAATGGAGTGTAATAAGCACAGCAGCAACAGTGAGTGAACGGTCAGCTCGAGCAACAGCTGCCTAACCGCTAATGATCGAGAAAGTGTCCAAGCCACATTATAATAAATTAATAGGGGTGGGAAAAAAGATTGATTCAGTGATGGATCGCGATACTTGGCACTGGCGACAATGCATCGATCCATAAACACACAGATTGATCTTTCATTTTTTAAAAATATACACACATATACTTATGGGTTATCAGTTACTCAATGGTGTTTTCAGTCCACTACATGTCACAAAGCAAGCACCCAGTCAAGTGAAGTCATAGCTTGTCTTGGAGATTTGCAGCCAGCTTTGAAAGTTAGCAAGCAGTTAGCTCAAGGTTAGCTCAAATGTCAGGCCTTTTTTGGATTTATAACAAAGATGGAAGGAAAGACCTTGACATGAAACACAACCCTCAAGAAGCGCTGCACGAAAAAAAAATTAAAAACACTCAGAACACAGCGGGCCACACACGTCTCAGCAGCATTGGTAATGACTAAGCTAAAGAGACACCAGCATGGAGCTTTTTCTCCGAGCATCAAGTAAGTAAAGTTTGTTTTTGAAGTGCTTTTCACAGACATATAGTCACAAAGTGCTACACAATAAAATGGAATAAAAGGAAGTTGATAGATAAAAATTAATTTAAAAATACAAAAACAAGATAAAACACAAGATTAAAATAATTTAAAAATATCAGACTTACATTAAAAAGCAGTTGAAACTCAGTGGAAGCCCTCGTTAAACAAAAAAGTTGTCAGCTGCTTTTTTAAAAGTCCATAGAGTCAGCTAGATGTACCAGGAGTGGGAGTCTATTCCAAACACCGTCCATCACCACCCTCCCTGTGTGCAAAGATGTGTCTCTGCGGAAAATGAAGCCCAGAGAATAATTTACTATATAAGATGTAAACAGTTTTACTTTGGGACATTTGAGGTCGAATAAAGTGAAACAATTTGAAATATATGGGACCACAGTACTCGATTATCACAATATCGTGATTATCATTGAATCGTGATAGGATCGAATCATGATCCAAGAATCGAACTGTGAGGTCCCTTGCGATTCCCACCCCTATAAATTAAGTTTGTAACGGACAGGTTGACCTTGGTTAGACATCCAAACTCAGACCAGCTAATGTTAGCAGCCTAATCTATCTGAAAATATAGCAGGCTAATGTGCAAGAGCATTACATCCAAAATATAACAAAAAGGCCAGAATAACACTACTTATACAACAGTTAGTTCCAACTGAGCAATTTGATTGGACAATAGGAAATCCAGGGGTTACTATATTCCATAATGATTGCACTCCAATGTCACTAGATATGCATCACTCAGCTTCAAAGGTGTTCATGTAACCGTTATTTACTAACAGTAATTTACTATCAACTCTGAAAATTGCAGTACTGTTTTGGATACCTTAATTTCACCAGTGAGGCACTGTTTGACAAGAAATTATACGTCTGTGACCCAGAAGTCCCACACTTTTGAAAAAAAAAAAAAAAAAAAAGATTCCGTCTGCCCTTGTATAAACATCATTAAGCTAGTTTGCCTCTGTTTAGGAAAATAGGCAGTGCTAGAGTTTGATTTATTGTCTCAATTAACATATCACAATATCTTTGTGGTGATGGACACTTTGTTTCATATGAAAATGCAAAGAAAAGTGAGCAAAGTGTGCTAAATCGCTAGCATGCTAGCCCTCATGGATCGTCACCTTATCGAGGTGGGAGGTTTGCGTGCCCTAGTGATCTCAGGAGTTATGTTGTCTGGGGCAATTTGCCTCTGGTAGGGTTACCCAAGATAATCTGGTCCTGGGTGAAGGGCCAGACTAAGAACGATTCAACAGACTTCCATTATGAATGTAAGAGCAAGGATTCAGTGTACTCCGCTTGGTATGGGGTTGCCGGGGCCCCATACTGAAGCCAGGCCTGGGGGAGGGGCTCGATGGCTAGCGCCTGGTGGCCGGGTTTCTGCCCATGGGACCTGGCCGGGCTCAGCCTGAAGGAGTTACATGGGTTCGCCCTCCAGTGGGATCACTACCTGTAGGAGGGACCATGGGGGTCCAGTGCTATGTGGATCAGGTGGCGGTTGAAGGCAGAGACCTTGGCGGTCTGATTCCAGGCTTCCTAAACTGGCTTTTTGGATGGGGAATGTCACCTCTCTGGTGGGGAAGTTGCCTGAGCTAGTGCTAGGAGCTAGGTTGAGAGACACCGGCTAGATATAGTGGGCCTCACCTCACCACACAGCTCTGGTTCCGGAACCAGTCTCCTGGAGAGGGGCTGGAGCTTGGCCTATTCCAGAGTTGCCCCGGGCGAGAGTCAGTGAGCAGGGGTGGGTATTTTTGTATCCCCCCACCTTGCTGCCTCGATATTGGAGTTTTTCCCGGTGGACGCAAGGGTTGTTTCCCTGTGCCTTCAGGTTGGGAAACAGGTCCTGTCCATCATTTGTGCCTATGCACCAAATGATGGCTCTGAGTACCCACCCATTTTAGAGTCTCTGACACTCAGGTAAAGAGAGTTGCAGAGCTGTCAACTGATCATCACCTGGTGGTGAGTTGGATCTGATGGCAGGGGAGGATGCCATTCAGACCTGGTTGACCCAAACATACAGTTAGGGTGTGCTGGGTAAGTCTGGCTGAGGCCCTTGTCCAGGAGATCTTCAACTCCCATCTCCGGAAGAACTCCAACCACATTCCGAGGGAGTTTGGAGACATGGAGTATGAATGGGCTATGTTCTCCACCTCCATTGTTGAAGCAGCTGCCCAGAGCTGTGGCCACAAGGTCGTTGGTGCATCTTGTGGTGGCAACCTCCAAACCAAATGGTGGACACCAGTAGTGAGCGGGGCCATCAAGCTGAAGAAAGAGTCCTATCAAGCTTGGTTGGCTTGTGGGACTCCCGAAGCAGCTGAGGTGTACTGGTAGACCAAACGGAATGCAGCTCGAGTGGTTGCTGAAGCAAAAACTCGGGTGTGGGAAGAGTTTGGTGAAGCCATGGAACAAGACTTTTGGTCGACCTCGAAGAGCTTCTGGCAAACTGTCCAGCAACTCAGGAGGGGGAAGTAGCTCCCTGCCCACACTGTGTATGGTGCGGATGGGGCGCTGCTGACTTCAACTGGGGATATCATCCGGCGGTGGAAGGAATACTTCGAGGATCTCCTCAATCCCACGGACATGGGTTCTACAGGAGAAGCAGGGCTTGTGGAGGGGGACGACTCACTCAACAAAGGGGCTGAGGTCGCCGAAGTGGTTAAAAAACTTTTTGGTGGCCAGGCCCCAGGGGTGGACAAGATTTACCCTGAGTACCTCAAGGCCCCGATGTTGTAGGGCCGTCAGGGTTGAAACGCCTCTGCAACACTGCGCGGAGGTCAGGAAAAGTGCCTTTGGCATGGCAAACCGGAGTGGTGGTTCCTCCCTTCAAGAAGGGGGACTGGAGGGTGTGTTCCAACTTTCGAGGGATCACACTCCTCAGCCTCCCTGGGAAGGTCTATGCCAAGGTACTGGAGAGGAGAGTCCGGCCGTTGGTCAAACCTCAAATTCAGGAGGAGCAATGTGGTTTTCAGCCTGGCCATGGCACATCAGATCAGCTCTTTACCCTCTCAAGAATCCTCGAGGGTTTGTGGGAGTTTGCTCAGCCAGTTTACATGTGTTGTGTGGACTTAGAGAAGGCATTCAACCGCGTCCCTCGTGATTTTTTGTGGTGGGTGCTTCGGAAGTATGGGGTATCGGGCTTGTTGTTACGAGCTCTCTGGTCTCTATACGACCATTGTGAGAGTTTGGTTCATATTGCCAACACTCAGTCGGACTCATTCCCAGGGAGAGATGGACTCCGCCAGGGCTGCCCTCTGTCACCAATCCTGTTCATAATTTTTATGGATAGGATTTCTAGGTGCAGCCAGGGAATGGAGGGTGTCATGTCTGGTGACCACAGGATCTCATCTCTGCTGTTTGCAGATGATGTTGTCCTATTGGCTTCATCCAGCAAATGACCTACAGGTCTTACTGGGATGGTTTGCTGCTGAGTGTGAAGCAGCTGGGATGAGAATCAGCACCTTTAAGTCCGAGTCCATGGTCCTCAGCCGGCAAAAGGTGGATTGTCCCCTCTGGGTTGGGGACAAGCTCCTGCCCCAAGTGGAGGAGTTTAAGTATCTTGGGGTCTTATTCACGAGTGAGGGGAGAATGGAGCGAGAGATCAACAGACGGATTGGCGCAGCCTCTGCAGTGATGTGGACGTTGTACCAGTCTGTCGTGGTGAAGAGGGAGGTGAGCTCTAAGGCAAAGCTGTCGATTTACCGGTCAATCGACTGCACATTCCTACCCTCACCTATGGTCATGAGCTTTGGGTAATGACCGAAAGAATGAGATCACGAATACAAGCGGCTGAAATGAGCTTTCTCTGTAGGATTGCTGGACTCACCATTAGAGATAGGGTGAGGAGCTCAGTCATCTGGGAGAGGCTCAGAGTAGAACCACTACTCCTCCACATTGAAAGGAGTTAGTTGAGGTGGTTTGGGCATCTGATCAGGATGCCTCTTGGACGCCTTCCACTTGAGGTGTTTAGGGCATGTCTCACTGGGAGGAGACCCCCGTGCAAACCCAGGACTTGCTGGGGAGACTATGTCTCCCAGCTGGTCTGGGAACGTGTTGGTATCTTCTCTGAAGAGCTGGAGCAGGTGGCTGGGGAGAGGGAAGTCTGGGCTTCTCTGCTTGAACTGCTGCTTCTGCAACCCAAACCTCCAGAAAAGTGGTAGAAGATGGATGGATTGCTGTCATTTAATAAACTGTGCTTGCGGAACTGTTGTATAAAAGCAATATTACACTCGATGTTACAGTTGTCATGGTGCGGCCCTCGTGGACCGCAATGAGACACTACAGGCGACCAGTGAGGTTGCGTATTTATTTAACAAGGACAAAAGGTACAAAATAATGAGCCTCGTGAACACTTAACTCCAAATCCTCTTTTCCATAAATACAACCAATGTGAAATATATACAATTTACCACATTTAAGACCCCAAGTAAACAATTAGCTATATTTTGTACATATCAACATTAACACCCATCCATCCCAACATACATACAGTCCATACATCAAAACCAGCCCAAACAACACAGATATACAGAGCACTGTCCCACCCACCAATCCATAGTGTCCCAAAGTGAGCATAGTGAATCGTACATATAAATACTACCCTTCTAACATATATTCTTTCAGCAAATAATGTTTATACCTATTTTTGAATTGATTTCTGTTTGTACATAGTTTCAGTTCCAGCTCCAGACTGTTCCACAAATCCACCCCACAGACAGATATGCACATACTTTTCTTAGTTATTCGTATCTTAGGCTTTGTAAAGTTTAAGTCTCCTCTCAAATTATAATCATTGTCTCTTTTTTTGAATATTTTTTATATATTAGTTGGGAGTTGATTATTAATTGCCCTGTACATGACTTGTGCTGTCTTAAATTTAACTAAATCCATGGACTTTATGACATGTGACTTTAAAAACAACGAATTGGTATGGTCTCTATATCCTACATTATTTATTATCCTTAT
This sequence comes from Pholidichthys leucotaenia, assembly GCA_020510985.1. Taxonomy (NCBI): domain Eukaryota; kingdom Metazoa; phylum Chordata; class Actinopteri; order Cichliformes; family Pholidichthyidae; genus Pholidichthys; species Pholidichthys leucotaenia. The sequence goes on from CM035846.1 coordinate 282,518,423, forward strand.
AGCTTTTTTTTGTAATGTGCGTATTGGCTGTAGGTTGGTCTTGTAGGTGTTTCCCCAGACACAGTACACAGTACTGTGTCTGGTACTGTAAAACACAGTTTCCCATTACACAGTAGTTAAGATAAGGTAGAAACAGTGAATTGTACAATAAGAACAATGATTTATAGTCCAAGATGTGTCTTGTCTTCCCCAGTATCCCTATACATTTTGCCAACTTGGCCCAGATGTGATTGATGTGAGGTTTCCAGCAGATTTTATTGTCTAGCGTCACCCCCAGAAACTTATTTTCCTGTACTGTTTGACAGTTTTTGTACTGTTGAACCACTGTGTTAACCTTTTCATTTCAGTTGTGACCACCTCTAAAACCTGCTGCAAATTCTCACCAGTGCAAAGGATATTTGTGTCATCCGCAAACAAAATAAATTTCAGAATTTTTGATACTTGGCAAATGTCATTTATATACAAGATAAAGAGTTTGGGTCCCAAAACTGACCCCTGGGGCACACCACAAGTGATGTCCATGAAGGGTGATTTGTGCTCACCAATTTGTACAAATTGTTGTCTGTTACTTAAATAACTTTCCACCCAAGTCAGTCTGACCCCTCTTATCCCATACCTTTCCAATTTCCTCAGTAGAATTCTGTGGTCAATGGTGTCAAAAGCTTTCATTAAATCTATAAATACTCCTACAGCAAACTTTTTTTTTATCTATACAACTAGTAATTTCTTTTATAAGTTCGATCAGTGCCAAAGATGTAGACTTATCTGCTCTAAAACCATACTGGCTGTCTGTAAGGAGGTTGTGTTTTTCAATGAAATCATCCAGTCTCTTAGTGAAGATTTTTTCAAGTATTTTGGAGAATTGTGAGAGTAAAGAGACCGGCCTGTAATTTGTGAAATGATGACTGTCTCTTGTTTTGTATACTGGTATTACTTTTGCTATTTTCATTTTGTTTGGAAATGTACCAGTTTGAAATGACAGGTTACAGATGTGGGTGAGTGGCTTAACAATTCCTTCAATTACTGTTTTCACTATTGTCATGTCAATTTCATTCCAGTCAGTTGATTTTTTGTTCTTAAATTTACTCAGTCTCGATAATTTCCTTTTCAGTAACTGCACCCAAAAAGATTGTGTTTGGATTTCTATCTTCTATTTCATTTACAGAACCACTGTTGTTTGTTTCTGGTGTCACTATTGATTTTGCTAATTGTGCCCTTCAGAGGTAAAGTGGGCTATCCCACAAAACCATTATTTTGAGAAAATGAGCTCTAAAGTTTATGTGATTTAAATATATTTTCATATTTAAGTCACACCTTGAAGGTAATTATAGGGGGTAACTTTTTAATGATATAGGCACACTGATTTTTTGAGAATATTTCAACTTTAGAGCTCATTTTCTCAAAATAATGGTTTTGTGGGATAGCCCACTTTACCTCTGAAGGGCACAATTCAGGACCAACGTTTACAAAAAATTTACTGAAACCACTAACCACATCCTCCATATTATTTATCAAATTGTCATTTTCAATAAAATATTCTGGATAATTAGCATTCTTAGGTCGGTTACTAATAATGCCATTGAGTACTTGCCATATTCCTCTTAAGTTATTTTTATTATCCTCTAATATTCTGTTGTAGCATTCTTTTGTACAAGTCCTCATTATATTAGTAAGCTTGTTTTTATATGTTTTATATTTCATCTCAGCCTCTTCCGTTCTGCACTTAATGAAATGTTTATATAATGTATTCTTCTTTTTACATGCATTTAGTAACCCCTTGGTGACCCAAGGAATATTTTTGTTTTGTTGTCTGTCACTGTATTGTTTTATAGGACAGTTTTTATTGTACAATGATTGAAATATTTGTAAAATATTATCATATGCTTCATTTATATCATTTTCATCACAAACTATCTTCCAGTCTTGTATTAATAATTCCTTTGCCAGTAAATACATCGATTCTTCAGTTCTTATTCTTTTATATTTAATATTTTTGGCATACTTTTTCTTGCTATAATCACATTGATAGACAACAAAAATCGGCAGATGGTCACTGATATCATTCAATAAAAGCCCACTCCTGATATTATTTTCCATAATGTTTGTGAACATGTTATCTATTAATGTGGCACTGTGTGACATGATTCTGCTAGGTCTGGTGATTGTTGGATGTAAGCCCATACTGTACATTGTGTTGATAAATTCTTCTGTCAAACTATGTTGTTTTGAATTCATAAGATCTATATTGAAATCCCCAAAGATGAACATAACTTTATGAGTTAGTTTTGCATACATTTTTTCCATCCAGTCCTTAAATAAGTCAATGTTTGATCCAGGTGTTCTATATACACAGCTCACTACTATATTCTTCACATTGTCCAGACAGATTTCTATTGTAATACATTCAAATAAATCATCCACAGTTACTGACAGATTTTCAACAACCTTGTATTGCAAGCACTTGTCAACATAGATTGCAACTCCTCCTCCTTTTTTCACTTTTTCTATTTATATAATTTAATTCATAGCCATCCATGGTAAAATCCACTCCTTTCTCTTCACTGAGCCACGTCTCTGATATTGTCACAATATTGAATGGCTCTTTAAACTGATGTAAATAATCTTTAATGTTATTAAAGTTGGCATAGAGACTTCTGCTGTTGAAGTGGATCATAGAAATATTGAAATCAGATGTGACCATTGTGTTAAACTGTTCATCCGTGTAGTAACTACAGTTATTATTGATGGAGCTAAATAAATTATTATCAGGGTCTATGTTATATTCTACGTCCTGTGGGTTGTGATCCGTATATTCAAAAACTTCCAGTTCCTGATGTTCCTGTTTGTTGATCTTTTGTTTCATGTTGTTAAATGTCCTGATGCAGATGAGTATAATCCTTCAGTGTCTTACAGTTATCATTTGTTGCTGTCGACTCCAGTTCATAATGTTCATTGATATTTATCCAGTTCCATAATATTTTGGATGTTAATGACCTTGGCTTCTTCAGGTGATGCATTTAATTTGATGTATATTTTACAGTTTGATGTCCAGGTGTTTTGAATCTTTTTCTGCTTTCTCATGTATCTTGCTTTCCTGGCTATTTCTGTGTTTTCTTTTGTAAGGTGCTTGTTTATATAGATGTTCATTCCTTTCAGTTTTCTACCTTGTTTTAGCAGCGCAGTCTTGTGTTTTCTATTGACAAACCTCATGATGACAGCCTGTTTGTCGCTGTTTTTCTTGAGCAGAGGGTAGCAGGCCTCACTGGTGTTATAGTCCAGCTGGATTCCTTTGGACTGCAGGAAGGCCGCCACTTGTTGCTCCGTGGATTTGTCTTCCAGCGTGTCGAGCCTCCCTCCGCTGTCCGCGGCCACTGCCCGAGCATATGATCAGGGTTTAATGTGGAGCCCAGTGATGATCACGTCGTTCACCCAGGTGTACTGCTCCAGGTCCGACACTCTGCTCTCCAGATACGCCAGCCTCTTGTCCTTCTCGGCGTTCTGGATCCGCAGTGCTTTCACCTCCTCGAGCAGGTCCAGGATGTTTTTTTGCTGCAGCTTAACAGCAGAAATCTCTTCAGCCAAGAAGTCGAGCGATCTTTTAATATCGTCCACCTCCTCAGTCTGCTGAGCTTTCTTGGGACCCATGATCCCGGACGATGTATGTTGACTAAACAGCTAATGAACAGCTGTTTAGCTAGCTGAATGGTGGGCCACTCTGCTCCGCTCTCGTTTACCAGTCCGTAGATGCCGTAGACGCCGCTATTGGCGTCTTAAGTCAGGCAGGGGTCGAAACTAAGATGTCCAGTCCATAATCCAAATTCAGTTCTCAAAAGCCAAAAAAAAGTAGTCAAAAACCGAGCACCAAAACACAGAAATCCACCGACTGACAGGATCTGACAGCAAGTTGACAGCAGGAACAATATTAAACAATGGAATAGAAATATGGGAAAAAAATTAAAATAACCTAAATAAGTGAAACATAAATAAAAACAAACAAAAAATAAATGAAAAAATTTTTTGGGCTACTGCTGTTTATACATTGCCATGTATGATCAAGACATGTGGCTTTATGTCATCAATAAGTGTTGTTTGTTTACAACAAGCACGGTCTTAGAGACGGCGCAATAGAGAACTACACAGAACTTCAACTTCATGGGCCTTACCATCTATTTTGAGTTGTTTTTTTCCTAATAGCACTCTCTAATATAGACGCTATGTTGTAAAATGACTGACAGTAAGAATGGTCACACCGATCATAGTCACATGAACGTAGCATAAACGTATGTGTTACATGACTAACCCAGTCAGAGTTGAAGCCGATCTCTTCAGTTCGGGAAAAACAACAGCAAAAAAGCAACATACTTTTAGGGTCAATCAGGACAAACTTTGAATTGTGAGTGACCCCAGCTCGCTGCTTCACTTTTTTCCAGCTGTACCCGCTGTGAGAGCATGAGCTCTGCCTTGCACGGGGAGCATGCAGAGGGACAGAAGTATCCGCAGTCCACTGAAAATGTTGGCAGATTATGTAAAAAAAAAAAAAAAAACACACACACACACACGCGTAAACTGTGACTTACAGCCAGAAAACTTCTTGTGGCTGTTTTTCTTATCGTACGGTAAAGCCGTGTGTCCACAGAGAACATAAAAATGCTCTGAACCTGTTTTCCTGAGCGCTTTACAGGCACTCATCAAAAAAGCTCTCTGCCCAGTATCCAAGCAACCACCTGACCGTCAGTAATATCCATAGATTCATAAGCATCATCATCTATTTAACCTAGTAGTAGCCTATGTAGTATATAAAGTTATCAAAGCATTTTTACTTCCCTGGGTAACTCCTTTTCTATTATGCTGTGCGTATTTCTGTTGGTTTGGGTCATCTACTGTGTCATGCTGCTGTTACACTGTAATTTCCCAGTTTGGGATAAATAAAGTACATCTATTTGTGACTCAAAGCATGCTGGGGATTTCACACATTTTGCTCTGAAACGCTTCACTCACTGGACTAAACCGCATCAAACTGGTAAGAAAATACACATCTCTCCAAGATTTTGCTGTTAAATATTGATCATGGTGAGAAAGGTGTGCAGCTGATGAGTGCTGCGGTGCTCGAAAGTTGAATTTTTTTCAATTTTCAGCACCATGAGCATTGACATTAAAATGTCAATCAATAAATTTCAATGAATCGTCCATAGTGGGGATAATGAAACAAATTCATGGCTCTAATAGAAGCTGTAACAAAAAGCCTAAAGAAAAATAAAAGATATAAAGGATAAACTCATACAGAGGAAACACTGAAATCCTCCTTTAAAATAGAGATAATTGTCTGTTGAGATTTTCTGCCACACCTCTGCAAGATGCACCACTTTGCTCCCATTAGCCTCTTCTCCATCGCTTTTCTTCTTCCTTATCTCTAGTCTTCCACATCCTTCTCTCCTTTACTCTCTCATTCCAATTAATGATCTTCCTCTTTTAGGCATCTGCTGTTCCCATAGAAACAGTTCTCTGTAGTCGATACTGGTTGTCTAGGCAACAGTGAACTGAGCAGGACATTCATGGTGTGTGTGTGTGTGTGTGTGTGTGTGTGTGTGTGTGTGTGTGTGTGTGTGTGTGTAGGGGATGGGGGTTTCATAGTGCCTTCATATGCTTCATGTTTACCTGATTTGAGTTTGCTCCACACTGTATTTTTCAGCTATTTCAAGTTTTTATGACGTTTTAAAATTTTCTCAACTTTGTGCGAATCTTTAAAAGGAAAAACAACTTTCATTTAAACGATAATCAGCAAAGCTCTACTCATATACGTTGCCTCTTACAAAAACAGCATGAGCTGGAGATTCATACCACAAATCTCTCTATTTATAGCTTGTTTGCAAACAAGCACACACAAACACACAACAGAAGGGTAGTTCATATAGATTATAACCTTAATCCCACAGAATAAATTGTATAGGTTGTAGAAAGAGTGAGAGAGAGAGTGCATGTGTGTATTAATGCATATCATATGTGTATTAAACCATTACAGCACATTAGGAGATTAATTACTGCTGCTGCAGTCAGCCCATGTGAGCACATTGCTGGACATGACACAGCCAGGCAGACACGTCAGTGCTGAAAGTCCTGAAGCACTGTGGGAGTGCATGTATGTGTTTGTACTTGTGTGCGTATCACTGTGTGAGATTGTATGTGGGATAAAGGCTTTTTGCGATAAAGTGAACAAAGGAATTTTATATCTGGTTCAGGGGATTTTCCCTGTTCACAGCTGGGACACACCAGAAGTCTGGATTTGGAGAATTGCGAGTGTGAGGTGTGCGATGCTCATGGGATTAAAGATGAAAACAGGATGGGAAAAACTAATGCAAACAAAAAGGAATTGGGCAGGAAAATTTTCTAGGTTGTGATGACATATGTACATCACAACCAAAAATGTTTTAGCACTTGTAGGCCCTGTTTCTCAGATAACTTGTCTTCCTTTGAATCACAGAAATTTTGAATTTGTACAATTCAGCTGTACTTTGTTTTGCCAACTCATTACAACAGGTTCATAATTATAACAGCACAGTACAAACATATACAGTATTGTAAACTTTTTCAGAGGCTATTTTGAAGAAAGCCTGTGTGGAATATGTTATGTCTATAATCCGTAACCCATTGACGAGGCTGGAGGTGCAATAGAACTCAACTTTATTTTGTAAACTCACAGACACAAGGTGCTCCTATACAGGCAGAGGTGTCTTTTATATCCAGGGTGGTGGCGGAACCAGAAAGGTGGAGCCACCACCCTCATCACATAATAATATAATATTTTAATATATAACATTTCCCCGCTGTAGAAAAGTCCAAAACACATACACGCTAATTACGCCCTCCCAAAATTTAGTACCCAAGTCACACTCTATTAATAAACAAATAAAATAAGCCTATTCATGCACACACCAAAAAAACTAAAACTAGAGAGGGACAGGTGGACTGCCATCCCACCTCCACATGGCCAGACGGATTATTCTGCCGTCTTTGAGGTTAAAGAGTCCATTAAATAAAATAATGCCATGTTCCTACTATAAAACCAAAACAATCCTGTGAACTTATATACGCCCGAAGAGAAATTTCAGCACAACAAACACACACAACCAATTGACATGCACCTTCATACACCACTATAACATCCCCAACAATACCACCCCAACCCGGGCAAACCCACAGTAATGCACACCCCTACACATGGTGAAACACACATTACATGGGTATTTTTTTTTCACATGGGCACCTGTTATAGCAGATCAACATGAGAAATATGTCAACAACATAGCCTGGGCAATTATACATTTAACCCAATCCATCGCCTCTTGGTATCGTACAGTCTCAATAGACAAGCCACCCCCTGGGGGACTCGTCTAGCGAGTCCCGCCCAGAGCTCCTTCGTTTTTTTGTCCCTGGAGAACAGGCACGTCGAGGCCCCGACACTTCCTTCTCCTTAGTAACGCGCCGCAGCTCACTGGGGCGTCTCCATGAGTCATCTGACAGCCGAAGGTATCCGTCCTCCTGAACAGCCACCACCTTCAGCCGCCCCGGTCATCATGTCGCTTCCTCTTCCCCTAGGCACCTCTCAGTCGAGACTTCTTCCTGGGTCGAACCATGTCACCGACTCTTAGGGAAGCTCTCCTGGACTTCCCAAGTCCACAACGTCTTCCACAGGCTTCCTCACTGGGCAGCGCCACTCCGGCGACCCTCCGTGAAGCCCGACTCAGCCTACAGTGTTCCTGTGTGGCACACCGATTACCCATGCTAGCCGGTTCTGCCCCACTCTCTTTCATTTTAAACATTGGCATAGCCATTCCAGCACAGTGCTTCTCGGTGTCTCCAGGCCGAATACCAGAAGTAGAGGGGGTAGTTTTCACAGCCTCACCCGCCATTATGGGTGTTCCACCATGCCGCTCAGTTTCCTCACCTAGGGTAACGTGAGCCCTGGTACCGGAACCCTCCCCTGATGGCCCTGGGTGGAAATTGTCCTGTCCATCTCCCAGAATACTAGGCCAAGTGTCATCCCAAACCGCATCATCGACCACTCACGGAACCAGCCGTTCCCACAAACCATGGCCTGACCATTCCTCTCCGCTGCTGCTGGTGATTGAGAAGCCCAGTCCATAAAACAGATCGCAGCCCATCACATTTGACCCACACTCAGTCACCACGAACTGAATATTGGACATCACCGCTGTCTTGTATCTCGCTGTCAGCTACAGCGAACCCACGATGGACAGCCTATTACCGCCCTACCCACAAAATGGCATTGACAAACTTCTCACATGATGGTAGGGGAAATAACTCTTCACAGTAGACCAGTTCAACACGGACCTCACTATGCCCGTGTCCACCAACAATGGCACATCCTCATCGTCCAACGTAACAGTCAAATATGTACGGCCTTCTGTGCTTGGTGATAGTGTGTGAATAACCATAGGAGTTGAGGCAGGGGAATCCATTTCACGTTGTTGCTCCTCTCGTTCAAACCTCTTACAGGTCCTGGCAAAATGATGTAGGAGTCCACATTTGCCACATCGTTTGCCTTTTGCCGGACACTCTCTCCCCTTGTACCGGTGCTTGGTAGACCCGTAGCCAAAACATCGTGGCGACCCCGAGGCGGACCTAATTTTAATAGCGGTAGCGTATTCTTCTTTGTCTTCCACGCTATCATCGCTATCCGGGTCTACAGTCTGCGCTGCTGATTGTGAGTTGGGTTGTCCCAACGCTGTTCTCTCACCAAGGTCCCTTGACAGTTTATCTGCTGCTTCAAACTGCTGGGCTATCTCCACCGCTTTGGTCAACGTCAACTCACCGGAATGCATAAGGAGTCTTACCCCCAGCCAGTTGGGGCAGGTCAGCAACATACCGCTGCACCAACTCTCCAGTCCGCTGGTGGTGTTGTCGGAACTGGATCCTCCAAACTATGACGTTTTATGGAGTGCGAAAGTAGCATGCGATTAGCCCAACCACATCCTCAAAACTGTCGCTCACTCCTAGTGTATTCGGAATGCACTGTCCCTCCATGCCAAGATTATGGACTAAAATTGCTCACACACACAATTTCTCCAACTCACCGAGGTTCAATGCCACCAGATAATTCTCAAATGCGGCAAACCACCTCTCCCACGGCACCGGTGGCTTGCCAGGAAGCTCCAGAAATGGCTGAATGCCTGAAATGCCTTTATCCATACTTTTATCCTCGGTGCCAAATGTTATGTCCATAATCCGTAACCCAATGACGAGGCTGGAGGTGCAATAGAACTCAACTTTATTGTGTAAACTCACAGACACAAGGCGCTCCTATACAGACAGAGGCAAAGGTCAAAAAGAGACTGCGTCTCTTCCTCCTTGGTCTTTTATACCCAGGGTGGTGGCGGAACCGGAAAGGTGGAGCCACCACCCTCATCACACAATAATATAATATTTTAATATTTTAATATGTAACAGAATATGGTACTACAACAATTAAACCCTGTGTTACTTTGCCCAAAGCACTTCACAGACATTAACACCTCTAGGAACTGTCAACATGTGGAAAAAATGAATAAAAGAGGCACTTTAAGCCCCTTTCCAACTGCAGAAAAAAAAACTGGAAAACCCTCCAAATAGGTGCTGAGCGATTAACCGAAATAAAAATTGAAACCAACATTCAGGGTGTAAAGCTGACGTAACCTTGCTCATGACGTTTTTTTTTGTTGTTGTTTTTTGTTTTGGGGTGGGGGTTCCCCTCTCCCTGTTGTGTGCTTGTGTATAGAGAGCTTTTTATGTAGTCCCCTTTAAGACATGTCCATGGCGTCCCGGCACCAGCCGTCAACGGAGAAGGATGACAAATGGAAAAGCTAAGGCTGTATTTCAGAACCTGATAAGAGAATTAGGGGCAGATTTACTAATGTGCTGCGCCATTGCAAAACCCTGTTTTGGCGTTAAAAAACTACTGTCGAGATTTACTAAAGGGCGCAGGGCAAAATTAGCGGTGGAAAGGCATGGACTATGTTAATTTTGCACCTGGCTTCACTGCATATGTATTTGTGGGAATTGGCATGTCAAAGTGCAAATTTGAGGGAGGGGAGTATTTAAATGACTGGCGCAAGGTGATTTATTAAGGTTTGCGGTTATCAATCTTCTGCTAAATGTGCCAGGATTTAATGCCTGACATAATATCGATCGTTAGTGCCAGGAGGAGACATTGGAGAAAACCAAGGGCGCATGACAGAAGAGAAGCTATTCTCTGTGCATGACTTTATTTGGCATGACAGAAGAACGGATTATAATGAATATCAACGGTCTCACAGAGATCGGTGTCATGCTGAACTGGACATCAGCCAGCAGTATTTTTTTTAAATTTCATTTGGTTCTACTGTATAGCCTACAACATAAATCTGTATCCATAAAATAGGATACAATAGGAGCCCTTCCAACCTGCAGTGTCAGCCGATAGTGACTTTTTTTTCTCCTTTCTGTAGAGGTTCAGACTCAGACTCTGGAGTTTTCTTATCAGCTCTCCCTTGCTCTTGAAGCAAAATCTTCCACATTGCCAATTTTCTTAGTTTTTTCTTTATCCATATTTCTATATTTACAGTATTTCTTTTTGCTGTGCATAAAATGGTAATTGTTCCCTCTTCTCTCTATTTCTCTCTCCAAGTTCAGGATACACAACATAGGAGGAAAACAACAATGAGATTATTAACAAAAAGAGCGCACAGATCCATAGAAACGTCCCCTGAAACTGCAACACCATAACTCAATGGCATTTATAAAAAGTTGTGGGGCCTGGGGGCTGGCGTTGGCCCTGCTGGGGGGCGGGGATTGACCGGTCTGGGGGCATTGGCCCACCACACCGGCCGCTTGGCAGCCCGGCCTCCCTTGGTCGTCCCTCCTGGGGTGGATGCCTGGCTGTCCCGGGGCTTGTTGGCCTCGGGACATTTGTGCTTTGTGGGGGTTGGTGGTGTTGTCCTGCTTGCTCGGGGTTTGGGGGGGGTGCTGTGACCAGCCACCCTCTTCGTATGTTTTCTGACAAACCATTCCCATGCACACACTTATTTTGCACACGCTCTCATACACATGCACACATATGTACACATATATGTCTCTCCTTTGACAGGTGCTGATACCAGACTCGTGTTGAGACCTCTTCAGTGGAAGAAACAGGCTGTCTTCTGTTTGTTTTAGTTGTTAGTTTGTTTGTCTCTTTCTCTCCCTTTCCCCCCCCCCCCATTCCCCCCTTGTCAGGTCCTTCATTTCATGGGTGGAACAATTTAAATAAAGTACCACCGGAGTGGTGGCTCAGTTGGTAGAGCATCCACCCCACACCTGACAGCCCCTGCCTCTCAGGCAGGGGCTCTCAGGTGCCGGCCGGGTCATGCCGAAGATCATGTAAAAGTGGAACTTCCTGCCGTCCGGCTTGGTGCTCAGCAATAATGGAATGGAGGAGGGAAATCTGTGGCGGTGCCTTGCATGGCAGCAGCCCTTCTGATTCTACACATGGGGTGTGTGTGATTGACACTGTAGATAGGATAAAGCACAATTTCGTTCTACTGTACATGTATGGTTGAATGACAATAAAGGGTGATTTAATTTAAAAGTTATTATAGGAGGAGTTTATAACAATGTACAGGACATATATATGTGCTGTATAAAGCTCCTTTTGGCAAAGTAAATCTGCTTGGCACGATAAGGGAAGCATATTTCTGTTCTGCTCACCTAGCTGCCTGACAGAACAAGGGGGAAAAAAGTTGTGATCTGGGAGACCTGTAGAGTTTGTTAAAACAAAGTTATTCACATAATAAAACCCAAGAGTCTCCATCAGACCATCTTGATGGTGCTAGTGTTAAAAAAAATAAACACATGGGAAAAGCTACACAGTTTAAATACATCATCCAGAATGTTTACATGTTTCTCTTTTTTTTGGGGGGGGGGGTATTTTTGTAGAAGGGCCATCTGCTGATGTGAGCGGCCACTGTATGTATGACTGAATACGTGTGTCGAATCTCTCCACAGCTGTGTGAAAATCTCTGGAGTGCTGGGAGGCCCCCGGCTCAGCAGTCCATCCCATAAGACACACACACACACACAGACAGACAGACAGACAGATAGACAGACACACACACACTCACACTCTCACACACACACACACACACACACACACACACACACACACACATTAATGTGAAACCGTGTAAGTAGTGCAAGAAACAAACATGCCCATGACCATGCTCCATAAGCATGCACAGATGCACTCTTTGATCCCAGACTCACATCTTGGCACATGCGCAACCGGCACTGCTATCACCCACGCTCCCTCTCCCTCACGTGTGCTCCACTGCTCTACTTTCCCACTGTAGGAGGTGGAGAACAGGGGGCTCATTGGGCCAACTCCCGCACACACAGGCACACTGATAACAACCCACAGAAAGAGGGGTAAACAGAAGACGTATGCAGACAAGCATGCAACCGTGTGCAAATTCCAAAACAAAAATGTGCACAAATACGCAGGTCGAGGTGAACAATCACACATGTACAATTAGTAAGGCACACATGCAGTAGAAGGTGTAGGGGAAAGGGTGCCGTGACAAACACACAATCATACAAGCGGTGAGGGTGAACATATATATTTTATAAATATATACAATTTACTGAGTGAGACAGTCCATCACAGTTTATATCCCTGTACCTACATGTTTTCTATGTGTAGGAGCTAAAGGTAGAGAAGTGACAAAGTGATATGAAGAAACTGTAATGAGCACCAGGTAGGGTAGTTCAATGATACTTCTAATCTGGAGACTATGTATGAAGAACGGTGTGGAAATTGCAGTTATTTCTCTAGCTTGTTTTTAAACTACGCCTTTAATACAAATGTGGAGCAGGGGGAGACACAAAAGGTAGAGTGTGAAAAGAAATGAGAAAAATAGTGTTTTGGGATAATCCACTTTATCTCAGTACAAAAGGTTCAAACCGCAATGACAAGATGCCAACATCAAACACACACACACACACACACACACACATGCGTGCGTGCGCACGCGCGCGCGCACACACACACAGAGTGAATTGTTCAACATCATCCGAGCACATGAGAACCATGGAAAGCATTTACCAGACAACGCAACAGAAGAGGGCTTATGGATGTCTGCTTTAATACGAATGTTCCCCGGGGCTGATTCCCCGCAGGCATTCATGATTCTCAGTATCAGAGCAGGAGAGAACTCTCCGCAGCAGGAGCATGAACAGCCAATCAATCTGTCAATGAGCACCTCTCTGGCTCTCTTTTAAACCAGCTCAATGAGGGGTACACAGTCACTGACACACACTGACCACTTCATTAGGTACACCAGTTCAACGGCTCATTGACAAAAATATCCAATCAACCAATCACGTGGCACCAATCCAATGAATTTAGGAGGTCACTACAATCTGCCAAAGTTCATACTGATTTTGAACATGGCCTAGTTGTTTGCTCCAGAGGAGATTTTAATCCATCCATCCATCTTCTTCCACTTAATCCTTTTCGGGTCGCGGGGGGGCTGGAGCCTATCCCAGCATCTTTGGGCGAGAGGCAGGGTCCACCCTGGACAGATCGCCAGTCCATCGCAGGGCCAACACAGAGAGACAGACAACCATTCACTCTCACAGTCATACCTAAGGACAATTTAGAATCCCCAGTTTGATGCCAATTAACCTAACTTGCATGTTTTTAGCATGTGGGAGGAAACCGGAGAAATCCCAGAGTAAACCCACGCAGACACGGGGAGAACATACAAACTCCACACAGATCACTGTTGGTCGGGGGCTGGGATCGAACCCAGGGTCCCCCGGCCAAGGGTGAGTTGCTGTGCTGCTGCAGTGCTAACCACTCCGCCACCGCGCTGCATGTTAGGAACTGTGAGATGATGAAAAGGAAAATTTTCAAAATTTATTTCACTTGTGTACAATTTCATTTTTGAAAGTCAAGTTTTCAAGAAATAAAAAAGCAGGTACTAACCTAAGCCTACTTTTTTCATTTAACAGTATTTTATTGCAAATCAGTTATAATTTTTTTCAAAATATAACCCCCAAAACATCAACACACTGTACTCTGCTTTCAAGCTTATCTCAGCATTTTTTGCAGTGCAGTGGACGTTTTTCCTCCTGAGATTACTGTGTTTTTAGTGTGTTTTTGTACTGAACTGAGAACCAAATGCAAATCAAAAATCGATTTTGAATCAAACCATGACACCCCCCCCAAAAAAAAAATCAGAATAGAACTGAATCGTGTGATGTCTAAAGATTCACAGCCCTTATCAAACATTTTTTATACTATGTTACAGAACTGAATAACATGACCTTGACTTACCAATTCTAAACAGAAATGCAAAAAAAAAACCTTTCAACTTTTTCCTTCATCAATCTGCAATTTTTTTCTGGTAGATTTGCAACTTTTTTCTCATAAATTTGTGACTGTTTTTTCTCATAAATTTGTAATTGTTTTTCCTGTAATTTTTCAACTTTTTTTTCCTCAGAGATTTGCAACTTTTTTCTCAAAATTTTGTCTTTTTTCTTATAAATTTGCAACTTTTTTCTCGTGCTCACTCTCTTGCATTTAAATAAAGCAATGAGGTTGAGTACAAAGCTGCAAAGTGTGGACTGAGGAAGGCTATAACAACAGCCAAGAGGCAGTACAGAGAAAAGCTGGACAGCCTCTACCACTCCTGACCCGGGGCGCATGTGGCAAGGCCTGCAGCACATCATAGACTACAAGAGGATCAACAGCAACACCACTAGCTCCACAGACAGCATGCCGGATGATCTCAACTCTTATACACCCGCTTTGAGACCTCCAGCTACAGTGCAGACAGGACACCCACACACACACACACACACACACACACCCTCCACTAAGAGTCTCACCAGGCCAGGTAAACAAAGCACTGAGGAATATCAACCCCCGCAAGGCAGCAGGACCAGACAACATCCCTGGGCGGGCCATCAGAGCATGCGTTGCTGAGCTGACTGACGTTCTCACATCCATCTTCAACCTCTCCCTCAACCAGAACATAGTCCCCTCCTGGTTCAAAACCACAACCATCATCCCCCTCCCCAAAAAGAGCCCACCGACCTGTCTGAATGATTACAGGCCGGTAGCACTGACTCCAATCATCATGAAGTGCTTCGAGAGAGTGGTGCTGCTCCACATTCAGGACAGCATACCGGATACCCTGGACCCCCTGCAGCACGCCTACCGGCCCAACAAGTCCACCTCAGATGCCATTGCTGCAGCACTCCATTTTTCTCTCTCCCACCTGGAAGATAAAGACTCCTACATCAGGATGCTCTTTGTCGACTACAGCGCTGCCTTCAACACGGTCATCACCCACAAACTCACCGACAAACTGTCTTCACTTGGTCTGCACCCCACCCTCTGTGACTGGCTACTGGACTTTCTGACTGGCAGGCCCCAGTCTGTCAGGATGGGTAACAGGACCTCAGCAAGCATCATCACAAATACAGGTGTCCCACAGGGTTGTGTTCTCAGCCCCATCCTCTACAGCCTCTTCACCAATGACTGTGTTGCCTCCCACAAGGACAATATCATCTTAAAGTTCGCGAATGACACAGCAGTGATAGGACGCATCACTGGTGGTGATGAAGCATCCTGCAGGAGGGAGGTAGCCAGCCTGGTGTCATGGTGTAAGGACAACAACCTCACCCTCAACACGGACAAGACGAAGGAGATGATAGTGGACATGAGGAAGGGGAGGGGGAGACCCCATCGGCCGCTGTTCATCCGGGAGCTTGAGGTGGAGAGGATGAGCAGCTTTAAACACCTGGGCATCCACATCAGCGAGGACCTTACGTGGGCACTTAACACCACAGAGCCAGTTAAGAGAGTTCAGCAGCGGCTATACTTTCTGAGGAGGCTGAGGAAGTATGGCATATCCCCCAAGATCCCCAACAATTTCTACAGCTACATCATCGAGAGCATCTTGACCAACTGCATCACTGAGTGGTAGGGCAGCACCACTGCCCTGGACCGCAAACACCTGCAGAGAGTGGTGAAGAGAGCAGAGATCACCAGGACTCCACTCCCCTCTCTGTAGAGCATCTACCACCGCAGAGTCCAAAAGGAGAGTTGCCGCCATCCTCCAGGACCCCACCCACCCCCAGCGCAGAATGTTCACACTTCTACCATCAGGCCGGAGGTACAGAGGTGTGAAATGCAGGTCGTCCAAACTAAAAAACTCCTTCTTTCCCACTCCCATCAGATTCCTGAATAAATAACTCCGGACACAGCTTTGCAAATAGGAATTCACACACTGGTTGCTAAATGTGCACATTGCTCACTTGCACAGTGTACCCCATCTCATGTCCATATCATCTCTACTGCTAAATTATCATTGTATAGTCTACTGGGTATTGTCATTACAGAGAAATTCTCACACTGGGTGCTAATTTATACATTGCTCATTTGCACATTGTACATAGGCTTATGCCATCTCAGGTTCATATCATCTCTGATATTAATATACCATTGTCCATTATAGTCACCCAGTGAATTTTCAATTTTCATTCTTCTTGTTTCCTCTAGTTTTACTGCTTTAACTGTCCTAATTGCCAAATGTGTGCTATTAGTATTCATTAGTATTAATACTTAGTATTAAGGTGTGTTTAAGGTGTCCTAATTGCCTAATGGGTGTTATTAGTGTGTTATTAGTATTCATTAGTATTAGATGTGTTATTACCTTATTAGTATTGATGTGTATCTATTACCTTGACATTTGTTCAGAGAGCAGAGTAAGAATTTCACTGGTCAGGAAATGCTGCATTTCTTAACTGTGCACATGATAACAAAGCCTTTGAATCTTGAATCTTGAATCTTCTACAAATTTAACCTTACTCAAAAATACATATTTGTATAAAATACATAACTCAGTTGCTGTATGAGTGTGCTTCCATTTTAGGGACCTCTGGTAGTGGTAGTGGAGGTAGTAATAGTAGTGGCGTACTACAAATACCTGGGTGTCATGATCAGCAATGGACTGGACTGGAAATCTAACACCGATGCTGCGCACAAGAAAGGGATGAGCAGACTCTACTTTCTGAGAAAGCTGAGCTCCTTCAATGGGTGCAACAGGATGCTGGAGCTTTTCTACCAGGCCGTTGTTGCCAGCGCCATTGTCTTCGCTGCTGTCTGTTGGGGTAGCAGTATCAGAGCCAGCGACACCAACAGACTTGACAAGATTATCAAGGGGGCTGGCTCTGTAATTGGTCTCAGTCTGGAGACCTTTGAGAATGTGGTGGAGAGGAGGACACTAAACAAACTGTGATCCATCATGGACAATCCTGATCACCCCCTCCACCACACACTGGACAGACAGTGCAGCATTTTCTCTAGCAGACACCTACAGCTTTGCTGCCGAGCAGTTAGGTACAGGAAATCTTTCTTGCCACATGCCATTTCACTGTAAAATAACTCACTCTGATGTGGAATTCTGGTCATAACTATGCTGCCATACTGCACCTTACAGTCTAATTGGTACCTCACATTTCACCCTGCACCTGATAGTCTTGCATTGTAGAGTAAGTACGATTCATGTATCTATACGGGTCACCATCTATTCATCTACGATGTATATAAGTTATTTAGGCAGTTTTTACTTTCCTTTTATGCTGTGTGTGTTTCTGTCTTTTTGGTTGTCTACTGTCATGCTGCTGTTACACTCTAATTTCCCAGTTTGGGATCAATAAAGTACATCCATCCATCTACTGTATCTATCTATTTTGGGGGCATTTTAAGTACAGGTGACATAATTCCAGTTTGCTGCATTTCTTCTTCTTCTTCTTTTAGATTTGGTTGGCGGTTGGCAACTAACTTACACTGGTTGTACGGCTTACACCGTAATCTGCACGGAGACGTCAATGCTCCTCCTGGGTGAAGAACTCCGTGCTTGAGCCTTCCCCTTTCTTCTACCAGGGAGTTTTGCCTCCCTCATCTCAACAACCTTCTACTTATCGCCTGGGAGTCTCATCTCCCCAACTCTACCGTAATCATCTATTGGAAATTCTCCATTGCACCTGCTTTCTCCTCTCCTTCCCTGTGCACAGGTGGACCTACCTACGGGCGGACCTCCTTCTCCTCCTGGCGGCGGACCAGATCATACCTGTGAACTGTGGGCACCTCTCTTTCCCTCAAACTGGTGAGCCGGAGCATTCAGCATGCTTTTCCACTCACTCATCGTCACTGTAATTACCAGTACAAGCACCACGTCACGGCAGTGAGACTCTGGTACTAGCGCAGGACAGACACCTCTTCTGAGCCTAAACTACTCTTTGCATGCTGCAAGATCATCTCAGTATTCTTGCCATTCATCTGAAAACCAAAGAGCTAATCCACCTGTCTCTCTTCTCATTTCAGGGTTGCCAGACTCGTCCTGCTCTGTACACTCCGGTCCTCACAGCCCCACACACTGTCATACACTCTCTCTCTCTCTCTCTCTCTCTCTCTCTCTCTCTCTCTCTCTCTCTCTCTCTCTCTCGTGCGCATGCGTGGGCGTTTGTGGGAGCAGGGGTGTGGAGTGGTGTCGAGTGAGTACTTTAAACTTTGTATTTTCTAACTTTTTCTCTATCTTGTGTGTTTGAGGTGTGTGTGTTTAATATAGTGGGTTGAGTGTGGGTGTGCTGGGGTGTGAGTGTTGGAGTGAGTGTGTTGGGGAACGGTAGCTTCTGCTGCCGGTTTTTCCCGGCCGGCATCATGCCGGTGATTGATGGTGGTGTGGAGTTTGAGCGCTTAACCCGGCGTCATGGTGTGAGAATCCTCCCGACAGTTCCCTGTTCTGTGGAGGAGGCCAGCCTCGCTGTAGGACAGGTGGTTGGGCATGGCAGCATAAAATCAGCATCGAGGATGAACAGCGCAATTGTGATCTTTCTGGATTCGACTGAAAAAGCTGATCAGGTGGTGGCACAGGGAGTGGTCCTAGGTGACACTTTTACTCCCGTTTTACCGCTGGCGAATCCGTCTAGGAGGATCACCATCTCAAACGCTCCTCCTTTCGTTAAAAATGATCAGCTGATTAGAGAGTTGTCCCGTTTTGGCCAGGTTGTGTCCCCTATCAGAATGGTCTCTCTGGGTAGTAAATCACCCCTGCTGAAGCATGTTGTATGTCATAGGAGGCAGTGTTTCATGGTGTTGAAAGACAGCTCTGCTGAACTGAACGCGTCTTTTAATTTCAGGATTGACGGCTTTAGCTACTTGGTGAAACCATGAAGTGTTTTGCGTGTGGCGCAGAAGGCCATCTTATTAGGTCATGTCCTGAAAAGGCGAACACAAAGAGCACTGGCGGTAAGAAAGGTGACGCCGCTGTTTCTGGTGGTCCGGAGGGTAGCGCTACATGTGGTGTGGCGGATGCCGCTGCGGCGCCCGCTTCTGCTGGGGCGGTCGCGGCCGCGACTGCGGCCGCGTCCGCTTCTACTTCTGCGGGGGCGTCCGCGTCCGCGTCCGCTTGTGCTGGGGCGGCCGCGGCCGCCTCTGCTGGGGTGGCCGCGGCGGGCGCGGTAGTTGCCCCCCCAAACAGTGATGGTGGGGAATTTCTGTCTGGCGGCAGCTCTGATCATTGTGACGAGCCTGTCGCCCGGGGTAAACAGGTGGAGGGTGTAAGTAAAATGGTAAATGGCATTCACTTATATAGCGCTTTTATTCTCATCTCTTGATGACCAAAGCGCTTTACAGATCCTGCAATCCACCCATTCACACACACATTCACACACTGATGGTGGCATGCTGCCTAACATGGCGCTTCCAGACCCACCAGGAGCAATTGTAAAAGTAAAAGTAAAAGTGCAGTTAAACGAAGGAACGTGAATGAACAGACTTTGCAGGCGGGGGAGGAGCGGTTTGAGGCTGTAGCGGACACACAGAGCAAACACTGCATGACAAACGTTGCGTTTCATGAAGAAATGCAGGTATGTAGTTTTGTTGAAGAGGATCCTTTTAAAGCTGCACAAAAAAGGAAAAGTGCGGAAAACTTGCAGAGCTCTGCTAAATCTAGTAGGGTTGGGAATTTAGATTTACTGAATGAGAGCGCTTCTGACGAAAGTGGAGATGAGTCTGAACTGATGCAGACGCAGACGCAGGAGGAGCAAAGCTCCTATTGTTTTACTAAAATTAGGCAATTTCTCCAGGTGACTAAGGGGAGCAGAGCTGTGAAAGTGGAAAATTACTTTCCAGATCTGGAGTTATTCGTGGCATCAGCTCGCAAATTTATGAAACTGAATGATGGGAATGAGACTTTCACTGATCAGGAAATTTATCGTTTAAAGAAACTGGTTGCTAAACTGAAATTGCAAATTACTAACAGTCATGTTGACTCTTAGTTTGTTTCTTCCCTTTTATGCTATGTGTGTGTTTTTTTACTGTACCCTATTTTTATCCTTTTTAATGCCCCACCTTAGAATTGGCACTCTCAATATTAATGGGGCCAGGGATGATGTAAAAAGGGCCTCTTTATACAAGCTTTTTAATTTAAAGAAACTTGACGTGCTGATGGTCCAGGAGACTCACAGCACTGTGGACATTGAGAGCCATTGGAGAAAAGAGTGGGATGGCTGCATTTTTTTTAGCCACAAATCCAGTAGCAGTGGGGGGGTGGCTGTACTTTTCTCTAGGGGTTGTGTGCCTGTCTTTTATGAGGTAGAAGAGGTGGTGAGAGGTCATTTCCTCTTATTAAAGGTACAGTTTGAAAACGTGAACTTCGTTTTTATAAACGTGTATGTGCCAACACAGAGAGCAGAGAGGATCAGGGTCTTTGACGTGCTTTCGGATACGGTTAAGTCCTGTGATCCAAATAGTTTTTTATTTCTGGGGGGTGATTTTAACTGTACATTAAACCACAGACTAGACAGGAACCATCAGGAGCCTCACCCTGCTTCTGCCAATAGGCTGAGAGAACTGGTGAAAACACATGAAATGCCCGATGTGTGGAGATCACATCATGGGGACCAGAGGCAGTACACCTGGAGCCATGTCAAAGATAACCTTTTATCTATGGCTAGGTTAGACCGTTTTTATGGTTTTAAACATCAAATGAGTGTTTTTAAAAATAGTTGTATCTGTCCTGTTGGTTTCATTGATCACTGCCTGCTGTTTTGTTCTGTGTTTATTGAAAATGTAAAGTGTAAGAGTGCTTTTTGGCATTTTAACAATACACTTTTAAATGATGTGTTTTTTAAAGAGGTTTTTCATGATGTTTGGAAGTCACACAGGGAACAAAAACCCTCTTTTAGTTCTCTCCAATTGTGGTGGGATTTTGGTAAGGCCCAGATAAAACAACTCTGCCAACAGTACATTCAAAATGTCACTCGTAGCTTGACCCAATCCTTGAAAGCTCTGGAGACTGAGGTGGTAGAACTAGAGGAGTTGCTCAGTTCTACAGGAAAACAGGAGCACTTAGAGGCTCTCAAGTCAAAAAGGTCAGCCTTGGCTAGCTTGCTAGGGGTCACCGCACAGGGTGCTCTGGTCCGCTCACGCTACATGGATGTAGCTCTGATGGACTCGCCCTCGCAGTACTTTTTTGGACTGGAGGGGAAAAATGGACAGAGAAAGCTCATTCACTTCTTGTTGGGCGATGACGGGAGAACAATCTCCACAGCAGCAGAGATCAGGAAACACGCTGCTAGCTTTTACAGTGAATTGTTTAGAGCAGAGTGGAGGGAGGACACGTCACTGGGCCAGGTTTTCCTTGATGGTCTTCCAGTGCTCTCAGAGGACCTTGTTGCCGGCTTGGATGCTCCACTGTCTCTGTCTGAGCTGCATACGGCGCTAATGAGCCTCCAGAATGGAAAATCACCAGGCATAGATGGTCTCTCTGTGGACTTTTTTAAGGAATTCTGGCCCCTGCTTGGTCCAGACCTGCTGGAGGTTCTCCAAGATAGCTTGGAAAGGGGGACCCTACCCACGACCTGCAGGAGGGCCATCATCACACTGTTGCCGAAAAAGGGGGACCTCCAGAGCCTAAAGAACTGGAGGCCAGTCTCTCTGCTCTGCACAGACTACAAGATTCTCTCAAAAGCTCTGGCCCGAAGACTGAGAAAGGTGATGAGCGAGCTCATTCATGTAGACCAGACTTACTGTGTGCCTGGCAGGCTGATTAGTGACAACGTCACTTTAATTCGGGATATTTTGGAGGTCTCTGGTTCATTGGCGGTAGAAACTGGTTTGATTTCAATTGACCAGGAAAAGGCGTTTGATCGGGTTGAACACCAATATTTATGGACAGTTTTAACAGCTTTTGGGTTCAGCCCAGGCTTCATAGCCAGGATACGGGTCTTGTACAGTGACATTGAGAGTGTGCTGAAGATAAATGGGGGCCTGTCTGCCCCTTTAAAAGTCCAGAGGGGGGTTCGGCAGGGCTGCCCTCTCTCAGGGATGCTGTACTCCCTCGCCATAGAGCCTTTGCTTCACTGCCTGAGAAGGGATCTATCAGGAGTTACTTTTCCTGGCTGTGACACCACGTTCAAGCTGTCGGCCTATGCAGATGATGTAGTCATTCTGCTAAACAAGCAGAGTGACATTGACGTTCTGGTTAGGAGTGTCAATCTTTTTGGCCAACTTTCCTCTGCAAAGATAAACTGGGGAAAAAGCGAGGCTCTGATGGTGGGGGAGAAACTAGAAAATCAGCTTACGCTGCCGGGTGGGTTGATTTGGAAAAAAGGAGGTTTTAAGTATCTTGGTGTCTTTATTGGAAATCAGCAGTTTGAGCAAAAAAATTGGGATGGGGTCATAGAGAAGATTAACGGGAGACTAAACAAGTGGAAGTGGCTAATGCCAAGAATATCTTTTAGAGGAAGAGTGCTCATTTTAAATAATCTTGTTTCCTCATCCCTGTGGCACCGCCTCATGTGCATGGACCCCCCTGCTGGTTTGTTGTCCAAAATTCAGTCTGTTTTGGTGGACTTTTTTTGGGGGGGTGGACTCCACTGGGTTCCTCAAGCCCTGTTATTTCTTCCCAAAGAGGAGGGGGGGCAAGGAGTGATTCATTTAGCTAGTAGAGGTGCTGCTTTTAGACTGACTTTCATACAGAGACTGCTGACGGGCCCCCAGGACCTGGTATGGAGGCCTTTGGCCTGTGTTATTTTACAGAGAGTCCTTGGGCTTGGGCTAGACCTCCCTGTGTTTTTAATGGATTTTAAGAACTCTAATGCACTGTCTTTATCCAGTTTTTACCGCAGTCTCTTTTCAGTGTGGACTCTTTTTAAAAAACAAAGAGGGCCATGCGATTCCCTCTACTGGTTGTTGAGGGAGCCGCTGGTTTTTGGTGGTCGCCTTGGTGTCCTGCCGGGAGTTGGAAGGACCTTCCTTGATAGGCTGTGTTCCAGGAACATTCTCACTCTGAAGCAAGTGGTGGAACTGGCTGGTCCTGGCCTCAACAACGCCTCAGCTTTAGCAGCTCATCTTGGTGTCAGGTCGAATCGTTTCATCGATGGTCTTCTTGCACACTGGAAACAGGAGCTTCATGGACTTGAGCACTCCCTACTCTTGGACTTTAGCAATGGCACGCTGCAGCCAGAAAGCACTGACCCCTTTCCCTCTCTCACGCTCTATATGGACTTTGACGTCGCTCCTTGCTCCTTACTGGCATTCTGTGCTCCCACTGGTGTGGACTTTGGAGGAGCCAGTGGTAAGGCACTCTACAGACTGGTGGTGATGGCACTCAACAAGGACCGATTGAACACCTGTGTGGACACTCCTTGGAGAGCCTATTTTAAACTAGGAAAAGGGCATCGGCCTGCCTGGAGGGCTCTTTACAAAGCCCCTCTCCCTAAGAGGCATGGAGACTTACAGTGGAGGGTCCTGCATGGTATTATAGCTGTCAATGCTTTTGTTTCTGTGATTAACAGCAGTGTCAGTGATCAGTGTGTTTTTTGTTCCTCTAGGGAGACTGTTTTTCATTGTTTTATTGAATGTCAGCGCCTGAGTGGCCTCTTTGAACTTCTCACAAAACTTTTTCATATTTTTAAGGAAGTTTTCTCTAAGCAGGTTTTCATTTGTGGTTTTATGTACAATCGTCGTTTTAAGCAGAAGTGTCAACTACTGAACTTTGTTTTAGGGCAGGCAAAGTTGGCTATCTATGTAAGCCGGAGAAGAAAACTTGAAAATGTTGAGAATGATGTTGATGTCAAAATTTTATTTGTGAGGCTACTTAAAGCCAGAATCAGGCTGGACTTTCAGTTTTTTATGGGGAATGGGGATGTGGAAGGTTTCAGGACCCTCTGGTCCCTGGAGAATGTCCTCTGTTCAGTTCATGGTGGACAGCTTTTTTTTGGGCGTTTTTTGGGGGATTAATTTTCTGTGTAACATAGCATGATATAGAAATTGTATTGACTGATGGACAAGTGTGTTTATTAAAGATCTTTTAAAAATCAAAATATCTCTCTCTCTCTCTCTCTCTCTCTCTCTCTCTCTCTCTCTCTCTCTCTCTCTCTCTCTCTCTCTCTCACACACACTCTTATTCAATAAAAGATCATTGTTGTAGTTGAGCCTGTGTCTGCTTCTGGGTTTGTCTGAAATCATGTCAGACATAACATTTGATAGGACTATCATGAGTTCTAAAATAACCAGTGTTTTTTAAAATTACTATACTCTAATGTTCTGAAAAACAAACCAGCAAGGAACAGGGCTGTTTCCAGCTTCTGGGGGGCCCTACACAAGATTGTGTTTGGGGGACCTGTTTTTGTAAAGTAGAGGAAGATGCTTCATGGCGGTGCATCAGTCTGATACACTTTAAGAAGAAAACGGGCTAGATTTGTCCATCTAAAATTCAGATTAAAGATTTGAAGTTGACTCAAGCCATTTAAACCAACAGAAAATAATACTAGTGCCTCTGAGTAAATTTGAATATTATGATTTGTAATTTCAAAAATTATAACCATAATCATCAAACAAAGAAAAAAATGCAGCCACAAAGGCTGATGGGAAATGTTGAATGTTGGAAAATAAATCTTGTCTCCTTAGCTAGACTGTCAGTTTACTGTGAGTTACTGATGTACATAATATTGAAGCTTTTGTTGCTGGGATATTTAAGTTTTAGATAACTTCTGTGTTTGGCACAATGTGTGTAACTGCTATGGCAGTGATACAAACTGCAATAGCAGTAACCCCCACCCTCCCATACCACAGTGGCAACTGACGCACTAACATTTAGGCTACATTTATAGCTTGAGGGTTCCCTGAATCACCGGTGGCCCATTTGCATACACTGCCCTATGGAGAAACCCACTATGCTAAATGTTTTGCGTTATGTAAGTTGTCATAACTAGAATGTGGTGATAAACCTTAAGAGAAATAATAGAGCAAGTAAAACTTGAATGGTAGTTTACTGTGAAGAAGAACTCTCTATACAACAGTTAGTTCTGATTGAGCAATTTGATTGGACAATAGGGATTCCAGGAGTTACTATAATCCATGATAATTGCACTCCACCATTTCACTGGATATGTATCACTCCGCTTCAAAGGTATTCTAGTAACCGTTACTTAATAACCAGCTTGGTGCTTAGCAATAATGGAACAGAGGAGGGAAATTTGTGGTGGCGCCTGCATGGCAGCAACCCCTCTGATTCTAGATGTGATTAACATTGTAGATAAGAGAAACGTAATTTCGTTCTACTGTACATGATTGGCTGTATGGATTGAATGACAATAAAGTTGGCTTTAGCTTTACCTAACAGTAATTTACTATCAACTGGAGTGGTGGCCTAGTTGGTGGAACATCCCCCCCACAACTGGGAGGTCGTGGGTTCAAATCCCAGCCGGGTCATATCAAAGACCATATAAAAATGGTACTTTCTGCCTTCTAGCTTGGTGCTCAGCATAATAGAATGTGGAAAAGAAAGTTAAGGCACAGAGCTACCAGAGGACTGACCCCTCACTGTAGCTTTCACAGCTCACTGTAGCTGTGTGGCCTAGGGTCAGTGAAACAGAGACAGGCACCACCACATGGTGTCCCACATGCTGTGGAAGGGATTAACTTAACTAATTTACTATCAACTCCATGAGGTACTGTTTGAAAAAAAAAATTATACATCCATGACCCGGAAGTCATACCTTTTTGAAAAAATCTTTATTGGGTTTATAATGTCTGCCCTTGTACAAACATCGTTAAGCTATTTCACGTCTGTTTAAAAAAAATAGGCAGCGCTAGAGCTGGATTTAACAAACCACAATACGGTTGTGGTGATGGACCCTTTGTTTCATCTGAAACTGCCAAGAAAAAGCGAGCAAAGTGTGCCAAAGCCAAATCGCTAGCATGCTAACTAGCTACCGGCATCAACCACCCTTCTGCGGTACCAATTCAACATGTGACCGGTATGTTTTATAAACACTTACTTTTGTACTTGACAATATTTAATTTGTTTACATGTGTGTGAAATGACAACAGATGTCTTCATGCTGATTGAGATGTTTAGCAACAGTTACTGGCTACATTTAGAAGGGACTATTTCTTTCTCAGCTGTGCAAAATAACTGGTTAAACACACAAATCATAGTATTTTGTCTGGTATTGTTGTCATTTAATAAATTGCGCTTGCGGAACTGTTGTCTAAAAGCAATATTACACTTAAGGTCATACAGCATCAAGGAATATAGTAACTACGGATGTGATATATGTCTAATGCCCTCCACCACACGTCGGGAATTAGATGTATCACACCCGCAGTTACTATATTCATTGATACCGTATGACCTCAAGTGTAACATTGCTTAATTATATAACTCAGTATACTCAACTGAAAAAATTAAGCTGTGCTTGAATGGTTCGAGTTAACAAACTTAAATGAGTCAATGCAATCAGTTTCCTCAAACACTTAGAGTTGAACTAACTCAACAGATTTTACAGTGTAGGGTTTAGAGAGAATGGCTTTAAAAAGAGAAAATTTCCAGTGCGGAGCAGTTCACTGGGTGAAAATACCTTGTTGATGCCAGGAGTTTGAGGAGAATGGCCAGACTGGTTCGAGCTGACAGAAAGGCAACCGCAACTCAAATATCCCCACATAAGAATTGAAGTTCACTTTTTTGGGTGCCTAGCTTTTCCCCTTTTAAAACTCTGGTTTTAGTTGTATTTAGACTATTCTTGCACTGTTTTTGCACAAAGCCCTTCCCATTTTTATTACATAGTATGTCTTGAGTGCTTCCACACTCAAGGCTATTTGGTCCATGAGGTTTAAGAGTGTTTTACTGATAGATTCCCACAAACTGTGTTGTTTGAATGTTTGGATGTGTATGTGAATAGTGGTCGGTGGACTGTAGAAACTGAATTGCCCTTTGGGGATTAATAAAGTTTTCTGTATTTGTATCTGTATACAGAAGACCATCTCTGAGTGCACAACACATCCAGCCAATAATAATAATAATAAACTTTATTTATGTAGCACTTTTCAAAACAGGGTTATAACATGCTTCACAAGAGAGAATAATAAAAACAACCAAACAAGATGCAAACAGATTTCAATAAAATACAGTTAGAATAAAAGCAAGCAATAAAAAAGATGAAAATATACATACACAGCAAAAATTAAGTAAAAGCACATCTGTAAAAGTGAGTTTTTAAAAGTGATTTAAAAGCTAACAAAGATTTGGCTTTCCTGATCTCCTCAGGAAGGTCATTCCAGAGAGCTGAGGCCCTAACAGCAAATGCCAGGTTGCCCTTGGTTTTGAAGTTGGTTCTGGGTATTACTAAGAGGGATCTATCAGAGGATCTCAGATTGCGCTTTGGAACATAAGGCCAAAGCAGATGTACTACAGTAGCAGAAGACCATGTCACTCTTGTCAGGATCAGGAAACTGAGGCTACAATTTGTACAGGCTCACTAAAACTAGACCATAGAAGACTGGAAAGACATTGCCTGGTCTGAGGAGTCTCAATTTCTACTATGGCAATTGTATAGTAGGGTCAGAATTTTGCATAAATAGCATGCAAGTATGGATGGATGCATGGAGCATCATTGCATCCAACAAATCTGCAGCAGCTGTGTGATGGATGGATGGATGGATATAATAGAACATGCTTTAAAATTGAGGTTCCTCATTTTTTCCCTTCTGATTCACAGTTGTCTCTTTAATTTTGATTATCTACTAAAACTAAGTAAAACAAACTTGAAAACTATTACAAATTAAGTGTACTTCAGTAACCTTGTATAATCTCTACTGCAGTGCACTTGAGCAAGAACACTGCATTTAAGGCAACTTCACAACTGTCATCTTAAATTAAACCTGCATCTCTGAATGAGTCCAAGGACTAGTCTTTACCTCTTTAAACAGGACTAAAGGTTAGCAATTAAAAGTGTTAGTCTGAGATTATTAACCAATGAAAGTGTCTCCATAGCAACAGCTCAAGTAATTCACAGAGTGTCAGGCTGTGAAATAAATTTCACACCTCAGTGCGCCACGACCTCTAAGGTGAGATTTCGCTTTTGTGTACAAGTGTGTGTGCATGGCAGAGACAGAAATACAGTTGTATTGGTTGTTACAGTAGGTGTGTCAATAGAAATCTGTTGTGACCGTGTGCGATTGTTTTGTTGTATTTCTAGAGCATTTCATTTTGGTTTTTTGGCATTCATATAAAGGTTCCTTTGATATGTACTACAAAGTAAACTGCCCAAAACAAAGTCACCCCCTGAAATGAACAAAGCAAACAAGAAAGGGCCATCCATTTGATCGTTACTGCAGTGATTAACATGTTTCAGATGGCAACAAGTTATGATGCACAGCACCAGCAAATTGATATAAACACCCAGAATCAAACAAACAAGGAGGAAGAACACAAAGGCATTCATGAACGATTTTTGGACCATTTCGTACGTAGGAGAATCCAGCGTTCGGAGACCGTTCATACGTTCGTGACCAGGTTGATGGTCTTGTCCAAGATTCCTAGGTACGCCCCACAAAAACCCCTGATTGAAAGGCAACCGCACAAATGCCATAGGAACAACGTAAGAACTACTTAAGATGATGGCCGTAAGAGCACCTTAAGTTGTTCTTGCGACCTTACAGGAAACGCTGTATGAATGCCTGCTCATACGGAGATTCGTACAGCGTGCGTCAGGTGGTAGTGAAGCGCTCATAAGGTGGAAGTACACCATTCGTGTGGCAAAATGTGCTGAAAGCACAGCTGCCTTTGTCAGCCCGTGGCCCAATTTCAGCTTAATGCACAAAGACTCAGATTTTCTGGGAACATTTGAATGATCCGAAGTTTATGCTATTGTCAGCAACACTAATTAAAAATAGCCTACAAATGGAGTCCATTAATGACTAAAGCTAACAAATGACAAGCTTCTAGCAGAAGCTAGAATTAGAATGTGACTCTGTCACATTCACATTAGAATTAGACTCTGTCTAATTCTTCTTTAAGGGAAAACAAGCAAACAAACAAAAAAGGAAAAAGCTCTGCCCTCTTATTTATTTATTCATATATTCATTTGTTTATATGTTCATTTACTGCTAGTGACATCATTACAAAGGGCTAGTTGCTAGCTGCTACAGTGGTTAGCTATTAATTTATCTACAGTATATAAAAGAAACAAACCAAAGGAACTGGTATTTTGTAGAAACAGTGAAGTCTCAATCACAGCTCACCAAACTGGACATGAATCACACACACAAAGAAATCAAAGTACAGAAGTGGACCTAAAAAGGTACAAATGCTTGTTGCTCCAGCAGTACCCTAAAAGGTACGAGAACTGTACCTTGGAAGAACATATCTGGAACCCCAGTGGCAACTATGGACCTCTGTTTGGATTTAAAGGTACATTCTTGTCACTGGGGCTCCAGATATGTTCTTCCAAGGTACAGTTCTTGTACCTTAGGGTCCTGCTGGAGCGACAAGCGTTTGTACCTTTTTAGGTCCATTTCTGTACTTTTATTACATTGTGTGTATGTATACAATAATTGCATTGATTGCATCATCCTCTTTTTAGCTGACATACAACCCTGACTCGTAGAACAGCAGACTGTCATTCACTTAAACTCTGATTTGTTATTTCCGCCAGGCTTAATTATGTAAGACTCCTAAATGTATACATACCTACACTAGAGTCAGCGATGCAAACTGCCATGCCTCTGGTGTGTAACAAAGTGTCATAGGCTGAGCCGGCTTGGGTCACTGAACGAGTCACTCCTGCTCTTCACGGGGTGATCGTCACACCAGGAGGGACTTTTATTCACGCTCGCATGGAGAACTGGACTTTTTGGGACTGCTCCATCTTGTGAGTAAATTGTTAGCGTTTCTTTATGGTTGCTGCTACGCTGAACCAGAAGCGTCTCTTCCCCGGTAGTATTCCGCTTCGCTTCTGGCAGCGTTTCTTCTTCGCAGCACAATTGCTACGCATAGGCTGTGCCCAGTTTACGTTCCCCCCCAAGTTTGTTGAGCTACCCGCTGTCTTCCCTGCTCTCCCGAGCACAGCCATATTGTGTCACAATTCACTGGTTCGCCTGTATCTATACACTGGCAGTCAATAAATGTGTGTGTGGTGAACTCTAGCGTTTAAATCCTCATTCTTCCTTCTCCCCACCATGCGCAATGGAAGGGCATACGGGGGGTTTATGACAGAATGACCCAACCACGAAAAAGGATTTAGTGGGTTCACCCACACGTCCTTTTTCCTTTATCAGTATAACTGTTCCTTTATTTTGGACTAGCCTGTGTTGGAATTCATCATGCCCCAGTCCCGCCGGAGAAGAGGAGCGGCAGCGGGGTCCCCGAATGAGGAGGAGGAGGTGGCAGCTTTCTACATCCGGAGCTATGTGGATAAGTTTCTCGCTACCAGCAGGCCCGAGAGGGATTGGTGGTGCGTCCATGGAGCGGTGGGGATTTTGGAGGCATACCCCAGGCTATGGATCTACCCACAATACGCCGACCTGCTCTTCACAGTCTGCTCGCTCCAGCGCTCCTCCCTGGGTCTGCCATTTCCCATGATGCCGAAACAGAGGCCCGCTTACCTGCAAACTGGCAGCCTCCGTTGCGCGTTGCTCAACCCTCCACTCGCTCTAACACGATCAATCCGGGCACATAAAGAACAGCATCGTCCCGCAGGAGGACGCCGGGAGAATTCCTCCTCTTCTCCAGCGGCCATCATTACTTCAGCCGCCAAGAGATCCACTGGATTCACCCCAGCCACGCCCACCTCCGTCGTCAGGGAGACGGCTCCTCCAATAGCCTGTGGAGGGGTCGAAATCATCGTTGGCACGGAGAGGGGTGAATTCCTGCCTTCTGCAGCTGCAGACGTCATCACCCGGGATGACAGGCAAGTATTTTTTCATTCTGAATCATTCTTTAACACTGCATCTTGCCTGTGTCCCGAAGGGGAGGCCCAGTATCAGCAGTCCACTGGGTCCTCTCCTCCTGCTGCAAGTAATGATTGTTTCCTTCCCCTCTCCATGTCTCCTCCCATTCTCCCTGAGGGCCTGCCGGACCAAGAACCGGGCCGCCGGACGATGGAGGAGGTTGAGGCCCTGGATGATCCTGCCCAGGAGCCTGCATGGAGGCGCTCCCCTGCAACCACTCCAGCAGACGAGGAGTGGGCGAGTCTGCTCGCCTTTGTCAACCGCCGGGTCGAGGAGGAGCGTATTGAGCGGGAGGTCCGAGGACGCACTTCCCCGGCTGTGAGGGGTCCACCTCCTGTGCCTGCTCAGCCCACGGATTCACCCTCAGACTAGAAGTGGGCTAATCGGCTCGCCACAGTCAACCGTGGGGTGGAAGAGGAGCATCTGAGGACCAGGACTGCAACCACCATCACGCCTGCTGCAGGGACCGGTGCAGCAGTGCCGCCTCCTGGACCTGACCCCCAGCCGACGGGATCCAGACCGTCACCGTCGACAGCGTCGAAGTCCTGGACGGCGGTGGAGCTCGAGCACAGGCAAGTAATCTCTCCTGTAGTTCATTCATCAATGATTGAGAGATCTTGTCTGGCTCTTGGGGAGGAGAGCTGGGAGTGGCTCCCGGCTGTACCTGGACTCCCCTCGCCAGGCTTTGCCGCTGCTGGCAACCCGAACCTTTTCTCCTCTCCCATGCCTGTCGAGCCCCACACTAGGGTTGCTGGAGAGGAGCTGCCATCACCGGGGTTGTCAACCGACAACAACGAAAGGTTGGCGGTCCCAGAGGAGGTCGGCGGGGGCACAGCACCAGGCACAACAATAGAGGCTGCGCACCCCAAGTCGCCGGAGTCCTGGATGGCGGTGGAGCCCGAGTTCAGGCAGGTGTGCTCCATTACGTCAACTCCCCATTTGTCTATGTCACACTGCCCAACTCATGGTGAAGAGGGCCCAGGGCAGCTTGTAGTAGCCCTCGGGGCAGCCTCACCGGGCTCTGCCACTGCCGGCGACCCTGACCCGGTCTCTTTTTCTCTCCCTCCGGGGTCGGAGCCCCCAGCCAGGGTCGCCAGAGAGCAGCTGACTTAGCCAGAAGCCGCCGAGGATCGGGATCCAGCACCAGGAGGCGCTAGGAGCACCACCTCCCTCGCTGGGGAGGCCACCGCGGGAATAATGAGGCCCCCGATGGGGGTCACCGTTGGTGCAACGGTGCTCCAGCCGGATCCCTTCGTGGGTGCAGCCACATCCCAGACTGGGACCGTCGTGGGTGCAGCTCTGGCGCAACTGGGGCTCACCACGGGTGCTGCAGAGTCACCACCAGAGGGCGCCGAGGGTCTGGCTCTGCCAAGGGAGGACATCGCTGCTTCAGCCCCTCCTGCCAAGGTCATCAGGGCTCCCCCCATCGATCGCCTCCTCCGCCTGGTGTATTTGCAGGTCGGTCCTCTCCCCGCGGGTGCAGCTTCGACCCAATCGGGGTCCACTGTGGGTGCAGCTGAGCCTCAGCCAGAGGCCATTGTGGGTGCAGCGGAGCCGGCCCAGTTGGGGGCCATCATGGGTGTAGCTGAGCCTCTGCCAGAGGCCATCATGGGTGCAGCGGAGCCGGCCCAGTTGGGGGCCATCATGGTTGTAGCTGAGTCTCAACCAGAGGTCACCACGGGTGCAGTTAGGCTCCCACTGGAGTCCATCGTAGGTGCAGCGGAGCCGGCTCGGTCAGGGGCACACTGCGGGTGCGGACCACCCTGAGGACACCATGGTCCCCTTATCCCTGCCCTATGCCGTGGAGGTCCCCTTCCCCCAGTCCCATTGCCCACCAGTGAGCCTTCCAGTGGGCAGGCCGCCTCCTGCTTCACCCCTTCAGTCCTGGTGGCTGAGCAACATTGGCCGGCCGCCAGAAGAATGGACTCCCCGAGTCAGGTGGCCCACATGTTCCGGTAGGCCGCCAGACGCCGTCCATTGGACCTTCTGCTGGGCCTGGGACTCTGGGCGGCCTCCTGAGCCCCAACGCACGTGGACCTGGGGGGGTTAATTGTTGGTCCTGGGCGGGGCATTGTATTCCCTCCTTCCTGTTCCCCCTTCTGCCCACCCAGGTTCGGGTTGTTTATTGTTGTCGCAGTTGTTGGGGGGGGGGGGGCTTCTTGATGTTACCTGGGGTGTCTGGGTATCCACCACTTAGGGGGGGGCTCTGTCATGAGCTGAGCCAGCTTGGTTTTCCTCGGCTTGGCCCTGATCTCTTTGTGGGTTTTGGCTTTACTGTTTATGTGCATTTTGTGTATTCTTTCCATCATTTTAGCCACTGCCTGACCGGCAGCTGTTATTCAGCCTCTGATCTTTTTCCCACACTGCTGACAGTCTGTCGGTCCTACCACGCCCCCTCACTCTCCATGATTCCATCAGCTGTCCCAGCCCCGGTTATTATCTTTCCCGCACCTCAGGTGTTCCCAATTTGTGTGACCAGCGGCGTTTGGATTTAAGCAGCTCTTCGCTAGACAAACGCCATTAGGTCATTGAACG
The DNA here is from genome assembly GCA_020510985.1 of Pholidichthys leucotaenia. Lineage (NCBI taxonomy): Eukaryota > Metazoa > Chordata > Actinopteri > Cichliformes > Pholidichthyidae > Pholidichthys > Pholidichthys leucotaenia. Next base: position 282,552,279 of record CM035846.1, read on the forward strand.
AGTCACTCCTGCTCTTCACGGGGTGATCGTCACGTCAGGAGGGACTTTTATTCTCACTCGCCTGGAGAACTGGACTTTTTGGGACTGCTCCATCTTGTGAGTAAATTGTTAGCGTTTCTTTGTGGTTGCCGCTACGCAGAACCAGAAGTGTCTCTTCCCCGGTAGTATTCCGCTTCGCTTCTTTCAGCGTTTCTTCTTCACATCACAATTGCTACGCTTAGGCTATGCCCAGTTTACGTTCCCCCCAAGTTTGTTGAGCTACCCGCTGTCTTCCCTGCTCTCCCGAGCGCAGCCATATTGTGTGACAATTCACTGGTTTGCCTGTATCTGTACACTGGCAGTCAATAAATGTGTGTGTGGTGAACTCTAGCGTTTAAATCAGGTGTGGGCAATCATGTGCCATGGAGGGCCATTCTATTGCAGGTTTTCTGTTCCACCCAGTCCCTTCAGCAGGTGTTTTCAGTGATTAGCAATCCTTGAAGCTGATCAGAGCAAACTCCTGCTGAAGAGACTGGGTGGAACAGAAAACCTGCAGTGGAATGGCCCTCACTGCCCACCCCTGGTTTAAATCCTCATTCTTCCTTCTCCCCACCATGCGCAATGGAAGGGCGCATGGGGGGTTTATGACACAAAGACTCTAACATTCAGCATAAATCACATTAAATAAAAGTAAACTCTTGACCATAAGAGTATATTTGCATTCTCAGAGTCAAGCGTCAATACTCTGCTGGCTCCACTGCTTTTATGTGCTCAAAAAACAAAAAACTAATAATAGAGAAGCTAATTTTAGATTTAGGCGATTCATGTACAAAATCATGTGCTACTTTTCTTCTTTTCATCTCAATCTAACAGCCCCCACACTATAAATGATTAAAGTTATCAACCTCACTAGTGTATATGGTACACATGATCTAGCGCTATTGAGAGATATATACAGTATCTATTAACAGCAGTGGATTCATTTTTTACCTCAACACCATAATTGTTAGGAATAATGTTTAAAGCAGCTTTTAGATTAAAGTGGCTGTGAGCTCTTCTTCCTCCCTCCCTCTGGTTTTCTCCCTTTGCTGCCTTCTTCTCATCTGTCTGACACTAGCGCAATGCTCATTAGCTTTCTGTCAGTCTTGTTTTCTATCTCCTTCTCCTTCCCTCCCTCTCTATTTCCTTCACTGTCATGCACCAGTTTTTTAGCTCTATTCCTTCTTCTTCTGCCAGTGCCTTTTTCCCTCTGTGATTTTAGCTAAACTTTCTTCAGGGATCCCCTCCGTTCTCGTCACCCTTTCCTTCACTCAGGCCATTTGCCTGCTTCTCCTGTCATCACTTTCTTCTTCTGTCTTTCTCTCTCTGTCTGGTCCATTCTTCCACTTAGTGGGAATGTTTTCTGCAAGAATTGAAAGTATTCTCTGAAGCCACCTCCCACACTGCTGCAAAACACGCGCGCACAAACAGGAATCGTGACTGCCGTGTCCATGCAAGGCGCAATGAGAGAGCAAATGCACACCGAGGACTCTCATCTTCTCAGACATTCAAACAGGAGTGCATCGATGCATTTGCACACATGATGAAAATCACCCAAGGTGCTGCAGAAAGGCAAAATGAACACAATCCCACATTACCACTGCAGCCCTAGTTAAGAAGAAGGTAGGTGGCAGAAACAAAAGCAGGAAACTGACTGAGATGTTGAAGTGAGAGGAAGAGATGAGAACAAAAGCAGGTAACAATGACTGAAAAGGAACTCTGTTATTGAAACTCAGCTGCTTCGTGACTTCATCATCACTCCCTTTTTTGAAGGGGAATCAAATCTTCCCATCTGTCCACCGATCACAATCACTGATCCTCCTTTAATACTTCCTTCTGTTAGAGGAAAACACTCAGGACAATATCTACTTTGGGGGCATGTGTGATTTACTATTGTTAAACCAGCGTTTCTTTAGTAACATGCACATTTAGTGTGGAATGACATGTCAGCAAAATGGCTCCCATGGGATTTTTATGCTACTAAAAGTGCAGTGTGTAATAATTAGGGCAATCTAGCAATCAGATTTCAAAATGCAAATGTTTTCTATCATACTGGTCATTACTCACTTCCAAAGAGTTTAGGACAGGGGTCCTCAAATAGTTTTGCCAGAGGTCCGCATTTGTTTTTTTCAGTGGACCAGCGGTCTGGAGCAGTGCAAGCATGCTGCATGGGTGGATATTTCATTTTTAGAATATTTTCTTCAGAGTAAATATTGAGGAGACACTATAAGTATTATAGTTGTCAGTCACAAATTTATGAGAATAAATGTGTAAATGTACACTTATGGGAGAAAAAAGCTGCAAATTTACAAGAAAAAAGTCACAAATTTATGAGAAAGAAAACTGCAAATTTAAAAGAAACAACTGCACATTTACAAAAAGTCAAGTTTACAAGAAAAAAGTTGCAAATTTAGTGAGGAAAAAATATGGAAATTTATAAGAAAAAACTCACATTTATAATATAAAGGTTACAAATTTACAAGAAAAAAATTACAGATTTAAGATGCATAAACAGCAGATTTATGAGGGAAAAGTGGCAAATTCACAACAAAAAAGTTTTACATTTACAAATACAGTAAATTAATGAGAAAACATTACACACTTGTGAGAAAAGCTGCAAATTTTAAAGAAAAAAAAAATTGTCCCCCCTGGACCTCCTTGATTTATGCCCCTGTCACCAGGCTGTTCCGCTGTGGGAGGAGCTGGTGAAGGCAGCCACTTTCAGAACAGATTTCACAACTCTGTTGCTTTTTGTCGTTGTGTCATAGATGTAACAAGAATCCTGCTTGCAGCTTGATAAGACGATTTCAGTGCATTTATTTTTGTTGTTCTTACCTCTGAATTTTGAGGAAACGTCTCTTCAAAATTGGCTGTCAGCCACTCAGGCGCTGACAGCCTGTAAGTGCATCGTTGGCATGGAGATAACAGTCCATGTCCAGTCCACCAACATAGTGAAGGAATCACAGCTCGGGGGCCAATGGTTTTAGGTCCTAAACCATGTCATTACCCTAAACTTTAGGATAATGACATACACAACTCAAAAAGGGATTTAGGGATATTCAGCTTTCGGGTGAAATTTCAGGATGCACCTAAAATGTACTATAACCTTTACAGGTGAACTTAATTTGACCTTCTCTAACCTTTTGAATGCACATGTCCAACTGTTCAGTGTTTCAGTACTTTTTGCATAACTTGCTGGTCTCTAACAACGTGCTTAATGGCAAAATTCACAACAGGTGTTTGATCCATGAATTGACCAATAAATTTTCTGGTTCAATTAGAATTGGTATTTAAACAGTCCTCTTCATCATGCTGTTCACATTTTGACATCATGAGACCAAGACGATACCTAACAATTGATCAACAGTACCTTGCCATTGTGAGGCTTCGAACAGAATATTGTCTGAGCAAAGAGGCCACTGAGCTTAGAGTGCCACAGAGTGTCATCAGCAGGTTGCAACAGAGATACAGAGAGACTGGAAGAGTCACAGAAAGGCGTAGAAGTAGACGTCCTTTGGCCACATCCCACACTGATGACCGCTTCATTGTGAACAGTGCCCTGCAGAACCAGATGATGAATGCTCAACTCCAGACACATTTAAGGGAGGTGAGAGGCACCCAAGTGTCACATCACAAGTGACACTTGGGTACAAGTGATACAGTGATTAGTTTAGTAGCCATGGACCACTCATTTTAGGCTCATTGGTAGAAACTGTATTAGAAAACAAGGGTATGTTTGCACATATGTGGCACATTACACAATCACTGTGCCATCCTAGACTCCATGGGGTTTTGACCATCCATGGGTGAGGGTTCTTGAACACTACTCTCTAGGGTGGCACAGCACACAGTTTGGTAGCCATGGACCACTCATTTTAGGTTAATTGTGATTTACTGTACTACTAAATAAGGGTATGTTTGCACAAGTGTGGCACATTACATAATCACTGTGCCACCCTACACTCCATGGCGTTCTGACCATCCTTGGTTGAGGGTTTTGGAGGAGTAATGCCTAAGATGGCACAGCGCATGGTTTGACAGCCACGGATATTGCTCCCACACCATCAGCCCCATATTCGAATATGAATATCGAACCTGATGCCAACTTCACAGTTCTGTGGTGGACGGTGTTTGGAATAGACTCCCACTCCAGATGCGTCCAGCTGACTCTGTGGACTCTTAAAAAACAGCTGAAAACTTTTTTGTTTAAGGAGGCTTTCCGTTGAGTTTCAACTGCTTTTTAATGGTAATTCTGATATCTTAAAATTATTTTAATCTTGTGTTTTAACTTGTTTTTGTATTTTTAAAATGATTTTTATCTATCATCTTCCTTTTATTCCATTTTATTGTGCAGCGCTTTGTGACTATATGTGACTATATGTCCGTGAAAAGCGCTTCATAAATAAACTTCACTTACTTGACACTCGGAGAAAAAGCTCCGTGCTGGTGTCTCTTTAGCTTAGTCGTTGCTAATGCTGCTGAGACGTGTGTGGCCCGCCATGTTCCAAGTGTTTTTTTCTTTTTTCATGCAGCGCTTCCGGCAGGTTGTGTGTCATGTCAAGGTCTTTCCTTCCATCTTTATTATAAAATCCAAAAAGGCCTGACATTTAAGCTAACTTTGAGCAAACTGCTTCCTAATGTTTAAAGCTGGCTGTAAGTCTCTGAGACAAGCTATGACTTCACTTGACTGGGTGGCTTGCTTTGCCCCATCTAGTGGACTGAAAACGCCATTGATTAACTGATAACCCATAAGTATATCTGTGCACATTTTTTAAAATAAAAGATCGAGCCGTGCATGTATGGATCGATGCATTGTCGCCAGTACGAAGTATCGCAGTTCATCACTCAGTCGATCTTTTTTCCCACCCCTAGTGGCAGTCAGGGCTTCTCAGCTTAGTCTGCTGCCCCCTTGCGACCCGGACCCCAGCTGTAGTAGAAGATGGATGGATGGAAGGAAAATAATTATGCAATAATGCTGAATAAATTTCAGAATTCAGGTTATCCAAGATATTACATACATATTACAGGTCTAACTTTTTTTTAAGAAGAGTCTCAAATGTTCAGAACCCTCAATCACTGCTAATTTTCAGGACCTCCATAATGAAGGTGCATCTGTATTCATTAAGATTAATCCCAATGGTTTTATTCACACAAATGCTCCCAAATAAATTGAAAGTGGTTACCAGCAATTTACAGTGTCATTCAATATTCACAAACTACTGGCAATTTCTGTAGTGAAGACGCGTAAACAATCAATCTTTCTTTTAGTGGTTTTCAAGTAATTTTTGTGTTCAGATTGGCATGTGAACATATTTGTGGACAAGTATCTCCTTTAGCTAAAAATCTTTAATAACACTGGTCAACACCAAATTTATTGTCTAAGTTTTTTTTAGCTGATTTAGGACAATTTTGATGCGCTGAATCAAAAAATCACATTGGTTTTGCTCAATCAGGTCAACTTTTTGAACTATGGCCACATGTTGTTTTTAACATTTTTGTTTACACGTATGGGTATTTTCGCTTTATATGATGCAAAATTCTTTTTTATTTCTTGAAATTTCTTGAACTCTGAAGAGTTTGCATGCGCCACTTTATGACATGATATCATAAACTGTCATGATGGCTGATTACTGTTGAACTCTGAAGAGAGACATCCTTGCCGCTGAGCATTCTAGAGGTCGAATAAAATAAAAACCTGACCTGACTGAGAGAAACGGATGTCATTTTCGGATTCAGCAGTGCAAAATTGTCTTAAATCAGTTGAAAAAACACAGACAACTTACAAAAAAATTATTTTTGTAACCCTGTGTAATCAAACAAAATCCAAGCAATCAAATTCATATCAAAAAGTTTATGTATTTAAAAAGATGCAGTATAATTTTTAAATTTTATTTAATTTATTATTATTAATAATATTATTGTATATATAATATATTTTAATTACTCTAATTATACAATGGTATACAGTGAATCCAGAAAGTCTTCACAGCGCTTCACTTTTCCACATTTTGTTGTTACAGCCTTATTCCAAAAGGGATTAAATTCATTTTTTTCCTCAAAATTCTATACACAATACCTCATAATGACAATGTGAAAAAAGTTTTTTTGAGATTTTTGCAAATTTATTAAACATAAAAAAAACAAGAAATCCCATGTACATAAGTATTCACAGCCTTTGCCATGAAGCTCAAAATTGAGCTCAGGTGCATCCTGTTTCCACTGATCATCCTTGAGTTGTTTCTACAGTTTAATTGGAGTCCACCTGTGGTAAATTCAGTTGATTGGACATGATTTGGAAAGGCACACACCTGTCTATATAAGGTCCCACAGTTGACAGTGCATGTCAGAGCACAAACCAAGCATGAAGTCAAAGGAATTGTCTGTAGACCTCCGAGACATGATTGTCTCGAGGCACAAATCTGGGGAAGGGTACAGGAAAATTTCTGCAGCTTTGAAGGTCCCAGTGAGCCCAGTGGCCTCCATCATCTGTATATGGAAGAAGTTCGGACCCACCGGGACTCTTCCTAGAGCTGGCCAGCCATCTAAACTGAGCGATCAGGGGAGAGGAGCCTTCGTCAGGGAGGTGACCAAGAACCCGATGGTCACTCTGTCAGAGCTCCAGTGTTCCTCTGAAGAGAGAAGAGAACCTTCCAGAAGGACAACATCCCTGCAGCAATCCACCAATCAGGCCTGTATGGTAGAGTGGACAGATGGAAGCCACTCTTTAGTAAAAAGCACATGGCAGCCCATCTGGAGTTTTCCAAAAGGCACCTGAAGGACTCTCAGACCATGAGAAACAAAATTCTCTGGTCTGATGAGACAAAGATTGAACTCTTTGGTGTGAATGCCAGGCGTCATGTTTGGAGGAAACCAGGCACCGCTCATCACCACGTCAATGGTAGTAACAGAATGCTGTGGGGATGTTTTTCAGTGGCAGGAACTGGGAGACTAGTCAGGATAGAGGGAAAGATGAACGCAGCAATGTACAGAGACATCCTGGATGAAAACCTGCTCCAGAGGGCTCTTGACCTCAGACTGGGGCGACGGTTCATCTTTCAGTAGGACAAGAACCCTAAGCACACAGCCAAGATATCAAAGGAGTGGCTTCAGGACAACTCTGTGAATGTCCTTGAGTGGCCCAGCCAGAGCCCAGACTTGAATCCAGTTGAATATCTCTGGAGAGATCTGAAAATGGTTGTGCACCGACGCTTCCCATCCAACCTGATGGAGGTTGATAGGTGCTGCAAAGAGGAATGGGCGAAACTGCCCAAAGATAGGTGTGCCAAGCTTGTGGCATCATATTCAAAAAGACTTGAGGCTGTAATTACTGCCAAAGGTGCATCAACAAAGTATTGAGCAAATGATGTGAATATGTACATGTGATTTCTTAGTTTTATATTTTTAATAAAATTGCAAAAATTTCAAAAAAAAAAAATTCACATTGTCATTATGGGTATTGTGTGTAGAATTTTTAGGAAAAAAGAATTTAATCCCTTTTGGAATAAGGAAGTAACATAACAAAATGTGGAAAAAGTGAAGCGCTGTGAATACTTTCTGGATGCATTGTATTTCCTTATGAGGTGGCCACCTAGTGTGTAACATGAGAAAAAAATTCTCATTACTTTTGTCTTGGTCTAATGTAATTTTTCCTCATTACAGATGAGTATTTTATTTAGTGATTGCACACAGGCTTTCAATTAGTCTCAGTGCAATCAACTAATCCAAGTGCACCCCAAAAGCGGTATGCAGGTGTGGCAGGCGTGGAATCCCCAGAACTTTTTTGGTTGTTTGTTTTAAAATTCATCTGCACGTTGTCTGTAGGTGATTACAGACGTACAGACAAGCAAAGCCAAGTGAAGCTGTGCATCGTTTCTTCAGCAATGTGCCTCAACTTGAATTCCCTTACAGAATGTGAGAAATATTAAAATGTTCTAAGATAACACTTCCATGTGTAATTAGTAAATGTGTAAATTAGTATTACATGTGTGTCACATGTATGCATGTATGCATGCATGATGTACGGTTTGGAGATGGTGGTACTGACAAAAAGACAGGAGGCGGTGTTGAAGGTTGCAGAGTTTAAGATGTTAAGATTCTCATTAGGAGTGACTAGGAGGAACAGAATTATAAATTAGTATATCAGAGTGACAACTCAGGTTGAGCGTGTCATGATTCCAAGAGCAGGTCAGTGCCGTGCTCGGGTCTCTAGGTTTCGCTGGTGATCTTCTGTTTATGTATTCGTTCTTGATTTTCATCCATTATAGTTTGTGCTTTTATTTTGGCAGCGCCGTCATGTTACTTCCTCCTGTCAAATCTTTTTGCGGGTTGTCACAGCTGTGTAGTTGTCTTTAATTACTTTCTCACGCATGCAACCACACCTGATTCACATTTGGGTTTCCCCCTTATTATCATTTAAGCTCGCTTGCGGGGTTGATTCCTCGCTGCAACCTCACCTTGTGCACAGACAGGAATTCCCCATCTGATTCCTGTTTATTTTCAGCTCAGTACTCAGCCTCACCTGATTAATTGTAAGCTACCCTTCGTGGTTCTCATTGATTGCCTTTTCTGTAAGTTACCCTTTGTGGTTCTCATTTATTGTCTTTTTGTATGTTACCCCTCATGGTCTATTTCTGTTTGTTATCATTAAACGTGCAAACTCACAGCAGGCGATTGGGGTCTTAATTTCTGCCCAGAAAGGGCCGATTATGACAGGAGGTTGCAGCCAGTAGACGCCAGTGGCTGTGGGTTTTGCTTTTTTTCCCCTTTTTTCCGCTCACCTTTTTTGTTGCTGGAGGGAGAGCTGACAGTAAGTCCCCAGCATGCTGGGACTCAGCTTCCAGAAGGAGGTTGGCAGCCGGGGGCCCCAGCGTGGATGAACTGGAGAACATGGTGGCAGCGGAGCAGAGGGGCATCCCGGTTTAAAGAAGTATCCTGAGTTCGCGGAGCTATTGTCAACCGTCTCCACTCTCCAGTCATCACTCCCTGGGTTGGCGATAGGCTCGTCACCAGCCCGTAGATGCCGCGTCCCAGTGCAGACCTCCACTCCTCCCTGAGACACGGCCATACCGAAGTGGATGAAGGACAGTCACCGGGTCCAGATGCCGCAAACCTCTCACTGTTATCCAGCTACAGGCCGCCGGAAGAACTCCTCCGCCTCTCAGTCCACAGCTTCTTCTTCCCCATGTCAAAAAGGTACTACAGCACCTTCTGCCTCTAGGTTTTCCTCACCGGCTGTCTCGTCAGCTTTCTCTTCCTGGGCCGTTGCTGCTGTTCCCCTCTCTTCTACGGTGTCTCCTCACGCTGCTGAGAGCCTGGCTGTCTCCTCCCCAATTTCGCCCATCATCGAGGCTGCAGGGGCAACTCCTCCATGTTCTCCAGGGGGGCCCACAACCACTGCAGCTACAGAGAGGGATGATACTGGGCCTGCTGCACCAGAAACCACTGTGCCCTGGGAACACAGGTAAGTGCTTCTTCATTCTTTATCACCAACATATGAATTACCTTGCCTGATTCCCGGTGGTGAGGCTCAGTCATTGCAGTCCACTGAGTCCTCACCGCCTGCTGCAGATAATTTTCCTTCACCTGCCCCCTCCTTGTCTCCTCCAATTTCCCCTGAGTGTCTGCCGGTCCCAGAATTGAGCAGCCAGACGATGGAGGAGTCTGCGGTCCTGGAGGACCTGGCCTCAGCCCCGCAGCCACGGCCCAGACGGGGGAAGAGCGCTGCCTGCGACCTGAAGCCTGCGCCAACAACTGAGCGTCCCCTGGCCTCAGCTACGCAGGATGCCGCGCCAGTGGTGAAACGACCTCCAGCTGCCACGCCGGACGAGCCACTTGCGTCAGTCACTCTGCCTCGAGGCTCGAGGACTGCACAAACCACCATGCCTGCTGTTGAGGCCGTAGCAGCAGAGGCAAAGTTGGGCCTCAAGAGAACCTGGCACAAGACATCCCCGCCTGGATCGACAGAGTCCTGGACGGCGGTGGAGCTTGAGCTCAGGCAAGTGCTCTTCTTTGTTTTCTCTTTTTCTGTTTTGGAGAGATCTTGCCTGGCTCTTGGTGGGGATGGCCAGCTCACCTCTCCAGGCTCCACTGCCGCCGGTGACCCTGATTCTGTTTCCTTGTCCTTCTTGTCAGAGCCTCCCCTCAGGGTCACCGAGGGTCATCTAACATCACCAGAGGACTCCATGGGTCCAGCCTCATCCCCCAAGGTCTTCGTGGGTGCTGCCCCTTCGGCTAAGGTCTTCATGGGTGCAGCTGCGTTCCAGTTCGGGTCCACCGTGGGGGCCGCTACGCCTCAGTCTGGGGCCGCCGAGGGTGCAGCTACACCTCAGTCCGGGGCCACTGAGGGTGTCGCTACGCCTCAGTCCGGGGCCACCGGGGGGGCCGCTACACCTCAGTCCAGGGCCACCGAGGGTACCGCTTCACCCCAGTCTGGGGCCACCAGGGGTGCCCCTATGCCCCAATCCGGTGCCACCAAGGGTGTCACTGCACCTCAGTCTGGGGCCACTGAGGGTGCTGCTATGCCTCAGTCTGGGGCCACTGGGGGTGCAGCTACGCCTCAGTCCGGGGCCACCGGGGGTACTGCACCTATGCTCACCTATCGCTGCGAGTCCCCACTCTACATCTGGTTCCATCGTGGTTCTTTCGCCACTATTCCCTTCGTCGGGTGCCCATCTCCTGGCTTCTAGGGTCCACGGTAAGCACGGATTCCAACTCCTGCCTCCGGGGGGAGGTGTGTGGTGCTGCGCGACCCGTTGGCCCAGAGATGCAGGAAGACCGCCCGTCGAAATCTCTGGGTTGCTTGGGTGACTTCAGAAGACCACCCGATGAACTATCTCCTCCATTTTGGTGGCTTGGGAGAACTGGTAGGTTGCCTGACCTTTTTCACCTGATGGTCGCGTGGAGCCGGGACTCTGGAAGGCCACCTGAACTGTCCCCTTGTTCACCCGGCATTGTTTGGTTTTCTTAGCACCTTATTTGGTCAGTGTTGTGGGTCATGTGTGTTTTGTTTGGTTTGTTTTTGTGTTTCTCCCTCCAGGCCTGGATCCCCACACCACCCTCCCGGGGTCTGTTTTTGAGGTTATTCCTGTTGGGGGCGGGGGGTACTTTCATCCCTTTTTGATGTTACGTGAGGGTGTCTGGGCCACACCCCTTAAGGGAGGGACACTGTCATGATTCTGAGCGCGGGTCAGTGTCGTGCTCGGGTCTCTAGGTTTCACTGGTGATTTTCTGTTTATGTATTCATTCTTGATTTTCATCCATTATAGTTTATGCTTTTATTTTGACAGTGCCCTCATGTTACTTCCTCCAGTCAGACTTTTTCATGGGTTGTCACAGCTGTTTAGTTGTCTTTAATTATTTTCTCACGCATGCATCCACACCTGATTCACATTTGGGTTTCCCCCTTATTAAGCTCGCTTGCGGGGTTGATTCCCCACTGCGACCTCACCTTGTGCACAGACAGGAATTCCCCATCTGATTCCTGTTTAATTTTCAGCTCAGCCTCGACTGACTAATTGTAAGTTACCCTTCATGGTTCTCATTGATTGCCTTTTTCTGTAAGTTACCCTTTGTGGTTCTCATTTATTGCCTTTTTGTATGCTACCCCTCGTGGTCTATTTCTGTTTGTTATCATTAAACGTGCAAACTCACAGCAGGCAATTGGGGTCTTAATTTCTGCTCAGAAAGGGCCAATTATGACAGAGCGGTTTGGAGACAAAGTAAGAGAGGCAAGACTGAGATGGTTTGGACATGTGCAGAGGAGGGATAGTGGATATATTGTCCAAAGGATGTTTAAGATGAAGCTGCTAGGCAGGAGCAGAAGAGGAAGACTACAGAGAAGATTAACAGATGTGAAGGAGACATGGAGAAGATTGGTGTGAGAGAAGAGGATGCAAAGGATATTGTGAGAGGGAGGAAGATGATCCACTGTGGCAACCAATGAAGGGAGGAGGAGGGAGGAGGAAGAAGAACTAGAAGAAAATGTCTGTCAAATGTACAGTCATGTGAAAAAGGACACCCCATTAAATATTCAGTTATTTATTAAGAAATGTTCATACATCTATGTCTAACCTTGTTTTAGTTTTTATTTGCATTTTTAACATTTATTTTAGCCATTGTAAGTGGGAATGAATGTGGGGGTGTACTAAAAAAGATGGGGGGTCCTAATTTATTCCTCGCTATTTGTTTAGAATTACATTTTACAGAAAATTTGAAAAAAATCTTTAATTAATTTTTAATTGTTTAGTTGTATTACATGAATTTCCCAGCATTTTTTTTTTTATTTAAGTTTTTGTAAAGGGTATACAGGTCATTACAGCATTGCATTGTTTACATTTTCATCACATGTTCCCTTATTTTTTGCTATTTGACAACATTGGTAGGATAGTTATTACAACAACCCCCCCCTTTTTTTAAAGTGAAAGAAAAAGTGAAGTTAAGGAGAATTAAATAAAAAACAAACAAACAAATAAACAAACAAACAGAACAGCAAAAAACAAACAAACAGAAAATTAAGTATGAATTTCCCAGCATTTTTAACATTGATATTAAATATCCGCGACCCGAAAAGGATTAAGTGGAAGAAGATGGATGGATGGATGGATGGATGGATGGATGGATGGATGAACTATCCATATGTCCAAATATGTTAAAAAAGACACAGGCTTATACAGGGTGCCCTAATTTTTTCACATGACTGTATATCACAAGAATTCTTCCAAAACCCTGGGAAACATGTATCACATTGTTTCACGGTTGTTTTTGCATCAGTGAAACATGGTTTTTCTCTGTAAGGGTTCCCACATGGACAGCAGTTACACAGGATCAGGCATGAACCCAAAGTGCTTTTTTTTTTACCTTTGTTTGCATGCATAGCAGGTATGACTAAGTGTTCACAAATGTTCACTAAGGCAGGTCTGCGTGACTGATATGAACCTTGAGGGCTGAATCACCACTTTCTTCAATCCCAAATTGTCAGAGGCCCACTGACTGCTACTGAATGACATTTTGGTGTAATATTCAGCTGAAAAGCACCACATTCTATTCATGAGTGCATAGCTGCAAAATATCTGGCAGAAAGTGCCAACATTTTTTAAAAATGTGCATTATCACTTTTACTCAGTCCTCTTGATCTACGTCCATTAAAAATGATTCACACATTCTGACCTTTTACACTGTTACATTTACTGTAATTACATATTCAGTCAGTGTATTTATCCTAAACCCTACACCTGCAATTACAAACTAAACTCTGAATTATAACTCACTTTGCTGTGTTTCAAAAGCAGCACTGAGTACATTGTGACTAATTCTGCTTCATTCAGAAATCCCAAGTTACCTACTTCACTTACCAGAGAGTGCCTCTTCTCTTGTCTTAATATGCCAAGGCCAAGCACGGCTAATGGTCAAAACATTGTCATTGCTAAATTGACATGGTGGTGGTTAGTGATGCAGTGAGCAGCTGAAGGGTACTTCAACTTCATGTCACTCAAATGAGGGGCTGTGAAGTGGAAATGTAAAGTGGCACTGATTTCACTGCCGGTCATTTACAGATACACTATTGTTGTAGTGCAGCACTGAAATCCTCACCGGTGTGTGGAGAAACCTGCAGCAGGAAACCACTTGGAGGAAACTGAAAGATCTTTGAAACTGAAGACTAACGCACTACAACTAATGAATTAATTATTAACTAGTGCATACCTGTGCATGGCCGTAGAAACCAAGTATAAGCAAGTATTTCTTTTCTTCTTTTCTTCTTCTTTTAGATTTGATTGGCGGTTAGCAACCAGCTTACAGGTGCATTACCGCCACATACTTCACTCTATATCATCACTCTACATTCCGGTTGGCAACCAGCTACCAATCACTCTATCTTCTGTGTCTGTTTTTCCTTTTTGCATGCTCATAGAAAGCAGGTGTAAGCAAGCACGTCACCACTTGTTCAGTGGTGAATGGACATCCTGATTATTTTTTGGAATTTGGGAGGAAACCGGAGCACCCGGAGAAAATCCACACTTTGCTTTGCATTTTACACATTTGTACTGTAGACTGCCATTCACCTCTCATTAAGTGATAAATGGACAGCGTGATCATTTTTTGGAATGTGGGAGGAAACCGGAGCACCCGGAGAAAATCCACGCTTTGCTTGGCAATTTACACATTTGTAGTGTAGATTGCCATTCTTCAAGGTTACACATTTTGACTGTGTCAGCATCTCTTTAAAAACAAGCTCAGAAAGCAATGCTTTGGCTTAGTTTCTTCATCTTGAGCAAGAATAGGACGACTGCTTGATCTGCCAACTCTGCTCACGGCAACGTAGAACTGGCCATTGCTGAAGAAATCTCTTGTGCCGAAAACACCAACACGCTGTAAAGACTGGCCCTGTGACTCATTCACAGTCATGGCAAAGCAGGGTCTTACTGGAAACTGTTTACATCGCAAGGTGAATGGAAACGTTGTCAGATGGCGTGAGTGTGATTCGTGGAATCAGGAGAGTGCATCCAGCATTGACACCAATCACAGATGTTGCAACCAACAGGTGAGGCTGCCTATGATCTTTTAGCGGGTTCTATGGTCTATATGAAGTCATATAGACATCATCATGTAGACATCACAGGAACATCACAGGACAACTATTAATTCAGTATAATAACTTGATCTAGCTTAGAAAAGCTAGATCAAGTTATTATACTGCATTAATAGAAGCAAATAAGAATAACCCCAGGTTTCTTTTCAACACTATAGCCAGGCTGACAAAGAGTCAGGACTCGGTCAATCCTTGCATCCCCCCTGAGCTTTCTAGTCAGGACTTTCTGAACTTTTTCAATTATAAAATTTTATCTATTAGAGGTAAAATCAGTCAGATTCTTCCTACCGTAAACTCAAGTACATTAACTACTGCAACTCCCTCAATTGATATCTGTTTGGATAAGTTTACTCCAATCGACCTCTTAGAGTTAAAATAATCTCCTCATCCAAGCCTTCATCTTGCGTTTTGGACCCTATTCCGACCAGGTCATTTAAAATTGTCTTCCCAATTATTGGTAGCCGTATTCTTCATATAATTAATTCTTCTTTAACTCTGGGTTATGTACCACTGGCTTTTAAAATTGCTGTAATTAAACCCTTACTCAAAAAGCCAACGCTCGACCCAGGAGTTTTGGCTAACTATCGACCAATCTCTAATCTGCCTTTCATTTCAAAAATCTTGGAAAGAGTTGTTGCCGTGCAATTGTTTGACCACTTGCAGGGAGTTGGTTTGTTTGAGGAGTTTCAATCTGGGTTCAAAGTTCATCACAGCACTGAAACTGCCTTAGTGAAGGTCACTAATGACCTCCTTATTGCATCTGATAATGGACTTGTTTCTGTTCTTGTCCTTTTAGATCTTAGTGCAGTCTTTGACACTATTGATCATGCCATTCTACTTGATAGATTAGAACACTATGTTGGACTAAATGGAACTCCGCTGCAGTGGTTTAGATCTTATTTGTCCGATAGATTCCAGTTTGTTCACATCAATGATGAATTTTCTTCCAACTCTAAGCTCAGTCATGGAGTTCCACAGGGATCTGTGTTAGGCCCTACTCTTTTTAGTTTATATATGCTTCCGTTAGGCAATATCATTAGAAAGCACTGTATACATTTTCATTGTTACGCAGACGACACACAACTATACCTGTCAATGAAGCCCGATGATTGTAATCAACTAGCCAAGTTCAATGCCTGTCTTAAGGATATCAAAGCCTGGATGACTTGTAATTTTCTGCTATTAAACTCAGATAAGACTGAAGTCATTCTTGTTGGCCCAAAACTGTCACGGTGGCCCTCGCGAGCCATCATAAGACGCCACAAGTCACCGGTGAGTTTGCAATGATGTTTATTAAAAGAAAAAGGAACAGAAGGATAACACAAAGCAACAAAGTAATAAGCCATGGTGGGCTAAAACACACTATTGTCACGCCGCGCCGCTCATGAGCGGCGCCACCTGCACACACACCTGCTCATCATCAGCGGCGAGGGATATAAGCCGCCTCGCCCTGAGCTTCGGCCTGAAGCCGTTAGACTTCTCATGCATCGCTGTGAGTTCCTTCACCTTCAGCTATTCTCCCGGGTAAGAAGCTCTTACCTCCTTTTCTCTCTCGAGTCTGCTCCCCTGTGCACAGGTGGATTCCCCGGCGGCAGACATCGCCTCTCCATCGCCTATTCCTCGCTGCTGCACCAAGCTCTCCAGGTGGCTGTCTTCCGGACCTCGTCCTTTGCTGTGCCAGTCATCTGTGCTCTCCAAGTAAGCTCCTCTCTCACTTGCAAATCTCCTGTGTTGCTGTGTGCCCGTCACCTTTCTCCTTTTGCTTTTCCCATAGGGTTGTCCGGCTGTACGGCCTCCTGCCTCTGTGCCCGAAGCAGACGCCGCCACCAACACATTTACATCCCGCTGACACACATTCATTCACTCCTGTTGCTAATAAACTATTTGACCTTCTCTGAGCCTGTGTGTGTGCGTCTCCTGAGCCGTGCGTTATGTCAGTACGGCTTCAGCAGAGCAGCTCGGCAGACGGCGGGCTCGCACACCGGCTTACCACTCTCGAGGCTCGGGTGGATCAGATAGCCTATCAGCAACAGGTGATCCTAAACCAATTGATTAATATTAATAACCGATTGGACCACCTGGACCCCCAGCAGCCGTTCCCCCCGGCTCATCAGGGTGGCGCGGCTCCTGCCGCTCCAGTGGCCGTCCAGCAGGCTCCGGCGGCACCGACTCGGCTCACGCCCATTCCGACCCCCGCCCGCTTTAGCGGAAAGCTCGGCGGAGCGCGGGGGTTCATTATGCAGTGTGAGTCCGTGTTCCATCGCGTGCCCGGAGACTTTCCCTCGGATCATAGTCGGATTGGTTATATCGGGAATCTCCTGGAGGGGCGAGCGTTGACTTGGACCTACACCGTAATGGCGAGGCCCAGTTACGCCACCCTCACTTATGACCTGTTCGTGAGGCGCTTCCTGGAGGTCTTTGACCACTCGTGTACCGAGACGGTCCAGGTCGACCGGCTTCTCGCTCTCCAGCAGGGAAGCCGGTTGGCTGCGGACTATGCGGTCGACTTCCGGGTAGCAGCAGAGGAATTAGGCTGGGAGGAACGCTCCCTCTGTGGTCTTTTCCTCCGCAGCCTCAATGATGATCTGAGGGATGAACTGGCTGGGCGGGACCTCCCTGAGACGCTAGCGGAGCTATCTTCCCTTGCCATCAGCTTGGACAACAGGCTGCGCGAGTGCTCCTCGGGGCGGAAGTCGTCTTCTTCTCGCCCTCGCGGAGCCTCGTCGCGCCAGTTCCAAGCTCGCCCCCTGGTGACGCCGCCACCATCGCACCCCGAGGAGTCGGAGCCGATGGTGACGGGCTGGACAAAGCTCTCCCCGGCGGAGAGACAACGCCGCCGTGCGTTGAATCTCTGCATGTATTGCGGAGATAGTCAACACACGGTAGAGCTTTGTCCACAGAAGCCAAATGGTGGGGTCCGTGAGTCACTGTAGGGGGCCTCGCGGACGTCAATCGGTTAAATCCCCTCACTCAATTAAAGCTGCCCATCCGTTTCTGCCACAACTCCATTGGGCATCTCACCCACGCACTGGTGGATTCGGGCGCAGAAGGCAGCTTTATTTCACAAAGCCTGGCAACCCGATTGGGCATCCGCTGCCAGGCGCTCAGAAACCCCATCTCCCTGGTCAACCTCTCTCGTGCCTCCCTTGGGAGAGTTACGCACCAGACCATCCCGGTCCCGGTAATCATCTCTGGTAACCACCGGGAGGAGATAACCTTTCTCGTCCTGCCCAACTCTGTGTCGCCCGTCATCCTGGGGTATCCCTGGCTACGCCTCCACAACCCTGTCCTGGATTGGAAGTCAGCCGGGGTGTCGGCATGGAGCACGTTCTGCATGGGCACCTGTCTTCAGTCCGCTGCCTGCTCTCCGTCCGCTTCTCTCCCTCCTACGGACGCTACACCCCCGGACCTGTCTCTGGTGCCCCTGGAATTTCACGACCTGGGTATGGTATTCAGCAAGACCAAGGCCATGTCTCTCCCTCCTCATCGGCCCTATGACTGCGCCATCAACCTCCGCCAGGGGGCACCCTTACCTTCTGGTCGGCTCTACAGTCTGTCGGCGCCGGAGAAGGAGACGATGAACGCCTACCTAAAGGAGTCGCTGAGTGCTGGGATTATCCGCCCATCGTCATCACCCGTGGGGGCAGGGTTCTTCTTCGTCGGAAAGAAGGACGGATCCCTCCGTCCTTGCATTGACTATCGGGCCCTAAATGACATCACGGAGAAGGATCGTTACACCCTGCCCCTCATGGACACCGCTTTCCACTCCCTCCAGGGGGCGACCTGGTTCACCAAGCTGGATCTACGCAGCGCATACCACCTCATCCGGATCCGGGAGGGAGATGAGTGGAAAACAGCCTTCCGTACCCCGAACGGCCACTTCGAATACCTGGTAATGCCGTTCGGGTTGACCAACGCTCCTGCCGTCTTTCAGCGCCTCATCAACGACGTCCGCCGGGACTTCATCGGCCTCTTTGTGTTCGTCTACCTGGACGACATATTCATCTTCTCCAAGTCCAGGGACGAGCACCAGGTCCATGTGAGGCGGGTCCTCCAAAGACTGCTGGAGAACCGGCTATACGTGAAGGCTGTAAAGTGCGAATTTTATGCTAAGACAACATCCTTCCTGGGATTCATCATCTCTCACGACCAGGTGCGTCCAGACCCAGAGAAGGTGAAGGCGGTGGTAGAATGGCCTACACCTGCGTCGAGGAAACAGGTGCAACAGTTCATTGGGTTCGCGAACTTCTACCGCCACTTTGTCCCAAACTTCAGTACCATCGTCGGACCGCTGACCCGCCTCACGTCCCCTAAGGTCCCGTTCCGGTGGACTGAAGAGGCCGCAGCTGCTTTTCAGGCGCTGAAGGCGGAGTTCTCCTCCTCCCGGGTCCTTCGCCAGGTCGACCCCGCGCTGCAGTGCATCGTGGAGGTGGACGCTTCGGACAGGGGAGTGGGGGCGGTGCTATCCCAGCGGTCGCCTGACGACGGCGCCAAATGGCCCTGCGCCTTCTTCTCCCGGCGCTTGTCCCCGGCGGAGAGAAATTACAACGTGGGGGACAGAAAGCTCCTGGCCATCAAGCTCGCGCTGCAAGAGTGGCGTCACTGGCTAGAGGGAGCAGACCTGCCGTTCGTGGTCCTGACGGACCACAAGAACTTGGAGTACCTTCGATCTGCCAAGCGCCTGAACGCCCACCAGGCGCGCTGGTCCTTGTTCTTCGCCAGGTTCCAGTTTTCCATCACCTTCAGGCCTGGCTCCAAGAACGGCCTGCCCGACGCCCTCTCTAGGCAATTCGCCCCTGAGGAGTCGGAGGACACGCTCCACACCATCCTACCCAGGTCGTGCGTCGTGGGCGCCATCTCCTGGGACATTGAGAGCAAGATCCGGAAGGCGCAGGAAGTGGAACCTGACCCTGGCGGCGGACCGGAGGGGAGGCTGTTCGTGCCATCTGCGGTTCGAGGAGAGGTCATCCACTGGCTACACACCTCCAAGCTCACCTGTCACCCTGGCTCCTCCCGGATGATAAACCTCCTCCAGCGGTCCTTTTGGTGGCCGGGCCTGCGGAGGGATGCTGCCCGCTACGCCCGGGCCTGTCCAATTTGTGCCACCAACAAGTCGGGAAATGCCCCTCCAGCGGGTCTTCTCCAGCCCCTGCCCGTCCCTGGCAGGCCCTGGTCGCACATCGCCTTGGATTTTGTCACCGGACTCCCAGTCTCCAACTCCTACGACACCATCCTGACCATCGTGGACCGCTTCACCAAGGCGGCACACTTCGTCCCCCTGCGAGGTCTCCCCACTGCCCTGGAGACGGCGGACCTCCTCATCCAACACGTGGTCAGGCTGCATGGGATTCCGGTGGACGTGGTCTCGGATCGAGGGCCCCAATTTTCCTCTGAGGTTTGGAGGTCGTTTTGCAACGCTTTAGGAGCCAAGGTGAGCCTCTCCTCCGGCCATCACCCCCAATCCAACGGGCAGTGTGAGCGGACCAACCAGGAGCTGGAGGCTGCGCTCCGCTGTGTAACGGTGTCCAAACCCACGTCCTGGAGCAACCACCTTGCCTGGGTTGAATACGCCCATAATACCGCTCGCTCTTCTGCCACAGGGATGTCCCCCTTCAAGGCGTCCCTGGGTTACGACCCCCCGCTGTTCCTGGCGCAGGAGAGTGAGGTAACTGTCCCCTCAGTACGGGCGCATCTCAGGCAGTTCCGCTCCATCTGGGCGTCAGCGCGCAATGCGCTTTTACGCACGGCGGAGCGCAACAGAGCCATGGCGGACCGGCACAGAAGACCTGCCCCGGCGTACAGAGTTGGGCAGCGAGTCTACGTGTCGACCCGGGACGTTACCTTAAAAGGCGAGAGGAGGAAGCTGGCACAGCGCTTCGTGGGCCCCTATCCCATCACCAGGATTGTCAACCCGGTGGCTGTGCGTGTAGCTATTCCCCCCTCCCTCCGCATCCACCCCACTTTCCACGTGTCCAAGGTGAAGCTGGCAGTCTCCAATCCCCTTTGCCCTCCTCCCGCTGTGCAACCCG
This sequence comes from Pholidichthys leucotaenia, assembly GCA_020510985.1. Taxonomy (NCBI): domain Eukaryota; kingdom Metazoa; phylum Chordata; class Actinopteri; order Cichliformes; family Pholidichthyidae; genus Pholidichthys; species Pholidichthys leucotaenia. The sequence goes on from CM035846.1 coordinate 282,572,910, forward strand.
CGCCCCGGATGATTGGTGGCCATCCGGCCTGGCCCGTCTCCTCCATCCTGGACTCCCGGCGCCGGGGTCGTGGATTGCAGTACCTGGTGGACTGGGAGGGCTATGGGCCTGACCATCGACAGTGGGTACCCCTGTCGTCTGTGTTGGACCCATCGCTCATCGCTGATTTCCACCGAGCGCACCCAGGAAAGCCATCGCCAGGAGGCGCTGCTAGAGGGGGGAGTACTGTCACGCTGCGCCGCTCATCAGCGGCGCCACCTGCACGCACACCTGCTCATCATCAGCGGCGAGGGATATAAGCCGCCTCGCCCTGAGCTTCGGTCTGAAGTCGTTAGACTTCTCATGCATCGCTGTGAGTTCCTTCACCTTCAGCTATTCTCCCAGGTAAGAAGCTCTTACCTCCTTTTCTCTCTCGAGTCTGCTCCCCTGTGCACAGGTGGATTCCCCGGCGGCGGACATCGCCTCTCCATCGCCTATTCCTCGCTGCTGCACCGAGCTCTCCAGGTGGCTGTCTTCCGGACCTCGTCCTTTGCTGTGCCAGTCATCTGTGCCCTCCAAGTAAGCTCCTCTCTCGCTTGCAAATCTCCTGTGTTGGTGTGTGCCCGTCACCCTTCTCCTTTTGCTTTTCCCATAGGGTTGTCCGGCTGTACGGCCTCCTGCCTCTGTGCCCGAAGCAGACGCCGCCACCAACACATTTACATCCCGCTGACACACATTCATTCACTCCTGTTGCTAATAAACTATTTGAACTTCTCTGAGCCTGTGTGTGTGCATCTCCTGAGCCGTGCGTTATGTCAACTATGACTAGGGACAGAGACTGTAAGGCTGAGCAAGCACACTTACAATTCCCGATGAGGACGAGGGATGATCAGAGATGAGGAATCAAAGAGGAATATTGACGTCCGAGACGAGGAACGCTCGCTCGACGCCAAAACACAGGGAAATTCGACGGAGACTGCTGCGTCGGGCTGCATTCAGCGACCGCTAATGACCCCTGAATGCAGCCCAGCTGGCAGGCTTTGACAGCAGGAAGCTCCCCCGAGCGCTGTCACAATAAAAGCCTGGGGAGCCAGAAGGTACTCACTGCTGTCAAGCCTGCAGGAGATGACGTATGACCCGAGCGCGGACGAGATCGGCGCTCGGATCATGACAAAAACACCTTAGAAATTCCTTTCCAAATCATGCTCTTAATTTAGATGTCGCCACTCTTACTCTGAATAGTTCTGTGAGGAACCTTGGAGTTATTTTTGATCAAGACCTGTCCTTTAATTCACAAATTAAATTTGTTTCTAAGACTGCCTTCTATCATCTGCGCAATATTGCCAAGATTAGGAGCATCTTGTCTCTGAATGATGCTGAGAAACTGATCCACGCCTTTGTCAGCTCGCGATTAGATTATTGTAACTTGTTATTTTCAGGTTGTCCTAAGATATTCTTAAAAAAATCTTCAATTGATCCAAAATGCTCCTGCAAGAGTTGTAATTGGTTCTAGAAAAAGAGATCTTATCTCCCCGGTTCTGTCCTCCCTTCATTGGCTTCCCATAAAGTTCAGAATTAAGTTTAAAATTCTTCTCACTTTCAAAGCTGTTAATAATCAGGCTCCCTTATAAATTAAAGTTCTGATATTACCTTACCATCCTAATAGAGCACTACGCTCCCAAAATGCTGGATTACTTGTAATGCCCAGAATCTCCAAAAGTACATTGGGAGGCAGAGCCTTCTGCTATCAAGCTCCTTCTCTGTGGAACCAGTTACCACTCTGGGTCTAGGAGTCAGACTCGGTCTCTATTTTTAAGAACAGGGTAAAATCCTTCCTTTTTAATACAACCTACGATTAGGGAGGGATTTTGTGTCTCTTAACCCCACTTCTGTTTTATGTCTGTCCTCTTCATCCTCTCTATCCCCTCACCCCCAGCCAGTCGCAGCAGATGACTGCCCCTCCCTGAGCCTGGTTCTGCTAGAGGTTTTTTCCTGTTAAATGGGAGTTTTTCCTCTCCACCGTCACTAAGTGCTTGCTCACAGGGGATCATCTGATTGTTGGGTCTTTTTGAAATTGTGGGGTTTTTTCTGCATTTTGTAGTACTATGAGATGACTTCTGTTGTGATGTGGCGCTATATAAATAAAGCTGAATTGAATTGAATTGAATGTAGACATCATAGGAACATCATAGGCGGTCCTGTGATCTTTTAGTGAGTCCTATGGTCATGACACACAGACAGACAGACACACAGAGATTTCTTGAATTGAATTATATATAGAGTGATGATTTATACATGTAGTGTTGTTCAGGCACAGCTCCAGGATTTTCTTTTCTACTTGTGCTAAGGGGGAGCTTGCAAAATTGAAGTTTTCCTGCAGAATTGGAGGAGCTCTAAGCAGCTGTCACCAAGTGGAGGAGTCAGGACATTTTCAGTTAGGTGGCAAGGATGGATATGTGATCATTTGGGGTGGCCAAGAAATCAGTATTACAAGAAGTTAATATTTTTTGCAAAATAAGAGGTTATACAAAGGTACTAACTCTTTAGTACTGTATTCATTGTATGTATTCATACATGCCGTTACATCTTCTGTGTACAGCTGTATTGATTATTGTTAGGAATTTTATATAAGGCCTATCACTGAGGAGACAGTAAATGACAACACTGTAATGACAAAATGATGATAACAAGAAACTTATTCTATTCTTAAGTACAAACATCCCTCACTACTGCTCTAAGAGCCTATTCGTGCATCTTAGCAAATTAAAATATTGTGGCAAGTTAGTGCATTCTGCAATATATTTTAAAAGTTAAGCCTTAAATTAATATTGATTACACATACTAAAATATTGCAAATCATTTTTATCCTAATTTTGATGATCATGGTTATAGCTTTTTTAATAAATTACAAATCCTGACGTGATTTACTGAGATACATTAGTATGTCACTGAGACTGTGACCTCACAATGCTGGAATACAGGGAACACAAATAGTACAACATTACACTCTTACAGTACACGTTGCAAAAATCATACCAACATTTTTTAAATCATTAACCAATTTAATTAATCAGTTTGACTGACTGAGAAACGGATGAATGTTTATATTGGTTATATCTTTACAAAGCCTCCCTGTGGATCGCCACCTTATTGTGGTGGAGGGGTTTGAGTGCCCGAATGATCCCAGGAGCTGTGTTGACGGGGGCCCCTGTAGTGGTGTGAAAAAGTGTTTGCCCCCTTCCTGAGTTCTCATTTTTTTGTATGTTTGTCACACTTAAATGTTTCAGATCATCAAACAAACTTAAATATTAGACAAACATAACACAAGTAAACACAAAATGCAGTTTTTAAATGAAGGTGTTTATTACTAAGGGTAAAAAAATAAATAAATCCAAACCTAACTTGCCCTGTGTGGAAAAAGTGACACACACACCCCCCCCAAGCATAAATTAACTGTGGTTTATCACATCTCTGGAAAGCTGAGTTTAATTTCTTTAGCCAAACCCAGGCCTGATTATTGCCACACCTGCTCTCAATCAAGAAATCACTTAAATAGGACCTGCCTGACAAAGTGAAGTATGAAGTAGACCAAAAGATCCTCAAAAGCTAGACATCATGCTGCCATCCAAAGAAATTCAGGAACAAATGAGAAACAAAGGAATTGAGATCTATCAGTCTAGAAAAGGTTATAAAGTCATTTCTAAAACTTTGGGACTCCAGTGAACCACAGTAAGAGCCATTATCCACAAACGGCAAAAATATGGAACAGTGGTGAACCTTCCCAAAATTTAACCAAAATTACCCCAAGAGTGCAGCGATGATTCATCCAAGTGGTCACAAAAGACCTCACAACAACATCCAAAGACCTCCAGGCCTCACTTGCCTCAGTTAAGGTCAGTGTTCATGACTCCACCGTAAGAAAGAGACTGGCCAAAAATGGCCTGCATGGCAGAGTTCCAAGATGAAAACCACTGCTGAGCAAAAAGAACATAAAGGCTTGTCTCAGTTTTGCCAGAAAACATCTTGATGATCCCCAAAACCTTTGGGGAAATACTCTGTGAACTAACGAGACAAAAGTTGAACTTTTTGGAAGGCGTGTGTCCCATTACATCCGGCGTAAAAGTAACACAGCATTTCAGAAAAGGAACATCATACCAACAGTAAAATATGGTGGTGGTAGTGTGGTGATGTGGGGCTGTTTTGCTGCTTCAGGTCCTGGAAGAATTGCTGTGGTAAATGGAACCATGGATTCTGCTGTCTACCAAAAAATCCTGAAGGAGAATATCCGGCCATTTGTTTATGACCTCAAGCTGAAGCATACTTGGGTTCTGCAGCAGGACAATGATAGAAAACACACCAGCATGTCCACCTCTGAATCAGAATCAGAATCAGAATCAGCTTTATTGCCAAGTATATTTACAGGTAAACATGAATGGCTTAAGAAAAACAAAATGAAGACTTTGGAGCGGCCGAGTCAAAGTCCTGACCTGATTACGATTGAGATGCTGTGACATGACCTTAAAAAGGCAGTTCATGCTCGAAAACCCTCCAATGTGGCTGAATTACAATAATTCTGCAAAGATGAGTGGGCCAAAATTCCTCCACAGCACTGCAAAAGACTCGCAGTTATTGCAAATGCTTGACTGCAGTTGTTGCTGCTAAGGGTGGCCCAACCAGTTATTAGGCTTAGGGGGCAATCACTTTTTCACACAAGGCCATGTAGGTTTGGATTTTTTTTCCGTTAATAATAAACACCTTCATTTAAAAACTGCATTTTGTGTTTACTTGTGTTATCTTTGTCTAATATTTAAATTTGTTTGATGATCTGAAACATTTAAGTGTGACAAACACAAAAGGCTGCATGGAGTAAAATAATAAATAAAAAATAGTAACAGTTTGCTTCCTAAGGCTTAACGATTTAAGAAAGATATTAAATATTTTTTTCCCCCTCATGGATCGTCACCTTATCGTGGTGGGGGGGTTTGCGTGCCCCAGTGATCCCAGGAGCTATGTTGTCCGGGGCAATTTGCCTCTGATAGGGTCTCCCAAGACAAACTGGTCCTGGGTGAAGGGCCAGACTAAGAACGATCCAACAGACTCTCATGATAAATTGTATATCAAGGATTCAGTGTACCCCGCCCGGTATGGGGTTACCGGGGCCCCACCCTGGAGCCAGGCCTGGGGGAGGGGCTCGAAGGCTAGCGTCTGGTGGCCAGGTTTCCACCCATGGGACCCGGCCGGGCTCAGCCCGAAGGAGTTACATGGGTCCGCCCTCCAGTAGGTTCACCACCTGCAGGAGGGATCATGGAAGTCCGGTGCTATGTGGATTAGGTAGCAGTCAAAGGCGGAGACCTTGGCGGACTGATCCCAAGCTTTCTAAACTGGCTTTTGGTACGTGGAATGTCACCTCTCTGGTGGGGAAGGAGCCTGAGCTGGTGTACGAGATTGAGCGATACCGGCTAGATATAGTGGGCCTCACCTCAACACACAGCTCCGGTTCCGGAACCAGTCTCCTGGAGAGGGGCTGGAGCTTGGCCTTTTCTGGAGTTGCCCCGGGCGAGAGGCGACGAGCAGGGGTAGGTATTCTTGTATCGCCCCACCTTGCTGCCTCTATATTGGAGTTTTCCCCGGTGGACGAAAGGGTTGCTTCCCTGCGCCTTCGGGTTGGGAAACGGGTCCTGACCATCATTTGTGCCTATGCACCAAATGATGTTTCAGAGTACCCACCCTTTTTGGAGTCTGTGACTGGGGTGCTGGAGGGTGCTCCTCCTGGAGACTCCATTGTCCTACTGGGGGACTTCAATGCGCACGTGGGCAACGACAGTGAAACCTGGAGGGGGGTGATTGGGAGGAACGGCCTGCCCGATCTGAACCCGAGTGGTGTTCAGTTATTGGACTTCTGTGCTAACCACAGTCTGTCCATAACGAACACCATGTTCAAGCATAAGGGTGTCCATATGTGCACCTGGCACCAGGACACCCTAGGCCGCAGGTCGATGATCGATTTTGTTATCGTATCATCAGACCTGCGACCGTATGTCTTGGACACCCGAGTAAAGAGAGGTGCAGAGCTGTCAACTGATCACCACCTGGTGGTGAGTTGGATCCGATGGCAGGGGAGGAAGCCATTCAGACCTGGTAGACCCAAACGTATAGTGAGGGTGTGCTGGGAGCGTCTGGCTGAGGCCCCTGTCCGGGAGGTCTTCAACTCCCACCTCCGGAAGAACTTCAACCACATTCCGAGGGAGTCTGGAGACATGGAGTCTGAATGGGCCATGTTCTCCACCTCTGTTGTTGAAGCGGCGGCCCAGAGCTGCGGCCGCAAGGTGGTCGGTGCATCTCGTGGTGGCAACCCCCGAACCAAGTGGTGGACACCAGTGGTGAGGGGGGCCATTAAGCTGAAGAAGGAGTCCTATCAAGCTTGGTTGGCTTGTGGGACTCCCGAAGCAGCTGAGGTGTACCGGCAGGCCAAGCGGAGTGCAGCTCGGGTGGTTGCTGAAGCAAAAACCCGGGTATGGGAGGAGTTCGGTGAGGCCATGGAACAAGACTTTCGGTCGGCTTCAAAGAGATTCTGGCAAACTGTTCGGCGGCTCAGGAGGGGAAAGCAGCTCCCCGTCCACACTGTGTATGGTGCGGATGGGACACTGTTGACTTCAACTGGGGATATCGTCGGGCGGTGGAAGGAATACTTCGAGGATCTCCTCAATCCCACTGATACGCCTTCCACAGAGGAAGCAGGGTTTGGGGACAAGGGGGATGACTCGCCTATCACAGGGGCTGAGGTCGCCAAGGTGGTTAAAAATCTCCTTGGTGGCCGGGCCCCGGGGGTGGACGAGATTCGCCCCGAGTACCTCAAGGCCCTGGATGTTGTTGGGCTGTCATGGTTGACACGCCTCTGCAACATTGCGTGGAGGTCGGGGGCAGTGCCTTTGGCATGGCAAACCGGGGTGGTGGTTCCTCTCTTCAAAAAAGGGGACCGGAGGGTGTGCTCCAACTTTAGAGGGATCACACTCCTCAGCCTCCCTGGGAAGGTCTATGCCAAGGTACTGGAGAGGAGAGTCCGGCCGTTGGTCGAACCTCGGATTCAGGAGGAGCAATGTGGTTTTCGTCCTGGCCGTGGCACATCGGACCAGCTCTTTACCCTCTCGAGAATTCTTGAGGGTTCGTGGGAGTTTGCCCAACCAGTTTACATGTGTTTTGTGGACTTGGAGAAGGCATTTGACCGCGTCCCTCGTGGATTTTTGTGGGGGGTGCTTCGGGAGTATGGGGTATCGGGCTTGTTGTTACGAGCTATTCGGTCTCTGTACGACCGTTGTGAGAGTTTAGTTCGTATTGCCAACACTCGGTCGGAGTCATTCCCAGTGAGAGTTGGACTCCGCCAGGGCTGCCCTTTGTCACCGGTCCTGTTCATAATTTTTATGGACAGGATTTCTAGGCGCAGCCAGGGAATGGAGGGTGTCATACTTGGTGACCACAGGATCTCATCTCTGTTGTTTGCAGATGATGTTGTCCTGTTGGCTTCATCCAGCAATGACCTACAGCTCTTGCTGGGACGGTTTGCCGCTGAGTGTGAAGCGGCTGGGATGAGAATCAGCACCTCCAAGTCCGAGTCCATGGTCCTCAGCCGGAAAAAGGTGGATTGTCCTCTCCGGGTTGGGGACAGGCTCCTGCCCCAAGTGGAGGAGTTTAAGTATCTTGGGGTCTTGTTCACGAGTGAGGGGAAAATGGAGCGAGAGATCGACAGACGGATTGGAGCAGCATCTGCAGTGATGCGGACGTTGTACCGGTCTGTTGTGGTGAAGAGGGAGCTTAGTTCTAAGGCAAAGCTGTCGATTTACCAGTCAATCTACGTTCCTACTCTCACCTATGGTCACGAGCTTTGGGTAATGACCGAAAGAACGAGATCGCGGATACAAGCGGCTGAAATGAGCTTTCTCCGTAGGATTGCTGGACTCACCCTCAGAGATAGGGTGAGGAGCTCAGTCATCCGGGAGAGGCTCAGAGTAGAACCGCTGCTCCTCCACATTGAAAGGAGTCAGTTGAGGTGGTATGGGCATCTGATTAGGATGCCTCCTGGACGTCTCCCACTTGAGGTGTTTCAGGCACGTCCCACTGGGAGGAGACCCCGGGGCAGACCCAGGACTCGGTGGAGAGACTATGTCTCCCAGCTAGTCTGGGAACGCCTTGGTATCCCCTCTGAAGAGCTGGAGCAGGTGGCTGGGGAGAGGGAAGTCTGGGCTTCTCTGCTTGAACTGCTGCCTCCGCGACCCGGACCTCCGGAAAAGCGGTAGAAGATGGATGGATGGATGGATTAAATATTTTTTTTGGGGGGTGGGCTGTATTTGTTGCACTGCCTTGAAGCGATATGGGCTTGATATTAGCAGCTTCAGTATGCATTAATTTTTAAATTATCACAAAATATAGATCAATAAAATTTTGAACAACTGTCAGAAAAGGTCTGTAAGTGTTATGTTAAATAACAAGCATTCCTGGCATGACAGCAGCATGAGCATTTTAATTTTGGGGTAAAATAAACGGCTGCAGCCGTCTGTATTTACCATGACAGCCAAGCACGGTGTTGTGGTTCTTTGTGGCTCTGACTAGATTCTACGTCTGCTCTAAGATAAATTTGATTATGTCCAACATCTTTTAATTAACAAAATGCATCCGACTTTGTTGCGGTGGAGACTTTGATATATCTCAGAGCTTTTATTTGTTTACAGCGTTAGCATCTTAGCAGCTGCGCTAATTAATGGAGCTACTATATATGAGGCCAATTTTTAAGCTGGATTCATGCTGCACCTCTGCTGTCCGCGTACGTGTAACCAGAAACCTCATGTGACAAAATTTACATCATCGTCTCCACTCCGCTAGTGTCTGCGGTGCTCGACTGCAGATGACTGCGTGCAGCCCAAATTTTGTGACTGCGCCACCTGCCTACGACCTGAATGCCTTGAAAAGTGCATGCACAAGACTGAATGTCCCATTCACGAGGTGGCAATATCACACAGTATATCAAGACAAAGTAGATGAAGAAAAAGACAAGAATAAACATACATGACTCATACATATTGTACATACTTCAGCAGCAGCAGCAGCATCTTCGTGTAAAAGGAGTGAAAAGCGGGAAGTCAAGCAGCGCTTCTTCGTTGGTGAAAATCCTGGCACATCAGTGCATTGGCACTACCTATCAGGTGGGAGTGAAACTACAAATGATGGTTGTGCATATGCGTCAACTGCTTGGCCTGGGTAGATGAAAAAAGTGAGCATGAACAGTGCCGCGTGTGTGCCAAAGCGCACATAGACTAAAGCGGACTAGAGGGGAAATGCAGCGTAAATAAAGCTTTAAGGTCATCTTCCCATCCCTCGATAGTCGTGGGAAGTGGTATGATTATATTCCTGTTTTTGAGGTGCAAAAGGCTGTATTCCTGCATTTATGACGCCAAAATCATTGTTTTTTAACAAGGAAAAGTGTCCCGTTTCAGTGACAACCACAATCTAAACTAGTACCGGAAGCTGTGCCCGTAATTCACGCAAAGCATCATGGGGGTTAGGAATAAGGTGGATAGTGTTATGATAAGGTGAGTATGCTCCCTCTCCCTTTCTGTGGGAGGTTCTACATCAATTTCCCGGCTCCGCAGGTCATCAGCACACCTGCGTGAGTGGATGCACCTGCTGCCTCTTCTCTGCCAGCGCTTAAAAGGACCTGTTCATGAATGCTCCAGCACTGGCTCGTTGGGTATAGCTGCCTCAAACGTGAAGTTAAGTTTTGTACGTGTTGTTAAGGAACTCAGCCGTAAACACCTGCCGTCCCAGTTCCTACCACCATTCGCCGAACCACTTCCATTCCCTCACTGGCCCCGTATGCGGGGAAGGTGGGGAAATGTAAGGGGTTTTTGCTCCATGTTTGGCTTTATTTGGGGCAGGTGGCTGGGGAGTACCCGGATGACATGTCCAAAATTCATTTTTTGACCCTCCTGCTGCGAGACTGGGCTCTTAGCTTGGCTCAGTCTATTCTCGACAACGCGGAGGGCCCTAATTACACCTTTGACCAATTCGTTGGCGAGTTTTCCCAGGCCTTTGACTGAATAGAGAGTGAGGGAAACATTATGAGCCACCTTTTGTCACTCAGGGGAGTCGGTCTGCTGCCGACTTCTCTGTGGTGTTCCGGGTCGTCGCGGCGGACTCTGGGTGGAATGACGTTGCCTTACGCAGCGCCTTCCTCCAAGGTCTGAACGCCAACCTCCGCGACGATCTGGCGGTTCATGCCATTCACTCCTCTCTGGACGGGCTCATTGATCAGGCCATCAGTCTGGATAACCGATACCGCGAGTGCGCAAAGGAGCAGAAGACTTCCTCTGGCCCGCCCATTTTGCACACACCTCCCCCAGCTACTTGCACAGGTGAAGTCGACTCTTCCTCCGAAGCTATGGTGCATGGTGCTCGGCCGAGTCCGTCTGATTCCGGAGGAGCACCAGCGACGGAGGAAAGCTGATGCGTGTATGTATTGCGGCTCTTTAGAGCATAAACTGTTTAATTGTCACCTGAAGCCAAAAAGACGTGGCCCTTCAGTAGCCGTGGGGGGTCTGATGGGCGGGAATTCCATTCACCCCCCCCCCCCGGTAACTTTTCCATCCCAGCTTTCATTGAGTTACCAGGGGTCGAGAGGAGGGTGTCAGCATTAACTGATTCAGGGGCAGAACAGAATTTCATTTCCTCGTGGCTCGTGCAGGAAGTAGGCATCCCCATGACTAAATTGCCGACTTCATTAAACATTGTGGCATTATCTGGCTGTAGTGTGGCTTCCATCACCGAACGCATGGCGCCGATCTCCGTCCTTCTTTCCGGGAACCACCGAGAGACCTTATCATACTTTATTCTCCCTAGCATATGGTTAACCAATTCATTTTTGTATACCTCGATGACATTCTGATCTTTTCCCGCATGCCAGAGAAGCACGCAGTCCACGTCCGAGCCGTGTTACAGCGGCTTCTGGAAAACCAACTCTTTGTGAAGGCCAAAAAGTGTGAGTTTTCCACCCGCTCCACTTCCTTCCTGGGGTTTATTGCTGCTGAAGGGGAACTGAGGTCCAACCTGGCCAACATGAAGGCTGTGATCGATTGGCCAACTCCCCAGTCCTGCAAAGAGCTTCAACGCTTTTCGGGTTTTGCGAATTATTATCGCCAGTTCATTAGGAACTGCAGTGGGGTGGCACAGACTCTTACCCAGCTGACCTCGATCAAGGGGCCTTTTGCCTGGTCTGAGGCAGCAGAGCGGGCCTTCTCCAAACTGAAGGCCCGGTTTTCCAACACACCCATCTTGGCCCAGGTCGACCCTCAGCTCCAGTTTATAGTAGAGGTGGATACTTCTGATTTGGGGGTGGGCACTGTCCTCTCGCAGCACTCAGCCTCCGATCAGAAGCTCCACCCATGCGCATATTTCTCTCGGCGGCTCATGCCATCCGAGAGGAACTACGACGGAGGGGACCGAGAGCTTCTGGCCATTAAATTGGCTCTTGAGCAGTGGAGGCACTAGCTGGAGGAAGCGGTCCATCCCATCATACTGTGGACCGACAATAAAAATTTAGAATATCTTAGATCGACCCGCAGAGTAAATGCCAGGCAGGCCCGCTGGGCCCTATTCTTTCTTTGGTTTAACCTCACCATCACCTACAGGCCAGGCTCCTGTAACATCAAGTCAGACGCTTTCTCCCGCCAGTTCACCCCTGACCAGCTAGCCTCCTCTTCACTCCCCAAACCCACTGTGCCCTCCTCCTGTATTCTTGGTGCTCTTACCTGGGAGATCAAGCAGAGGGTCCGGCAGGCCCAGTCTGCTGAACTCAAACCCGGGGGGGGACCCAACAATCACCTGTTTGTCCCGGCCAGCCTCCGCAGTGATGTCATCCGGTGGGGGCACACCAGCCACTTTGCCAGCCACCCAGGAGTTTCTCCTACCATCAACCTGGTCCAGCGAGCGTTCTGGTGGCTCACGCTGCGGATGGATGTCCGGGACTATGTCAGGGCCTGTCAAGTGTGCGTCCGGAACAAGTCCGACTCTTCACCTCCTGCCGGCCTTTTACATCCCCTGTCGGTTCCCAGTCGCCCTTGGTTGCACATTGCTGTGGACTTTGTCACTGGACTTCCCCCCCTCGCAGGGCAACACTATAATCCTCACTTTTGTAAACCATTTCTCCAAGGCCATTCATTTGGTGCCCCTCCCCAAGTTGCCCTCCACCTCCGAGATTGCCAATCTGCTCGCCACCCATGTTACCTGTCTGCACGGCATCCCTTTGGACATTGTGTCTGAGCGGGGCCCACAGTTCACCTCCCAAGATTGGAAGTCCTTTTGCCACTCCCTGAGCACTACGGTCAGCCTCACATTCGGATACCACCCGCAGAGTAACGGGCAGGCTGAGCATGCCAACCAATCCCTGGAGGCTGCCCTCAGATGCATGGCATCCTGCATCCACATCCACTCCACTCCGCATCCACTCCACATCCCATGTCTTGATGATCAAGCCCCTCTCCGCCAGTCCTCTCTGCCCCCTCCCCCAAGCCGCCTCCTCCTCCTCAGATCCTCGATGGCCAGACCACCTACACCATTCAGAGAATTCTGGATGTTCGCCGTCAGGGCTGGGGTTTGCAATACCTGGTCCACTGGAAGGGTTACGGGCCAGAAGAAAGGTCATGGATCCCCAGTTCCTACTTCCATGATAGGGGGATGGTCCGTGCCTTTCACCGAACCCATCCCAACAAGCCCGGTGGGCCACCAGGAAATGTCCCTTTCGGGGGGGGGGGGGGGCTGTTATGATCAGGTGAGTGTGCTCCCCCTCCCTTTCTGTGGGAGGTTCTCCATCATGATCCCGGTTCTGCAGGTCATCAGCACACCTGTGTGAGTGGATGCACCTGCTGCCTCTTCTCTGCCAGCGCTTAAAAGGACCTGTTCATGAACGCTCCAGCACTGGCTCGTTAGGTATAGCTGCCTCAAATGTGAAGTTAATTTTGTACGTGTTGTTAAGGAACTCAGCCTAAAACCCTTTTTCCTCCTCACTCCTCAGGTTGTTGCCATCTCCGCGGTGCGTCTCTGGGGTTGCTGCGCGCTCACCTGTCCCATCATCATCATCATCATCACTCCAGACTGCCTTCTCCACCCAGTCAGACACTCCTCCCAGCTCCACTCCTCTCCTGCTCCCTGCCAGCTCTGCCTTACTGATTTCTCCATTCTCTGCTGGGTTCCTCTGCCGGGCTCTCTGCTCACAATTCATAAGATCTACCCTTGTTTATCCATTGCTCCTAGCCTCCCTCCTCAGTTCTAACCTGCTCTCGTCTTCCTCTTTTACAGGCAGTGTGTTCCTCTGGCAAGTGACGCTTTCCTAACCATTGAGTTTGTTTTTCAATAAAATTGTGTTCAAACATTGCCTCTCTGTGTCGTGTGCATTCACTGGTGTTAGCAGCCTGCACGTGAGCTTATCCTTCTCTCAGTCATGACAGAGTGGCAGAAGGGATAAACAGGGTTGCTTCTGCAGCTACTCTTTTCACAAAGAAACTCATTAAATCACTTGATTGTTGCTCGATTATTCACCCTTACAAAGCACTATTATTTCATACTTAATTTATTAAAGTGTACTTCCGGTGCGCTGCATGGCTGTGAACCGCATTCTTCGTCTGCTCGGTTTTAACCTCTATGTTCACACCTGGTGTTATGTCCATGTCAGCGTCTGTGTAAAATGACTAGATACAGGACATACAATGAATTGTCTGTGGATTAAACTGATTCTGGTGGAAATAGTGGCCTCCACAAGTCAGTGGTTTTTGTGCCATGCTCAAACGTGGAAACAGCTGACTGTCAAAATGATCAGCTGTTTTCCTGGGCACCGGACTATACACTCCTACAGTCGAGAAACTTTACTGGGACCGTGCCTTTCACTCACCTTTATGAGTAAAACACATGGATCAGCCTCAACGTTGTTTGACCAGGTTCCTCCTGAGCTGAGAAGACCAGTAAGCCAAAGAAAATGAGAAAGAGGAGGAGGGATACGCAATCGCTTGTGTAGGAGGCACTTCAGGCCAGCTCTTCCATCCATCATCCTCACTAACCTGTGCTTGCTGAACAACAAAGTGGAGGAGATTCGAGCCTATGCAAGGTACTGTGCTGAATTTTGGGAAGCATTATTGATGTGCTTCATGGAAAGCTGGCTTCAGTCAGATATGCTCAATTCTCTCTTTGAGATCATAGCATTTAGTCTGGTGTGCACTGACAGAGATGCCAGCTACAGAAAATGCAGAGGTGGTAGTATCTCTGTCTGTTTCTAATATATTAGAAAAAACTGAAATGACGTTGCAAACATCATCAGCTCATTAAATAGCTCAAAAGCAACAGACAAACGTGGTCTTAACACCAATTTTTTTAAAGAAAAAAAAGAATCTCATTCATTCATTCATCTTCTTCCACTTAATCCTTTTCGGGTCACGGGGGGGGCTGGAGCCTATCCCAGCATCTTTGGGTGAGAGGCAGGGTACACCCTGGACAGATCGCCAGTCCATCGCAGGGCTAACACAGAGAGACAGACAACCATTCACTCTCACAGTCATACCTAAGGACAATTTAGAATCCCCAGGTATTTTTTATGCCAATTAACCCAACTTGCATGTTTTTTGGCATGTGGGAGGAAACTGGAGAAATCCCGGAGTAAACCCACGCAGACACGGGGAGAACGTCCGTAATGCACTGAGTCATGTCAACGTACGTAAGGCTGCTGGCCCTGATGGCATTCCTGGGCGTGTGCTGAGGGCATGCGCTGAGCAGCTGGCAGGGGTCTTCACAGACATCTTCAATCTGTCCCTGGCCCAGGCCGTGGTACCAGCGTGCTTCAAGACCACTTCAATAGTACCAGTGCCGAAACATTCAACACCATCGTGCCTAAATGACTATCGCCCTGTGGCACTGACGCCCATAGTCATGAAGTGCTTGGAGCGACTGGTCTTGGCACAGCTCAAAAAAGGCCTGCCCCCTACACTGGACCCTCATCAGTTCGCCTACCGGAGCAACAGGAGTACAGAGGATGCGGTTTCTACAGCGCTGCACTATGTACTCTCACACCTGGATGACAAGAACACCTACGCAAGAATACTGTTTATTGACTTCAGCTCAGCATTCAACACAGTTATCCCCTCCAAGTTGCTCACCAAACTTGGGGACCTGGGAATCAGTACCTCCACCTGCAACTGGATCATGGATTTTCTGACCAACAGACCCCAGCATGTTAGGTCAGGCCCCAACCGTTCTTCCGTCATCACACTCAACACTGGTGTACCACAGGGCTGTGTGCTCAGCCCATTCCTCTACTCCCTCTACACCCATGACTGCAGGCCTATGTATGGATCCAATTCCATCATAAAGTTCGCAGATGACACCACGGTGATTGGACTCATCGGGGACAACGACGAGTCAGATTACAGGGCAGAGGTTGAGCACTTGGCTACTTGGTGCGCTGACAATAACCTGCTCCTTAACACCAGCAAAACCAAGGAGCTCATAGTGGACTACAGGAAGGAGAGGGAAGAGACACATGACCCCATCCATATCAATGGCATAGCTGTTGAACGTGTCCCCAGCTTCAAATTCCTGGGGACCCACATCTCGGAGGACCTGTCCTGGTCAGTTAACACCACCAGCCTGATCAAGAAGGCCCATCAGCGCCTCTTCTTCTTGAGGACATTGAAGAAGAACCATCTGTCAACTGACATCCTGGGCAACTTCTACCGCTGCGTGATAGAGAGCACCCTGACCAACTGTATCACAATCTGGTATGGGAGCTGCTCTGTAGCTGACCGCAAGGCGCTGCAGCGGGTGGTGAAAACCGCCCAACGCATCACAGGGACTCCACTTCCAGCTATAGAGGACGTCTACAGGAAAAGATGTCTGCGCCGGGCACGCAGCATTCTTAGGGACTCCAACCATCCTGCTCATGGACTGTTCCAGCTTCTCCCCTCCAGAAGACGTTTCAGAAGCCTTCGGACTAGAACCAGCAGGTTTAGGAACAGTTTCTTTCCAACAGCTGTCACGTTATTGAACTTAGTTCCCTGCTGACTCTCTTACAATCATCTTTTACCATCCTCACCTGTACATAACTGCATAACTACATAACTACATCTAACTTATTGCACATTATTTGCACATAACAGTACTTTTAACTTTCTGCACTGCTGCATATTTGCATATATTTGCTTAAATTGCACATACTGTTAATTACCGTATATACTGCACTGCTGTCCTTTGCACTTCTGATTGGATGCTAAACTGTGTTTCGTTACCTTGTATTCATACATGTGTAATGACAATAAAGTTGAATCTAATCTAATCTAATCTAAACATGCAAACTCCACATAGATCACTGTTGGTCAGGGGCTGGGATTGAACCCAGGATCCCCCGGCCAAGGGTGAGTTGCTGTGCTGCCGCAGTACTAACCACTCCCCCACCGTGCCGCCAAAAAAAAAAGAATCTCTCATGTGTCCAATTACTCATTTAATCAATCTGTCAATCAAACATGCCGTCGTCCCAACTGCTTGGAAGGTAGGAGTGGTCAGACCAATTTTCAAAACAAAAAACTGATATAAACAACTACAGACCAATTAGCATTTTACCTGTCATCTCCAAAATGAAAAATGGGTGGCCACACTATTATATGAACATCTGAATTACGGGAACACTTCCCTGCATCACGCATGGTTTGGGTTCCACGCCCACCACTCAACAGAGTCTGCAATAACCTTGTTTTTAGAGAAAACTAAATCTTTCTTAGATAAGTGCAATTGTGTAGGTGCTGTGTTTTTAGATCTCAAGAAGGCATTTGACACCACTGACCACAACATCCTTTTAACCCTTTTAACCAAACTTACTCAGTTTAATTTTTCAGAACATGCTATCAAATGGATGAAATCCTATTTAACCAACAGACAGCAATGTGTAATGGTCAACAGTGTCAAATCGCCATATTTTTTTTTTTTTTTGTTACTTATTTGTACCCGTAGGTAGATTTGGTTTGCAGTCTGGTGACAAGCCACCGGCTGCTGGTCGCTGCGTGCGCGAGCGCCCTAAACCTACATGTTTTTGGTATGCGGGAGGAAACCGGAGAAATCCCAGAGTAAACCCACGCAACACGGGGAGAACATGCAAACTCCACACAGCTCACTGTTGGTCGGGGGCTGGGATCGAACCCACGATCTCATGATCCCCGCAATCCCCCGGCCAAGGGTAAAACTGTGCTGCCACAGTGCTAAACCACTGCGCCACCGTGCAGCCCTATATATTTGAAATGTCAGTTGGGTGTCCCACTAGGCTCCATACTTGGACCAATATTATTCTCCCTATACATAAATTATTTACCAAATGCATACAGAAACATTCATATACAAATGTATGCAGATGACATGGTAATACTCACACCTGCAAAAAACACAAAAGAAGCCACCTGTATTCTTACAACAGCGATGACCCAAATCCATGACTGGCTGAATAATTCATGTCTCCTACTAAACACTAAAAAAACTGTTTGCAGGATGTTTAACAAACAACAATCAAATATTACGAACTCAAACATTTTCTTAAAAGGGTAGGAGCTGCAACAAGCCGAGAAATTTAAGTACCTTGGCATGACTTTAGACTCCTCATTAACCTTTAAAAAACACATAAAAAAAAATTTCAAACATAATCAAATTCAATCTAAGAAATTTTAAACAAATTAGATCATCGCTGACAGTTAATGTGGCCAAAATGTTTCTGCACGCAATGATCTTCTCACACATCGATTACTGTTTTACCAACTGGTCACTCACTGGTGTAACCGTAACCAAACTCATTGAATCTTTATACAAAAAAGCCATAAAAATCTTTGATAAGAAAGATCCCACATATCATTGCTGTCACATTTAAAAGAAATACAATCTTCTGTCTTTTGAAAATTATAAAACTCTCAAATTTACCTGTTCAATTTATAAAATATTAAATGGCTATGCATCCCCATCCCCCCGGGAGAATATGTTAAACTGAGAACTGTCACCAGTACAACCACCAGAGGAATCACTACAGGAGACTGTGAAGTCCCCCACAGATGCACCACATTTGTTCAGTCTGTGCTATCAGTGAGGGGCACCAAGCTCTGGAATAATATACCACCTGCAATCAGAGAATGTACCACACTAAACACTTTTAAGACACATTGCAAAAATTGGCTTTTAAACAACTAAAACTGTACCCATAACTAGTGGCTGCTCTGCAACATACGCATATACTGTATATATGTGCCAATGCATCATACATATTTGCCCCGCCTCTTGTTTGTTGCTGTCTGTTGTTGCTGTGAGGTGCTTTGGTGCATGTGTGTGTAAGCATACACAGCACTTCACTTCACACATTTGAATGTTTTGTAACACCTTAACTCTTGCACTTTAGCATATACAGTACACTTTGTAAAGTTTCACTGCAGTTGTTCTGCTTTTGTATGATTGTTTGTGTGTTTTTGTGACCCCCAGGGGACTACAGATGCAAATTAGTAGTATTGCTAAATCTGGCATACTGTGGTGACACTAAACACAGCAGGGAGACATTCCTCTGGGACATTCTTCTGGAGCTTTCTTCAAACCCAGCAGCAGGGCTGGAAGAAGCAGAGGACAATTTACATGCGGACAGGGAACCACAGGAAGCAGTCAGACGGGACTGTATGCATGCGTCCTCAAGCCAACGAATGTCATGCTAATCATGTGTATTGACCGATGTGTATTAGATGACAATTGACATGCTAATGTGCCATGCATTCTCTCTGTCTGTATCATGGTATAAAAGAGCTTGTTTCACTCTCAGCTCTTAACTCTTACACTCTCAACCCATCACGATTAACTGGGCCCCAGTGGCCATGCTGGGGCCAGTAGGCTGTACTCATGTTAGAGGGTAAATAAAGAATCTGTCCTGACCTACGCTCGTGCCTCACCTCCACATTCTTTTCCTTCGCACCCTCTACATTGGTGACCTAACGTGAAATCTCTCCCTCTCACCACGCTGTGGATTCCAGAGACCGGGGATCGCCTACATCCTTCACACCCACACGGGAGCGCACGCACCTTATCCTCTCTCCATGATGATGACCTCCAGGGCCGGACGGAGAGTGCAGCGCTGGGACCGAGACGCACGAGGATCAGCGACACAAGCAAAACACAGAAACAGCCTGAACAGGGAAGACCATCGGCGTTGACTGCGTTGATTTCCATCAAGCTCCCTGACCCTGACTCACCTCTCGACAATGGACCTTCCGTGCACAGAAGCCACGCGCGCACACTGCAGGATTATGAGGACAGTGAAACTGGAAGCTACGTGGCCACAGCGCACGCTACGCACCAGGGACAAACCAGCTCCATTGTTGGTATGGGTTTCTAAGCCGCGACACACAACGGGGATTTAGCAGATTGCTATCCCTTCCGCATCTACGACCACACTGCCAAGTCCCTCACACAGCTACAGTTGTTTCACAGCCGCTATGTATCCTCGGGGAATTTGGCCACCCGCCTTCCCCACATCCTCGCAGGGCGAGCCGCGAGAAGAGTCAGAGACGCAAGTTTTCTTTTTTCTTTTTTCACAACCTGGCTTTTCCCCCCACAGACTTACAAGCCCTCAACACTCCTCACCAGCGGGCAGTTCGACCGGAGCGGCAACCCCCCCCCCCCCCCGCTGCAGCCTCCACTGGCGTCGACTTGAGCCCAAACGACGGAGGGGGGGGGGGGCACAGCCCTTTCTGGGTGTTCGGGGGGGGGGGCTGGTGTGGTGACACTAAATACAGCAGGGGGACATTCCTCTGGGACATTCTTCTGGAGCTTTCTTCACACCCAGCAGCAGGGCTGGAAGAAGCGGAGGACAATTTACATGCAGACAGGGAACCACAGGAAGCAGTCAAACGGGTCTGTATGCATACGTCCTCGAGCCAACCAATGTCATGCTAATCATGTGTATTGACCGATGTGTATTAGATGACAATTGATATGCTAATGTGCCATGCATTCTCTCTGTCTGTATCATGGTATAAAAGAGCTTGTTTCACTCTCAGCTCTTAACTGTTACACTCTCAACCCATCACAATTAACCAGGCCCCAGCGGCCACGCTGGGGCCAGTAGGCTGTACTCATGTTAAAGGGTAAATAAAGAATCTGTGCTGACCTACGCTCGTGCCTCGCCTCCACATTCTTTTCCTTCGCACCCTCTACAATACTTACATTTGTATTAATGTTCATTAGTATGTAATGTCCCTTTCAAATAAACATTAAACTAAACTATATAAATGATCGCTGGTGCTGACAGTTCACTATGAAAGAGATGATCTACGATCCCAATGTTGATATGTTCTGCATGTCTCTCAGACCTTTCTACCTCCCACATCAATTTGGTTGTGTCCTGCTGTGCATGGTCTATGTTCCGTCTTGTGGCAAAGCTGGGCAACCAGCTGCCACTATTATTGAATATGCATACAAACTACAGCAAAAAATATCTAGAGGCACCTACTATTGTCTTAGGGGATTTGAATCAACGCATCCTGGACAGTGCATTACCTGGCTTCTATGAGTTTGTCAATAATGAAATGAGAAAGGACAAAATTCTTGATAAATGCTACGTAAATGTGAAAATGATGTATGCATTCAGAATTAGACCTCCTGTGGCAAACTCAGATCATAATGTTGGTTTTTAATTCCTACTTACAAGACAAAATTAAAAAGCTGGAAGAGAGAGAAATCAGAATTTGGTCTCCGAAGAGCAAGAACAGACTTTAAGCATGTTTTGACCTGACAGACTGGAAAATATTTCATAATGACTTCTTGGATGAAACAACCACTGTAATTAATGACTATATAAATTTCTGTGTGCAGTCTACAATTCCAACCATAAAAATCTAAATCTATCCAAATAATAAATTACTGTATATATTACCAAGGAGATCAAAAGGGACATTATCACTAGAAAAACTGCATTTAAAAATAAAGATTTTATCAAACTTAAACAGCTGGATAAGGACTCAAAGAAGAAATTCAGAGATGCTAGACAAGCACACAGACAGAAACTAGAGGAGAACTTCAAGGCAAATAACCCCAAAAGACTCTGGGACACTCTGAAGAAGATGACAAGAATGTCATCCTCAAACAAATCTATTGTGACAGAAAATGATCTTACTGTATGTTTGCAAATGAACTCAACTCTTTCTTCTCTCGTTTTGAATCTGTATATGACCCTATGAAATGTGAACATCTCCTTAAAACTCTAATACCTACCAGCAATGATAGGATTATCATAACTGTAGATGAACTCAGGGAGGTTTTCCTGCACATCAATCCCAGGAAAGTTCTGGATCCTGATACCAGAAGCGGTCTAGTGTATAAAAGGCATTTGCCAGAGAACTAGCCCCTGTCTGGCAACCAATCTTTCAACATTCTGTCGATACTCATGCCATACCACTCATCTGGAAAACATCTTGCATCAAACCTCTCACTAAAAACAATGCCCAAAAGAACATCATGATTTCCGGCCAATAGCTCTAGCATCTCTTATTATGAAATCACTTGAATAAATTGTGGTCCAACATCACAACTCAGAAATAGGTCATTCACAGGATTCTTTTCAGTTTGCATACAGGCAAGGACGGAGCACAGAGGATGCAGTCATTACTGTGGTACATCTCATCTCCAAACATATTGATAAACCCAACTCATATTTTTCTGGATTTCTCATCTGCATTCAATACTATTTGATTTTTTTTTTTTATTTTGTATACTTTATTGATCCCCAGAGGGGAAATTGAGGGCATCCACCTGGATGAATGAAGCAGCCACGGTACGGCGCTATCCCTTAACCATTCACACACACATTCGCACCTAGGGCCACTTTAGAGTCTCCAATTAACCTAACCTGCATGTTTTTGGCCTGTAGGAGGAAACCGGAGAAATCCCGGAGTAAACCCACGCAGATACGGGGAGAACATGCAAACTCCACACAGATCACTGTTGGTCAGGGGCTGGGATTGAACCAGGGATCCCATGGCCAAGGGTGAGTTGCTGTGCTGGTGCAGTGCTAACCACTGTGCCACTGCACCGCAATACTATACAACCAGATCTATCCAAAATGCTTCAGTTACAGGTTAATCCTGTCCCTATTCACTGGTACTATTTATTCCTCACCAACAGAATACAGTTGGTAAAAGTTAACAACTCACTCTTCTCCAGTCAGAACTAATGTCGGTGCACCCCAAGGCTGTATTTCCTCACCTGTGCTGTTCACTTAATACACTGCAGACTGCACCACCAGTATTTATTGAAATACTCTGATGATTCAGTCCTGCTATCTCTACTGACCAATGTTAGTGACCCCAGTCTGTACCGGCAGTATGTGGACTGGTTACTTGAGTGGTGTGACAAAAATGCCCTAATAATCAACACAAAAAAGACTGAAAAGATTGTTTTTGGCCATTCTCCCAATAATTCCCTTTCCTCACTGTTTATCCACAGTGAGGAAATTAAACAGGTGACTTCTTATAAATATTTAGGAGTCATATTTGATGTGCCCCTATCATGGACACCTCACATAAACTATATGTGTAAGAAGATCCTACAGCATGTCTACTTTCTATATAGACTTAGATCTCTTGGAGCCAGCAGTAAGATAACAGCATCTGCACAGAGTAACAATACTGATACAAGCAGCATGCCCACAGCCAAAATATGCAAAGTAGCAACTGCACCACTTGCACCTATTTACAAAGGTTTTAATAGTGCTGAGACAAAGATTCAGACTCCAGATGGGAAAGTTTGGAGAGAGGAGGACTTTCATAACCTCAGCAGAGAAATATACAGAGATACCCAGATACCTCAGTGTTTATTATTCAGTCTGACTGTTGACGAGTTCATTGTCCAGCCTCTGTTTCACTCCTCAGTGATACAGAGTGTGCTGTTGTACTGTAGTACGGTCTGGTTCAGCAGCCTGACTTCTTCTTCTTCTTCTTTCTGCTGCTCCCTTTAGGGGTCGCAACAGTGGTTCATCTGCCTCCATCTCACCCTATCCCTTGCGTCTTCCTCTGTAACACCAATCCTCTCCCTGTCCTCCTTCACTACATCCATGAATCTTCTCCTCCTGTCTGGAAGCTCCATCTTCAACATCCTTTGTCCAATATATCCACGATTGCTCCTCTGCACAT
The DNA here is from genome assembly GCA_020510985.1 of Pholidichthys leucotaenia. NCBI lineage: Eukaryota > Metazoa > Chordata > Actinopteri > Cichliformes > Pholidichthyidae > Pholidichthys > Pholidichthys leucotaenia. The sequence continues at coordinate 282,596,111 of CM035846.1, forward strand.
GTCCAAACTATCTCAGTCCTGCCTCTCTTACTTTGTCTCCAAACCACCCAACCTGAGCTGTCCCTCTGATATACTCATTTCTTTCAGGTTCCACAGCCTGACTGTCAAACTAAACTCAACAATCAAATAAAAATCTGCGCAAAGACCATTGGTCAACCACTCATAAGATATTTTCATGAAGCACAAGGGAAAAGCATGATCAGGTTAGCCAACTCCATCTCCTCTGACTCCTCCCATGTTTTAAACCAGGGGTCACCAACTGGCGGACTCCGATCTGGATCCAGACTCTGAAGCCTTTTGATCCAATTTGGGGAAAAGGGAGACTGTTTTATTTTGGTGGGGGGAAAAGCGGAACTGAACTGCTGCATCGGCGCCCCCCCGACAGATTATGGCAGGAGCCCTTGGACGCTCTCCTGCTGCAGTCTGCCCTCTTCGCTGTCACACAAACGCCACTCTCTGCAGAGAGTCCATGGCTCCAACCGCTCCAGAGAGTATGCAGTGGGTTGCAAAATCAGGTTTGCTCCTGCTGCTGTGCCCCCCCCACACACACAAACACACACACACAAGGCCGACATCCACCTCAGACAGACCGGTCTGTACCCACAAAAAGAAGCGCTGTTGTGAGCCGAGAGTAGTCCATGCTGGGATGCAGAGGTGAGGTCGCTGGTAATCACGTAAAAACTCTATAAAAGCTCTGTAAAAGCTCTGTGTGTTACTGAACATAAAAAGCTCCACCTCCCCTCTCCCTGTAATCATGGCGTCACAGCTCGATCCGTGCTGGAACAGAGTTTACTGTTGATTTTTTTAAAAAATGTCGAGGAATTCTGTCCTGGCATTAAATTTTGTGTCTGTTCTTTTGTCTTAGTTTGAAACAGTTTTTTCTCCACTGAAAATACTGTATAGAAGTGGACTTTTTGTGAAATTATATTTTTTTTAGATATTAATCCTTTTTTAATGCAATACAGTTTAGTTTGTGTTCTCCTGTAAAACATTTTTAGGATTTTAGTTGTAGATTTTAGAATTTTAGACCCATTTATTTGGAGTCAACAAACACATTTAGTGTTCTCCAGTATTATAGAATTTTATATTACATTTTGTTTGAAATTGAACAAAGAATTAATTTTATTTTTTTTGTTTAAAAATTAACATGAGTTAGACTTCCGGTCTGGACGCCATGGCGACTGCAGCTTAACACTGAAGCTCTCAGACCCAATCCAAGATAACACCTTGAAAATCAAACTTAACGGATTTTTGGAGGAGTGAAAATCAAAAGACAAAATCATCATGTCTAAAGGAAAAAAGAAGAAACTGAAATTCTCCAGGCCAGGACACGGATCGGCTGGAGAATCTGAACTGGAAGATCTCCGTTCAGAAGACGAGGAACTGGTGGTAGCTAACAAAAAGGTTAGCCTGAAATCACTATTTGAAGAGCTACGACGATTTCGCCGAGAGGTTACGGCCGAATTTTGGGAATTCAGAGAAGAATTGAAAAGGACAAACAGCAGAGTGGACCAGGCCGAGAACCGAATCTTGGAAACAGAGGAACGAATAAAAGTGCTCGAAGATTCTGTGCTGGACCTACGCAAAAGACAAGCATCTATAGAGGCTAAGCTAGCCAACCAAGAAGGAAGACAAAGAAGAGACAACATAAGAATTCATGGTCTGATAGAAGGAGCCGAAAACGGTTTTAACTCAATGGCAGAATGCGTGGAATCCTTACTAAGAGAGAAATTGGATATTCCACAAACCACCGACTTGAAGATAGAAAAGGCACATCGTTCATTAGCCGCTAGGCCGGCGGCGGAAGCGCCCCCACGTTCGGTGTTGGTAAGATTTTCCAATTTCAAAATAAAACAAGAGGTTGTAAGACTGGCCTGGCAGAAAAAAGGATTTATGCACCAGGAGAGAAAAGTCTTCGTGGAACACGATTACGCCCCGGAGGTCCTTAAAAAGCGCAGGGAATACAATGATACGAAAAAGGTGTTAAGAGAGAAGAAATTGCGCTTTCAGACTCCATTTCCTGCGAAGTTAAGGGTCTTCTACGGCGAAGAAACATGTCTCTATAATTCGGCGGAAGAAGCAACAGCTGACATGGCGAGAAGAGGGCTCCCGGTAACGGTATTTTAACCCGCAGCAGACCCGAGTGAGAAGATCAAAGCGCAAACATGGACAACACAAAGACCTTCAAAATCTACGGACCAGCAGCGGGAAACCCAGCGCCAGAGCGTCGCGGATAAACTGTCCGTTTTCAGGTTGGAATAGCGACCTTTTTTTTTCTCTCTTGAATCAATCCGCACATCCAACCCCCCTCATACAAGGTAACAAACATTAAAGGAGATGCGTATGCAGCATGTGGTAAAACATTTCATGGAACAGTCATAATATTTGAAACAAATAAGTCTTTTTAATAAAAAAAAAAAAAAAAAAAAAAACTTGTTAAAATAGAAATGTGACAATAATCCACATGTTCTCCTCATACTAACAAATACTGTTTTTGCGTGAATGTTTGATGTGATGGGGGTGGGAGGGTGCACACAATTTCACAGGGTTTAGGCATAAAAGGAAAAAAAAAAATCATTACAAGTTTGGATTGGGTTCTGAAACTCACGTTAAAAGCATGGGACAACTTACAGGGGTAAGAGAGGGCCCTCAACACGTAACAGAGTTTGAGGAATTTCCCTCAGGGCCTTCACTCCATCAAGGCTCTTCCAGGGTCTTTAAAAAGACCTCAGCTCAGGAAGTTCTTCTGACAGCTTTTTGTTTTAAAGTTTTATACACTATGTTCTTAATGTTTTTCTTGTTTTTAATGTTCTTTCAGTTTCTGAGTAGCACAAAAGACGGCCATCACACAGTTATACTAAACAAAATAACACAATGGAGAAACAGGGTGTAACCAAAATAATTTCATATAATGTAAAAGGAATCCTGAATCCAGTTAAAAGATCCAAGATTCTAGGCAAAATGAAAAAAGACAAAGCAGGAATAATATTTTTACAAGAAACCCACCTAACAGACATGGAACACAATAAACTCAGTAGACAAGGGTTTAAAATGATCTCTTCATCTTCATATAAGTCAGGGAGGAGGAGGGGAGTAGCGACATTGATATCAACCAAAATTACATTTGAAAAAAAATCAGAACACAAAGATAAAGAAGGGAGATACAGTTTGGTAACTGGGCGGCTAGAGGGAGAAGATATCACCCTGCTGAATGTGTATGCTCCCCCAGGGGCTAACTGGAAATTTTATAAAAATGTATTTGACCTAATGATAACTAAAGCTCAAGGTTTAGTGATATGTGGTGGGGACTTCAATCTTAGACTGAATCCATACTGGGATGCTTCTGGTAATTCTCCACATCAAAATAACACCCAAAACAGGAAGACTCGGATGCTACTAAAAGAAATGGGAATCTGTGACGTGTGGAGGGAACTCAACCCCAGTGTAAAAGACTATATATTTTACTCAACTCCACATTCATCTTACTCAAGGATTGACTATTTTTTTATGTTTAATAGAGACATTGGAAGAGTAAAAACATGTAAAATAGGACTGATGGATCTCTCTGACCACAGTCCGATCTACATGGACTTAAATATCCAAAAATAAACAAATAATACATTTTCTTGGAGGTTAAATTCAAATGTCCTGAAAGGACCATTGAAAGATGAATTGGAATCAGATATTCTCAGATATTTGGAAGAAAACGATAATGGAGAAGTATCCCCTTTAATACTGTGGGATGCATGCAAAGCTGTAATAAGAGGAAAGATTATTGCAAAATTGGCAACCCAAAAGAAACTAAGACAAGAAAAACTATCCACATTAGAGTCAGAACTTAGGAACCTAGAAAAAGAACACAAAGGCAACACTCATTCTACTGACTCGCTCAAGATTAAGGAAATTAAAAACCAAATAAATGAGATCTACACAATAGAAATCCAGAAGAAACTTACATTTTTGAAACAAAAATACTATGAAGCAGGCAGTAAATCGGCAAAATTGCTAGCCTATAAATTGAGGAAACATCAAACAGAAAGAGCAATCTACAAAATCAGAGACCCAGTATCAAAGGAAATAAAATTCAGAATTCAGGATATTCTTAAAAGCTTCGAGAATTACTATATGAACTTATACTCCCACAAAAAACATAAAAACGCATCCGAGGCATTCCTAAACACATTAAACCTTCCCCAACTTACGGAGTCACAAAATAAAACACTACTGTCAGAAATACATCCTAAAGAATTGGAAAAAGCAATTATGAAACTTAAAGCTAACAAATCCCCAGGAGCTGATGGCTATACAGCAGAGTGGTACAAAACCTTTAAACAGCAACTATCTCCTCTCCTCCTGAAAACATTTAATTATGTCCTCCACACAGGGGAAATCCCCCCCTCCTGGAGAGAAGGGGTCATTGCAGTTATACCTAAACCTGAAAAGGATAAACTAGAGTGCTCCAACTACAGACCAATCAGTGTACTAAATCAGGACTATAAGCTTTTTACCATTATCCTTGCCAAAAGGTTAGAAAATATACTGACAGACCTAATTCATTTAGACCAAACAGGTTTTATAAGACAAAGACAGACACAAGACAACATTCGACGCACTTTACACATAATTCATCATATAAAAAAATATAACTTAAATGCAGTCATATTGGGATTAGATGCTGAAAAAGCATTCGATTCGGTTGACTGCTCTTTTCTATATAGAATCTTATCCAGTTTCAATTTTCATAACAACTTCATTAGAACTATACAGGCATTATATAAAAAACCAACAGCTAAAATAAGGATTAACGGTAATTTATCATCATCTTTTGAACTGGAAAGAGGATGTCGTCAGGGCTGCCCCCTGTCTCCACTGCTCTTTGCAATCTTCATAGAACCTCTGAGCCAATGGATAAGACAAAATCAAAAAATTCAAGGTATTACACTTGGTCAGAAGGAACATAAAATAGCACTCTTTGCTGATGACATTTTAATATACCTAGGGCAGCCGGACACTTCTTTACCAGAACTAACCTCAATGTTTTCAAAGTATGGAGATTTATCGGGGTACAAATTAAACATGCATAAAACCCAAATTTTAACATTCAACTATGACCCAAATCATTATTCACTAAGCAAACTCAAAACTAACTGGGAGTCGGAATCTATGAAATATCTGGGGGTCAATATCCCGAAACAACTCAACAAAATTATATCACTAAACTATGATCCACTGGTGACAAAAATAAAATCTGACCTAACAAGATGGAATATGATACCATTCTTGGGTACTGCACAAAGAATTGAAGCAGTCAAAATGAATATACTTCCACGTCTTCTATACCTTTTCCAAACAATACCGGTAGAACCTCCCAAAAAAACATGGCAGGAACTGGACAGAAGGATCTCAAGATTCATATGGCAGGGCAAGAGACCTAGAATCAGATATAGAACCCTACAGCTAAACAAAGACAAAGGTGGGCTTGCGCTGCCAAATATCAGGGACTACTTTAAAGCCGCACAAATTAAAACTTTAGTAGAGATATGTAACCCAGTCTACACTGCACAATGGAAGGAGATCGAATGCCAAATAACAAGTGACATCCCCCTACAGGCGATAATAGGGAACAATGTCTTACCTAAGCTTTTGAATAACACTAACCCGTGGATAGAGACCCCGCTAAAAATTTGGTTTAAGATAGTCAGAGAGAATCAAACTAAAGAGCCCTATCGACTTCTGCAATGGATTGCCTATGATCAGGACTTTACTCCTAATAAAACAGACACCAGATTTAAAAAGTGGAAGGAGAAGGGGCTGATAAAATATTACGATTTTTTTAAAGGGCAAATCTTAAGAAGTTTTGAAGATTTGAAAAAACAAGGCCTAATAAATCAAGACCTTTACAGGTTCTTCCAGCTTAGACACCACATAAACAATATACTTAAAAAGGAGGATTTGGAAAGGGCCCAGTCAGGTGTTCTGAAGGTCTTCTTAATGGCATATAAAGGGATCCCAGGGATCAGATACATTTCTAAAATATACCAAGGTCTTCAAGACTTAAAAGGAGACAACACATCTCATATAAAAGAGAGATGGGAAAAAGAGGGGAATTTCACTTTACAACTGGAAATATGGGAAAAGCTAAATAAACAGCAATGGAAAAGTACCTCATCCCTGCAGTGGAGAGAATTTGGATGGAAAAACTTGGTAAGATTTTTCAGAACACCTGCACAAAACAAATTTACCCATAAGGGGTTGAACTGTTGGCGCTTGTGTGGTGAAAAGACTGCAAATCATTTTCATGTGTTTTGGTCATGCCCAGTTATCCACCAATATTGGACCAATGTACAGACAATATTGGGGAAAATATTCAAAATAACAGTTCCCTTTTCTTTTGTAACTTTGTATTTGGGTTTACTACCGGACTCACTGGAAAGACGAGGAGAAAAATACTTATTCAATGTTTTAATATTGGCAAGCAAAAAAGCTCTAACTAAAAAATGGATGTTGAAGGACTGTCCTACACCTGAAGATTGGATTAACGTGATCCAAGACATCTACTTGATGGAAAAGTTGACATTCGCACTGAGACAGGACATGGATGGGTTCATGAACTTTTGGCAACCCTGGATCGCATATGTGTCTTCCATTAGATCTAATCTTTGACAAATACCATTTCAATAATGGTTCCGCTCTTTGTTCCAACGCTACTCAGATGCTCTTTTACCTTTATTTACTTACTTTTTCTTCTTGTTTGTTTTTTCCTGGTTTGTTTGTTTTGTTTTTTTTGTTTTTTTGTTTTTTTTTTCTCTTTAATTTCACTTTTTCTTTCACTTTAAAAAAAAAAGGGGTGTTGTAAGAATTAATCTTCCAATGTTGTCAGATATCAGAAAATAAGGGAACATGTGATGAAAATGTAAACAATGCACTGCTGTAACGACCTGTATACCCTTTACAAAAACTTAAATAAAAAAAAAAAAATTAACATGAGTTAAAAGCAGCTAAAACATGAGCTTAATAAAATAATGTGTGAAACCAAGTTAAATGGTACTGGCCTGTCTGTAGACAGCTGTGGTCTTCTGAAAGAATGTCCATGAAAGGATGACAGTTCTTAAAAGCACATTTTGAGATAAATTTGTCCATGTTTATTTTATTTAACCTTTATTTATACAGTGTAGTTCCATTGAGAGGAAACCTCTCTTTTTCAAGGACACCCTGTACACATTCACACCAGGACGCTGCCCAGTACAACCACAGACTGACCTGGGGCCACTGAGCAGCTCCAGTGGAACAGTTGGGGTTAAGGACCTTGCTCCAGGGCACCACAGTGGAGTTAAGGAGGGTGGGGAAAATACTGCTGTGTTATCTGTCCCACCCAGAACTGATCCTGCTGGTCCAGGGATCAAACCCGCAACCCTCTGCTCACCAGTTCACATCCCTTCTACTTCCGGCGCCACATGAGTAGGCTGCCTTTTTGCAACAGTGGATCAATTTCTTCCTATTTCTATTTACTATCTCGCTTCTCCTGCTAATCTTTCTGATCCGGCTACACCTTATACATCGGACAGACACACAGATCGCCCAAATGTCTCCTGAGCCGGCAGACGGAGCCACTGTTTTTAGCAGGATACGTTACAGCAGAGACCAGCTGCTAGCACTTAACCGGACCAAGATGCTAGCGCAAGACTTCGACATACCGGGTGAAATAAGACAGAAACGACGTGGATGCCGTTCTGGAGCAAGACAGCAGGAAAGAAATATAAGGTACAGACCCGTCCTTAGTTAGTTAGTTAATCCCTTCACACCTGAAGGTGTATATGGGCGGCGCCTATCTCCGTTTCTCTGACCCTAGGCCACACAGCTACTGTAAGTAGTGAAAGCTACAGCGGGGGGTCAGTCCTCTGGTAGCTCTGTGTGTAACTTTACTTTCCCCATTCCATTATGCGGAGCACCATGCTAGAAGGCAGAAAGCACCATTTTTATATGGTCTTTGGTATGACCCGGCCGGGATTTGAACCCCTGCCTCCCGGGTGTGGGGCGGATGCTCTACCAACTGAGCCACCACTCCGGTGACCAGACCCGTCCTTCCATCTGTTATTATGGGGAGCGTTCGATCGCTACTCAATAAGACCGATGAGCTAGCGGCTATCTCCCGCTACGAGAGCGTCTTCAGAGAGAGTAGCATGATGTTGCTTACTGAGACATGGCTAACAGAACTAGCAACAGATGCTAACATCAAACTGGAGGGTTTCCACACAATATGGGCAGACCGGACACCAGACAGTGGGAAGGCAAGGGGCGGAAGAGTGATAATGTATGTCAATAACAGCTGGTCAGCTGGTGCAGACCGGGACATATCACGGTTAAACAACATCACTGCAGCAAAGACATTGAGTTACTAGCTGTTAGCATGCGGCCTACCTATCTCCCGAGGGAATACTTACACGTGATCTGCATTGTTATTTATGCAAATCCGACGGCGAACGCTGGGACAGGGCGTGACGTCATTCACTCAGTAACTGGCAGGCTGCAGACAGAACACCCAGATGCTCTTCTCCTCATCTCCAGTGATTTCAACCATATTTCACTGTCTCCCATTCTGCCCACATTAACCCATTATGTCACATGCCACACTAGAGACAATAAAACACTGGACTTATTCTATGCTAACACTAAGGAGGCGTACTCCCCACTCGGGAGATCGGATCACAATTTGGTTCATCTCCTGCCGGTGTACAAACCCCTAGTACACAGACAACCTCCGGTCATGCGCACGGTGAAGATATGGTCGGAGGAGGCAATGGACCTTTTAAAGGACTGTCTTGGAACCACTGCCTGGGAGCAGCTCTGCGATCCACATGGTGAGGACATCGATGGCCTTACTCACACCATCACGGACTACATCAACTTCTGTGTGGACAACACCGTACCCACTAAGACCATACGGTGTTGCTTGAACAACAAACCCTGGATCAACCCTGAGATAAAAACACTTCTGAGAGAGAAGAAGAGGATTTTCAGGTTGGGGAACAGGGAGATGCTGAAGTCCGTACAGAGGGAGCTGAGGAGGAAGATCAGAGAAGGCAAGGACAGCTTCAGGAAGAAGATGGGAGGACAAGCTGCAACAGAGCGACATCACCGGGGTCTGGAGAAACCTTAAATCCATCTCTGGGCTCCAGAATACCTCCTCCCAGGCCACGGGGGGCAGGGAGTGGGCGAACAATCTGAACCTGTTTTTTAATAGGTTTGACCAACTGCCCTCCCAACCGACTGCACACCGACCACTGCTGCCTCTAAAGTCATCGAGACCTGCTGTCCACACCCCACTCCACCAACACCCTCCCCCACTCCCAGCACACAGCCCCCCAACCTGACCCTCACTAAGACCCAGGTGAGGATGGAGCTGAGGAAGATCAAGGCGAGGAAGGCCTCGGGACCGGACGGCATCAGCACGAAGCTCCTCAAGTCCTGCGCAGACCAGCTGTGTGGGATTGTGGAGTACATCTTCAACCTGAGCCTGAAGCTGGGGAGGGTACCACAGTTGTGGAAAACCTCTTGTGCGGTACCTGTACCAAAGACTTCCCACCCCAAAGACCTGAACAGCTACAGACCAGTGGCCCTGAAGTCTCACATGATGAAGACCCTGGAGAGACTGCTCCTTGCTCACCTCCGCCCCCTGGTGGGACCAGCGATGGATCCACTCCAGTTCGCCTACCAGTATGGCATTGGCGTGGAGAATGCAGTGATCTTCCTCCTTCACCGTTCCCTGTCCCACCTGGAGAAACCCGGGAATGCGGTGAGGATCATGTTCTTTGATTTCTCCAGTGCTTTCAACACCATCCAACCGATAATCCTGAAGGACAAGCTGCTGTGTGCAGGGGTGGACCAGCACCTGTCATCATGGATCCTGGACTACCTCACTAACCGGCCACAGTTTGTGAGAACCCGGGATTGTGTGTCCGACATGATCATCGTGTCATCATCACGATCGTCCTCCCAGAGAACGGTTTTGGCTCCCTTCCTGTTCACCCTTTATACTGTGGACTTCTCACACAACACAACACACTGCTATCTACAGAAGTTCTCTGACAACTCTGCGATCGTCGGCCTCATCTCCAACAGAGATGAAGCTGAGTACAGACGACTTATCCAGGACTTCGTGGACTGGTGCCATCGGAATTGCCTCCAGATCAACGCGAGGAAAACTAAGGAGCTGGTGGTGGACTGCCGCAGGCAAGGACAACCCCTCACAGCACCAGTGAACATCCAAGGAACAGACATTGAGATGGTGACATCCTACAAATACCTGGGTGTTCATCTGAACAATAAACTAGACTGGTCACACAATACCGACGCACTCTACAAGAAAGGACAGCGCAGGCTGTTCCTACTGAGGAGGCTCAGGTCTTTTGGTGTACAAGGGGTGCTCTTGAAGACATTCTATGACACGGTGGTGGCATCAGCCATCACTTTTGGAGTGGTCTGCTAGGGCAACGGCATCACAGCAGCCGATAGGAAGAGATTGAACAAACTAATCAAGAAAGCTAGCTCTGTCCTGGGGCAGCGCCTTGACCCAGTGGAGGAGATAGGAGAGAGAAGGATGATGGCTAAACTGTCATCTCTGCTGGAGTCCGAGTCCCACCCTATGCAGGACATACTGAATGCACTGAGGAGCTCATTTAGCAGTAGACTACATCATCCTAGATGCGCGACCGAGAGGTTTCGCAGGTCTTTCCTACCTACGGCTGTCAGACTGTAAGCAGGGCTGCTCGCAGAGATAGCAAAAAAACGTGACGACCTAATAGTACTGAATGCAAAAGACGCAACAGACTTACACAAATGGTCCCCTACAGTATACAACTAGGACAATATCAGTCGCTACGGAGGGTGACAATATGTATGGGTACATATTCATGCCATGTAGGGTAACTAAATAGATAGTTATGCTGTTTAGTCCATCTAGCTACAATGCTCCGCACTGTGTATATATATTTATATATTTATGTGTACATATGTATATTCACTGCTCTTATTTTCTTATTTTCTAAATCATTGCTCTGAGTGTTGCTACCCCTGTGCTGTTGCAATCCTGGAATTTCCCCATTGTGGGACTAATAAAGGCTTATCTTATCTTATCTTATCTTATCTTATCTTATCTTATCTAACCATTCGGCCACCACTGCCCACCATGTGTCAGATTTCTCTTCCATTTGTTTTAATAAAAGATGTTGGAAGTAAATTCATGGATCAGTGCAAATACCTTGCTTTAAAAGGGCCAAGTTGTCACACAGTGGGAGGGAAAATCTTGAATAGAAAAAAAAATGTATCAAGATGCATTGAGAATGGTTTTAGAATCAAGTCAGAGTTCTGAAACATAATCGAATCATGAGGTGCCTAAAGATTCCCACATCCAGTTCGGACCTCGGCTTGTGAGGGTGACCAACTTGTCGGACTTTTTGCAGTTTTAGTTGGTGACCCCTGTTCTAAACAGTGAAAAATGACCTCTTCCCACAAACAGATGATTCAGAATCCCTACATTTAAACACAATACAGTAAACTCAAAAATTCATTTATCTGCCAATCTACTCTGCTGCTGAACCAAAATCAGTGAATGGCTAAACACTATCAAGCCCACAGTCTAAACATGTGCTGTTATATCTGTCCTCACTGTTTCATTTGTATGGTGTGTCCAACTGGTATGTTTTGTGTAACCTGTATGTTTGAGAATGGAGTAACTCATGAACTGCAAAACAAATTTCAGTAACAACTGACAATAAGGAACAATGGGAAATGGCTTGTGCAGGAGCTCAAACTAAATCAATAAATGTACGTCTTAAACTGATACATTTTAAATGGTTAATGTGGATGTATGTTACACCAGTGGAATTAAAGGGATATAACAAAAACATACCAGATACAGGCACAAAATGTATGGAAAGTAAAGGAACCCTATGTCACTGTTTATGGGAATGTAGAAAAATCAGAATGTTTTGGGAAGAGGTGAGGGTAACAATTGAAAAAATAATTTCAAAACAAATCACATTGAAACCCTAAACTGTTTTTGTTGGGTCTGTATCCAGAAAAACATAACTTTAATAAGAGTGAAAGAGCATTCATAGACCTCAGTTTGCTTAATGCCAAAAAATGTATTGCACTACTGTGGAAAAAGACTCATAGACCAGATGTGACTCAGTGGTTAAGACAGATGTTAACAAACCTTCCACTAGAAAGAACAACATACATACTGAAATCAAAGGAAAATGTGTTTGAGAATATATGGAGACCTTTCATTGATTATGTAAAGAAATTAAACATAACTTCTGAAGAAGAAGGTGAATGATATATGTGGACCTTGCAAATCCCAAACTGGTGAATGTATATTATGTATTCTTATGTAATAGATTACCTAGACTAAACAGAGGAACATTGTTGTTGACTTGTTTTTGTTAATGGCTGTTGTTGTTTTTATTACACATTTTTGTTTTTGTTATTTTGTTATTGCTCTTTTTAATTTTTTTTTTTTTCCACAATATCTTTATTGAACCTTTTCTTTTTTTTTTTTTAACAAACATGATACAAACAATCAAACACTAACACTAAAGTACTACAAAAAAAAATGCACTAAAAACACCAACAACCACCAACAAAATCAAGTCTTCAACAATGCTCCTCTGTTTAGTCTAGACAATCCAATACATAAGTATACATATTATGTTCACCAGTTTGGAATTTACAAGGTCCACACACATCATTCACCTTCTTCTTCAAGAGTTATGTTTAAATTTTTTACATAATCAATAAAAGGTCTCCATATATTCTCAAACACAATTTCCTTTGATTTTAGTATATATGTTATTCTTTCTAATGGAAGGTTTGTTAACATCTGTCTTAACCACTGAGTCACATCTGGTCTATGAGTCTTTTTCCATAATAGTGCAATACATTTTTTGGCATTAAGCAAACTGAGGTCTATGAATGTTCTTTCACTTTTATTAAAATTATGCTTTTCTGGGTACAGACCCAACAAAAACAGTTTAGGATTCAATATGATTTGTTTTGAGATTATTTTTTCAATTGTTACCCTCACCTCTTCCCAAAACATTCTTATTAATCTACATTCTCATAAACAATGAAATAGGGTTCCTTTACTTTCCATGCATTTTGTGCATGTATCTGGTATATTTTTGTTATATCTATTTAACTCCTCCGGTGTAACATACATCCGCATTAACCATTTGAAATGTATCAATTTAAGGCGTGCATTTATTGATTTGGTTTGAGCTTCTGTACAAGCCAATTCCCATTGTTCCTCTGAAATTTCAATTTGCAGATCTTCTTTCCAGTAGTTTAATCTTTTCAGTGAATTTTCACTTGAAGATAGTGTCAATGAGTTATAAAACTCTGAAATAATACCCTTTCTTTTACTATCTTTCATCATCATTTTTTCCAAGGATGAATAAATAGGTCGAGTGAGAGCTTTATTTTGATTTGATCGAATAAAGTTTCTAAGTTGAAGATATTTAAAAAAATGTGTTCTATTGAGATTAAATTTGATCCTCAGCTCTTCAAAAGACATTATGTTGTCTGCACCTGGCAAATATAAATCCTGAATCTTTTGTATCCCTTTTAAATTCCATACTTTAAATACAGCGTCCGCTCTCCCTGGTTTAAAATATTGATTACCCCATATTGGACTAAATTGTGACAATAACTGTGGTTCTTTTAAATAGTTTTTAGCTTCACACCATATTTTGATCATATGCTTTACAAATGGATTTTTAACTTGTTTTTGTAATTTTTTTGCCGAATCTGAGTATATGAATATGGGAAGAGGTAAAGGTAAATTGTATGATTCCATTTCAGTCCAGTGAGGGAGATCATTTGATGAAAAATAATATGTCATAGACCTCAGTTGTGCCGACCAATAATACAACATAAAATTTGGACATTTCAGACCTCCACGATCAAATGGTAAATATAATAAAGACAAACGTAATCTAGCCCTCCTGTTGTTCCATATAAATTCCACTAACTTTTTTTTTATTCTTGAGAATAGATCTAAAGGTGGTGATAAGGGAATGTATTGAAATAAATAAAGTATTTTAGGTAAAATATTACTTTTAAGTATATTGATTCTCCCGATCATCGACATTGGTAGTGACATCCATCTCTGAGTTAACTCACTGATATCTGACATTAAGGCTTCATAGTTGACACTGGCGACTGATTCTAGCTTAGGCATAATTTGGATTCCTAAATATTTAAACTGATTTACAACATTGAATTGATTTACCTCAGGGGCTGGGTAATTTCTCTGGGTCTCATTTAGCATTAATATTGAAGATTTAGTTTTATTTATTTTATATCCTGATATTTCCCCAAAATTCTTTATTAAATTCAACAAGGTTGGAATTGATTTTTTTAGATTCGACATAAACAAAATTATGTCATCGGCGTACAGGGAGATTTTATGTTCTGTTGGTCCAACTTTAATTCCATATATTTGTGAATGTAAACGTATCGCTATCGCTAAAGGTTCAATTGCCATAGTAAACAGTAAAGGTGAAAGTGGACAGCCTTGTCGACATCCTCTATTTATTTTTATTGGTTTTGAAATATTGTTATTTGTTAGGATTTCTGCTGTAGCATTATTGTATATTATTTGAACCCATTTTATGAAATTATTTCCAAGTCCAAACCTTTGTAGTACTTCAAAAAGAAAGGGCCATTCAACTCTATCAAAGGCCTTTTCGGCGTCCAATGATAGGAGAGCTGTATCCGGTGCTTCTTTATTAAAATAAATAATATTAAATAGTCTTCTTACATTATGGAAGCCTTGTCTACCCTTTATAAAGCCATTCTGATCTCGATTAATAATATTTGGTAAAATTTCTTGTATTCGTCTTGCTAAAATTTTACAGATTATCTTAAGGTCGGCGTTTAATAGGCTTATTGGTCTCATATTTTCACATTTATTAGAGGGCTTACCTGGTTTTGGCAGCAGTATAATTAAGGCATTATTTATGTATGATGGTAAATTATTATTTTGAAATGCTTCTAAAACCATTTCCAAAAAAGGTTTTATTAATTTATTCTTAAATTTTTTATAAAGGTCAACTGGAAGACCATCTGGTCCTGCACTTTTTCCTGATTTCATATTATCAATGGCTAGCCCAACTTCTTCTTGACTAATTTTAGACTCCAATATCTCCCTGTTTTCATTTGGAATACACGGTATAGATAGTTCGTTCAAAAACCCATTTAGTTTTGTTAATTCAGGTTCATTTTTGGTATCATATAATTTTTCATAGTAATCTCTAAAGGCTCTATTAATTTCTAAAGGATCTATAACTACCTGTCCATTACTTATAATACTGGTAATTGGTGTTTTAATTTCCAATTGTTTAATCTGCCATGCTAATAATTTTCCTGATTTTTCACCTTGTTCATAAAAAGATTGTTTCAATCTTAGAAGACTCGAGGCAGCTCTATTCGCTGATTTTTTGTCGTATTCAGCTCTCAAAATCAGTAATTCATTCTCCAACCTTGGGTCACTTCCTGCATACACTTTTTCCTGAAGATTTTTTATTTTATGTTCCAATTTAGCTCTCTCCTCTCGAGTCTTCTTAGATTTTGATCCTGTATAACTAATAATATGTCCCCTAATAAAAGCTTTGAAAGCCTCCCACTTTACACATGCTGATGTTTGTGTAGTATTGATGTCAAAGAACTCGTCTATCTGTTTTTCTATATACTTGACAAATTCCTCATCCTGAAGCCATTTATGCTGAAATTGCCATCTACCTGATTCCTTTATCAATTTTTTATCTACATATATTAGACAACAGGGTGCATGGTCAGAGATCACGATGTTATCATAAAAGCAGTTTTGAATCTTGGACCTTAATTCTGTGGAAATCAAAAAATAATCAATACGTGAGAATGTCTTGTAGGTACTGGAATAACAAGAATAGGCTTTAACTTGTGGTTTCATTTCTCTCCATATATCTAACAATCTCAATTCTTTCATAAAATGATTAATAGTCATCCTACATCCAATGTGCGTACAATCCAGTCCTGTTGATCTATCCACACCTGGATTCAATGTACAATTAAAATCCCCTGCTATTATATGTTGCCCTGTAAGTGATGATAAGATGAGAAATAAATTAGCAAAGAACTTCTGGTCATCTATATTGGGACCATATAAGTTCACAAGATTTATATTTTCTAATAGCAAAGAACCTTGAATGATTACATATCTTCCAAATTTGTCTCCAATTACATTTTTCACTTGAAAAGGAACTGATTTATGTATGAGAGTCATAACTCCCCTGGCTCGGGATGAAAATGAAGAGGTGAATACACTTCCCTGCCATCTACTCCTAATTCTTTTAACATCCTCCTCTATCAGATGAGTTTCTTGTAAAAACACAATTCTTGAACCCATGTCCTTTATTTTATTCATAACTTGTTTAAGTTTTTTTAAATTTTGTAGACCTCTGCAATTCCATGAAGTTAAATTAAGATTAACACTTTGGTCCATGATCAATAGAGAGTTTGGGATTACCTTGCAGTGTAAACATGCTCATACAGAGAAGCAAAAACATGAGTGGTTGAACATTCATCCTACAAACTACACACAAACAAATTCCCCCTTCCCACACTTGTGGCAAACCCCCCAAAATCAAAAGAAAAATTCTGTCTCCCGATATAGCCATCGACTGTTCCACATCCACGGGGAACAGCCTAAGCCACTCCTTCTTCATCCTCCCAATCACCCTAACTCTACTGCTTTTAATGACGTAACATTAACTCTCCTCTGTAGTTTTCCAACTTAACTCCAAAATTTTTACCAACTTTGTACATCCTAGTTTTTTTTTTTTGTTTGTTTTGTTTTTGTTTTGTTTTTTTTTAATATATAATACAATCTATATTTTGTAAACTTACTATTTACTTCAAGTCAGTCAGATGCCTGTGCAAATGCTTAATTATTCTACCTTATATTTTGTTCATGCTTAGCTCCCACCAGTCTCTTCTTCTTCTTTGATCTTCTTGATGAACTCCTGCGCCTCCTCTGGGGTCTTGAAGATGTGGGTTCTGCCCTCATACGTGGTCAGCAGTCTCGCAGGATAGATTACACCATGACGAATCCCAAGGTTGCGCAGCTCCTTACGTACGGGATCAAACTGCTTCCTCAATTGCTGGATTCCTGTGGCCAAATCTGGGTAGAACCGCACCTGCTGGTCCTGGTGTTTAATCTCTCCTTTAGCACGTGCAGCGTTGAAGATCTTCATCCTGTCTCTGTTGCTTAGAAACTTCATAATTAAGGTCCTCGGCGGTCCCTTATCTCTCCGTGGGCCAATACGATGTGCTTTTTCCAGAACCACTGCTGATTGCAACTCCTCGCTGCCCAGCACCTCCGGAATCCACTTTTCCAGAAAGGAACATACGTCCCGACCTTCTGATTCCTCTGGAAGACCCACCAGCCTCAAGTTATTCTGTCTCGACCGAGATTCCAAATCCAAAATATTATCTTCCAGAGATTTATTTTTTTTTTCCAAAGTGCGCACCTTTAATTGAAGACGGGTGACGTCATCTTCAGCACTAGCGAGACGGAGCTCCATCTGCGCCGTTCGTTCTACACAGTCACCCAATTCCTTTCTTATTCCTTCCAGCGCTGTCATAATCCCATCAAATCTAGAGGAAAAGTCCGCTCTCATTGAACTCATGGCAGCCATCAGCGCATCTGCGCCATTCCCCGCAGAAATCGCACCGCCGCCAGCTTCCTCCGCCATATATGGAGCCTTGTTTGCTGCGTCACAGACCTGAAAGTCCGTTAATTTGGACTGTTTCGGCGGCTCGCTTTTTCCTTTTCCTGGTTTTCCAGCCTTAGGCTTCGCCGACATATCCTCGCCCAAATGCTGGGATACGTTCTGTCCCAAATGAGAGAGTTATTTGCCGATTTTTTTTTTTCCAGGAGCAGAGCAGAGCGAGACACGTCCGTCCTACGTGGCAGCCATAACCGGAAGTCCGCTCTTTTTAATTTTTAAATTACTTTTGTGTTAGTGTCTGACTGTGTATGCTATGTTTGTAAAAAAGAAAAAAAAAAGGTTCAAAAAAAAATATTGTGGAAAAAAAAATAACTTACAATAAAATTGTATCATATCGTGTCTATGTACAGTGGTGTGAAAACATGTTTGCCCCCTTCCTGATTTCTCATTTTTTTGTCTGTTTGTCACACTTAAATGTTTCAGATCATCAAACAAATTTAAATATTAGACAAAGATAGCACAAGTAAACAAAAAAATGCAGTTTTTAAGTGAAGGTGTTTATTATTAAGGGAAAAAAAATCCAAACCTACATGGCCCTGTGTGAAAAAGTGATTGCCCCCTAAACCTAATAACTGCTTGGGCCACCCTTAGCAGCAACAACTACAATCAAACGTTTGCGATAACTGGCAATGAGTCTTTTACAGCGCTGTGGAGGAATTCTGGCCCACTCATCTTTGCAGAATTGTTGTAATTCAGACACATTGGAGGGTTTTCGAGCATGAACCACCTTTCTGAGGTCATGCCACAGCATTTCAATCAGATTCAGGTCAGGACTTTGACTCGGCCACTCCAAAGTCTTCATTTTGTTTTTCTTAAGCCATTCAGAGGTGGATTTGCTGATGTGTTCTGGATCATTGTCCTGCTGCAGAACCCAAGTGCGCTCCAGCTTGAGGTCACAAACAGATGGCCAGACATTCTCCTTCAGGAATTTTTGGTAGACAGCAGAATTCATGGTTCCATTTACCACAGCAAGTCTTCCAGGTCCTGAAGCAGCATAACAGCTCCGGACCATTACACTACCACCACCATATTTTACTGTTGGTATGATGTTCCTTTTCTGAAATGCTGTGTGACTTTTACGCCGGATGTAATGGGACACACACCTTCCGAAAAGTTCAACTTTTGTCAGTCCACAGAGTATTTTCTTAAAAGTCTTGGGGATCATCAAGATGTTTTCTGGCAAAACTGAGACGAACCTTTATGTTCTTTTTGCTCAGCAGTGGTTTTCTTCTTGGAACTCTGCCATGCATGCCATTTTTGGCCAGTCTCTTTCTTATGGTGGAGTTATGAACACTGACCTTAACTGAGACAAATGAGGCCTGCAGTTCTTTGTATGTTGTTGTGGGGTCTTTTGTGACCTCTTGGATGAGTCCTTGCTGCACTCTTGGGGCAATTTTGGTTAGCCGGCCATTCCTGGGAAGGTTCAGCACTGTTCCATGTTTTCACCATTTGTGGATAATGGCTCTTAATGTGGTTCACTGGAGTCCCAAAGCTTTAGAAATGGCTTTATAACCTTTTCCAGACTGATAGATCTCAATTACTTTGTTTCTCATTTGTTCCTGAATTTCTTTGGATCGCAGCATGATGTCTAGATTTTGAGGATCTTTTGGTCTACTTCACTTTGTCAGGCACGTCCTATTTAAGTGACGTCTTGATTGAGAACAGGTGTAGCAGTAATCAGGCATGGGTGTGGCTGGAGAAATTGAACTCAGCTTTCCAAAGATATGATAAACCACAATTAATACAGGCATCATGGCGCCCCCCGAAACAGACATGTTTGCTTGTCCCGTTCTCGAATGCCAGCTTTTTCTTCTTCTTTGCATGTTTGTTGCTCTTTCTGCAGTGCATAAATGTCACACATTGCTAACATACAACCTACAGGCATTGCTGGACATCGCCAAGACAAGCAGCCATACGGAATTTACTGGCTTTATACCACCCGAACTACAATGCACTGTCCGCTCCCACAGCGATCACCACCACCCCCAGGAAGGCCTTGAAGTACCAAGCCCGCATGAGCATGCTGAACCCAAGAGAGTGCGTCAGAAATGGTGCCGGAAGCGAGGCAAGAGAAGGGGGCTCCATGCTAGGCTAAAAGTTCACACTAGCCGCCCACCACTACCTAGCCTCCTGCTAGACAACGTACGGTTTCTGGAAAACAAACTGGACGAGCTAAGAGTAAGGATTGAAGACCAGTGGGAGATAAGACAGTGCTGCGCTCTAATTTACTGTGAGACCTGGCTCTCAGACAAAGCCCTCGAGTGTGCCATTCAGCTACAGATCCACTCCGTACATCGAGCAGACCAGACATCAGCTGTGGGTAAGACGAGAGGGTGTGTGTGTGTGTGTGTGTGTGTGTGTTTATAAACAAATCATGGAGATGTTCAGACTGTTTACAAGCACTGCTCACCTGATCTGGAGTTTTTATTGCTGAACTGCTGTCCCTATTATCAACCGAGGGAATTTACGGCTGTGTTTTTGGCCGCTGTTTACATTTCCCCGCGAGTGAACTACACAGCAGTGCTCAGCAAACTCCATGACGTCATCAGTGCATTAGAGACATCCCATCCCGATACTGTTTTTATTGTTGCTGGTGACTTTAACCAGCGCAATTTATGGACTGTACTTCCCAAATATTACCAGCATGTGAACACTCCCACCCATGATAAGAACACACTGGACCATGTTTACACAAACATGCACGGTGCATACAGAGCAGCACCCCGCCCCCACTTCGGACAATCAGATCACATCTCCCTGTTCATGGGCCCGGCCTACAGACAAAGACTGAAATAAACCAACATGTTATTAAACAGATTAAACGCTGGACTCCAGAGGCTGAGCGCACCCTGCAAGACTGTTTTGCCCGGACAGACTGGGATGTGTTTAAAGCTGCAGCCACCTGGGAGCAATCTTCTGTAAATATACAGGACTATGCCAAGCATGTGAATGGGTACATTAGTACTTGTGTTGATACCATCGTACCCACCATACAAGTCAGAAAGTTCCCCGACCAGAAGCCCTGGATAAACAGTCAGGTACATCAGATACTGCGTGCTTGCTCTCTTGCATTTAAATCAGGCAAAGAGGCCCAGAACAAAGCTGCAAAGTATGGACTGAGGAAGGCTATAACAACAGCCAACAGGGAGTACAGAGAAAAGCTGAACAACCTCTACTCCACTCCTGACCCTGGGCGCATGTGGGAAAGCCTGCAGCACATCACAGACTACAAGAGAACCACCATCAGCACCACTAACTCCACAGACAGCCTGTCGGATGATCTCAACATCTTTTACACCTGCTTTGAGACCTCCAGCTACAGTGCAGAGAGGACACACACACACACACCCCACTAAAAGTTTCATCAGGCCAGGTAAACAAAGCACTGAGGAATATCAATCCCTGCAAGGTGCAACCTTGGGCAGGCTCTCAGAGCATGTGCTGCCAAGCTGACTGATGTTCTGACATCCATCTTTAATCTCTCCCTCAACCAGAACATAGTCCTTTCCTGCTTCAAAATGACAATCATCCTCCCCCTCTGCAAAAGAGCCCCCGACCTGCCTGAATGATTACAGGCCAGCAGCACTCACTCCAATCATCATGAAGTGCTTCGAGAAAGTGGCGCTGGCCCTCATTCAGGACAACATACCGGATACCCTGGGCCCCCTCCAGTATGCCTACCGGCCCAACAGCTCCACCTCAGATGCCATTGCTGCTGCACTCCATTATTCTCTCTCCTTCCTGGAAGATAAAGACTCCTACATCAGGATGCTCTTTGTCGACTACAGCTCCACCGTCAACACGGTCATCCCCCACAAACTCACCTACAAAGTGTCCACTTGGCCTGCATCCCACCCTCTGTGACTGGCTACTGGACTTTCTGACTGGCAGGCCCCAGTCTGTCAGGATGGGTAACAGGACCTCAGCCAGCATCATCACGAACACAGGTGTCCCACAGGGTTGTGTTCTCAGCCCCGCCCTCTACAGCCTTTTCACCCATGACTGTTGCCTCCCACAAGAACAATGCCATCTTAATGTTCATGGATGACACAGCAGTGATAGGACGCATCACTGGTGGTGATGAAGCATCCTACAGGAGGGAGGTGGCCAGCCTGGTGTCATGGTGTGAGGACAACAACCTCACCCACAACACGGACAAGACGAAGGAGATGATAGCGGACATGAGGAAAGGGAGGAGACCTTATCGGCCACTGTTCATCCGGGAGCTTGAGGTGGAGAGGGTGAGCAGCTTTAAATACCTGGGCATCCACATCAGAGATGACCTTACATGGGCGCTTAACACCACAGAACTGGTTAAGAGAGCTCAACAGCAGTTGTACTTTCTGAGGAGGCTGAGGAAGTTTGGCATGTCCTCCAAGATCCTCAACAATTTCTACAGCTGCATCATCGAAAGCCTCTTGACCAACTGCATCACTGCGTGGCACGGCAGCACTACTGCTCTGGACTGCAAACACCTGCAGAGAGTGGTGAAGACAGCGGAGAAGATCATCAGGACTCCACTCTCCTCTCTGCAGAGCATCTACCACCACAGAGTCGAAAGGAGAGCTGACGCCATCGTCCAGGACCCCACCCACCCCCAGCACAGAATGTTCACACTTCTACCCTCACGCCGGAGGTACAGAAGTGTGAAATGCAGGACATCCAGATTAAAAAACTCCTTCTTTCTCAGTGCCATCAGACTCCTGAATAACAAAACTCTGGACACAGCTTTGCAAATAGGAATTCACACACTGTATGCTAAATGTGCACATTGCTCATATGCACATTGTACACAGTCTCACCCCGTCTCATGTCCATATCATCTCTGCTGCTAAATTATCATTGTACAGTCTACTGGGTATTATCATGGCATATGGCTTTACACAGAGAAATTCTCACACTGGGTGCTAATTTGTACATTGCTCATTTGCACATTGCACATAGTCTCATGCCATCTCAGGTTCATATCATCTCTGATATTAAGATTACCATTGTACAGTCTATTGGGTATTATCAGAGGTGAGTCATACTCATTCAGTGAATTTTCACTTACTCAGGGTCATGTTATAGTCATCCAGTGAATTTCCGATTTTCATCCTCCTTGTTTCCTCTAGTTTTAACTGCTTTAACTGTACTAATTGCTTTTAATGTGTATTTGTTAGTATTTATTAATATTACTCTTTAGTATTAAGGTGTGTTTATTATCTTTATTAGTATTGATGTGTATTTATTACCTTGGCATTCGTTCGAAGAGCAAAGGAAGAATTTCATTGCTCAGGAAATGTTGCATTTCTTAACTGTGCACATAATAATAAAGCCTTTGAATCTTGAATCTTAATTTATGTTTTAACAGGAGAGAGCGGCAATGACTTTTTCACACAGGGCCATGCAGGTTTGGATTTTTTTTTACCCTTAATAATAAACACCTTCATTTAAAAACTGCATTTTGTGTTTACTTGTATTATCTTTGTCTAATATTTAAATTTGTTTGATGATCTGAAACATTTAAGTGTGACAAACATACAAAAAAATGAGAAATCAGGAAGGGGACAAACACTTCTGCACACCACTGTATGTAAAAGGACAGTGTATGAACACACACACACACAGTGATGAAAGTATTAACCAAGTGGGGAAGAATACAAAATAATCAACATGGGCAAAATTATGTCAGTTTGAGGGTCTGTTTATTGATTTCAATAAAGTTTTGGTTAACCGCCTCACCCTTGGACTTACTCTAATACCAAGAAGCAACATCAGCCAATTACCTTATGAAGAGAGATCTACCCAAATAACTCAACTGCTAGCATGAGGAACTGGCAGCTAGCCACACCGACCTGACAGTGCCAGAGAAGAGAAGAAAGAGCTACAAAACCCAGGGATATCAAAAGTCTACCATTCAGTTCACAGCTCAAACTAGAAAAGCACTCGGAGAGCGCAGACCTCCGTCAAGCGCCACAGTTCTCCCCATACAGTGTTTTACATCATAAATATTAATCGTACATTTATTGTGTGTACGTTTTCAGATTCCTTGACCATGAAAACATAAGAGTAGCAATTGGATTCACATGGATAGGATTAGTGGTTCAGTAGTTATTCAGGAAAATCGCATTTCGCATAATGGCGGTTTTCCGGATCACCACCAAAATGTAATCATCTGTAGGATACCCCATTTCTGACAATCTGTGAAAATTTCATGAAAATCCGAAAATAACTTTTTGAGTTATCTTGCTAACAATCAGACAGACAGACAGACAGACAAACCAACGCTGATGAAAACATAACCTCCTTGGCAGAGGTAATAAATCCACAGCGTGTGAAGAACAAGCATGGCCGAGAAGCCAGTAGTAAGCAGGTAAGTCTGCACTCCCATATGCAAAGGGAGGGCAGTCCAATAGTGTACTTCCTTTCACAATAGGCACACCACCACATACTGTAATAGACATTATTTCACAACGAGTAATAGTGAATACTGTGGTTTAGGTTTGTGGACACGACAGTAGGCAGACATATTAAAAAACACAGAAAGATTGCCTTTTCTCAGTTTTTAACAATACCTCAGTCAGTGCTTGGTGAATGAAACAGGCAGTCTCTGGGGACACCGACCATGGGGTCTTCTCCTCCACCATGATGGCATCCAGCGTGGCCTTCTCTAGGATGACATCAAAGGAGGCATCAGGGAAGGAGAGCTGGCGCACATCCATCTGATGCCATGTGATGCCTGGACAGTGGCTGTACTTGGCGCTCATTGAACTGATGCACACCGAGGAGTAATCTATGTTGGTGATGGTGTGGTAACCGGCGCTGTACATGTCACCACTCATGCTGCTGTTTCCGCAACCTGAAGGAAGCAGAACACAAAATGAGCCAACGACAGGTGGGAAATAAAGACAATTGTGATTCTTCATTATGAATGTACAGTACAAAGCCAAACAGACAACGGTCTGTCTTAGGACATTCTATTCACTCATTAGTTGTGGGTGTGGCCCAGTCTTTTTCTTCTTCTTTCAGCTGCTCCCTTTAGGGGTCGCCACAGCAGATCATCTGCCTCCATCTCACCCTATCCCATTGTTTGTCCAATATATCCACGATCCCTCCTCTGCACATGTCCCAACCATCTCAGTCTTGCCTCTCTTACTTTGTCTCCAAACCGCTCAACCTGAGCTGTCCCTCTGATATACTCATTTCTAATCATGTCCCTCCTAGTCACTCCCAATGAAAATCTTAGCATCTTCAACTCTGCTACCTCCAGCTCCACCTCCTGTCTTTTTGCCAGCGCCACATCTCCAAACCATACATCATAGCAGGTCTCACTACTGTCTTGTAAATCTCCCCTTTCACGCTTGGTGCTACCCTTCTGTCAGAAATCAAACCCGACACTCGTCTCCACACACTCCACCCTGCCTGCACTCCCTTCTTCATCTCTCTGGCGCATTTGCCATTGCTTTGGATGGTTGTCCCCAGGTATTTAAACTTATCTGCTTTCACTGCCTCTACTCTTTCCATCTTCATCGTTACACCTGCCTCCCTCTCATTCGCAACAAACAACAAACAAACCAATCAACACCGGTAAAAACATTACCTCCTCCCCTTGGTGGAGGTAACAAAATTGTAGGAGGAGTTGATTTCATAAGACAGTTAATGTCTATGAACTGAGGCGAAATAGGAGATCAGAGACTATTATTCATGCAAAAATCATCCGATTGGAGCCAAACTGCAATATGCCCACCATCAGTGTACATCAAACCCTGGTACCTAGTTTCAAAACACTCCGAACAACACTGTAGGAGGAGTTGATTTCACAAAAGAGGGACAGACGGATGGATGGACAGATGGGTGAACTACCCCATAGCATAATCCCCCTTCGGTCTTCGTCCAAACAGGGTCTTCAACCGTCGGGGGATAACAATGTGTTTATGACAACAGACCTCTTTTTTCCTGATCAAAAGCACATTGTCATAAAATGCACCATAATGTGCATGAGATTTCGTGTTGCCTCATCTCTTTGAAATGAGCCTCCTCCTCCCATCGCAAAGCCAGTGCACTGTCTACTAGTAATTAGATGGCGTGATGCAGTAAAAAACAGACAAAGTGCTGACAGAAACTAACAAAAGGACTGGTGCAAGGTGGGAAACATGGCAAAAAATGCACTGCTGAGTCTCATAATAGGGCCGGGAGCCTTTTATTAGCTCAAATTGCTGTTCGATTACAAGCAGAGATGGGAACCAAACACCCAGTCAATCAGATAAACTACATGTAGAGGGTTGAACTTTATCCTGAAACAATGTCACACTCAAAAGATCATCAGCAGGTATGGGTTTCCACTTGTAGTTTGCCGCTAGCTGACACATTCATGGAAGCCAAGTAGGGAAATAAAAAGAGGACAAGAGAGAAATGCAGAGAGGCTCTTATGTGGCAAGACAGGATGAAAATAATCTACAGAATCTCACCTTTAGGATCATATGACTCAGATGGTGTGGATGTGAAGCTGGAGTGGGTGGAGGAGACAGGCAAAAGAAAAGAGGGAAAGAAAAGAGTAGGCGGATGACTTGTGAGGGGACATACAAACTATCTTGATCTACATATCCATTGGCAGTAATGGTGAAAATCATGATCATGGGTGTTTGTTTTTTTGTTACAAGTATGGGTGCTCACGTTCATCTGTTTGTTTGTTTTTTGCCTGTGAAGAGCGTGTGCTAGGTGGGGCTGTGATTTTCAACAGCATGTTGGCACTGACACCTCAGATGCACACGTGTGGCTGCCGCTTGTTATCACCTTACAGCTTCTTCTAATTACCATCTATGTATGTGTGCGGGTTTGTGTGACTGATTTAGTTTGCAGCCTTACAGTTAACAGCATGTTTCTCGCCTATTTAGTTGAGTGAGAGCACGACTGTGTGCGGCAGATATGGAAACCTTATGTTGATGCACCATTACAGCCAGCATTAATTCTCCCACAAAGGAAAGAAGGCAGAAAACGTAACTTGTGAGGAAAAAATAAAGTGATAAGGAGTATACAGGTGCATCTCGATAAATTAGAATATCATCAAAAAGTTAACTGATTTCAGAAATTCACTTCAAAAAGTGAAACTCATATATAACAGGCATATTACCATAGAGTACACAGAGTGATATATTTCAAGTGCTTATTTATTTTATTTTGATGATTATGACTAACAGCTAATCTGAAAATCTTAGCGTCTTCAACTCTGCTACCTCCAGCTCCATTTCTAGTCTTTTTGTCAGCACCACCATCTTCAAACCATACATCATAGCAGATCTCACTACCATCTTGTAAATCTTCCCTTTCAATCTTGCTGCTACGCTTCTGTCAGAAATCACCCTTGACACTCGTCTCCACCCACTCCACCCTGCCTGCACTCCCTTCTTCACCTCTCTTGTGCATTTTCCATTGCTTTGGATGGTTCAAGATTCAAAGATTTTATTTGTCAATACTACTATACGTACAGGAGATACAGGAGAATTGAAATGCTGTTTCTCGCTCTTCAGTGGTGTGCGCAATATATAAAAAAAGGAATAAGGCTGGAAAAAACAACAACAGCAGTCTAACAGCAGTCATCTAACAGCAGTCATCTTTGGGCCAAGGGCCACCTCTGGTAAAAATTTAATCCAAATCCATCCAGTAGTTTTGGAGTATTGTTGCTAACACTCTGTCAGAAGATAAGAGCCTTGGCGGGGGTATGCATTTTGAGATCATCACCAAAATCTAATCATGTATTTAGTGTGCCATTATTACACACCTTTCATGAAAATTTGAATAAAAGGCGCTATATAAATACAATCCATTATTATTATCATTATTATTATTAGCAGACTGAGAAATGACAAAAAAACAATATGACTACATTATATGACTACATAGTAATAATAATAACAGCATGACTATCATAATTGTACTGATCATATATTGAAGCTGGGCAATTCCACCTTAAATCAACACCACGGTTTACTGAATCTTTGAGGTCGGTTTTCATTTTTTTCCTCCTCTCTTCTCCATTACAGTTTCCTGACAAGGTTCATAATTCATTCACTCATTCATTCATTTATGGGGTATTGTGTGTAGAATTTTGAGGAAAAAATTAATTTAATCAATTTTGGAATAAGGCTCTAACATAACAAAATGTGGAAAAAGTGAAGCGCTGTGAATACTTTCCGGATGCACTGTATATGCATCAAGTAACTGATCCATCCATCCATCCATCCATCCATCTTCTTCCGCTTAATCCTTTTCAGGTCGCGGTGGGGCTGGAGCCTATCCCAGCACCTTTGGGCGAGAGGCAGGGTACACCCTGGACAGATTGCCAGTCCATCGCAGGGCCAACACAGAGAGACAGACAACCATTCACTCTCACAGTCATACCTAAGGACAATTTAGAATCCCCAGTTTTGATGCCAATTAACCTAACTTGCATGTTTTTGGCATGTGGGAGGAAACCGGAGAAATCCCACGCATTAAGCAATATTACACAACAGTGTGGTATCATACCATTTATTGGAGTTATCAGCTACAGATTCACACAGTTTGATGCAGCAAAGTTCAGCCTCCACCTCCTCCACCGTCAGTTCCCGTTCTCATCTTCCTATACCAGCGTCCTATGTCCCACCCTTCCGCAATTCTGATAGGCTGCTTAGAAAGGTCTGACATTGACGAGTGCAGCTGTACAGTAGTCTGATAAGTTGAACTTTTTTCAGCGCTGAGCACCACAACAAAAAGAGGCCACCACGACAAAAAGCGGCCACTGCTCAAAGCATTTCAGCACCAAGGGTGCTCAGTGCTGTAAATGCTGGACTACAAGGAGAATGAATAGAAAATAGCCGCCCACAGCAGGAAAAACGAGTTTGGTGGACATGCCCCCTAATACTTTTTCTGCAGTGTTTGGCTTCTGGGTTGCCAAGGCGCATGGCCCTATGGCGTGACCATGCATGTAACTGAATGAACACGTCTTAAAGGGGCAGTACATGAAAAGTGCCGGATTAATATATAAAATAATATTCAAAAACTTTCTGCATCCACATCGTGATCCGAATCACCACCAAAATTTAATCATCTGTTCCCCATGCCATTACATACCTTTCCTGAAAATTTCATCAAAACCCTTCATAACTTTTTGAGTTATGTTGCTAAAAGGCAGACAAACCAACCAACCAACCAACAGACAAACCAACATACCAGCGCCACTAAAAACATTACCTCCGTCCTCCCTTGGCAGAGGTAATAAAACCCAGACATCCCATCGTGCAAATAAAGCTAAACAATAAAACTCAGCAATCCTATATACAGAAAAAGGTAGAGCAGTAATACTTATAGCTGCAAGTTCGACAGTGACGGAGTGGACTGCACATGATCAATATTGCAATAACAGACAGCAGCAGGTATGGCATTTGTGTAAATGGTTGCAGTAAGGTGCAGAGACATACAGCAGCAGATGTACTACTGTTGATGTGCCAGTCTTTCTATGCCAACAGCTGAGGTAGTTATTGTGCGGGTGAGTGCGTTACGGTCTGGGGGGGAAGAGTTCAGGGTCCTGATGGTCTGGTGAACAAAGTTGTTTAGCAGTCTTGTGGAGTGGGCCTGGATGCTCTGGTACCTCTTCCCCGAGGGCAGGGGGCTGAAGAGGGAGTGAGAAGGGTAGGAGGTGTTGCCTGCAATGTTGATGGCTCTGCGGGTGAGGTAGATGTCCAAAAGCGAGGGCAGAGGGGCACCGATGATCTTGCTGGCAGCTTTCACGGTGTGCTGTAGTGTCTTCTGGCAGGAGGCGGTGCAGCTTCCATACCACACCATAATGCAGCTGGTGAGGATGCTTTCAATGGTGCGCTGGTAGAATGAGTACATAATGGGGGGTGGAACTCATGCTCTCCTCAGCTTGTGGAGGAAATGGAGGTGAGTTTGAGCCTTCTTGGCCAGTGACGTAGTGTTGTTGGACCAGGATAGATCCTCAGAGATGTGCACCCCCAGGAACTTGGTGCTGCTCACCCTCTCCACAGCTGCTCCATCGATGATCAGAGGGGGATGTTGTGTGTGCCCCCTCCCAAAGCCGACCACAATCTCCTTGGTTTTTCCCACGTTCAGGAAGAGAATATTGTCTTTACACCACTGGACCAATTGGCTCACCTTATTTCTGTAGATGGCCTCGTCATTGGTGATGAGGCTCACCACTGTCGTGTCATCCGCAAACTTGATGATCAAGTTGGTGTTGGAGGCTGGTACACAGTCATGGGCCAGCAGGGTGAAAAGCAGCAGGTTGAGAATGCACCCTTGTGGGGCTCCTGTGCTCAGTGTAATGGTCTTGGAGGTGCTGCTGCCAACCTGCACGTTCTGTGGTCTCTCTGTGAGAAAATCCAGCACCCAGTTGCAGAGAGAGGTTTTGAGTTCCAAGTATCTGAGTTTTTGTATTAGGTGCTGGGGGATGATTGTGTTGAATGCTGAACTGAAGTCCAAAAACAGCATTCATACATAGGAGTTCTTTGAGTGCAAGTGGGCGAGGGCTGGATGGAGAGCAGCAGAGACTGTGTCTTCTGTGGATCTGTTTGGCCTATATGCAAACTGAGATGGGTCGTGGGAGGGAGGAAGAATGAATTTGATATTCAGCATGACCAACCGCTCTAATGATGGGAGTCAGTGCTACGGGCCGGTAATCATAGCTGGATGAGACGGGCTTCTTTGGGACTGGTATTATGGTGGCAGTTTTGAAACGTGGGGACACAGCTTGACTCAGGGAGATGATGAAGATGTCGGCCTGGAAATTCTTGAGCTCTACCGCACAGTCCTTCGGAACGTGACCTGGTATGTTGTCTGGTCCAGCTGCCTTGCATGGGTTGATCTTGGAGAAGGTCCTCTTCACGCTAGCCAGATCCAGATTTACAGCCTGCTTGTCTGGGGGAGGAGTGGTCTTCTGTGCTGATGTGCTGTTTTGTGTTTCAAAGCTGCCAAAGAAGTCATTTAAGTTGTTAAGCAGTGTGATGTCACTCGCACAGGTCTGAGGTGGAGGTTTGTAGTTGGTGAGGGTCTGTATGCCACGCCAGAGAGAACATGCAACTCTGGTGTTACTTAAGTGTCTGGATATTTTCTTGCTGTTCTGTCGTTTTGTCTCCTTGATGCTACGGGACAGGTTGGCCCAAGCTGTTGTTAGTCCTGCAGTGTCGCCGGCCCTGAAGGCTGCGTCCCGAGCCCTCAGGAGCCTGTGGACCTCTACTGTCATCCATGGCTTTTGGTTAGCACAAACAGTGATGGTTTTGCAGTGAGTGACATCATCAATGCATTGAGCTACTGTATGTATGCTACAACAACCTCAGTGTACTACTCTATGTTTATGTGTCCATTGTGAGTGACTGCATGTTTGAAAGTGTCCCAGTCTGTACTGCTGAAGCAGTCTTTCAGAGCATTTGAGACCCCCTCAGGCCACACATGTACTTGCTTTTTTGTTGGTCTGATGGCTTTCACTCTGGATTTGTATACCGCCCTTAGCAAGGTGGTGATGTGATCAGAGAGACCCAGGTGGGGGAGGGGGGAGGCTGTATATGCTCTCTTGTGAATTGTGTACACCAGGTCCAGCAAACTGTCTCCTCCTGTTGGAAAGTCCACATGTTGGTGTAGGTTTGGTAGGAGGGCATTTAAATTTGCATGGTTGAAGTCTCCTGCTGTGATGAGGAATCTGTCTGGATGCTCTGTTTGTGTCTCACTTAAAGCCTGATAGAGTTTCTTTAGTGCTTTACTCCTCTCGCCCATTGCGAAGGGGGGGGACATACACGGCGACTAGAAGGACAGATGAAAATTCTCTCGGAATGTAAAAGGGTCGGAACTTGATGATCATAAACTCTACCAACGGAGAACAGTGTTTATGCACAATAGTCGCATCTCGGCACCAAGCGTCACTGATGTAAACACACACGATTCCTCCTCGTGTCTTTCCTCCCTCCATCAACACCCGATCAGCACAATAGCATGTTAGCCCTGCTAACTAAATGGCAGTGTCTGGGATAATGTCATTTAACCACAGTTGCGTAAAGATAAAAACACAGCAGTTCTGCGCATCACGCTGCATAGATCTCTGGAGCTCTATGTGGTCCATTTTGTTGTCTAGTGAGCGTACGTTGCCCAGAATGAGGGAAGGAATCGGAAGTCAGTGTGGGCTAGCGGCTAGCTTTGTTTGGATACCTCCACATTTACCTCTCTTTCGTTGCTGCTCGCACCGTCTATGGCGTCTCCATTTGGGATGAGACACAGCAGTTGAGTCCGTGGGTGTTGAGGTCTGGTGGACAGGACCTAGGCCAACAAGTTCCTCTGTAACACTCTGATCCACGACGCAGTGTTTGGTCATATTCCTTATCTCCTGAAGGCTGTGGCAACTGTAGCTTGTCCGCAGGATCATATACAGACATTAAACACATGAATATACACATTTAGACGTAATTAAAACAACACTCAATGGCACAAAAACATGAAGAGAGAAGGGAGGCCGCTGCGTGACCCCAGGGATTTAAACTCATCTACTTTCACAACCTCTACTCCTTCCATCTCCACCGTTAAACCTGCCTCCCTCTCATTCACACTCATGTATTCTGTCTTGCATCTACTGACTTTCATTCCGCTTCTCTCCAGAGCATAGCTACACCTCTCCAGGTTCTCTTCTACCTGATCCCTTCTCTCACTACAGATCACAATGTCGTCTGCAAACATCATGGTCTATGGAGACTCCTCTGTGACATCTGTCAGCCTGTCCATCACCATGGCAAACAAGAAGGGGCTCAGAGCCGATCCCTGATGTAATCCCATCCCCACCTTGAACCCATCTGTCACTCCTACAGCACACCTCACCACCATCTTGCTGTCTTCATACATGTCCTGCACCACTCTCACATACTTCTCTGCCACTCTTGACTTTCTCATACAGCACCATACTTCCTCTCTTGGCATCCTATCAATTGCTTTCTCTAGATCCACATAGACAGTGCAACTCCTTCTGATCTTCTCTATACTTCTCCATCAGCCCTCTCAGAGCAAACATTGCATCTGCAGTACTCTTTCTTGGCATGAAACTGTACTGCTGCTCACTGATTGTCACCTCTCCTCTCAACCTGGATTCGACAACTCTTTCCCATATCTTCATAGTGTGGCTGATCAACTGTATGCCTCTGTAGTTACTATAGCTCTGAGCATCACCGTTGTTCTTGAAAATTGGTACCAAAACAATTCTTCTCCACTCCTCAAACATCCTCTCACTCTCCAAGATCGTGTTAGACAATATGGTTAAAAAGTCTAACCTGCTGCACATCTTTTCCAGCTCGATCTCTCTGTCTAGTCAATCGATACAAGTCCTTTTCTCTGTCCTTAGTGTTTAGCCTCTCATACAACTCACTATATGCATTTTTCTTTGCCACCTCTCTCTTTGTCATGCGCCTAGATTCCAAATACTCCTGTCTACTTTATTCATCTCCCTCACTATCACACTTTTTCTTTACCAACCTCTTCCTTTGGATATTTTCCTGTACCTCCTCATTCCACCACCAAGTCTCCTTTTTTCTTGTCTTTCTTTCTCTGTCCACTGGATACACCACATATTCTTCTACCCATTTCCTTCAATACTTCTGTTGCACTTTCCCAGACATCTGGTAATTCTTTCCTACCACACAGAGCCTGTATCAACTCCTTCCTGAACTCTGGCCGACCTTCTTCCTTCTGTAACTTCCCCCACTTAATCTTTGGCTCTGCCTTCACTGTTTTCCTCTTCTTGCTTTCCAAAGTCATCCTACAGACTAAATTAACTTAATTAAATTAAATCACCCTTTATTGTCATTCAACTGTACAACCAATCATGTACAGTAGAACGAGATTGTGTTTTACCTATCTACTGTGTTAATCACACACACACCCCAAATGTAGAATCAGAGGGCCACTGCCATGCAAGGCGCCGCCACAAATTTCCCTCCTCCATTCCATTATTGCTGAGCACCAAGCTGGACGGCAGGAAGTTCCACTTTTATATGGTCTTCGGCATGACCCGGCCGGGATTTGAAACCCTGCCTCCCGGGTGTGGGGCGGATGGTCTACCAACTGAGCCACCACTCCGGTGGCTCAGTACCATCCGATGCTGTCTAGCTACATTCTCCCCTGCCACCACTTTGCAGTCTCCTCTCTCTTTCAGATTTCTCCTTCTGCATAAGATGTAGTCCACCTGTGTGCACCTTCCTCCACTCATGTAAGTCACCCTATGTTCCTCTCTTCTTAAAGTATGTGTTCACCACAGCCATTTCCATCCTTTTAGCAAAATCCACAACCATCTGTCCTTCCACATTTCTCTCCTTAAGACCAGATCTACCCAGAACTTCCTCATCACCTCTGCTCCTTTCACCAACATGTCCATTAAAGTCCGCTCCAATCACCACCCTCTCCCCCTGGGAACACTCTCTACCACTTCATCCAACTTACTCCAGAATTCCTCTTTCTCTTCTACCTGACATCCAACATGTGGGGCATACACATTGACAACATTCAACATCACACCTCCTGAACACTCTTCACATGCTCTTCCTTCAAGATTACTCCTACTCCATTTCTCTTCCTATCTACACCATGATAGAACAATTTAAATCCACCTCCAATGCTCCTAGCCTTGCTTCCCTCTCATCTGGTTTCTTGAACACACAGTATATCTACCTTTCTTCTCTCCATCATATAAGCCAACTCTCCGCCTTTACCAGTCATAGTCCCTACATTTAACATCCCTACTCTCACCTCCAAACTGCTACCTTTCCTTTTCTTTCTCTCTCTCCTAACACGCCTTCCCCCATCCTCCTCCTCAATCTTTGACCAACAGTAGCCCATTTTCCACCGGCACCTTGTCGGTTAACAGCACCAGTGGCAGTCATTGTTAACCTGGGACTCGACCGATCTGGTATCAAAGTGTCCTTCGTCATGATCTGCATGTTTGATTTGGCAAAGGTTTTACGTCGGATGCCCTTCCTGATACAACCCTTCTCAATTACCCGAGCTTGGAACAGGCACTAGGAGTACACTGGCTTGTGCACCCCTTGTGACTGGGTTATGGCTAACAGCTAGTGAAATTCAAAAATTAAGTTTCTCAAAAAATTTGATTATTACATAAGAAAAAAAAAAGTGGATTTTTAATAGAAATGTTGGCCTACTGAAAAGTATGTCCATGTACACAATACTTGATCAGGACTCCTTTTTCATGAATTACTTCATTACAGTGGTGTGGCATGAAGGCGATTAGCCTATGGTACTGCTGAGGTGTTATGGATGCCTTCACCTTGTCCACACTGTTGGGTCTGGTGTCTCTCAGCTTCCTCTTGACAATACTCCATAGATTCTCTAAGGGTTTAGGCCAGACAAGTTCACTGACCAATAAAGCACAGTACCACCATGGTCATTAAACCAGGTATTGGTCCTTTTGGCAGTATGGACAGGTGCCGAGTCCTTCTGGAAAATGAAACCAGCACCTCCATAAAGCTTGTCAGCAGAGGGAAGCATGAAATGCTCTAAAATTTCCTGGTAGATGGCTGTGCTGACTTTGGACTTGATAAAACACAGAAATCAGGTGCCAAGTCCTGTCATTTGGAAATCAAGGTCCCACAGTCTCAAGCAGGGGTCACCAACTAAAACTGCAAAAGGTTTGATAAGTCGGAACAACATGGAACAGTAGTGAACCTTCCTAGGAGTGGCCGGCTGACCAAATTTACCTAAAAGCACAGCGACGACTCATCCAAGAGGTCACAAAAGACCCCACAACAACCAAAGAACTGCAGGCCTCACTTGCCTCAGTTAAGGTCAGTGTTCATGACTCCACCATAAGAAAGAGACTTTTCTGGGCAGAAATGGCATGCATGGCAGAGTTCCAAGATGAAAACCACCGCTGAGCAAAAAGAACGTAAAGGCTAAGTTTTGCCAGAAAATATCTTGATGATCCCCAAGACTTTTGGGAAAATACTCTGTGGACTGACAAGACAAAAGCTGAACTTTTTGGAAGGTGTGTGTCCTATTATATCTGGTGTAAAAGTAACACAGCATTTCAGAAAAGGAACATCATACCAACAGTAAAATATGGTGGTGGTAGTGTGATGGTCTGGGACTGTTTTGATGCTTCAGGACCTGGAAAACTTGCTGTGGTAAATGGAACTATGAATTCTGCTGTCTACCAAAAAATCCTGAAGGAGAATGTCCGGCCATCTGTTCGTAACCTCAAGCTGCAGCGCACTTGGGTCTGCAACAGGGCAATGATCCAAAACATACCAGCAGGTCCACCTCTGAATGGCTTAAGAAAAACAAAGTGAAGATTTTAGAGTGGCCTAGTCAAAGCCCTGACCTGAATCTGATTGAGATGCTGTGGCATGACCTTAAAAAGGCAGTTTATACTCGAAAACCCTCCAGTGTGGCTGAATTACAACAATTCTGCAAAGATGAGTGGGCCAAAATTCCTCCACAGCGCTGCAAAAGACTCGCAGTTATTGCAAATGCTTGACTGCAGTTGTTGCTGCTGAGGGTGGCCCAACCAGTTATTAGGCTTAGGGGGCAATCACTTTTCACACAGGGCCATGTAGGTTTGGATTTTTTTCCCTTAATAATAAACACCTTCATTTAAAAACTCCATTTTGTGTTTACTTGTGTTATCTTAAGATAAGATAAGATAAGACTTTATTAGTCCCACAATGGGGAAATTCCAGGATTGCAACAGCACAGGGATAGCAACACTCAGAGCAACAATCAAGAAGACAAGAAAAACAAGAGCAGCGAATATACATATGTACATATAAATATATAAATATATAAACACACAGTGCGAAGCATTGTAGCTAGATGGAATAAATATATAAATATATATATACACACAGTGCGGAGCATTGTAGCTAGATGGAATAAACAGCATAACCGTCTACTTAGTTATCCTACATAGTATGAATATGTACCCATACATATTGTCACCCTCCGTAGCGACCGATATTGTCCTAGTTGTATACTGGAGGGGACCATTGTGTAAGTCTAATTGCGTGTTTTGCATTCAATACTATTAAGTCGTCACGTTTTTTTGCTATCTCTGCGAGCAACCCTGCTTAGGTTATACAGTCTGACAGCCGTAGGTAGGAAGGACCTGCGAAACCTCTCGGTTGCGCACCTAGGATGATGTAGTCTGCTGCTAAATGAGCTCCTCAGTGCATTCAGTATGTCCTGCATAGGGTGGGACTCAGACTCCAGCATCCTTCTCTCTCCTATCTCCTCCACTGGGTCAAGGCGCTGCCCCAGGACAGAGCTAGCTTTCTTGATCAGTTTGTTCAGTCTCTTCCTATCGGCTGCTGTAATGCCACCGCCCCAGCAGACCACTCCAAAAGTGATAGCTGATGCCACCACCGTGTCATAGAATGTCTTCAGCAGCGCCCCTTGTACACCAAAAGACCTGAGTCTCCTCAGTAGGAACAGCCTGCACTGTCCCTTCTTGTAGAGTGCATCGGTATTGTGTGACCAGTCTAGTTTATTGTTCAGATGAACACCCAGGTACTTGTAGTATGTCACCATCTCAATGTCTGTTCCCTGGATGTTTACTGGTGCTGTGAGGGGTTGTCCTTGCCTGCGGCAGTCCACCACCAACTCCTTAGTTTTCTTCGCGTTGATCTGGAGGCAGTTCCGATGGCACCAGTCCATGAAGTCCTGGATAAGTCCTCTGTACTCAGCTTCATCTCCGTTGGAGGTGAGGTCAAACGAACGCAGAGTCGTCAGAGAACTTCTGTAGATGGCAGTGTGTTGTGTTGTGTGAGAAGTCCGCAGTATAAAGGGTGAACAGGAAGGGAGCCAAAACCATTCCCTGGGGGGCCCCCGTGCTACAGATGATCGTGTCGGACACACAGTCCCGGGTTCTCACAAACTGTGGCCGGTTAGTGAGGTAGTCCAGGATCCATGATGGCAGGTGCTGGTCCACCCCTGCACACAGCAGCTTGTCCTTCAGGATCATCGGTTGGATGGTGTTGAAAGCACTGGAGAAGTCAAAGAACATGATCCTCACCACATTCCCGGGCTTCTCCAGGTGGGACAGAGAACGGTGAAGAAGGAAGATCCCTACATCCTCCACCCCGATGCCAAGCTGGTAGGCGAACTGGAGTGGATCCATCACTGGTCCCACCAGGGGGCGGAGGTGAGCAAGGAGCAGCCTCTCCAGGGTCTTCATCATGTGGGACATCAGGGCCACTGGTCTGTAACTGTTCAGGTCTTTGGGGTGGGAAGTCTTTGGTACAGGTACAGCACAAGATGTTTTCCACAACTGTGGTACCCTCCCCAGCTTCAGGCTCAGGTTGAAGATGAGCTCCACAATCCCACACAGCTGGTCTGCACAGGACTTGAGGAGCTTTGCGCTGATGCCGTCCGGTCCCGAGGCCTTCCTTGTCTTGATCTTCCTCAGCTCCGTCCTCACCTGGGTCTTAGTGAGGGTCATGTTGGGGGGCTGTGTGTTGTGAGTGGGGAGGTGTTGGTGGAGTGGGGTGTGGGCAGCAGGACTCGATGTCTTTAGAGGCAGCAGTGGTTGTTGTGCAGTCGGGGGGGGGGGGGTTGGTCAAACCTATTAAAAAACAGGTTCAGATTGTTCGCCCACTCCCTGCCCTCCGTGGCCTGGGGGGAGGTAATCTGGAGCCCAGAGATGGTTTTAAGGTTTCTCCAGACCCCACCGATGTCGCTCTGTTGCAGCTTGTCCTCCATCTTCTTCCTGAAGCCGTCCTTGCCTTCTCTGATCTTCCTCCTCAGCTCCCTCTGTACGGACTTCAGCATCTCCCTGTTCCCCGACCTGAAGATCCTCTTCTTCTCTCTCAGAAGTGTTTTTATCTCAGGGTTGATCCAGGGTTTGTTGTTCGAGCAACACTGTATGGTCTTGGTGGGTACGGTGTTGTCCACACAGAAGCTGATGTAGTCCGTGATGGTGTGAGTGAGGCCATCGATGTCCTCACGATGTGGATTGCAGAGCTGCTCCCAGGCAGTGGTTCCAAAACAGTCCTTTCCATTGCCTCCTCAGACCATAACTTCACTATGCGCATGACCGGAGGCTGTCTGTGCACTAGGGGTTTGTACACCGGCAGGAGATGAACCAAGTTGTGATCCGATCTCCCGAGTGGGGGGAGTGGTGATGAGGTGTACGCCTCCTTAGTGTTTGCGTAGAATAAGTCCAGTGTTTTATTGTCTCTAGTGTGGCATGTGACATACTGGGTGAACGTGGGTAGAATGGGAGACAGTGAAATATGGTTGAAATCGCCTGAGATGAGGAGAAGAGCATCTGGGTGTTCTGTCTGCAGCCTGCCAGTTACCGAGTGGATGACGTCACGCACTGTCCCAGCGTTCGCCGTCGGATTTGCATAAATAACAATGCAGATCACGTGTGAGTATTCCCTTGGGAGATATGTAGGCCACATGCTAACAGCTAGCAACTCCAGTCTTTGTTGCAGTGTTGTTGTTTGACCGTGATATGTCCCGGTCTGCACCGGTTGTTATTGACATACATCATCACTCCTCCGCCCCTTGCCTTCCCACTGTCTGGTGTTCGGTCTGCCCGTATTGCGTGGAAACCCTCCAGTTTAATGTTAGCATCTGTTGCTAGTTCTGTTAGCCACATCTCCGTGAATAGCATCAGGCTACACTCCCTGTATATACTCTCGTAGCGGGAGATAACCGCTAGCTCATCTGTATTTTTCTAAGTATCGATCGTACATTCCCCACAATAATGGATGGGAGGGCGGGTCTGTACCTTATATTCCTCACCCACCGTCTTATTCCAGCACGACATCCACGCCGTTTCCGTCTTATTTCTCCAGGTATGTCGAGTTTTTGCGTTAGCATCGTGGGCCGGTTAAGTGCTAACAGCTGCTCCCTATTGTACTGCCTCCTACAAGAAACAGTGGATCCGTCCGCTGGCTCAGGAGACATTTGGGCGATCTACGTGTCTGTGATGGATCAAGGTGTCGCCGAAACAGAAAGATTAGCAAGAGAGCCAGATAGTAAATAGAAATAGGAAGAAATTGAACCGCTGTTGCAAAAAGGCAGCCTACTCGTGTGGCGCCGGAAGTCACCAGACGCCATCTTTGTCTAATATTTAAATTTGTTTGATGATCTGAAACATTTAAGTGTGACAAACATACAAAAAATGAGAAATCAGGATGGGGGCAAACACTTTTTCACACCACTGTACACCCACACCTATCCACATATATATATATATATATATATACAGTATATATATATATATATATATATATATATATATATATATATATATATATATATACACACACACACACACATATACATACATATATGTGTGTACACAGACAGACAGACAGACAGATAGATAGATAGATAGATAGATAGATAGATAGATAGATAGATAGATAGATAGATAGTCATGGTTCACACCCCTCGGGGCAGAGAACAGGACCCAGATAATAAACTCACAAGTAGCTTGGAAGCTGAAACAAAAACTAAACTCAGGCTAGGCAAGGCAAGACTTACAGACTAGTCAAGAGAGACAGAAGCGCGAGTAAACACCAAAATGACAATTAATGACACAGCACCCAACTAAGATTCTGCGTCCTATAAATAATGCAGACACTGATTAACAGAACACAAAACAGCTGTGAATAATCAAGAACTCAACAACACACAAACCAGGCAAGACTAAGGCAAGAAATAAACACACATTAAATACAGCAAGACAGGACATGAATATAAGAACCAAAATGACAAACAGGACCAAAATATTAAACAATAATAAATACAGAAACCCAGAAAATAAAGCAGGGATGAACAAAATACAAAGCCAAGACCATAATATGAGAAACAAATACAGAAAAACCCAGAAGAGCAGCACAGTGGTGTAGTGGTTAGCACAGTGACAGCACAGTAAGAAGGTCACGGGATCGATCCCAGTCCCTGACCATCAGTGACCCTTCTGTGTGGAGTTTGCATGTTCTCCCTGTGTCTGCGTGGGTTTACCCCGGGTACTCCAGTTTCCTCCCACAGGCCATAAACATGCAAGTTAGGTTAACTGGAGACTCTGAAGTGGTCCTTGGTGTGAATGTGTGTGAATGGTCACCGGCACCGTTTCGTGGCCGCTTCATCCATCTAGGTGGATGCCCTGAATTTCCCCTCTGGGGATCAATAAAGTACACAAAAAAATAAAAAAATTAAAAAAAGATGAACTTAATGAGAAGATGTGGGTTGGAGACCTCGCCCTAATGACAAGAAACATAAACACAAGGAGGGAACAAGGCTGTAACCCACGTCCTGACATATTTATGTGTGTGTATATATATATATCAGAATCAGAATCAGAATCAGCTTTATTGGCCAAGTATGCACAACACATACAAGGAATTTGACTTTGGCTAAAAAACTTGATGTATATATATATATATATATACAGTGGGGCAAAAAAGTATTTAGTCTTCACTTCCGCCCTCCCAAGAGAGCAGACGCTTTTTTCTTCTCTCCTGCTGATTTTTTCCTCCCCTCCTACTGATCCCAGCTTGCTGTTGTCTGTCTGCGTCTGACTGCGACCGCCGAAAAGAAATTATGGAGTTAATAAGCTGGGCTTTGAACACAATTGACACTATTTTTTCAACAAGGAAAAGTGCTCCGGGGGAAGCTGTTTGCCCCGCTGGAACGGCTCCAGTGGGCTATCTATGTGACACAGGTATTTGGAAAATGCTGTGTCTCTCTAATCTCTCTATCGAAGATATTGAAGATTTGTTTATCTTCGTAATCTTGGTGATTGGGATAATTCTGATTGGGACGGGAATTGTCTTGGTTTACCGCAAATTGCTGAAGATGGATTCAACCTATCAAAATGCTGGCCAGGCGAGGTGCATCCAACAAATTGAGAAACTGGAGAAGACCCTGATAGCGACTATTGGAGAACTGTCTCGTAAGGTGGATTACATCATGGGTTCGCTCAGGTCTTTCCACGACGAGTTCAAAGCTGCGCAATGAAGGATTAATGTACTGAATCTACAGAAGAAATACAAGTCTTCTCTGTGATCAGTCCTATTTGGCATTATTATTCCCCATGAATATTCCTCCTGGCTGTCTGCAGACTGTGTTTTTTTTCAAAATCATGAGCACAAGGCCTTGGACAGCCAGCTGCAGCGCCAGATAAGACTGGGCGCCAGACAGACAAAACATCTTCTGCCAAGGGTCCTTGGGTCTCTCTTATTATCATCAACACTGCTCAACACCGCACACACATTGATTCATGAACTGATTAAAGATATACTGTACACTGCTCTCTTGTGTCTCGTGAATTCTGAGTTGTTGCTCTGTGCTATTGAGAGATTTTTTTTCATTGTAATCACAATCTGCTTAAAAATAAGCTGTATTTTGATAACGAAGTTTTTTTTCTCCTCCCCCCTTGTGTCGTTCCCTCCCTTCCCCTCCCTTTCTTATCTATCTCTGTTTGATGAGGCGCCTTTATGGCTGCCGTGTCGTTGTGTCGCGCGCATGCGCACCAATGTCAAGTCAAGTTCCTCGTGTGTTTTTTTACATGCTTGGCAATAAAGTTTATTCTGATTCTGATTCTGACCAATTGTGCAAGTTCTCCCACTTAAAAGATGGGAGAGGTCTCCAATTTTCATCATAGGTATACCTCAACTATGAGAGACAAAATGAGAAAAAAAAATCCAGAAAATCACATTGAAGGATTTTTAATGAATTAATTGGTAAATTCCTAGGTAAAATAAGTATTTGGTCACCTACAAACAAGCAAGATTTCTGGCTCTCACAGACCTGTAACTTCTTCTTTAAGAGGCTCCTCTGTCCTCCACTCGTTACCTGTATTAATGGCACCTGTTTGAACTCATTATCAGTATAAAAGACACCTGTCCACAACCTCAAACAGTCAGACTCCAAACTCCACTATGGCCAAGACCAAAGAGCTGTCAAAGGACACCAGAAACAAACTTGTAGACCTGCACCAGGCTGGGAAGACTGAATCTGCAATAGGTAAGCAGCTTGGTGTGAAGAAATCAACTGTGGGAGCAATTATTAGAAAATGGAAGACATACAAGACCACTGATAATCTCCCTTGATTTGGGGCTCCACGCAAGATCTCACCCTGTAGGGTCAAAATTATCACGAGAACAGTAAGCAAAAATCCCAGAACCACACGGGGGGACCTAGTGAATGAACTGCAGAGAGCTGGGACCAAAGTAACAAAGGCTACCATCAGTAACACACTACGCCGCCAGGGACTCAAATCCTGCAGTGCCAGACGTGTCCCCCTGCTTAAGCCAGTACACGTCCAGGCCTGTCTGAAGTTTGCTAGAGAGCATTTGGATGATCCAGAAGAGGATTGGGAGAATGTCATATGGTCAGATGAAACCAAAACAGAACTTTTTGGTAAAAACTCAACTTGTCGTGTTTGGAAGAGAAAGAACACCATACCTATTGTGAAGCATGGGGGTGGAAACATCATGCTTTGGG
The DNA here is from genome assembly GCA_020510985.1 of Pholidichthys leucotaenia. Classification (NCBI taxonomy): domain Eukaryota; kingdom Metazoa; phylum Chordata; class Actinopteri; order Cichliformes; family Pholidichthyidae; genus Pholidichthys; species Pholidichthys leucotaenia. Next base: position 282,639,421 of record CM035846.1, read on the forward strand.
GCTGTTTTTCTGCAAAGGGACCAGGACGACTGATCCGTGTAAAGGAAAGAATGAATGGGGCCATGTATCGTGAGATTTTGAGTGAAAACCTCCTTCCATCAGCAAGGACATTGAAGATGAAACGTGGCTGGGTCTTTCAGCATGACAATGATCCCAAACACACCACCCGGGCAATGAAGGAGTGGCTTCATAAGAAGCATTTCAAGGTCCTGGAGTGGCCTAGCCAGTCTCCAGATCTCAACCCCATAGAAAATCTTTGGAGGGAGTTGAAAATCCGTGTTGCCCAGCGATAGCCCCAAAACATCACTGCTCTAGAGGAGATCTGCATGGAGGAATGGGCCAAAATACCAGCAACAGTGTGTGAAAACCTTGTGAAGACTTACAGAAAACGTTTGACCTTTGTCATTGCCAACAACGGGTATATAACAAAGTATTGAGATGAACTTTTGTTATTGACCAAATACTTATTTTACCGAGGAATTTACCAATTAATTCATTAAAAATCCTTCATTGTGATTTTCTGGATTTTTTTTTCTCATTTTGTATCTCATAGTTGAGGTATACCTATGATGAAAATTGGAGACCTCTCTCATCTTTTAAGTGGGAGAACTTGCACAATTGGTGGCTGACTAAATACTTTTTTGCCCCACTGTATATATACTGTATATAGCATCTTCAGGGTTTACGCTGGTAACATTTCTGAGTGGCAACCCACAATGCCACAAACTGAGCCGCCATGACAAATTTAGGCCTGTAATTTTTAAAAAAAGAGCCGCACAGGAACCAATTTTAAAAAAGAGAATAAAGACATAAAAGAGATGTCAAAGACCAGCAGCTTTGCTACCCGACACACACACATACAGTATATACAGTATATATACAGTATATACTGTATATATATATACTGTATATATATATATATATATATTTTTTTTTTTTTTTTTTTTTTTTTTTTTTTTTTTTTGCTAAAAAAAATAAAAGAAGGGATGTCACTCTGCAAGCGAACAGTCAAAACAGTCAAACCCAAAAAGTAGACAAAAATGTCTGCATTTTTCAGTGCTCCCGGATGGTGAAGATGGCAGCAGTAGCTCTCCTGCTTCGGGTCCAAGTAAGTATTAAATACATGAACACCATGATTGCTTTGATAGTGGCATCCCCGGCATTTTTACAAGTAGCCTATTTAATTTTATCATCCCGTGTCAAACTCAGTGCAGATCAGAGGTTGATTGGAATACACCAATCTATAGATCCGTGGTTGCTGCCCTTGTCCTCCATTTTCCCAAACTGGGTTGCAAAATGCACCCGACATAGTTAGTCTGCCATTTCTTTCATGTTGGCACTCAATAGTTTTGTATTTAGAAGTGCGTGTGTGTGTGTGCGTGTGTGTGTGTGTGTGTGTGTGTGTGTGTGTGTGTGTGTGTGTGTGTGTGTGTGTGTGTGTGTCAAGTTTTTGGGTGATTTTTTTCGGAGGGAGTTGTCACGGACAAAAAGAATAGCAGAAGTGCCCATTCAACCGGGATGTAGAAACAAGCACAGAGCGGAGCTGAACAAGGACCCCGCTGAGCCGTTGTCTCCAGCAGCCAAGACGTTGGAGCACTAATCCAAAAGGGTTCATACTGTCTTCTAAATTAATTATAGAAATAATTTATTTTCTATCAGACAGTGAATAAGGTTGTTTTTACCTTGACATGTTTTGGCCACTTCTCGCAGCCTTCCTCAGAAGGGTCATGTGATGACGACTACGCCCCCTGCTGTCTGGTATCCTGTGGAGGACAGCATCCCAGGTGTGCGACAGGGAATAGGATCCCTTATCCCTGTTGATGGTTCTTGGGGACCGTTTTCTGATCTCGATGGCTTCCCTGATCAAATGGTGGCATTTGTTGCTTTCTGCGTAGATGGCATTTGCCTCTTCCCAGTCCATGATATGACTGTCTCTTTTACAGTGGTCGGATACAGCAGATTTCAGGTTCTGTTGTTCAGCGGTTGCGTTTTGTGCTTGTGTGTACCTTGCTATTGTCACTTTTTCACATTCTTTCCTGTGTTCCTTTTTGTTTGTTCCAAAGGTTCTTCCCATTTCTCCTATGTAGGTTTTGTTGCATGATCGGCACGGTATTTCATAAATGACCTTACTTTTGTTTTCTGTGGGTATTATGTCTTTGGAATGAACCAAAAGTTGCCTCAAAGTGGTGTGTGGTGTTACTGGGGTGTTGATGTGGTATTTTTTTCATTGTTCTCTGAATTGTTTCAGTGATGCCTCTCAGGTATGGTAGCGTGATGGTTCCTGTGTTGTTTACTTTACTTTTTGTGTGGTCCTTCCTTCTCTCTGTTTTATGTTTTTCATCCCCACTTGCTTCCTTCCCCCCTCTATTGCTCATTTGGGGTAGTGACAGTTTTTCAGAGCTTTCATTATGTGCACCTCTTCCTCCTCTTTATCCTGTGGATTAGTAATGATGTTGGTCCCGTCGTATAATGTTCTAATAACGGAGAGTTTGGGGGCTGTGGGGTGTTCTGAAGTTCATAACAAATACTGATCAGTGTGTGTCGGTTTCCTGTGTATGTTGATGTTGATGCCGCCGTTGTCTGTGTGGGTGATTTTCATGTCCAGAAAAGATATGGATTTGTTGGTTTCTTCTTCATGGGTGAATTTAAGGTTTCCCATGCTGTCCATCTGGTTTAGATGTTCAGTGAGAATGGTTGTTAGTCCTTTGCTGATTATTTCCAGGATGTTGTCCACGTACTGTTCCCATAAGCTTATTTTACATGATGCTGGTGCTGTTTGTATGGCTCTGGTCTCCAGATCCTCCATGAAAAAAAAAAACACTCAAGATTGCTGAGAGTGGATCTCCTATGGCAAAGCCTTCTTTTTGTTTGTAGATGGTTCCCCTGAATTGAAAGCAGGCAGAGGTGGCAACAAAATGCAGCAGCTTCATGATGTCTTCTACTGTCAGTTCTGTGCATTTGTGTAGGGTTTTGTCATGTCTAAGATGGTTTTCAGCAATGTGCAGAGAGACTTTGACTGGTGTTTTTGTAAACGGGGATATGACATTGTGTGATACTAACATTTCATTTGCTTGTATCTTTTTGTCCTTTAAGTCTTGCGCCAACTGTTTGGCATTCTTGCAGTGTTCATCTGTGAGTCCAAGAAGAGGGTGCCTGGTTTGTGGATCTTTGGTGTGCCATATATACGGGGTGTGATGTTTGTTGTTGGAATTAGGTGATTATAGGAATGTTTGTTGAGCTTGTTTCCACCCGAGTGGTTTGAGTAATGTCTTTAGAGTCCTCTTTTTTTCTTCTGTTGGATTTCGTATGTATTGGTGTCATTTAATAATTCCTCCATCTGTCTATTGTATTTATTTTTATCCATGACGACAGTGGTCCTGCCTTTGTCAGCTGGGAGGATTGTGATATTCGCTAGCGTCTATATGGCCTTTCTTTCTTCTCTTGTGGTGTTGGTGTGTGATATTTTGACTACCTTGAGTATGCTTGCAACCTCATTATGGAGTTGTGATTTCTGTCCCTGATCTTCTACGTGTGTACATGTTAACTTCTTTGCTAATACAAAGTCCTCATATGGTATTTTGTTTGGGGTGATGGTATAGTTCAAGCCACGGGCTAGGGCGTTTGTCTCCATTTGTGTAAGTTTTCAGTATGACAAATTACATACCCATTTCCTGTGTGTTATGTTGCCCTTGTCTGAATTCCCTTCTTTTCATTCGGTTGTGAGTGCTTACAGTTTCTAGGTTTGATGACATTTTGTTTTTCTGAATTCTTTTTCATGTTGCTCCTCCAGATGTTGTAGCTTCTTGTTATTTTTATCCAACAGAAAATCATGCTGAAACTGCTCCATTAAGTTGGTTATCTCTATGTCGATGTTATCTAACAAACAATGGGACGTAGCCGTTCTTCTATCAAGTCCTTCCGTGTTCTTTTTATTATACATTCAGCATTTCTTGTGAGGACTGGGTTCTCTATGTTTAGGCTTGGTGATGTTATGTCTTCATCCCGACAGTGTAGGGTAAACCTCAGATTGTTTTGATAGCGAGCGCTCTTCCGGTACAGTCCTTCCAAACGGTGGAACGCTTTAACACTGCTTCGGCGAAACTTTTCTTGTAATAATCCAAAAGGGTTCATACTGTCTTCTAAATTAATTATAGTCTGCAGTGGTTGGAGCACTGCAGACTCAGCAGTGTGGGAGGGAGTAAGAAAAGTGCTCTTTGTTCTCACTGTGCTACAACTGTAGTCACTTCACCAACCACTACAATATTAAGGAATTTTTTTTGTTCATTTTTTATGTTCATTATTATGTATCTGGCAAGTTAAAATGACCAAAATTCATGAAGTCAGTGACTTAAATCTGTTAACAGCCTTCAGACAAACTAAACCTGCCAATATTTAGATTTCAAAATATGGGAGGTTTTTCCTTTTGTCTGGGTGGCAAGGAGTGTTCGAAAAAACTGTAAATATATAGGACTATAAAAGGTCATTTTAGTTAATTTTATTTCAATAAATATAATTTTATTAATACTTTTATATTTCCTTGAAATCAGACTTGAAATTGTTCTTTTCTGGCTCTACAAAATTATTAAAAAAAAAAAAAAATTACCACTAACTGTTAAAATTTATTAGAAAAACAGTAATTTTCTTATAAAATAAACAAAAATTACCCAAAATTACTACCAAAATTACCCCTAATTAATGATAATGAAGTCTCAAATGTAAAAGAGTTATAATTTTATAAGAAGAAATTACAAATTTATGAGGAAAATAGTTGCAAATTTAGGTAAAAACAAATTTAAGAGAAAAAAGAAAACTACAAGGAAATGGTTGTAAATTTAGGAGAAAAACCTCACACTTTCAAGACTAAGTCAATACTCAAGTAATTTTTTAAGTGGGTGCTTTAGTACTCTTACTCAACTAGTAATTTTGGGGGGTGTCTACTTTTAATTATTAATTTCATAAGACAACACTGCTTTTGCATGAGTGCAGTTTCTGGCTACTATACCCAGCTCTGGTCACATAATTTAAGTATGTGTGAGTTAATTACTACAGTATTATGAATGTTTTTTTCCCTTTGACTGTCATGTGTTTTCTTATGTTCACACACGCTTCACATACACCCCCCCCCCCCCAGCCAAAAAAAAAAAAAATTATATATGTTGCCCCCATGCCAAAGGGCTTAAGCCAGAGGAAACACCGGTCTTAGTCTCTACTTGGTCTCGATCTCTTTTGGTCTTGGTCTTGACTTGGTCTCAAATGCTACAAGTCTTGGTCTTGGTACACGCTGGTCTTGGTCATGTCTTGGTTATTGTGGTCTTGACTACAGTGCTGTTTTTTGAAATTATTTGAGGGTAGAAATAGGATGTTTAGGTGCTGAATCTGCTTTTATGCTTGTTTAAACATATTTAAAGAAACACACTGCACCACTCCCAGAATGCACTGCAAAGCGCTTTACACAGAGAATGAACCCTAACCCTAATTGGATGGGTAAGTGGGTAAGAAGGTAGACCTTCCAATCGTTTAATATGGTCTGGATGCAATGTGTCAGTACCACACAGGATGGATTTTATGATTTATTTATTTTTTTTGCACCACTACAATTACTGACGTAAATTTGCTGTTTTGTCTCAAAAATCTGCAAGTTTTTACCCATAATGTGCAACATTTCTCTTAAATTTGCAACCATTTGTGACTATTTCTTATGTAATTGTGAAGTTTTTCCAGCAAATTTGCACCTTGGCTATGGCCAATCACGACAGGCAAAACAGTCACATGGTGCAGGTGCTGGCACTGAATGAACTTGTGTAATGTCACTTCTAATAATCGCTTAAGCTTAATTTGTGAAGTGATGCACTACATGAAAAAGCCATTATAGTAACTCCTGTTGTTTTTGCTCATATTATTTTGTTTATTCTATGATGACATGGTTTAATGTAATCCACTATAAGCCCATAATACTGTGATAAAAAACAATTCTTGACTGCGCTATTCAACACAAACTCAGGACCAGCGTGCTTGGCTGACCTGAGGGTGAGTGAGTGAGAGAGTGCACATGCAGACGGCTGGAGCAGTGCTTTCCCCTGATGGCTCTCCCAGAGGGGCTGGTTTCAAAACAAGGGAGGAAAATATGTCATCGCTGCTTGTCACACTCCCATACTTGAGCATTTTCTTTATGGGTGGCTGGAATATCAGAGATCGTGTTGGTGTTCAAATACAGGAGCGTCGGCTTATTTTAGATCACTTTACTTTTTCCAACAGCAACAAGCAACAGCTGTGGGGAAAAAAGTATAGCTTGGAGGAATGACAACTTGGCACAGTGGGTCTGTCAAACATGTTTGTAAAACTCTTCGGTCTGAAAAAAAACAAAAAAACAAGCCTAAATCTTCAATTTCTTTAAAAAAAAATCATGGTAAATGAGGAGTATCTTTATGCCCATGTTTAGTGCTGTCAATCGTGGATCAGATCACGCTTGCTGTCCCCTCTAAAATCCCCGAGCACAGCAAACATTGTTTCCAAAGGGTTCTCCCCGTTCTCTTTTTCCGTGCACTTGGCTCAGAGGTTGTGGTGTCACAGGACAAGCTCATTGCTGGGGGTTGTCACGACAATTTTAGATGCCAGGCTGTCAACAAGGACTGCTCTAGTTTTGGGTCTGACATCAGCTGGTACCCCCACAACCTCTGACCTTTACACATGCAGAGATTCCTGCACCAAACTGCACGTACACAAACTCTCACAACAGAGAGGTTTGACAACATGTAGTGTGGGGTGTGTGCCAAGGAAGCCATCTGTCCACACTCGAACTGAACAACTGATGAAGATGGGGGCACCAAATTTAGTAAACAGGTTACCCTGAGGATTAGTACCTGTGGCTATGGGTCAAGGGTCAAGGGCCAAGGTTACAATGTCATCCACACACTAACCCCAAAACAAACAAGAGGACTCAGGTTAGTGCAATATCTCTGCCTATGTTTTCTTTGAAAATCCCAATATCTTACAGAAGGAGGCAGGTTTTCAGCTTTTCTATATTATTATTTGGGCACAACCAAACTACGATAATTATTATAGTTATAATTTTGTTGTATAATACATGAATACACAACAAAAATAGTTTTACAGCATCTGGAATTCAACAGGAGACTTCCACTAGTCGATACAAGCAGTTTCTGCCAAACAAAGTGAAATAAGCATATCAAGTTATGAAGCAAAAATATTAACTGAAGGAAAAATATAACATTGCAAGTCAAGGGCTATAACTCCTCAAAATCATCCGATTGGAACAAAATTGCAATATGTGCATCACCAATGTATATCAAACCCTGGTACCAAATTCCAAAAGATTTAGAACAAAAGTGTAGGAGGAGTTGATTTCACAAAACAGGTACTTTTCTTGGGACAGACAGACGGACGGATATTGCCATAACATAATCCCCCTTTGGTCTTCAACCGGTGAGGATAAGAATTAAGTTAGGGTTGCCAAACTTCACACACAGGTTGTTGACTTTAAGGCCCTCGGCTGCGACTGTAAGCTTTGGGGTCAACAAGTCAAATATCAAGGTTCTGGGTCATAAAAGCTCAAAATCTGTTTTGGTCTATGGACCCCATGCACGTGACGTCACTGATGGCATGACTTTGTTTATTGTGCCATTTTGGGTATCACGCTACAGGAGTTGCATGACATCTTCATTTAGGCTGTGTGTCCACCGAGTGCATGAAAACACTCTAAACCTGTTTTCCTGGGCACTTCCCAGGCACTCTTAAAAAAAAAAAACCTTTCTGCCCTAAATCCTAGCAACTGCTTGACCTATCACTCAGACTTTGCCATTGAGGATTCACAGCTTGCCCTGAAGCGCTCTACTAACTGCACTAAATTAAACAGATAACATGCACCACTCCGTGCTTTTGCTGTTAAATATTGAGACGTGTGCCGCTGATAAGTGCTGTGGTGTTCCAAAAGTTGAACTGTTTTCAACTTTCAGCAGCATGAGTGCATTGACGTTTTTGCACTGAGGGCGCAGAGCACACTGAATGCTGGACTTCATAGAAAATTAAAAGAAAATAGATGCTCAGAGCTGAAAAAAGAACAAGTGTAGTGGACACACAGCTGTACACTGTGAAGGGGATAAAGTCACATTTTTCATCTAAACTACGATTGAGTATTTTACATGGTAGTTTAATAATACACTACATAATACACGCACTCTACAAGAAGGGACAGCACAGGCTGTTCCTGCTGAGGAGACTCAGGTCTTTTGGTGTACAAGGGGCGCTGCTGAAGACATTCTATGACACGGTGGTGGCATCAGCCATCACTTTTGGAGTGGTCTGCTGGGGCAGTGGCATTACAGCAGCCGATAGGAAGAGACTGAACAAACTGATTAAGAAAGCTAGCTCTGTCCTGGGGCAGCGCCTTGATCCGGTGGAGGAGATAGGAGAGAGAAGGACGGTGGCTAAACTGTCATCTCTGCTGGAGTCCGAGTTCCACCCTATGCAGGATGTACTGAATGCACTGAGGAGCTCATTTAGCAGCAGACTACATCATCCCAGGTGCACAACCGAGAGGTTTCGTAGGTCCTTCCTACCAACGGCTGTCAGACTGTACAACCTAAGCAGGGCTGCTCACAGAGATAGCAAAAAGACGTAACAAACTAATAGTTTTTAAATGCAAAAGATGCAATAGACTTACACAATGGTCCCCTCCGGCATACAACTAGGAAAATACCGGTCGCTATGGAGGGTGAGAATATGTATGGGCACATAATCATACCATGTAGGATAACTAAGTAGAGGGTTATGCTGTTTCATCCCATCTAGCAACAATGCTCTGCACTGTGTGTGTTTATATATTTACATATTTATTCCATCTAGCTACAATGCTCAGCACTGGGTGTGTTCATATTTATATATCTATATATTTATTCCATCTAGCTACAATGCTCCGCACTGTGTTTTTATATATCTATATATTTATTCCATCTAGCTACAATGCTCCGCACTGTGTGTGTTTATATACTTACATATTTATTCCACCTAGCTGCAATGCTCCGTACTGTGGGTGTTTATATATTTACATATTTATTCCATCTAGCTACAATGCTCTGCACTGTGTTTATATATTCATATATTTATTCCATCCAGCTACAATGCTCTGCACTGTGTGTCTGTGTGTGTGTATATATATATTTTATAGTAATATGTACATATGTATATTAGCTGCTCTTGCTTGCTTGTTTTTTTTTCTTGCCTTCTGATTGTTGCTCTGAGTGTTGCTATCCCTGTGCTGTTGCAATCCTGGAATTTCCCCGTTGTGGGACTAATAAAGGCTCATCTTATCTTATCTTCCTCCCACATGCCAAAAACATGCATGTTAGGTTAATTGGCTGTTCTAAATTGTCCCTAGATATCTGTTTCCTATAGGCCTTTAGAATAGAGGGTTAGTATTAATGAAAGCGCTTTGAGTGGTCTTTGTGACTAGAAAAGCGCTATATAAGTGCAGGTTAGTTAGTTAGTTAGTTAGTTAATAATAATAATAATAATAATGGTTTGTATTTATATAGCACCTTTCAAGATACTCAAAGCGCTTTTCAGTGAAAATCCATTATTCATTCACTGCACAGACAGACAATTGTAACATTAAGCTACTACTGTAGCCACAGCTGCCCTGGGGGAGACTGACAGAAACGTGGCTGCCAATCCATGCCAACAGCCTCTCCGACCACTACCAAACATTTATACACATTCATACCCAGGAGGCAAGGTAGGTCTTGCCCAGGTCTTGTCTAGTGTCTTGCAAGTGTCTTGCCCAGGGACACAACAGCAGGATGGCTGGGGAAAGCGGGATTTGAACCACCAATGCTCTGGTTATTGGACAACCCACTCCAATTTTAGACCCAATTGCGTATGTAAGCTCAGTTGGGTTCACTTACCAGATATGAAATGCTGACTACAAATTTTTGAATGTTCAGTAGCTGCGTAGTTCTCACGTTAGACAGCAGTGATCCATAGCTTTCTCCTGTCAACATCCTTGGGAAAGCAATAAAATGAAATTCCCTTGGAACTAGAAAGATTAGAGCAATCCACAGCAACACAACAAGACATGATAATAAAATAAAAATGTTGTAATAAATTCCAAATTGGTGTAGTTTGGCATTGTTCATGACATACAGTGGCGTGAAAAAGTGTTTGCCCCCTTCCTGATTTCTCATTTTTTTGTATGTTTTTCACACCTAAATGTTTCAGATCATCAAACAAAATTAAATATTAGACAAAGATAAAACAAGTAAACACAAAATGCAGCTTTTAAATGAAGGTGTTTATTATTAAGGGTAAAAAAAAATCCAAAGCTGCATAGCCCTGTGTGAAAAAGTGATTGCCCCCTGTTAAAACATAAATTAACTGTGGTTTATCACATCTTTGGAAAGCTCTGTTCAATTTTCTAGCCATTTCTAAAGCTTTGGGACTCCAGGGAATCACAATAAGAGCCATTATCCACAAATGGCGTAAACATGGAACAATGGTGAACATTCCCAGTAGTGGCTGGCCGACCAAAATTACCCCAAGAGTGCAGCGACAACTCATCCAAGAAGTCACAAAAGACCCCACAACAACATCCAAAGAACTGCAGGCCTCATTTGTCTCAATTAAGGTCAGTGTTCATGACTCCACCATAAGAAAGAGACTGGGCAAAAATGGCCTGAATGGCAGAGTTCCAAGATGAAAACCACTGCTGAGCAAAAAAGAATATAAAGGCTCATCTCAGTTTTGCCAGAAAACATCTTGATGATCCCCAAGACTTTGGGGGAAATACTCTGTGGACTGACGAGACAAAAGTTGAACTTTCTGGAAAGTGTGTGTCCCATTACATCTGGCGTAAAAGTAACACAGCATTTCAGAAAAGGAACATCACATAGTGATGGTAGTGTGATGGCCTGGGGCTGTTTTGCTTCTTCAGGACCTGGAAGACTTGATGTATTAAATGGAACCATGGATTCTACTGTCTACCAAAAATTCCTGAGGGAGAAAGTCAAGCCATCTGTTTGTGACCTCAAGCTGAAGCGCACTTGGATTCTGCAGCAGAACAATGATTCAAAACACACCAGCAAGTCCACCTCTGAATGGCTTAACCCTTCTTGTGGCAAGATTTCATGGACAGATAGCGCCCCCACTGCCACAGGCGCAGCACTGTGCCTGTCATGCGATGTTATATGATGTGGCCAAAAACTCCCCAGTTGATTTAAGTTCTACAAAGGATTCCATCTCACAAGGTGGCAGACACGTATAACTTACTGCTCTTGCCTTGGAGGACTTATGGCAGACACAGAACCATCCTGAAACCTCACCAGAGAAGAAGAGTTTGTAAACAAATCTAGATCTTACTCGATTGCATGACTGAGGAAGCATTTGCTCCCGAATTTGCCAACTATGATTCTAAAAAGAGATTATTTAGCTTATAAAGGTAAATATCTACATTTTGTTATAACAGAGGGTGGGTGAAGCTGGTTGATGTTCACCTGCTATCGACACTATCGCCATGTGACTGGGTAGAACAATCGCGCCAGTTCCATGTTGTCATATACGATAAATAGCGGCGGAATAAAAGCGAAATTGAGGTGGAATAATCATAACAGTTTCTGGATGTGAGGGGGGAAAAATAAAATGACCGACAGAAGAGAAAATAATGACCAGGATGCCGCAAAAGGACGAAGCAAGTGAGCCGCCCGGCCAGCGGTAATTGACGAATTTGTTTGTTTGTTTACATTCTAACTGATTTTCTGGTTCACATACTTTGAAGATAAGATAATAAATTGCCCAAAACAAAACACAATGACAAAAAACAAAACCATTCTTTGTGTAAGTATGTCTAAAGTCCACTTTTGACTGAAAGTTATGTAATTCGATATGGCTGCCGTGGCATTATGCAAATTAGATGCGTAAATTTACTCCTATCTCAAACTTTGGATCATATTCTATATCTTTCTAATAGTCAGTAAGCCATTATCTCTTACCACTTTCAAGTTATAGTCTTGGAAATCCCTGACATCTGAACTGAATATTTTCTTGAAAAAAGTCTTGACCACTAGGGGCTTATGGCGCAACGGAGTGCCTGTGGCAGTCATTGCGTTAAGAAAAACAAAATGAAGACTTTGGAGTGGCCTAATCAAAGTCCTGATCTGAATCTGATTGAGATGCTGTGGCATGACCTTAAAAAGGCGGTTCATGCTCGAAAACCCTCCAATGTGAATGAATTACAACAATTCTGCAAAGATGAGTGGGCCAAAATTCCTCCACAGCACTGTAAAAAACTCATTGCCAGTTATTGCAAACACTTGATTGCAGTTGTTGCTGCTAAGGGTGGCCCAACCAGTTATTAGGTTTAGGGGGCAATCACTTTTTCAAACAGGGCCATGTAGGTTTGGATTTTTTTCCCTTAATAATAAACACCTTCATTTAAAACTGCATTTTGTGTTTACTTGTGTTATCTTTGTCTAATATTTAAATTTGTTTGATGATCTGAAACATTTAAGTGTGACAAACGCACAAAAAAAATGAGAAATCAGGAAGGGGCAAACACTTTTTCACACCACTGTATGAGGCTTAGAGCATGATATTCAAAATGGTGGCAACTAAAGCCTGACCTTTGACCAGGGGAGTTGCTGCACATGGACCATGGTCACTGTATCTTAAGAGCTGTGGTCACCAAACTCGCTACAGGGTTAGATAGATAGATATATACTTTATTTCGAACAAAAAAGTAAAAAAAACAAAACAAAACAAAACAAATGACAAGTGCGACAAAGTGACAGTATACAGTGCTCGAAAGGGAGAAGGAAGAAGTGAGCACTTATTAACTCCAACTCCTCTTTTCCATAAATATAACCCATGTGAAATATATTCAATTTACCACATTTAAGACCCCAAGTAAACAATTAACTACATTTTGTACATATCAACATTGACACCCATCCATCCTAACATACATACAGTCCACACATCAAAACCAGCCCCAAACAACACAGATATACACAGCACTGTCCCACCCACCATTCCATAGTGTCCCAGAGTGAGCATAGTGAATCGTACATATAAATACTACCCTTCTAACATATATTCTTGAAGCAAACAATGTTTATACCTATTTTTGAATTGATTTCTGTTTGTACATAGTTTCAGTTCCAGCTCCAGACTGTTCCACAAATCCACACCACAGACAGATATGCACATACTTTTCTTAGTTGTTCTTATCTTAGGTTTTGTAAAGTTTAAGTCTCCTCTCAAATTATAATCATTGTCTCTTTTTTTGAATATTTTTTGTATATTAGTTGGGAGTTGATTATTAATTGCCCTGTACATGACTTGTGCTGTCTTAAATTTAACTAAATCCATGAACTTTATGGTCTCTATATCCTACATTATTTTATTATCCTTATAGCTTTTTTTTGTAATGTGCATATTGGCTGTAGGTTGGTCTTGTAGGTGTTTCCCCAGACTTCTACACACTAGTTAAGATAAGGTAGAAACAGTGAATTGTACAGTAAGAACAATGATTTATAGTCCAAGATGTTTCTTGTCTTCCCCAGTATCCCTATACATTTTGCCAACTTGGCCCGGATGTGATTGATGTGAGGTTTCCAGCAGATTTTATTGTCTAGCGTCACCCCCAGAAACTTATTTTCCTGTACTGTTTCTATTCTGGTATCATCTATCATTACCATTATTTCATGATTTATTTTAATTTCCAAACAACATAATCTTTGTTTTTTTTTTCAGATTTAGAGATAATTTACTTTTGTTGAACCACTGCGTTAAGCCTTTTCATTTCAGTTGTGACCACCTCTAAAACCTGCTGCAAATTCTCACCAGTGCAAAGGATATTTGTGTCATCCGCAAACAAAATAAATTTCAGAATTTTTGATACTTGGCAAATGTCATTTATATACAAGATAAAGAGTTTAGGTCCCAAAACTGACCCCTGGGGCACACCACAAGTGACGTCCATGAAGGGTGATTTGTGCTCACCAATTTGTACAAATTGTTGTCTGTTACTTAAATAACTTTCCACCCAACTCAGTCCGACCCCTCTTATCCCATACCTTTGCAATTTCCTCAGTAGAATTCTGTGGTCAATGGTGTCAAAAGCTTTCTTTAAATCTATAAATACTCCTACAGCAAACTTTTTTTTAACTATACAACTAGTAATTTCTTCTATAAGTTCGATCAGTGCCAAAGATGTTGATTTATCTGTTCTAAAACCATACTGGCTGTCTCTAAGGAGGTTGTGTTTTTCAATTAAATCATCCAGTCTCTTGGTGAAGATTTTTTCAAGTATTTTGGAGAATTGTGAGAGTAAAGAGACCGGCCTGTAATTTGAAATAATGACTGTCTCCTGTTTTATATAGTGTATTACTTTTGCTATTTTCATTTTGTTTGGAAATTTACCAGTTTGAAATGACAGGTTAAGATAAGATAAGATAAGATAAGCCTTTATTAGTCCCACAACGGGGAAATTCCAGGATTGCAACAGCACAGGGATAGCAACACTCAGAGCAACAATCAGAAGGCAAGAAAAAAAAAAAAAAAAAAAAAAAAAAAAAACCAAGCAAGCAAGAGCAGCTAATATACATATGTACGTATTACTATAAAATATATATATATACACACACACACAGACACACAGTGCAGAGCATTGTAGCTGGATGGAATAAATATATGAATATATGAACACACAGTGCAGAGCATTGTAGCTAGATGGAATAAATATGTAAATATATAAACACCCACAGTACGGAGCATTGCAGCTAGGTGGAATAAATATGCAAGTATATAAACACACACAGTGCGGAGCAATGTAGCTAGATGGAATAATATGTAGATATATAAATATATAAACACACCCAGTGCTGAGCATTGTAGCTAGATGGAATAAATATGTAAATATATAAACACACACAGTGCAGAGCATTGTTGCTAGATGGAATGAAACAGCATAACCGTCTACTTAGTTATCCTACATGGTATGATTATGTGCCCATACATATTCTCACCCTCCATAGCGACCGGTAAGTTCCTAGTTGTATGCCGGAGGGGACCATTGTGTAAGTCTATTGCATCTTTTGCATTCAAAAAACTATTAGTTTGTTACGTCTTTTTGCTATCTCTGCGAGCAGCCCTGCTTAGGTTGTACAGTCTGACAGCCGTTGGTAGGAAGGACCTACGAAACCTCTCGGTTGTGCACCTGGGATGATGTAGTCTGCTGCTAAATGAGCTCCTCAGTGCATTCAGTATGTCCTGCATAGGGTGGAACTCGGACTCCAGCAGAGATGACAGTTTAGCCACCGTCCTTCTCTCTCCTATCTCCTCCATCGGATCAAGGCGCTGCCCCAGGACAGAGCTAGCTTTCTTAATCAGTTTGTTCAGTCTCTTCCTATCGGCTGCAGTAATGCCACTGCCCCAGCAGACCACTCCAAAAGTGATGGCTGATGCCACCACCGTGTCATAGAATGACTTCAGCAGCGCCCCTTGTACACCAAAAGACCTGAGTCTCCTCAGCAGGAACAGCCTGCGCTGTCCCTTCTTGTAGAGTGCATCAGTATTGTGTGACCAGTCTAGTTTATTGTTCAGATGAATACCCAGGTACTTATAGGATGTCACCATCTCGATGTCTGTTCCCTGTATATTTACTGGTACTGTGAGGGGCTGCCCATGCCTGCGGCAGTCCACCACCAGCTCCTTAGTTTTCCTCGCGTTGATCTGGAGGCAGTTCCGATGGCACCAGTCCACGAAGTCCTGGATAAGCCCTCTGTACTCAGCTTCATCTCCATTGGAGATGAGGCCAACGATCGCAGAGTCATCAGAGAACTTCTGTAGATGGCAGTGTGTTGTGTTGTGTGAGAAGTCCGCAGTATAAAGAGTGAACAGGAAGGGAGCCAGCACCGTTCCCTGGGGGGCCCCCGTGCTACTGATGATCGTGTCGGACACACAGTCCCGGGTTCTCACAAACTGAGGCCGGTTCGTGAGGTAGTCCAGGATCCATGATGACAGGTGCTGGTCCACCCCTGCGCGCAGCAGCTTGTCCTTCAGGATCATCGGTTGGATGGTGTTGAAAGCACTGGAGAAGTCAAAGAACATGATCCTCACCATATTCCCGGGCTTCTCCAGGTGGGACAGAGAACGGTGAAGGAGGAAGATCACCGCATCCTCCACCCCAATGCCATGCTGGTAGGCGAACTGGAGTGGATCCATCGCTGGTTCCACCAGGGGGCGGAGGTGAGCAAGGAGCAGTCTCTCCAGGGTCTTCATCAAGTGGGACGTCAAGGCCACCGGTCTGTAGCTGTTCAGGTCTTTGGGGTGGGAAGTTTTTGGTACAGGTACCACACAAGATGTTTTCCACAGCTGTGGTACCCTCCCCAGTTTCAGGCTCATGTTGAAGATATACGTCACAATCCCACACAGCTGGTCTGCACAGGACTTGAGGAGCTTTGCGCTGATGCCGTCCGGTCCCGGCGCCTTCCTCGCCTTGATCTTCCTCAGCTCCGTCCTCACCTGGGTCCTGGTCAGGGTCAGGATGGGGGGCTGTGTGTTGGGAGTGGGGGGGTGTTGGTGGAGTGGGGAGTGGGCAGCAGGACTTACCCACTCACCCACAGTTACAGATGTGGGTGAGTGGTTTAACAATTCCTTCAATTACTTTTTTCACTATTGTCATGTCAATTTCATTCCAGTCAGTTGATTTTTTTGTTCTTAAATTTACTCACAGTCTCGATAATTTCCTTTTCAGTAACTGCACCCTAAAAGATTGTGTTTGGATTTCTATCTTCTATTTCATTTACAGAACCACTGTTTGTTTCTGGTTTCACTATTGATTTTGCTAATTCAGGACCAACGTTTACAAAAAATTTATTGAAACCACTGACCACATCCTCCATATTATTTATCAAATTGTCATTTTCAATAAAATATTCTGGATAATTAGCATTCTTAGGTCGGTTACTAATAATTAAGAGCCATATTCCTCTTAAGTTATTCTTATTATCCTCTAATATTCTGTTGTAGTATTCTTTCTTACAAGTCCTCATTATATTAGTAAGCTTGTTTTTATATCTTTTATATTTGATCTCAGCCTCTTCCGTTCTGCACTTAATGAACTGTTTCTATAATGTATTCTTCTTTTTACATGCATTTCGTAACCCCTTGGTTACCCAAGGAATATTTTTGTTTTGTTGTCTGTCACTGTATTGTTTTATAGGACAGTTTTTATTGTACAATGATTGAAATATTTGTAAAAATTTATCATATGCTTCATTTATATCATTTTCATCACAAACTATCTTCCAGTCTTGTATTAATAATTCCTTTGCCAGTAAATACATAGATTCTCCAGTTCTTATTCTTTTATATTTAATATTTTTGGGATACTTTTTCTTCCTATAATCACACTGATAGACAACAAAAATCGGCAGGTGGTCACTGATAATATTCAATAAAAGCCCACTCATGATATTATTTTCCATAATGTTTGTGAATATGTTATCTATTAATGTGGCACTGTGTGACGTGATTCTGCTAGGTCTGGTGATTGTTGGATGTAAGCCCATACTGTACATTGTGTTGATAAATTCTTCTGTCAAACTATGTTGTTTTGAATTCATAAGATCTATACTGAAATCCCCACAGATGAACATAACTTTATGAGTTAGTTTTGCATACATTTTTTCCATCCAGTCCTTAAATAAGTCAATGTTTGATCCAGGTGCTCTATATACACAGCTCACGACCATATTCTTCACATTGTCCAGATAGATTTCTATTGTAATACATTCAAATAAATCATCAGTTACTGTCAAATTTTCATCAACCTTGTATTGCAAGCTCTTGTCAACATAAATTGCAACTCCTCCTCCTTTTTTCACTTTTCTATTTATATAATTTAATTCATAGCCATCCAATGTAAAATCCACTCCTTTCTCTTCACTGAGCCACGTCTCTGATATTGCCACAATATTGAATGGCTCTTTAAACTGATGTAAATAATGTTTAATGTTATTAAAGTTGGCATAGAGACTTCTGTTGAAGTGGATCATAGAAATATTGAAATCAGATGTGACCATTGTGTTAAACTGTTCATCCGTGTAGTAACTACAGTTATTATTGATGGAGGTAAATAAATTATTATCAGGGTCTATGTTGTATTCTACGTCCTGTGGGTTGTGATCCGTATATTCAAAAACTTTCAGTTCCTGTTGTTCCTGTTTCTTGATCTTTTGTTTCATGTAATTAAATGTCCAGATGCAGATGAGTATAATCCTTCAGTGTCCTACAGTTGTCTCTCGTTGCTGTCGACTCCAGTTCATAATGTTCATTGATATTTGTCCAGTTCCATAATATTTCGGATGTTAATGACCTGGCTTCTTCAGGTGATCCATTTAATTTGTTGTATATTTTACAGTTTGATGTCCAGGTGTTTTGAAGCTTTTTCTGCTTTCTCATGTATCTAGCTTTTCTGGCTATTTCTGTGTTTTCTTTTGTGAGGTGCTCGTTTATGT
Organism: Pholidichthys leucotaenia; assembly: GCA_020510985.1. NCBI lineage: Eukaryota > Metazoa > Chordata > Actinopteri > Cichliformes > Pholidichthyidae > Pholidichthys > Pholidichthys leucotaenia. The sequence goes on from CM035846.1 coordinate 282,657,951, forward strand.
AAATGTTCGTTCCTTTCAGTTTCCTCCCTTGTTTTAGCAGCGCAGTCTTGTGTTTTCTATTCACAAACCTCATGATTACAGCCGGTTTGTCGCTGTTTTTCCTGGGCAGAGGGTGACAGGCCTCAATGGTGTTATAGTCCAGCTGGATTCCTTTGGACTGCAGGAAGGCCGCCACTTGTTGCTCCGTGGATTCGTCTTCCAGCGCATTGAGCCTCCCTCTGCTGTCCGCGGCCACAGCCCGAGCATATGATCAGGGTTTAATGTGGAGCCCAGTGATGATCACGTCGTTCACCCGGGTGTACTGCTCCAGGTCTGACACTCTGCTCTTCAGATACGCCAGCCTCTTGTCCTTCTCGGCGTTCTGGATCCGCAGCGCTTTCACCTCCTCGAGCAGGTCCAGGATGTTTTTTTGCTGCAGCTTAACAGCAGAAATCTCTTCAGCCAAGAAGTCGAGCGATCTTTTAATATCGTCCACCTCCTCAGTCTGCTGAGCTTTCTTGGGACGCATGATCCCGGACGATGTATGTTGACTAAACAGCTAATGAACAGCTATTTAGCTAGCTGAATGGGGGCCACTCTGCTCCGCTCTCGTTTACCAGTCCGTAGATGCCGTAGATGTCGTTATTGGCGTCTTAAGTCAGGCAGGGGTCAACACTAAGATGTCCAGTCCGTAATCCAAATTCAGTTCTCAAAAGCCAAAAAAAGTAGTCAAAAACCGAGCACCAAAACACAGAAATCCACCGACTGACAGCAAGTTGACAGCAGGTTGACAGGGTTACTGGAATTCAAAGAAAATAACAATATAAACCATACTTGATAAGCTAACTTCATAGTAACAATGTTAGCTCTGAAGCTAATGCTTGGACTCAAACTCGGTGGGGACTGAATCATCACAGCCAACAGCATAGTGATGGGTTGTAACTGAAGACCAAAACATTTGACGTAGGGAGAAGGAACCAAGAAGAGCAAAACTGGCCTCTGCCCATTCTGCTGAAATGTTCATATGTAATTGCTTCAAAGTGAATAGAGATTTTAGCATTTTTACTGTGGTCACATGACCAACAGTACAGTACAGTACAGTACACTGTACAGTACAGTACAGACAACCTTGTGGTTCCAAGGTTGTCATAGCCAGGAGCGGCACTGGGGTTAAGCTCCCAGTGCTCATAAAATGCTCCTTACGGCGTGCGTCTCGAAAAGCCTCTGACAACTAAGTCCAACTCCTAGCCTGCCCGTGTGGTTTAGTCTCTAAGCCCGGCGGAACTGCATTTTTTTTTTTTTCACAATATTTTTTATTGAACCTTTTTTTAACAAACATGACACAAACAATCAAACACTAACACTAAAGTAATTTTAAAAAAATGTACTAAAAACACCAACAACCACTAACAAAAGCAAGTCATCAACAATGCTCCTCTGTTTAGTCTAGGTAATCCATTACATAAGTATACATATTATACATTCGCCAATTTGGAATTTACATGGTCCACACACATCATTCACCTTCTTCTTCAGAAGTTATGTTTAATTTCTTTACATAATCAATGAAAGGTCTCCAAATATTCTCAAACACATTTTCCTTTGATTTCGGTATATACAGTGGGGCAAAAAAGTATTTAATCAGCCACCAATTGTGCAAGTTCTCCCACTTAAAAGATGAGAGAGGTCTCCAATTTTTATCATAGGTATACCTCAACTATGAGAGACAAAATGAGGAAAAAAAAAATCCAGAAAATCACATTGTCTGATTTTTAAAGAATTTATTTGCAAATTATGGTGGAAAATAAGTATTTGGTCAGCTACAAACAAGCAAGATTTGACCTGTAACTTCTTCTTTAAGAGTCTCCTCTGTCCTCCACTCGTTACCTGTATTAATGGCACCTGTTTGAACTCGTTATCAGTTTAAAAGACACCTGTCTACAACCTCCAACAGTCAGACTCCAAACTCCACTATGGCCAAGACCAAAGAGCTGTCAAAGGACACCAGAAACAAAAGTATAGACCTGCACCAGGCTAGGAAGACTGAATCTGCAATAGGTAAGCAGCTTGGTGTGAAGAAATCAACTGTGGGAGCAATTATTAGAAAATGGAAGACATACAAGACCACTGATAATCTCCCTTGATCTGGGGCTCCACGCAAGATCTCACCCCGTGGGGGCAAAATGATCACGAGAACGGTGAGCAAAAATCCCAGAACCACATGGGGGGACCTAGTGAATGACCTGCAGAGAGCTGGGACCAAAGTAACAAAGGCTACCATCAGTAACACACTACGCCGCCAGGGACTCAAATCCTGCAGTGCCAGACGTGTCCCCCTGCTTAAGCCAGAACATGTCCAGGCCCGTCTGAAGTTTGCTAGAGAGCATTTGAATGATCCAGAAGAGGACTGGGAGAATGTCATATGGTCAGATGAAACCAAAATAGAACTTTTTGATAAAAACTCAACTTGTCGTGTTTGGAGGAGAAAGAATGCTGAGTTGCATCCAAAGAACACCATACCTACTGTGAAGCATGGGGGTGGAAACACTATGCTTTGGGGCTGTTTTTCTGTAAAGGGACCAGGACGACTGATCCGTGTAAAGGAAAGAATGAATGGGGCCATGTATCGTGAGATTTTGAGTGAAAACCTCCTTCCGTCAGCAAGGGCATTGAAGATGAAACGTGGCTGGGTCTTTCAGCATGACAATGATCCCAAACACACCGCCTGGGCAACGAAGGAGTGGCTTCGTAAGAAGCATTTCAAGGTCCTGGAGTGGCCTAGCCAGTCTCCAGATCTTAACCCCATAGAAAATCTTTAGAGGGAGTTGAAAGTCTGTGTTGCCCAGCGACAGCCCCAGAACATCACTGCTCTAGAGGAGATCTGCATGGAGGAATGGGCCAAAATACCAGCAACAGTGTGTGAAAACCTTGTGAAGACTTACAGAAAACGTTTGACCTCTGTTACTGCCAACAAAGGGTATATAACAAAGTATTGAGATGAACATTTGTTATTGATTAAATACTTATTTTCCATCATAATTTGCAAATAAATTCTTTAAAAATCAGACAATGTGATTTTCTGGATTTTTTTTTTCTCATTTTGTCTCTCATAGTTGAGGTATACCTATGATGAAAATTGGAGACCTCTCTCATCTTTTAAGTGGCAGAACTTGCACAATTGGTGGCTGACAAAATACTTTTTTACCCCACTGTATGTTATTCTTTCTAGTGGAAGGTTTGTTAACATCTGTCTTAACCACTGAGTCACATCTGGTCTATGAGTCTTTTTCCACAGTAGTGCAATACATTTTTTGGCATTAAGCAAACTGAGGTCTATGAATGCTCTTTCACTCTTATTAAAGTTATGCTTTTCTGGATACAGACCCAACAAAAACAGTTTAGGGTTCAATATGAATTGTTTTGAAATTATTTTTTCAATTGTTACCCTCACCTCTTCCCAAAACATTCTAATTTTTCTACATTCACATAAACAATGAAATAGGGTTCCTTTACTTTCCATACATTTTGTGCACGTATCTGGTATGTTTTTGTTATATCTATTTAACTCCACCGGTGTAACATACATCCGCATTAACCATTTAAAATGTATCAATTTAAGACGTACATTTATTGATTTGGTTTGAGCTTCTGTACAAGCCAATTCCCATTGTTCCTCTGAAATTTCAGTTTGCAAGTCTTCTTTCCAATAATTCAGTCTTTTCTGTGAGTTTTCACTTGAGGATAGTGTCAATGAGTTATAAAACTCTGAAATAATACCCTTTCTCTTACTATCTTTCATCAAAATTTTTTCCAAGGATGAATAAGTAGGTCGGGTGAGAGCATTATTTTGATTTGATTGAATAAAATTCCTAAGCTGAAGATATTTAAAAAAATGTGTTCTATTAAGATTAAATTTGATCCTCAGTTCTTCAAAAGACATTACGTTATCTGAACGTGACAAATATAAGTCTTGAATCTTTTGAATCCCTTTTAAATTCCATACTTTAAATACAGCATCCGCTCTCCCTGGTTTAAAATATTGATTACCCCATATTGGGCTAAATTGTGACAATAAGTGTGGTTCTTTGAAATATTTTTTGGTTTCACACCATATTTTGATCATACGCTTTACAATTGGATTTTTAACTTGTTTCTGTAATTTTTTAGCCGAGTCTGAGTATATGAATAAGGGAAGAGGTAAAGGTAAATTGTATGATTCCATTTCGGTCCAGTGAGGGAGATCATTTGATGAAAAATAATATGTCATAGACCTCAGTTGTGCTGACCAGTAATACAACATAAAGTCTGGACATTTCAGACCTCCACGATCAAATGGTAAATATAGTAAGGACAGACATAATCTAGCCTTCCTATTGTTCCATATAAATAATTCTTGAGAACAGATCTGAAGGTGGTGGTAAAGGAATGTATTGAAATAAATAAAGTATTTTGGGTAAGATATTACTTTTAAGTATATTAATTCTCCCGATCATCGACATTGGTAGTGACATCCATCTCTGAAGTAACTCATTAATATCTGTCATTAAGGCTTCATAGTTGGCACTGGCGACTGATTCTAGCTTAGGCACAATTTGAATTCCTAAATATTTAAACTGATTTACAACATTGAATTGATTTACCTCAGGAGCTGGGTGATTTCTCTGGGTCTCATTTAGCATTAATATTGAAGATTTAGTTTTATTTATTTTATATCCTGATATTTCCCCAAAGTTCTTTATTAAATTTAACAAGGTCAGAATTGATTTTTTAAGATTCGACATAAACAAAATTATGTCATCAGCATACAGGGAGATTTTATGTTCTGTTGGTCCTACTTTAATTCCATATATTTGTGGATGTAAACGTACTGCCATCGCTAAACGTTCAATTGCCATGGTAAACAGTAAAGGTGAAAGTGGACAGCCTTGTCGACATCCTCTATTGATTTTTATTGATTTTGAGATATTGCTGTTTGTTAGGATTTCTGCTGTAGCATTATTGTATATTATCTGGACCCATTTTATGAAATTATTTCCAAGTCCAAACCTTTGTAGGACTTCAAAAAGATAGGGCCATTCGACCCTATCAAAGGCCTTTTTGGCATCCAATGATAGGAGAGCTGTATCCGGTGCTTCTTTATTAGAATAAATAATATTAAATAGTCTTCTTACATTATGGAAGCCTTGTCTTCCCTATTATAAAGCCATTCTGATCTCGGTTAATATATTTGGTAATATTTCTTGTAGTCGTTTTGCTAAAATTTTACAGATTATCTTAAGGTCAGCATTTAATAGGCTTATTGGTTTCATGTTTTCACATTTATTAGAGGGTTTACCTGGTTTTGGCAACAGTATAATTAAGGCATTATTCATGTATGGTGGTAAATTACTATTTTGAAATGCTTCTAAAACCATTTCCAAAAGTGGTTTTATTAATTTATTCTTAAATTTTTTATAGAAGTCAACTGGAAGACCATCTGGTCCTGCACTTTTTCCTGATTTCCTATTATCAATGGCTAGCCCAACTTCTTCTTGACTAATTTTAGACTCCAGTATCTCCCCGTTTTCATTTGGAATACACGGTATAAATAATCTGTCCAAAAACCCATTTAGTTTTGTTAAGTCAGTTTCATTTTTTGTATCATATAGTTTTTCATAATAATCTCTAAAGGCACTATTAATTTCTAAAGGATCTACAACTGCCTGTCCGTTACTTATAATACTGGTAATTGGTGTTTTAAATTCTAATTGTTTAATCTGCCATGCCAATAATTTCCCTGATTTTTCACCTTGTTCATAAAAAGTTTGCTTCAATCTTAGAAGACTCGAGGTAGCTCTATTCGCTGATTTTTTGTCATATACAGCTCTCAGAATCAGTAATTCGTTCTCTAACTTTGGGTTCCTTCCTGCATACACTTTTTCTTGAAGAATTTTTATTTTACGTTCCAATTGGACTCTCTCCTCTCGAGTCTTCTTAGATTTTGAACCTGTATAACTAATAATATGCCCCCTAATAAAAGCTTTGAAAGCCTCCCACTTTATACATGCTGATGTTTGTGTAGTATTGATATCAAAGAACTCATCTATCTGTTTTTCTATGTACTTAACAAATTCCTCATCCTGAAGCCATTTATGCTGAAATTGCCACCTACCTGGAACCTTTGTCAATTTCCTATCTACATATATTAGACAGCAGGGTGCATGATCAGATATCACAATGTTATCATAGAAACAGTTTTGAATCTTGGACCTTAATTCTGTGGAGATCAAAAAATAGTCAATACGTGAGAATGTCTTGTAGGTATTAGAATAACAAGAATAGGCTTTGACTTGTGGTTTCATTTCTCTCCATATATCTACCAATCTCAATTCTTTCATAAAATGATTAATGGTCATCCTGCATCCATTGTGCGTACAGTCCAGTCCTGTTGATCTATCTATACTGGGATTCAATGTACAATTAAAATCCCCTGCTATTATATATTGCCCTGTAAGTGATGATAAAGTAAGAAATAAATTAGCGAAGAAGCTTTGATCATCTACAGTATATTGGGACCGTATAAGTTCACCAGATTTATATTTTCTAATAACAAAGATCCTTGGATGATTAGATATCTTCCTAATTTGTCTCCAATTACATTTTTCAGAGTCATAACTCCCCTGGCTTGGGATGAAAATGATGGGGTGAACACATTTCCCTGCCATCTTCTCCTAATAGTGTATGTATGTGGTTGGGTGACAGAAGGAGGAGAAGAAGAAGGAGGAGGAGGAGGGTAGATGAAGATTGGATTGAAGAGGACTTCAGTAAATGAGCTTCTTCGGCACCTCCCAGGAGAAGACGTCCCGGCCGAAGTGACCGTACGCCGCAGTGCACTGGTAGATGGGCTTCTTCAGGTCCAGCTTTTTTTTTTTTTTTTTTTTTTCTTGCCTTCTGATTGTTGCTCTGAGTGTTGCTATCCCTGTGCTGTTGCAATCCTGGAATTTCCCCGTTGTGGGACTAATAAAGGCTTATCTTATCTTATCTTATCTTATCTTAATTCTTTTTACATCCTCCTCTATTAAATGAGTTTCTTGTAAAAACACAATTTTTGAACCTATGTCTTTTATTTTATTCATAACTTGTTTAAGTTTTTTTTAGATTTTGCAGACCTCTGCAATTCCATGAAGTTAAATTAAGATTAACGCTTTGGTCTATGATCAATAAGGAGTTTGAGATTACCTTGCAATATAAACATGCTCATACAGAGAAGCAAAAACATGGATGGTTGAACATTCATCCCACAAACTACACAAAAACAAATTCCCCCTCCCCACATTTGTGGTAATCCCCTCAAAATAAAAAAAAAATTCCATCTCCCGCTATAGCCAGTGATTGCTCCACACCCGCGAGGATCAGTCAAACCATTCACTCTTTTCTCCTCTCAATCACCCTGACTCTACTACTTTTTAATGACATGACATTAACTCACTTCTGTAGTTTTTTCAACTTAACTCCAAAATTTTATAGCAACTTTGTACATCATAGCTTTTTTTTATATAATACAATCTATATTTTGTAGACATGCTATATGTTTCAGATCAGTCAGATGCCTGTGCAAATGCTTAAATATTCTACCTTTATATCTTGTTCTTGCTTCATGCTTAGCTTCCACCAGTCTCTTCTTGGATCTGCTTGATAAGCTCCTGCGCCTCCTGAGGGGTCTTGAAGATATGCGTTCTCCCTTTATATGTGACCAGCAGTCTTGCCGGATGAATCACTCCATGACGAATCCCGAGGTTGCGCAGCTCTTTACGGGCGGGGTCAAACTGTTTCCTTAATTGTTGAATTCCTGTGGCCAAATCTGGGTAGAACCGCACCTGTTGATCCTGGTATTTAATTTCTCCTTTAGCTCGCGCCGCGTTGGTGACCGTCATCTTGTCTCTGTAGCTGAGGAACTTCATAATCAGCGTCCTTGGCGGTGTCTTATTATCTCTGGGTGGGCCGATTCAGTGAGCGCTCTCTAAGACGACCGATGACTGCAAATCCACGTTGTTCAGCGCCTCTGGAATCCACTTTTCCAAAAAGGAACATGTATCCCGTCCCTCCGCTCCCTCCGGGAGGCCCACCAGCCTTAAATTATTCCGTCGTGACCGGGATTCTAAGTCCAGGACATTATCTTCCAGACGTTTATTTTTTAATTCCAATGTTTGCACCTTTAATTGTAGGCTGGTGATGTCATCTTCAGCACTGGAGATTCGGAGCTCCGCCTGCGATACTCGCTCCATACAGTCGCTGATTTCTTTTCTCATTCCTTCTATCGCTGTTATAATCCCATCAAATTTAGACGAAAAGTCTGCTCTCATGGAGCTGATGGCAGCAAGCACCACACTCGTGCCCTCCTCAGCAGTCACCGCTCCACCGCTAGCTCTCTCCTCCGCCATAGTCTCTGGAGATTTTTCTGCTTCGTCACGAGCGTGGAAGTCTGTTAGCTTGGACTGTTTCGACGAATCACTTTTTCCTCCGTCCAATTTCCCAGCCTTGGTCTTTACCATATCGGCGCCCAAACGCTAGGATAGGTTTTTGTTCCAATTGAGAGAGTTTTAGCCTACTTTTCACCTCTAGGAGCAGAGCAGAGTGAAACACGTCTTCTTACGTAGCCGCCATAACTGGAAGTCCCGGAACTGCTTTTACTAATAGGAGAAGGGGCGAGGGCGGATCTCTGGCGCCTTAAAACAAGATGCTTCGGGTAGATGGTGGCTCGTCAACCTGGGAAGGTAGCCCATCTAGGGGAAGGTAAACCATGATTTCAAACCTCCGCTGCCTTGCGGCACACCCGGTCACAGGAAAGGCTTCGGGAGTCAACCCTGAGGAAAAATCCGGAGTCCGAGCCCCTAAGGCAGTTCTCTGTTGTGCTCAACATCATTCTGGCAGCTCCTGCGACGGCGCTGGTGCCAAACTGTAGCAGCACTGCTGTTCCTTTGGATTCATCAGTGACGTGGAGAGGGGGGACATGCTGCATGGGCAACATCTTGTCCTCCATATCTTCCTGCCCAGGCCTGAATCCTACCAACACCCAACGCTGGAAGGTAGAACACCGGATCACTGGAGAGGACACTCAAGCTTCGCCTTTGGCGTAGACAAAACACGGGGAATGACAGTTACCAGTTATAAGCCACCGCTCAATTGGCGTAGAGCGCAGCGCCAGGGGTTGTTCCCGACGGTGGGAGGGATCATCGGATCTCACTGGACAGCTACCGCCCGCCTCAAGCTGGGCAGCCCCCAGCCAATAAGGTGTTGTCCTGCCACAGCTTGCTTTCCTCATTGGGTGCATGGGGATGAGGAGAAGTCCGAACAGCAGGCTGAGAACCTTCGCACCAGGCAAGACAAAAAAAACAAAAGAGACCAACTCTAAAACTGGGAACTTGGAACATCCGCACTATGATGACAGGACTCGCTGCTAACCTCAAGGACATCAACGACACCAGGAAGACTGCCATCATCAATAATGAGCTGAAGAGACTGGGAGTGGATATCGCCACTCTCCAGGAAACACGGTTGGCTGATGCAGGCACACTGAGAGAGAAGCACTACACGTTCTACTGGCAGGGAAAGGGCAGTGACGAACACAGGGAACACGGAGTGGGCTTCGCAGTGAAGAACACCTTGCTGAAGATGGTGGAACCGGGCAGCAATGGCTCTGCACGACTCCTCACCCTCCGCCTCAACACCACTTAAGGCCCAGTCACCCTTGTCAGTGTGTATGCCCCAACACTGACAGCCACACCAGAGGTAAAAGACGAGTTCTACGAGAATCTCTCAACAACTGTCAGGATCATCCCCAACTCTGAACAACTCATTCTCCTTGGAGACTTCAATGCCAGAGTGGGTGCTGACCACGACTCCTGGCCCTCCTGTCTTGGACCATTTGGCGTGGGCAGAATGAACGACAACAGACAGCGGCTGCTCAAGTTCTGCACATATCACGATCTGTGCATCACAAACTCGTTCTTCAAGCCCAAGCCCCAACACAAGGTTTCCTAGCGACATCCGCGCTCAAAGCACTAGCACCAGCTGGACTTGATCCTGACCAGGCTCACCTCACTGAAGAATGTGCTAATCACCCATTCGTTCCAGAGTGCAGATTGCAACACAAACCATTCATTGGTGTGTTGCAAGGTCAAGCTGCAGCTGAAGAAATTCCATCATGCTAGACAGCCTGGAAAGGCACGGATTGACACCAGCAAGATGGCCCAACCAGAACTTTGTTGAGCAGTTTGCCTCCACCTTTGAGAAGGAACTTGGTGTACCACAAGAAGGAGAATCTGCAAAGCAGAAGTGGGAAGAGCTGCGAAACACCATCCACCGCACAGCCTTGGCTACCTTTGGGAGGAAGACCTCGAAGTCACAGGACTGGTTTGATGCCAAGTTGACCGAGATGACCCCCGTCATTGAAGCCAAGCGCTCAGCACTTGCTGAGTACAAGAAGTACCCAAACGAGAAGAATCTCCAGATTCTCAGGGCTGCGAGAAGCAAAGTTCAGCAGACTGCTCGGCGCTGTGCCAACGAGTACTAGGACTCAGCTCAGCCGAGACATTCAAACCGCTGCCATAACAGGGAACATCCATGGTATGTACGATGGCATCAAGAAAGCACTTGGTCCGACTCAGAGCAAGACGGCCCCCCTCAAATCCTCTACTGGGGAGATGATCACAGAAAAGAACAAGCAGATGGAGAGATGGGTGGAACACTACTCCGACCTCTACTCCAGACAGAACACCGTGACACAGTCAGCCCTTGATGCCATCGACTGCCTGCCATCCATGGACGAACTTGATGCCGAGCCAACCATCGACAAACTCAGCAACGCCATTGATAGCTTGGCCGCTGGCAAGGCACCCGGCAACGACGGCATACCCCCCGACCTGATCAAGCACTGCAAGACCGCCCTACTGCTGCCATTGCATGACGTCCTCTGCCAGTGCTGGAAGGAAGGTGCCGTACCACAGGACATGAGGGACGCCAAGATCATCACCCTCTACAAAAACAAAGGGGAGAGAAGCGACTGCAACAACTACAGGGGCATCTCCCTCCTCAGCGTTGTTGGCAAAGTCTACGCACAAGTTGTTCTCGTTCGTCTACAGAAGCTTGCCGAACGTGTCTACCCCGAGTCTCAGTGTGGCTTCCGCGCTGAGCGATCAACGGTAGACATGATATTCTCCATCCGCCAACTGCAGGAGAAATGCAGAGAACAGAACATGCCCCTGTACGTCGCCTTCATCGACCTCACCAAAGCATTCAATCTGGTCAGCAGAGAGGGCCTTTTCAAGATCCTGCCAAAGATAGGATGCCCACTAAAGTTGCAAAGCCTCATCGAATCGTTTCACACCAACATGCAGGGGATAGTGCAGCACGACGGCAACGTCTCAGAGCCATTCAACATACGCAGCGGAGTGAAACAGGGCTGTGTACTTGCGCCAACCCTCTTTGGGATTTTCTTTGCTATGCTCCTGAGGCATGCCTTCAGCACAGCAACAGAGGGAATCTACCTGCACACAAGATCTGACGGCAGGCTTTTCAACCTCGCCCGCCTGAAAGCCAGAACCAAAGTACGCGAGGCTCTAATCAGAGACATGCTGTTCGCAGACAACGCTGCAGTCGCAACCCACACACAGCAGGAGCTTCAGACCCTGATGGACCGCTTCTCCCAGGCATGCAAGGACTTCGGGCTTACCATCAGCCTGAAGAAGACTAACGTCTTGGCGCAAGGCACGGAAGCACCACCAACCATCACCATCGACGACTATGAGCTGGAGGTCGTGAATCAGTTCACGTACCTGGGGTCCACGATCAGCAACAACCTCTCCCTTGATACAGAGATCGACAAGAGGATTGGAAAATCAGCCTTCACACTCGCTCGCCTCACCACACGAGTGTGGGAGAATTCCAAACTCTCCGTCAAGATGAAGATGGCAGTGTACAACGCCTGTGTCATCAGCACACTGCTCTATGGGAGTGAGACGTGGACAACATACGCCCGGCAGGAAAAGAGACTGAACTCTTTCCACTTGCGCTGCATTCATCACATCCTGGACACATCCTGGCAGGACAAAGTGCCCAACACAGAAGTTCTGTCCCGCACCGGCCTTCCCTCCATGTTCACTCTACCCAGGCAGCGCAGGCTCCGCTGGCTAGGCCACGTTCACCGTATGGAGGATGGCAGAATCCCCAAAGACGTCCTCTACGGAGAACTGGCGACTGGCAGGAGAGACGTTGGCCGCCCACAGCTGCGCTTTAGAGACGTCTGCAAGAGAGACATGAAGGCCCTGGAGATCAACACAGAGCGCTGGGAGGACCAGCTCAAGGCGGGTGAAGAGAGACTGACTGCTGCAGCAGATGAAAAAAGGACCCGCAGGAAGAACCGCCACAGACCCAGCAGCACGGAGACCACCCACAAGTGGGACCTGTGTGACAGGGACTGCCATTCGCGCATCGGCCTGTTCAGCCACAGGCGGTGCTGTTCCAGCAGAGTAGACGTTTAGGATTCTCTTCCATGGTCATCATAGACCGACAGAGGCCGATGACGCATATGACCAAAGAAAGCATTTTAGAAGGTTAAAACTCACTACCACACGATGTTTGAGTGAATGGGACCTTTAAAGCAGCACAGCGTAACTTTCCTGTCCCTTGTAGGAACATTAATACTACAACTGGCATGTTTAACAGCCTGAGTCCCAGTAGTTATTACGTCATCCCAATAATCACAGGGTGCTTGGTTAGTTGGCCTATGATCGGTTAATGAGACTCAGGCTGTAAAAAGTGCCAGATGTAGTCTTTTCAGTGTTCCTACAAGGAACATGAGAGTTACACTGTGTTGTTCCAAGCAAGCAGGCCCACTGCAAATAAAATGAAGCCATGTTAGTGAATTTAACACAGAATAAATCAATTATCAACATAATAGCACAAAATGTACAATACTGTTATGAGACTTTAGCCAACTCAGCAAAACTGTGATCCCCAAACACCTCCATCATTAATGAAACAACATTCAACACGGTTGGCGTAAAAGCATGAAACCACCTGAACAATCACATTTCTGTGGAAAATCTCAGATTTGTGCAGAATTTCTGTGAGCTCTCCGGACCCAAAACAGAGGTGGACATTTGATCTTCATGCTTTCAGATCCTGTCCACATCAACAGTGAGTCTCCCATGCCCATCTATGGTCAAGCAGGGGTGGTGGGTGGGGAACCCCTGCAAGTGAGCCAGTGGTGTGAAATATCAAAGTTGCAATCTCACAGCAGTGGAAACTCCATGATGTCAGAGGCATGCGTGGTATCCCTTCACATCCCAGACTGGTTTAGACACATTAAGGAAGGGCCAGTGCTGATGGAAGGTGATGTTCACATGCACTCAAGCAACAACACGGAGCTCCACCACCCCGTGAAAACACACACACACACACACACACACACACACACACACACACACACACACACACACACACACACACACACAGAGAGAGGGTAAACCCGAGGGAAACTGAAGCCATGAAGTCAGGTCACAGAGTTCAGCGGCAACCACCTGTAAAAGTCCACAACTGAAAAATGGTCAAGTGGAGCCTGTTTGTCTTCTCTGTGTGGAAATGCCTTATAGTTATACGGCAGCACATAACTTAGTCTATATTAGTGAATGCATGGGCATGTTATATAAACTCAAAATCAAAATTGTGAGTAGCCTACTGGGTACTTTTATTCATATCATCATGTTTTGAAAGCATGCGGACTGAGAATACAGTAGATAATAGATAGACATATTTAGTTATTATTCAGCTAAATGAGTGAAACTTCACTAAATGGCCATATTGGGTCACAAGAGGCCTGCACGTGAGACTGTGTGCATGTCCTCTGACAATAATAGTTTTAGATGGTGTCACATGGGACCATGCTTTAACCAATTATCTGTAGTTATCCTCTCTATAGCCTAATTTAATGTCCACAGATTTCTATTTCATTAAGCACAATCATCTTTATGATGCATGGTTTGTTTTATATTTATACACACAAATGCACACAGATGCACGTGACTCTTAACCTATATGGTCCTCTAGTGTTATCATATATTATCTTCTGTTAAGGAGGAGAGTGGATGAGGTGGTGTCAAATTTGATTTCTCTGTTATATGAAGGTTAAAAAAATCAAAGCAGAGTTGTTAGCTTGGTTTAACTCGTCCTTTACACTAATGAACTTAAGTGTGGGTAAAGCTAATGTAATGTGAAATAGAGACTACATCCTCTGTTATTTAATAATTTGTATGATAAACTATGAAACTCCAGTGGCATTTTGACATATCACGATTTCCTCCTCTAAACTGTGAATATTTCTAAATTTAAAAAAAATCACATCCTATATCACCTTGAATTTTATAATTACATCTGTCATCTGTCAAAGGCTCTTTTTTTGAGACAACAGGATATTTCTTTTGCATTTTCAGTCTCATTGGACAGAAAAATCCAACAATATAGCACCTTTCTTCAGGTGTTGGTGTTATTATTGTGCTTTAGGATATAACTACTGGGAAAGCAAACAAGAGCACTCTGAGGCAAGTGTAATGTCCCCACCTCTGTTTTCTTTGAAGATCCCAATATGTTACTGAAGGAGAGCAGGAAGAACCAAATTATGATAAGCCTATCATCCATGAGGACCCCAAGGTGAACCTGTGCAGCAAGTTTTATGACAATAAAGAGCTATACTCATATTTTAAAAAGGGCATAGTTCAAAAGGGCATAACACATAACACAGTTCAAAAGGGCATAATCTTGACCTTTAACCTTTTCACCCCAAACCCACAGTCAGAGGTCATGATCTCAGGGTGAACCTGTGCACCAAGTTTGGTGACCGTAGCTTTACTCATTCTATAGTAATAGTACAAAGGGAATATTAACATTGACCTTTGACCTTTTCACCCCAAGACCATAGCCAGAGGTCAGGATCCCAAGGTGAACCTGTGTACCAAGTTTGCAGACTCTAGCTCTCTTTATTGTCAAGTTATAGTTTGATATTTTGGCACTGACCTTTGACCTTGCGATGCCAAAACCAGAGTCACACTTCAGGGTCACAGCATGAATCTGTCTACCAGGTGTGGTGACTCTAGCTTTACTTGCTGTTCAGTAATAGTGCAAATGGAATGTTAACCTTGACCGTTGACAGTTTGACTCCAAACCCATAGTTTGGTCAGGGTGTAAGCTGTCCAAGATATGTCTTAGGTGCAACTATGGTACTGATTTGAAAAGCCTTCATCATTTCTTCCAGTAGTTATTGTGTTTACAAAAGTTAGGGAAAAACTGCCCTCTGACCTTGACCTCAATGTCTATAAGTCTTGCAAAAATCCTCTGATCAGAGTCAAATTGCAATAAGTGCATCATCACTGTATATCAAACCCTGGTACCAAGTTTCAAAAGATTTGGAACAAAACTGTAGGAGGAGTTGATTTCACAGGACAGTTACTGTCTATGAACTGAGGTGAAATAGGACATCATAAGTCAGGGCCTATAACTCCTGCAAAAATCATCCGATTGGAGGCAAAATGCAATATGCACATCATCAGTGTATATCAAACCCCAGTATCAAATTTCAAAACAATCGGTACAAAACTGTAGGAGGAGTTGATTTCACAGAAGTGGGACAAACAGATGGATGAACAGACAGACAGACAGATGGATGGACTGCCCCATACCATAATGCCTCTTCGACCCCTCTGGTTTTTGACCAGCGGAGGATAACAAAAAAGGATTAAATAAAAAAGCTCTAGTAACAATGACAATACCGCAAACCAAAGCACGCCACTTGCTGCAAATGAGACAGATGCCAGAAATTTGGCCAAATATTGGAAGAATGGCCAAGATCATTGGTTCAAGTGGGCAAAATCAGCTTTTGCACAGACCCAGAGTAGCGCTGCTGCTCCACCATGGTGAAAGAAGGCAGCTGATTCAGGCATTTGACCATGATCCTCCTTGATGCCTCCTAGGGGAGGCTCCTCAGGCACATCAAACCAAAAAGAGGCCCTGAGACAGACCCAAGATACATTAGGGAGACTATCAATTGGCTTCGTGCAAGAACAATGTGAATTAACAATTTTGTTAGTAAATGCGATGCACAATCAATTTAAGTGAACCTGTGGCATTCACCAATCTTTTAGTGTCTTTACATTTTGTACAGGTGTTAGCAAAAGGATGTTGAAGATGGAGCTGCCAGGAGGAAAAGAGGAGGAACACGAGAAGATTCATGGACGGAGTGAAGGAGGACATGGAGAGGGCTGGTGTGAGAGAAGAGGATGTAAGGGAGAGAGTGAAATAGAGGCAGATGATCCACTGTGGAGACACCTAAAATTTGAGTGGTTGAGATCAGTTCTAAGAGTTATATGCAAATAATTTGCTGTTATTCTAACCTTAGTTTTCATTAAATTGATCTATATTTGATTTGTCTGAATAAATTTTAAGAGTGAAACCCCCATAAACATAATTATTTGACATTGCTTCATTCAAGTTATAATTACCTCTGCCAAGGGAAGAGGTAATTATAACAAACCATGCAGGTTTGTTTAAAAACAAACGAGTAATATTCAACTCCATTAAAGTATCCATCCATCCATCCATCTTCTACTGCTTTTCCGGAGGTCCGGGTCATGGAGGCAGCAGTTCAAGCAGAGAAGCCCAGACTTCCCTCTCCCCAGCCACCTGCTCCAGCTCGTCAAAGAGGATACCAAGGCGTTCCCAGACCAGCTGGGAGACATAGTCTCTCCACCGAGTCCTGGGTCTGCCCCGGGGTCTCCTCCCAGTGGGACGTGCCTGAAACACCTCAAGTGGGAGGCGTCCAGGAGGCATCCTAATCAGATGCCCATACCACCTCAACTGACTCCTTTCAATGTGGAGGAGCAGCAGTTCTACTCTGAGCCTCTCCCAACAGACTCTCATGATAAATTCTATATCAAGGATTCAGTGTACCCCGCCCGGTATGGGGTTACCGGGGCCCCACCCTGGAGCCAGGCCTGGGGAGGGGCTCGAAGGCTAGCGTCTGGTGGCCGGGTTTCCACCCATAGGACCCGGCCAGGCTCAGCCCGAAGGAGTTACATGGGTCTGCCCTCCAGTGGGCTCACCACCTGCAGGAGGGATCATGGGGGTCCGGTGCTATGTGGATTAGATGGCGGTCAAAGGCGGAGACCTTGGCGGACTGATCCCAAGCTTTCTAAACTGGTTTTCCATTAAAGTAAAAAAAGAAAATAACAAGCTCGTCCATCCTGTTTGAAACCTTGCTGGGTCTAGAAGTTTAAAAGTTTAATTAGGCTTCAGATGAAAATTAAAAGAACTTCTTCCAGTCCAAAATTTAAAAAAAAAACACTTTAAATATCAGTGCAGGAATGTGAGCCTTCACCACACATACAGTGAAATATTTAAGTCATTTTAAATTTATTTGTGATGATTATGGTTATCTTTCTTTAATTAAATTACAGATCATGATATTCTAATTTACCAAGATGCACTAATGTTCAGAATGAAGGCTGATATTACCGCAACAGTAATAGAGAATAAGAAAAAGAGTAAGCTGCTCATGTAATTCACCCATTTACTGCAGTTAACATATAGCTAGCATAACGGAAGCAGCTCAGCTATCAGCAACTATCGTAAGAGAGATTACTGTCCGACAACAGGTAAACTATTTAAACAGCATGTACTAATAGTGTGGTCAGTTTTCTAAAGCTGAGAGAGTTGCTCATTGAAAATAAGAAGCGCTAACGTTACTTGCTAGTCTTACCGGTGCAGTCCGCTGACAGGTGGCCAGAGACGGAGGAACGGAGAGGAGGAGGCAAATGGATGCATCGCTGTAGTGCAGCTGTGATATGACAACACTGCTTTACAGTCTACATTTAACTTGTTTCATTTATTAATTTTTGGTAAAATCCTCCCATACTTTGGAAACTTTTGGCCTTTCCCATGATTTTCTCTCCATGTTGCCATGATGCATTCCTCTTCTTCTTCACTGGAACAGTTAAACTGAACATTTCTGTGGCGTGCATAAAAACTTTAAAATTAAATGCTTTGTCGACAATAAAAAATCTCCGTCGACAAATTTTTTTGATTGACGTTATCGACGTCGACTAATTATTTCAGTCCTACTGGCACCCCATTTTAAAAAAAAAAGTCCTGTTTAAGGCAACCACTCAAAACTGTCACAAAATGGAACCCAATGTGGGGCTCGAACCCACGACCCTGAGATTTAAGGACAGATTTATTAACATGCTGCACCGTCGCAAAATCCTGTTTTGGCATTAAAAAACTACTGTTGAGATTTACTAAAGGGTGCAGGGCAAAATTAGCGGTAGAAAGGCTTGGACTATGTTAATTTTGCGCCTGGCCTCATTTCATATCTATTTGCAGGAGCTGTCATGTCAACGTGCAAATTTGAGGGAGAGGAGTATTTAAATGTCTGGCGAAAGGTGATTTATTAAGGTTTGCAGTTGTCAGTCTTCCACTAAATGTGCCAGGATTAAACGCCCCAAAAAAGCTTGTCTTAATTCATCTGCGCCTGACATGATAGCGATCATTGGTGCCAGGAGGAGACACTGGCGAGAACCGAGGGTGCGTGGCAGAAGCTTCTCTCTGCGCGTGACTTTATTTGGCATTGACAGAAGAACAGATTATATGAATATCAACGGTCTCACAAAGATCTGTGTTATGCTGAACTGGACATCAGCTGGCATGTTTTTTTAAAATTTAATTTGTTTATACTGTGTATAGCCTACTACATGAATTTGCATCCATAAAATAGGAGCCCTTATACCTGCAGTGAACATACAGATGGCGTCAGCCGGTAGTGACTTTTTTCTTTTTCCTGCGGAGGTTCAGACTCTGGAGTTTCCTATCAGGTCCCCCTCGCTCTTAAAGCAAAATCTTCCTCATGGCCAGTTTTCTTCATTTTTTTCCTCTATAGATATTTCTATATTTACAGTATTTCTTTTTGCTGTGCATAAAACGGTAATTCAGGTCCCTCTTCTCTCTATTTCTCTCTTCCAGTTCAGGATACACAATATAGGAGGAAAACCACAATGAGATTATTAACGAAAAGAGTGCACAGATCCATAGAAACGTCCCCCAAAATTGGAAAACCGTAACTCAGTGGTATTTATAAAAAGCTGTGAACTGGGAGACCTGTAGATTTTGTTAAAACAAAGTTATTCACATAATAAAACCCCAGAGTCTTCATCAGACCATGATGGTTCTAGTGTTAATAAAATAAACACATTGGTCAAATAATCAATTTATTCATGAGTAGTTCTTTTTTAATTAGATACAAATGCTTCATTTATAAATATTAAGCAAAAAAGTCTGCCATGTTAAATGAAAATCTAAATTTTGAAATATAATGAACAAAAATAAATTATTTTAGTGGGGTTTGCACTTAAACAAAAACTTAAAAAAAGCTTTATATATTATGCTCCTCCGAACTGGCTGTGCCTGTGTTGATGACCCGCTTCCTCATCAGCTGTGCCTGTGCTCAATTTTGCAGTGCTCTGGGTGGATGGGTGGTCATTATTGTAATGAAGTGTCTGCGTCTGTGTTCATAATTTTGCATGTTGTTAGTAGATCACTGGCAAAAATTGGCCACTCCCTTAGGCGCTCTGTCTAAACTGCACACTTGCTAATTTGCGCTGCCTTAGTAAATCTGCCCCGAAGAGTCTCATGCTCTACCAACTGAGCTAGCTAGCCAAACAAAAGTTCTCTTCAGAAGCCAGTACACAAGCTGTTCTGCAAATCCTCTTCTGCATCTTCAGCTTATTTTCATTGTGCTCAAGTAGATGTAGTTCAGCTCTGTAAAGGTGGGTCATTTTTGAACTTGGGCTCTGGAGGATCAAAGGTTTCTCTGAACCAGTTAGTGAAGTCCTTAAGAGAAGCTGATGCTTTTTGTTTCCTCTTCCCACCATCCTCCAGACCATTAGGAACTTTGAAGTATTTTCCTGGTTTTAATGGTTTGTCCTCATCGATAATGGCATATAGGTCATGGAACTCCCACAAATCCTGAATGGATGGCACCTCATCTTCCATCCTCCGTATGGTGGCCTCATGTTGTCGTCTCTCTTGAACCATCTGACCCTCCCTCACAGCCCGCTCTCTATCCACGTGCTCCTCCACTTCCAGGTCCACGTCTATGTTGTTGTCCTCTATAGGAAGGAAGTCGTCTGCAGCATCAGCCCCATTTGTCTCTGCCTCAAAGGGAGTCACAGCATCTGGGAAGTGCTGCTCCTGCTGGATCACAGAGTCCAAAGTGGGGCCGTGGAGCAGGGACAGAACCGGATCTTAATGCGAGTTGGATCAGGTGCTCCTCTCCAGGGAAGAACAGGTTGATCCTAAAGTCCTTCTGGCTGCCCTTTCATACTGATAAGGGGCAGTTTGTGCTTCTCGTGGGCTTGAGGACCAATCAAAGACTCGGGAGGGAGTGCATCCGACCTCTCGTATTCCAGGAGGAAGAATGTCCAATGTTCGACATCCATGACTATGGAGATTGGATAGTGGGCGCTCTGGGCACTGTTGGCCACCACAGACTCTTCTCATCCATAGTTCATGGCCTGGACATAGACTGGACTTTTGACACTAGCATTGCTGAAATGGAGGATCAAGTCCTGTTAAAGGCAACCACCCAAATCCGTCACATAAAAAAGTGGCTGTTACAACCCGAGCACTGGGTTCTGTTTGCGCTCGGGCTAAGCTCAACTCGCTGCCGGCCTTGACAGCTGTGGGTTGTATTCTGGCCTCACCGGGCTCTTATTGTGAAGGTGCTCGGTGGGGCTTCCGCCTGTCAAGGCTGGTCAGCTGTGTGTCATTACTGCTCGGTAGTGTTTGCCTTCATAAAGCGGGCACTAGCGGCAGTAAGATTGCAGGAGTATTGTCAACACCTTGTCAAGCCTTGTCAACATCTTGTCAACTATCCTTGTCAGAGCATTGTTTTGACCTTCATGTCAGGTTCGTTATCTCATGCTTTGTCACAATTTAGCTCGTAGTGGCTGGGGTCAACCTTGCGAGCCCATGTATTGATTTATGTGTGTTTTTGCCGAGAGCGGCTCACAGTCTTGTCCTGTCTTGTGTGTTAATAAATCTCCATCTTCGTAAAACTCACTGGTGGACTCTTGGCGTCTTATGGTGATCCGCGAGGGTCACCGCATGACAGTGGCACCACAGATGGAACATAAATAAAAAGAAATCTCATTGAAGGAGAACAAAAATAGCACAACTTGAGAGAGAGAAAACATCATTTATTGTTGCCAAGAAAACAAAATGGTTGACCTCTCCAAATTACTGATTGAAATTAAGTCTCTGCAAACAAACACAGAGCAGTTAATGCCCTGATTAAACTACTCCTTATTGGACATAGACTTGGCTTTTGACACTGGCATTGTTAATCCTCTGTCTCAAAATTCTACAAACCTCACAAACAGTCAAAATAAAGGACCTCGGGAGGGACAAACAACAGTCCAATGACAGCTTGAGAAAATGGTTGCTGCTTATGCTCACCAAACACAAGAACTAAAGGTGTCATGAACCTGGGTTTGGTTGTCCCAAACCCAGTTCTGACCCGTGACTATTTTGGCCCGGTTCCCTATATATTTTCCATCAGGCGCTTCTGGGAGTCCTTTGGGTCCCCGCTCCCTGACAGCTCAGGCACGCCCCCTTCTCCTGTCAGTATCACCAGCTGTTCCGTATTATGGGTGTTTCACACACTTACACGCACACACTTCATTCACTCCCATTCACACGCTCGGACGCTCACTCATACACACATGGTATCAATTATGTTCAGCCCACGCATCCTCACACCGGCAGTCTCTTCCCTCATTAGTATTATGATTACTTAAACATGTTAGTAGGAAGAGACTGCCGGAGCATTGCGCTTCATACACAGTAGTGTGTACCTTTGTGTATGCAAGCCGTCATTCCCTACGGAGTACTTTCTGCATGACTAAATTAGTCTTCTCATCCACCGGACTGCACGGACTGCCCCAGATCGCTCCAGCACCGTAAGTTCATGTTTGCCTTTCTCTTTGTGCCAACTGCAGTATAGCGGCACTAGGCATTCCCTCCCTCGGGCTGCTGAGCATCCAGGAGGTGTCCCTGTGTGTCTGGTGGCCTCATTATCATCATTCCAACTCTCTGTATAAGTGTGACTGTTTGCTGGACTTGTTATTTTAGGGTTTATGTTAATGAAACGCACAAATCTACTCCTGCGCGTGGGTTTATCATTCCTCCCTCCGTACGCTGCGTAATGGCGCACGAGGGTTCATAACAAAAGGGGAAAATGGAACAAATGTCAAACGCAATAAGAACTCAAATGGAAGAAGTGAGTAGAGTGCGAACTGAACTAATTCACCAACAACAAAGAGAAATCATTAAATACATGGACATGAAGCTTGAATATTTCCAAACACAAGTGAGTGCACTACTGGGATGGAGGTTGAAACACCACCATAAGGCTCTATTAAAGGACCTTCAGTCTGTCATCACCCCATGTCAGAAGCTGTAACACATGTACAGGAGGAGCTCTCTCACTGCAAAAATGACAGCCACTGACTGAAGTGCATGCTAAAGTTAATTCCACCACCACCCATGATCATGTAACTCCACAAAACTTGTTCCAGGAAGTGCCAGCAGCAACACCATTATGGTCCCAAATCACTCCAGGATATGGCCCACTAGGAGTGGGAGAGATAATCCTTTTTCCGATGCATCTCGATGTGGATGTGAACAATTCTGAATCGATGCACAAATGTCAAGATTCTGATTATTAAATACTATTAATAAAGTAATTAATTTGGCCAGAACAAAAAAGTCGGCGGCTGGAACGAAAAAGTCGGTGTCCGTACCTGCCCAGACTCTTAAAGGCATGACACAAAAGAAACAAAATGGCGGAGCAACTTGGACAAAAGCCACACTGTATGCAAGCTCCGTCAGACTAAGCATAGTTCACAGACAAACACGCAAAACCATACTGCACATTTCTAGCCAGCAGCCGGAGAAAAAAAAAAAACGTTCTAGTCGACGCCGCCGACCAGAGGACCATTGAGTAAGCAATGTCAAAACTTCCACACAACTTGGAAAGGGTAAAGCAAATTACAAAATCTATTGCTGCTTTTATTGCCAAGGATTTACGCCCGTATTCTGTTGTTGAGAACCAGGGCTTTTGCACTATCATGCACACTGTAGAGCACACTGTCATAATATTTTGTGTAAAGCTGTTGGAAAGATTTTTCCCAGTCACCAACAAGTGTAAAAAATATATATATGTAAGATGACAACTAAGCTGACCCGGAGAAGGTTTTGGCTCTATTTCTGCTTTCAAAAGATTCTTCCTTCTCCACCGCTGCTGCTCGTCGCCACTGGCTGCCCCCAGATGAAAATCCACACAATAGGTACGTATGTGGGACTATAATGTTCTGAATGAGGCTTTGGAAAATTATCAATCAGTTTGTAAATCACTGAATTGAAAATGTACTTGTACATGTACAGACTGGATCCCGGGGTCCACTTGGGGTGCTCACTTGGTCAGGGGTCCACTTGGCCTGTTCCCAACACAGCCATCCCCACTCTCTACAACGAGACCAAAGCTTAAGTCATGCAATCACTGAAGACAGTGGGTAGGATTGCTATCACGTGTGATGCGTGGACATCCATTGCCACCAAATCATTTATAACGGTAACTGCACATTTTTGAATAAAAGTTAAATGTGGTTTTGATACAGCAAAATGTTCTGGGTTTTTGGACTGAAGGATCAGTTACTTATTGCACATAACAGAACTTTCATTAGAAGTTTAACATTCTGGGCATTTTTGATTGAAGGATCAGTTACTTGGGCATCACGGTGGCGGAGTGGTTAGCACTGCGGCAGCACAGTAATTCACCCTTGGCCGGGGGATCCTGGGTTCGAACCCAGCCCCCGACCAACAGTGATCTGTGTGGAGTTTGCATGTTCTCCCCATGTCTGCATGGGTTTACGCCGTGATTTCTCCGCTTTCCTCCCACATGCCTAAAACATGCACGTTAGGTTAATTGGCATCAAACTGGGGATTCTAAATTGTCCTTAGGTATGACTGTGAGAGTGAATGGTTGTCTGTTCCCCTGTGTTGGCGTTGCGATGGACTGGCGATCTGTCCAGGGTGTACCCTGCCTCTCGCCCAAAGATGCTGGGATAGGCTCCAGCCCACCAGTGACCCGAAAAGGATTAAGCGGAAGAAGATGGATGGATGGATGGATGGATGGATGGATGGATGGATCAGTTACTTGATGCATATACAGAGCATCCGGAAAGTATTCACAGCGCTTCACTTTTTCCACACTTTGTTATGTTAGAGCCTTATTCCAAAATTGATTAAATTAATTTTTTCCTCAAAATTCTACACACAATACCCCATAATGACAACATGGAAAAAAAAATTTTTTTTGAGATTTTTGCAAATTTATTAAAAATAAAAAACTAAGAAATCACATGTACCTAAGTATTCACAGCCTTTGCTCAATACTTTGTTGATGCACCTTTGGCAGCAATTACAGCCTCAAGTTTTTTTTGATTATGATGCCACAAGCTTGGCACACCTATCTTTGGGCAGTTTCACCCATTCCTCTTTGCAGCACCTCTCAAGTTCCATCAAGTTAGATGGGAAGCATCGGTGCACAGCCATTTTCAGATCTCTCCAGAGATGTTCAATTGGATTCAAGTCTGGGCTCTGGCTGGGTCACTCAAGGACATTCACAGAGTTGTCCTGAAGCCACTCCTTTGATATCTTGGCTGTGTGCTTAGGGTTGTTGTCCTGCTAAAAGATGAACTGTCACCCCAGTCTGAGATCAAGAGCGCTCTGGAGCAGGTTTTCATCCAGGATGTCTCTGTATTGCTGCATTCATCTTTCCCTCTATCCTGACTACTCTCCCAGTTCCTGCCGCTGAAAAACATCCCCACAGCATGATGCTTCTACCACCAAGCTTCACTGTAGGGATGGTATTGGCCTGTTGATGTGTAGTGCCTGGTTTCCTCCAAACACGACGCCTGGCATTCACGCCAAAGAGTTCAATCTTTGTCTCATCAGACCAGAGAATTTTGTTTCTCATGGTCTGAGAGTCCTTCAGGTGCCTTTTGGCAAACTCCAAGCTTGGAATTTGAAACGGAGCTTCTGTCCCTTTGAAGGGAACATCTAGGTGTCCCTTTGGAACAGCTGGAGAGGAGGTGACAAAGGTGAGGTTAGTCTGGCCATCTTATTCTGCAACTGCAACTGACGCCAAAATAAGCAGTAGAAAAATGGATGGATGGGAAAACTATTAGCATTAAAAACCAAGCACCTACATTGCAGACAAATACACAATCAATCTAGAACTCCATTAAAGCTCCTCTACAAATACAAACAGTCGAGCATATTTGTGGAGCTATTAGCATCAACTGCATCAACTGCAGATTTGGATATTGTTTACAGAAATGTTTTTCAAGCAGTTTCAGATGATCTAGAAAAGTTGCATCAGATGAAATTTAATTCTCAAAAAGTCGACTCTTCCAGCAAGTTCTCCTCACAAGTCTCCTCTTCACTTCGCTCACAAAAGCAACTTCAGTTATGTAAGCGGATAATTACCGACTGAATAATTAAGCGTGTGCCCGTGACTGTTTGATGGAATCAGAGTCTGTAAGCGTGTGCTGTGTATGCCTGTGTGCAAGAGTGATGGAGGACTTTTGGAAGGACTTCATCATATGAATCTGGCTCTCAGTAGTGGCATGCAGCCTCAAGCTTCTCTCTGATCCAAAAATGCCAATAGGCAACAGGAACGCAAGCTCAGTAAATGGCAACAAGAGGAGACAGAGCGAGCAATCTTATCTTGCTTTTATGCCAAAACCAAATGTTATTGAAAGCCACCTACTTCTCATTATATTACCATTAAAGCATTATTGGCTGAATTCATACAATCACATGAGTCAAGCATTTAATGCAGAGGGTTTTTGTTGAAAACTGGAAGCCTGAGTGCTTTACATTTCACCCACTGCAGAGGAAAAAATTCATATGTGGGAGCCTCATCACTACACTTTGCATTAAAAACCCTCTACAGCGGTGGCAGGGTCAAAAACACAGCTAAAAAAAACAAAACAAAAAACAGAGTTGGAGAAAGTCTGCAGATAAAGAGCGATGGATGGACCACTAATAAGAAGGGTGGGCAGCTGACAGACAAAGTGGGTGAGAGGACAGCAGGGTGACTAAGTCAGATTAGAGGAGTGAGACAGCACGTGCGTACAAGTCCAAATAATGCAATGTGATCCAGCTTCACTCAGAACAGTAGATGTACAAACTGCATGTATCAGTTATATTAGTTGATAAACACAACACAAAGCAACCCCCTCATCTTAATAACTTACTGTAATATGAAGCTGATAAACTGTGAAATCTGATAATAGTCAAGTATTCTTGCAGCACATCCCAAACCCACTATCTCCATTACTTTCTCACAACAAGTTTTTCTGACAATCAAGTCCAGCTGAAAAACTCTACTAATTAGATCCATCAACAGCCCACACACTGGAACATATCAAAGCACGCCTATCATCACATCCTGGCATCCTCCATCACAAATAACTGCTGCATGACAAAGAGATGCCATGGCTGAAAATTCCCTCTGCCCCATGCCGAATGAGTCCTGGATCCATAAATAGATCCAGATCTAGATCAGACTGTAGTATTGTCTAAAAGATGACATTTGGTCTGCTTGGTAGAGACATGTGACATCAATCCAGTTATGCTACTGGCTGTGACCGGCTCTGACATCCTTACCAGACAAAGATACGTACATATAAACACTAAATAGGACGTGGGTAGCCACTAGGCTAGTCATGTTCCGTACACATAGCTTACTTATATGATTACAATAAATGCAACAAACAGTTGTTTGCATATCCTGTTATCACAATGCTGCAGGTGCTGTCAGCCATGTATCTATAAATGCAAGGAATCTGCCTGTGTGTGTGTGTCTGTTCCTCGCATATCTCTTGAACCGTTCGTCAGACTGACCTCAGATTTTATACGCGTTTTGCTGAGGTTACGAGGGTGTGCATCCCTGAGTATGGAGTTGTTCAGTCAAAATATGTCATTTTTATCAATAAAAGTTTAGTCATCGCTCTCTCCTCATGCCCAGGCTTCTAGAAGTGTGGGTGGGGTTGAGGATTGACTCTGTGCTGATTGGATAATATGCGGCATCATGACCAGGCAGTCACCAGAGCGCTCCGTGAGCAAAACAAGGAAGTGAAAAGCAATAAATTTCACTAGACTAGTGCATTGCCCGTAGAAAGCAAGTATTCTTGTCTGAAACAGGTATCCCAATTAGGCTTTACAGGCCCAAATGTAGGCTGTGTTTGAAAGTGGAATACAAAGAGCTGTAGGCTATATGTAGGTAATCACATGTTAGCCTTTGACAATTATAAAATGGACTGAACAGCACTAAGATGTATTTGATTGTGTGAATATTAATTACAGAATACCTAATTATTGAAAACGAATGGGACATCCAGTATTATCGACTGTTTAAGAACCCTTGTTTATTTGTTTGTCAGATCACTTATTTGTGTGATCTTTTATGACATATTCATAGGCGTTGTCTCTTGCACTTTGAGGAATGGGAGTTGTTTAGTCACCGTAATAATTGTTTTAGTTTATATGTGTAGTTTATAGTCGATTGTCAATAAACTCATGCAGTACTATAACAGGACACGTTTACAAATATTTGACACCCACTGAAGTGCATCCTTTTATATTTTAGCAATATTAAGTACAAAACACCCAACATTATTACAGTATACACAGCAGAATGATTCATTTGGCTGCAACCATTGCACAAGCATTGCCCGTTTGTCAGTAAATATTTAAATTAAAATTATTTATTTTGTTATCTGGGCGTTTTTGTGTCCTGTTTTGGTCACGGTTACCAGTTAGTCAAAATGTGCAGATGTGTCCGCATATGATATGCAATTGATCTGGCTATTCTGCTCCACAGTCATGGCGGTATTATTATTAACTTTTATTTTTTAGATAGCCATGCGAGCACACCGAGAGGAGCACCATCGAGGACTCACGGTCCTGCAAACTGACTCCCATCTACCACTGACCGGGCAGACTGGGCTTGCTTTTCTGCAAAGGGCCGCAAGTCCGGCTTCTTCTTCTCTCCAGTGTTCTATGTCAGACGCCGTGTCCCTATTGGTGCTCCCCAAATTATCCTTTAGACCTACGCAATCACTGCAACATTACTGTATAATTTTTTAAGCATTAAATCTTCAGTATCATATTTTTCTAGTCAAATTTGTTGCATTTCACTTCCCTGTTTTGCTCACGGAGTGCTGTAATGACTGGTTGTGATGCCGTGTATTATCCTATCTGTACAGAGTCAATCTGAAACCACGCCCACACTTCTAGAAGCCTGGGCATGAGACAGAACGGTGGCAAAACTTTTACTGATAAGAATTACATTTTTTCACTGAGCGACTCCATACTCGGGGATGCACACCCTCGTAACTTCAGCAAAGCACTTGTAAAATCTTTGTTTGTGAAGTGCTGTGGTGAATGACTGGTCGTAATGCTGCGTATTATCCAATCAGCATGGAGTCAATCTGAAACCCCACCCACACTTCCTGAAGCCAGGGTATGAAGAGACAGAAAGGTGACAGAGTGTTGGCTAAACTTTTATTGATAAAAATTACATATTTTAACTGAACAACTCCATACTTGGGGATGCACACCCTCATAACCTCAGCAAAACACATAAAATCTGAGGCCAATCTGGCAAACGGTTCAAGAGATATGCGAGGAACCGGCACACAGACACGCAGACATTTATAGATAGATGCTCAAAAAATAGATGCTCAAAAAATAATACCATTATGTTGTCGTGATTGTATACAGTAGGTCTAAAGGATAATTCAGCATATGTGGAGAACATGAGGAGTGCAAGCAGACTGGGAGGAGTGCCAGCAGGGACTCAGGAGGTCTGGCAAAGAACACCGCTGGATCCAACACAGGACAGAAGCAACAGCTGAACCAAGATCCTTCACGGGGAGGCAAGTCCAGCCTACCAGGTCAGCGGTAGACTGGAGTCCCAGTGCTGCTTCATGTGCTACCACTGTCCTTTGCAGGTCCGCAAGTCACCGATAGCTCTCCTCCCGGAGTGCTCGTGCAAGTGTCTAAAAATTAAACTTAATAATAATACTACCATTTGCCATTTTGACCCCAAACCCATAGTCAGAGGTCAGGATCCCAAGGTGAACCTGTGTACCAGGTTTGGTGGCCCTAGCTTTACTTATTGTACAGTAATAAGGCATAAGAATTGCTAACCTTGGCCTTTGACCTCTTGACCCCAAACCCATCGTCAGAGGTCAGGATCCCAAGGTGAACCCGTGTAGCAAGTTTGGTGACTTTTTGTTATTGAGACTGTGATCTCCCTTGCCTTATAACTTTGTGTGTTTTTCTGCTCACTGCAAAAAGTGTCAATGTGTTTGCATTTCCATATCAGACACTGTAAAACCAGTGATGGCATAGTAAGCATGAAGTCAGAATCGGACTCAGGCTGTAAAGTGTGCCAATTGTAGCCTTTTCAGTATTTCTTCCAGGAATGGAAAAGTTACATCGTGCTCCTTTCATAAATACATACAAATAGATCATATTAGAATACATTAAAAACATTAATATGGCAAAGGCAAACCCAAAAACAGACAAAAACATGCTCACAAACATGCATAAAAATAAGAAAAAATTGAACTAAAAGAGCACTAAAGGTAACAGATGTCAAAAACATAAAATTGCAGGGCACTCAGAGGAGGTGCAGATCCTGTATCCTTGACTTCTATTCAATTCAATTCAATTCAATTCAGCTTTATTTATATGTGCCATTTCACAACAACAGTCATCTCATAGCACTTTCAAATGTAGGGGAAACCCCCACAATTGCAGAAAGACCCCAGCAATCAGGCGATCCCCTGTGAGCAAGTGCTTGGCGACGGTGGAGAGGAAAAACTCCCTTTTAACATGAAGTATCCTCTAGCAGAACCAGGCTCAGGGAGGGGCAGTCATCTGCTGCGACTGGCTGGGGGGTGAGGGGATAGAGAAGATGAGAAGAACAGACATGTAGAGAGCAAACATTAAATGGGAGAAGCCCAGTACATTATTGGATGGCTCCCGGCTGTCACTCTACCGGAGTGGTGGCTCAGTTGGTAGAGCATCTGCCCCACACCCGGGAGGCAGGGGTTCAAATCTTGGCTGGGTCATGCCGAAGACCATATAAAAGTGGAACTTCTTGCCGTCCAGCTTGGTGCTCAGCAATAATGGAATGGAGGAGGGAAATTTGTGGCGGCACCTTGCATGGCAGCGGCCCTCTGATTCTGCACTTGGGGTGTGTGTGATTAACACAGTAGATAGGTAAAACACAATCTCGTTCTACTGTACATGATTGGTTGTACAGTTGAATGACAATAAGGGTGATTTAAATTTTAAATCTATTAGCAGCATAACTAAGGGAGGGTTTAGAAACACATGATCCCTCCTAATTGTAAGCTATATCGAAAAGGAAGGTTTTTACCCTATTCTTAAAAACAGAGATCGAGTCTGACTCCCAAATCCAGATTGATAACTGGTTCCACAGGAAAGGAGCTTGATAACTGAAGGCTCTGCCTCCCATTGTACTTTTGGAGATTCTAGGTATTACAAGTAATCCAACATTTTGGGAGCGTAATGCTCTACTAGGATGATAGGGTAGTATCAGATCTTTTAAATAAAAAGGGGCCTGATTGTTAAGAGCTTTGTAAGTGCGAAGAAGGATTTTAAACTTAATTCTGAACTCTATGGGAAGCCAATGAAGGGAGTCCAAAACCGAAGAGATATGATTTCTCTTTCTAGTACCTGTTAAAACTCTTCCAGCAGCATTTTGGATCAATTAAAGACTTTTTAAAGATATTTTAGGACAACCTGATAATAAAGAGTTACAATAATCTAATCTAGAGCTAACAAAAGCGTTGATCAGTTTCTCAGCATCACTCTGAGACAAGATGCTCCTAATCTTGGCAATATTACACAAATGAGAGAAGGCAGCCTTAGAAACACATTTAATATGTGAACTGAAAAACAGAGCTTGATCAAAAATAACTCCAAGGTTCCTAACAGAACTATTCGGAGAAAGAGTAACCGCATCCAAACTACGAGTTTGATTTGGAAAGGTATTTCTAAGGTTTTTTGGACCAACAAGAATGACTTCAGTCTTATCTGGGTTTAATAGCAGGAAATTACAAATCATTCAAGCTTTGATTTCCTTAAGACAGGTTTCTAACTTGGCTAATTGATTACTATCATCTGGCTTCATTGACAGGTATAATTGTGTGTCATCTGCATAACAATGAAAATGTATACAGTGCTTTCTAATAATGTTGCCTAACAGAAGCATATATAAACTAAAAATAGTAGGGCCTAGCACAGATCCCCGTGGAACTCCATGACTGAGCTTTGAGTTGTAAGAAAACTCATTATTGACATGAACAAACTGGAGCCTATCAGACAAATAAGATCTAAACCACTGCAGCAAAGTTCCATTAAGTCCAACATAGTGTTCTAATCTATCGAGTAGAATATTATGTTCAGTAGTGTCAAAGGCTGCACTAAGGTCTAAAAGGACAAGTACAGAAACAAGTCCATTATCAGACGCGATAAGGAGGTCATTAGTGACCTTCACTAAGGCTGTTTCAGTACTATGATGGATTGTGAACCCAGATTGAAACTCTTCAAATAAACCATTTCCCTGCAAGTGATCAAATAATTGTGTAGCAACAACTCTTTCTAAGATTTTTGAAATGAAAGGCAGATTAGAGATTGGTCGACAGTTAGCTAAAACTCCTGGATCAAGAGTTGGCTTTTTGAGTAAGGGTTTAATTACAGCGGTTTTAAAAGCCTGCGGTACATGGCCTAATGTTAAAGAAGAATTGATTATTTGAAGAATACGGCTGCCAATAAATGGGAAGACTTTTTTAAATAACCTGGTAGGAATAGGGTCTAAAAGACAAATTGAAGGCTTGGATGAGGAAATTATTTCATCTAACTCTAAAAGGTCAATGGGAGAAAACTCATCCAAACAGATATCAGTTGAAGGAGTTGTAGCAGATGCTGTATTTAAGTTAACCGTGGGAAGAATCTGACTGATTTTATCTCTAATAGATGAAATTTTATGACTGAAAAAGTTCAAAAAGTTCTGACTAGTAAGCTCTAAGGGAATGCAAGGATTGACAGGGTCCTGGCTCTTTGTCAGCCTGGCTACAGTGCTGAAAAGAAACCTGGGATTATTCTTGTTCTCTTCTATTAACGCAGAGTAATAACTTGTTCCAGCTTTTCTAAGAAATTTTTTATAAATTAAAAGATGATTTCTCCAAGCTGAATATTTTTCATCTAAATTAGTGGAACGCCATTTTCTTTCGAATTGATGAGTCTTCTGTTTTAAGCTATGAATTTGTGTGTTAAACCATGTGGTTAGAAATCTCTGATTGGACTTTTTCTTTTTTAAAGGGACCACCAAGTCTAGAGTCTGATGCAGAGAAGCTGTAACATTATCTACCATGCTATCAATTACAGAAGGAGCAAGATCTCCATAGCTTATTTCCGTTGTGTTGACACATGGCATAGAGGAGACAATCTGCATAAATTTGGTAACAACATCATCTGAAAGACATCTGCTGTAGTAATATTTTTCTTTAGGAATCAAATAGTCAGGAATAGTGAAATCAGAAGTTAACAGACAGTGGTCTGACAGTACAGGATTATGAGGAGACACCAGATTTTCTATTTCTATGCCATATGTCAGAACAAGGTCCAATGTATGGTGGAGATAATGGGTAGAATTTTCTACTTTCTGAGAAAACCCCATCGAGTCTAATATTGAATTAAATGCCTTGTTAAGACAGTCACTATCTACATCTACATGTATATATCTGATTTCAGCATTAAATCACCTAAGAATTCGGCAAATTTGGATAAAAACTCTGAGTAGGCTGAAGGAGGACGATAAACTATAGCAAGGAAAATTGGGTTTAACCTGTTGAACTCATGGATTCCGCGGGCGGTCATGTCTCTGCGTCATAGTGCGTCTCAGTGCGCACTGAAAAAAAAAAGCTGCATTTCCGTTCTTCCAGTACAGACACAGCCGCGAACAGAAAGCCAAAGGAGTGTTTGATTGGTTTAGATTTGACTGACCTCTCATTCGACTAATAAGAGCCTTGAATTGGGTTTCTGAAACCTTGAAGATCCAATGACTGAAAACCTAGCAAGAAGGACCTGCCTACCAACAACCGCGAATACAACGAGCCAATTGAAGCAGAGAAGTTCAACAATTGAAACGCGTGCGTGCGTAAAATCTTTTTTGCCTAAGTCACTGGGTGACTCACATTGAGACCTGTGTGTAACGGTAGCGTTAGCCACTCTTAGCCATTAGCCAGTTTTTTTTTATTACTACTGTTCTTATTTGTTTTGAAAAATGGTTCGCAAAAACCACAAGCATGGAAGCGGAGATGGTTTGACCGGGTAGGGTGACCAGAACCACAAGTCCGTAACAACCGGACCAGCTTCATGTTCGTCTGACAATGAGGAACAGATGTTCGCCAACGACACTGCTGTTGTGGACAGGTAAGTGTTATAAGCTAAATTATTCTTTATCAATGAAAATAGTAATAAAAATGACTTTTGACTGATCGGTAATTACAACGGTCCGTCATGGCCACAAGTTTTTTTTGTGCACCGAGCTCCTCTGTAGCGGGGAGGGAGGGGTTGTTATCCTCTACATTGCAGATATTTTAGTATAATTTTTATTGCACTGTAGGTTATTTTTTTCTTGTAAAAAAAGGCCACACATTTTTTACGTGGCATGTTTCTTTGTGTGTGGGGGGCTTGTTTGTTCATTCATTCATTCATGAATGAACAAACAACCCCCCCCCCCCACACACACACAGCCCTGAGTGTCACCTTTCATTAGAGCCCAAGATGAAGCTTCTATGTTGAAGCATTCAAAAGTTATAGACGTTTTTCAAAACTGTGCCATTTGGCACAGTTTGGCACAGTTCAAAAACGCCTGGGAACAACCTGAGAAAAAAGCTGTGTAATATATTCATTTTTTGTGGTATTGTTACAAAATTTTGACCTCAGCTTGATAACACTTGGTTCTACATTTCTGTTGCATTTTCCAGCCAGTATCTGACAGCTGTGTGTTATTTGCAAGCATTTGTATCTAAAAAAAACACCCAGGCGAACTTTATTTTCTTCAAGTTCCGTATGTTTAGATGACTGTTACTCAGTGGCAGGAGCACAGAGAGATTATGACTGTTTTGCCAAAAAATTCAAAGTGTTTTCTTTTAAATGAGACCAACCCCATGAAGATGCTGCAAAGGGTTGAAGAACAGCTTTTGATTTACTTTGGGTATGTTATTTTTAGGCGTTTTTAGGGAAACTGACCAGAGTTTAACAGGTTAACCTAAGATTGCTAACATGCCCAATAATGAGGACCAGGCCCTCAAAGGAATTAAAACATGTTTTTTGCTTTACATTAACTAGTAATTTAGAATAGTAAAGTGTTGCTACTCCTCCTCCACGACCAGAACTTCTAGGATTTTGATAGTTTAAATAACCAGAGGGACTTGATTCATTTAAACCAACATAATCCTCTTGCCCTAACCAAGTCTCTGTAAGGGATACTAAATCAATCTGATGATCAATTAACAGATCATGGACTAGCAGAGACTTGGGAGTTAGAGACCTAATATTTAATTAACCACGTTTAATTTTTAAATTATGAGGAGGAATAGAGGCCAAATTATTAAATTTAGAGACTTGATGTTTAATTTGAGTTTTACCAACTGTTTGTTTAGACATTCTGGAATGCTTATACATTATATTTTTATTAACTTTGGAGGGAGCAGACAATGATTCTCTGATGGGGAAGACAGGGGCTAAGTTGAGGGGTGGAGGAGTAAGAGGAGCTGCAGAGAGGCGTGTATTTATCAAGTTATGTTGCATTTGTCTTGGGTTATAATGTTTTGGGTAACAGAAGACAGACACAATCTCAGTGGGGTTATAAATTAAAGACTGATCTAAACAGTGAGAATTATTTGGATTAATAGGATTAATATGAGAAGTGGAAGCAAAAAAGGGCTGGTTGGCAGACCCTGCTACTTCGGGGAGAGTTAAAATACCAGCTTTCAGTCACTGTACTAAAAAATGCTGAATGGAATAAAACAGATTGTCCCTTAGAGCATGTGCACCGAGTCTATTTGGATGGATGCCATCTGGCTTCATAAATAATGGGCGGTTCCAAAACAGGTTGAAATTGTCTATAAAACCAATGTTAAAAGTAGGACATGTTGAACACAACCAGGTATTAAGGCTGAGAGTTCTGCTAAAATAATTGCAACCTCTTCTAAGAGGTGCAAGTGGCCCCGAAATAAACACACGTCTGCCACAGTTCATAAGAGTGGGCAGAAGGCTCCTGAAGTCACTCTTTAAGATCTCCGATGTTTCATCTGGGAGGTTGTTGCATCCAATGTGCACAATAACAGTTTTAGCATGGGGGTATTCATTTAATAGGTCAGGGGTAACAGCCTCAGCGTCTGACACTTTAGCCTCAGGAAAAAATTGTGTAACACAGTACCTGCTTCTGACGTTCCTCATTATTGAATCACCAATTACCAGCATCGTCTGGGGGGGCTTTGTTGGTGGCTACTGAAATGGGGAATAATTTTGCCGTAGTTGCTGCTGTGGCGGCGGGGTGCGGATGCGGGGGGATGCACTCTCTTCTTTTTGGAGCTGGTGTATAGTTTGGCACACCTAAGGTAGTTTTGATCCGGGGCCTGCGGGTTTGGGCCGCTGCTGAAGTAATAGGGGCGGCCATGGGAGGATGATCGACGTCCAGATGGGGGGAATCTTCCAGGGAAAGGATGTCAAATTTTTACTAAGCTAACACTAAGTAAAAACAAAACATCAGTTAAAGAAATAAAGAGATAAAATTTTAAAACGGAGCTAGTACAACAAACAAAAACAGACAAAATAACACTTTGACAGCGTCGTGACAGTTTACAAACGGATGCCGACTTCTGACCTACTCACCTCAAAATGAATGCACATCTGCAGCTTGGTGTGTACTATTCCTTCACAAAGTTTGACAATGGTATCAGCAGTCATTCTTGTTTCACAGTTTGGAAAATCAGACAGGCAACTGGTGACCTTGTAGCCTTCAACTTTTATTGTTTGACTTTAAAATGAGTGGCTATCTAACTTTGCATGCACCATTCCTGCAACAAGTTTGGTGTTGATATGTGCAGCAGTTCTTGTTCTCGTTCGCAAGTCATCTATTCAACCGCTAACCCGGACCACCACATTTTCCTAAGCCGACAAAAAAACGCTCATCTCCGTGTCCACCAGCCCAGACAAGCTAAAAATATTTTTCTCATGAACCATGTCCTGTCTTGTTTTTCTAATATTGCTATATTATGTATTCTACCTATTGTTTTATCATATTAAAAAGGCTTTGACAGCTTTTGTCAGGTCATCCAATCAACATAAGTTACACTGAAGCATCCCGAGGCTGTTTACCCACACAGCTTATTAACAGCTGTTTCTGTCAACAGCTTCAGCCTCTCTCTCCCTTCAATATTCATTACAGCCACGCTGAGTCAGTTGCAGAGATACCAATATTTATCCATCGTGCCAGACTCGTGCTTGTGCACGTCTCCATCTGTATCATGGGATTGGCACCGTGCTAATCTGTCAGCCAGTGGTGTAGCAGCCACAGGGTTACTCCCTGTGCCGATCCCAAGCCCGGATAGATGGGCAGGGTTGTATCAGGACGGGCATACGGCGTAAAAATCCTCGCCAAATTGACATGCGGATCATTGCAATATCAGGTGATGATACACTGTGGCAACCCCGAGAGGGAGTAGCCGAAAGAGAAAGAAAGTGGTGTAGCAGCACAGAGGAAGGTCATGACTCAGCAAGAAACCGGAGGTGTGTGGCCGTGCGTTCGTGTGCAGGATCAAATTTGCTCCCTTTAATCAGTGGTTAATTCTCCTCATCTATACTGTGACACACGTTACTTACAAATAAGCAGAGAGATTTATGAACATGATCATGTATGTCAGCACAGTCAGACCAGAGCAGTAGGATTTAGTTGAAACCAAAGCCTGCGCACTGACAGCCATCGTAGTTATCACAGCCGTTTGTACCTATAAAGCAGAGTATGCAAATCCTACGGCTCCCCTCAGCCACAAGGGCAGTCCCAAGATGCAAGTTTACCCTCAATAGTCTTGGACGAAGAATTAAAATTACCTTCAACTATTTGTCCTGAAAATTTTGAATATATTCTCATAAATTAAAAAAAAAAAATTCTTGTAATTTGCAGTTTTTTCTTGTAAATTTGACTTTTCTCTTGTAAACTGTTATAAATTTGCTAATTTAGTTCTCATAATTTTTTTACTTTTTTCTCAAATTTTTTTTCTTGTAAATTTGTGTTTTTCTTGTACATTTATGATTTTCTATTGTAAATTTTTTTAACATTTTCTCATAAATTTTCAGATTTTTCCTCATAAATTTGCTGCTTTTTTTCCTCAGAAACTTTTGATTTTTTTTTCTTGTAAATTAATTAATGACTTTTGTACATTTTTCAACTTTTTGTTCATAAATTTGCCATTTTTTTTCTCATAGAGTCGTAACTTCTTTTCTGGTAAATTTGCAGCTTTTCTTCTCAATCTGTGACTTTGCCTGTGAAATTTCAACTTTTTTCTCATAAATTTGAGACATTTTTCTTGCAACTTACAACTCTTCCCTATTACAAATATGCACCCCCCCTCCCAACACTATCTTGTATAAGGCCACCCAAAAAGCTGGAAATGGCCATAATAATAATGTTCTCTTTATATCTGTGCATACAATGATGACTCATGCAATCAATCACAGAAGAAGATTGATTTCAAGTCATTTTAAAAGGTAAAGATCAAACTAGGACAAACCCTTAATAGTTACCTGACACAAATTAAGACACAAAGAGCAAGATGCACACAGACACAAAAGGAAGCAGCAGCAGTCTTTTTTTAATTAGCCACCTACTAGGCCCACGTCTGGGACAAAATGAAATGGCATAAAAAGAACAGGTACTCAAATTAAACACACACACACACACACACACACACACACACACACACACTCACACACTGCTGTATGAACGCTCCTCTGGTCCCGCTCACACACTGTACTCCACACTAAATGCACCTACTGTATACCACAGTGGGCTCAAACGTGTCTTGACTGGTTAATTATCTGCCTAGTTGGCAGGTAAGTTTGTCAGTTCAAGGTGCCTGCATCTATATGGAAATGGTCTCTCTGACCTTGGCGTGATTATGCAGTATAGATCAGGTCTTAGTCCAGAGTAGAGGCTTTATGGCTGACCAAGCACAATGATCCCTGCAGGAGGAAATAGCACATCTCCCCACGGTGTCACTGTGTCATACCCTGATTTCAATGAGATCTAAACCAGAGGTGCTTCCAGAAATCTGGGGTCCGCTAATATCAGTTTGTTCAAGGTAAGAAACTTTTGGTAAGGTTCGACTTCATTTTCTTAATCCGTTGTCATCTTTGTATATCACTGACCAGCACTGGCCGTGTTGACTTTGTCTCATATCAATTTTGCATTTGCAAGATATTAAAAAATAGAGTGATCATTGTTTTGTTTTGTTTTTTCCTGACATAAATGAAAACATAAAAACAAGATTAAAAAAATATATCAGCAACTATTATGGGATAATGATGGACCACACCCACTCTTCATCTGGACTGTTTGCCCCTCTGCCCTCTGGGAGAAGACTGTGCAGCATCAGGGCCAGAATCTCTCGACTGAGGTCCAGCTTCTTTCCTGAGGCCGTCTGACTAAAGAACAATTCATGAATATGTCACACAGGAATAGTACACACGAACATGCTTTTTACTTCATTCACATTATATCACTGAATCTGAGTCCACATTGAAATACTGTGTGACTGTATATTTTTTCATATATTTCTGCAAAGTGTGGTTAGTCCGAGTAAATAACTGCATATATTCCTGTATATATTTGCATCCTTTTATAGAAACGTGGACAGACTGTAATTTACTGTACATACTCTGGTTGTCATTGAATCCTTATTTAAATCCTTCACCTGAACAACGAGAGCAAGTTTTTAGCCAAAGTCAAATTCCTTGTATGTGTTGTGCATACTTGGCCAATAAAGCTGATTCTGATTCTGATTCTGAACTCCATATACTGCAACTTCTAAGTGCAAGTGCAACCTTAACCCCGTACACCTCTGACTGTATTCCAACCCACCCAACCACCAGTATCGTGAAGTACGCGGATGATACCACCTTAGTTGGGCTCATCACTGATGACGATGAGAAGGCATACAGGGCAGAGGTAGACAGCAACCTGAAACTGAATGTCCAAAAACAACAAAGAACCCATTCTGGACTTCAGGAAGAACAGACAGGACCACACACACACACCCATCCTCCTCTTAAATGGTGAACGCATGGAAACCGTCCCCACCTTCAGGTTCCTGGGCACCCACATCTCCTCTGACCTCTCCTGGACTGTCAACACCAAGACCCTGGTGAAGAATGCCCAACAGTGGCTGCACTTCCTCCGTGTCCTGAGGAAGAACAACCTGGACCTGGACTGTTGCTGGCCTTCTATCTCTGCGCAGTGGAGAGCGTGCTCACCCGCTGTCTGGGTGTGTGGCGCGCCGGCTCCACGGCTGAGAACAGGAAGGCTGTGCAGAGGGTCATCAACACTGCCCAAAAAATCATCGGCGGCCCTCTGCCCTCCCTGGAGGACATCT
Organism: Pholidichthys leucotaenia; assembly: GCA_020510985.1. NCBI lineage: Eukaryota > Metazoa > Chordata > Actinopteri > Cichliformes > Pholidichthyidae > Pholidichthys > Pholidichthys leucotaenia. The sequence goes on from CM035846.1 coordinate 282,697,841, forward strand.
CCAGATCCTCCTGTCTCAGTTAGATCAAGGCCATCATAGGAGACACCTCACATCCCGCCCACCACCTGTTTGACCTGCTCCCCCCTGGACAACGGTTAAGATCAATCAGGTCCCACACCTCCAGACTGACAAACAGTTTCTTCCCCTGGGCCATCCGGACTGCAGTCAGAGGCCCCACCCGCCTCCCTTCGAATGCCCACATGCACAGAACTGAGGACCTTCTTAATTACCATAATAGTCACACCTGCTTTTGCAGTCCACACTTTTATGTATATTGACCCATCCGTGAAACCACTACCATACCATGTATATTTGCATAATCCTGGCCTATTTTTATTTCAGTCGTGTGTTTAATCATGTGTTCTGTAACTTATGTGTTCTGTGTTATTTATTCTATTTTTATTCTGTTTAGTATTTTTATTCTATTTATTTAGTATATTCTCTGGGACAAACTTAAATGTGTCAGTCCAACACCTATACCCAAAATATGTGCATTTGTTTTCCCTGTTGCCTAACAATAATGACTAAAATACAACTCACTTTATCAGTAACTCCTAATTTCTTCTGACTCCGGTTGTGGTCCGTTATGGCTGCGCTGCGGTCACTGCAGCAAATAGTTTCCATTCTAGTCAGTGTTCTAATCTCCACAGATCTGGCTCGCCATCACGGATCACTAACAATATGAAACAAGTCTATTGTTGACAGATGCTGCACTTAACAACTGTTTGTTCATTAAAAACTAATTGAGGATTGTCCCGTTATTTTCTGAGGTCTACTCCTCCACCACTGCGTCAAAGAAGATAAAAACTTTGACATAACATACAAACACCACAGAATTCACACTGCCAGGCTACATGCACATTATCAAAGCACGTATGGATCCAGATAAACCGACAGCCGGCGTGCCCTACGTCCTAATTACCATGCAGTCGCGATCAGTTTCTCTAGGTCTGTCTTGGGTCTCTCTTGAGCTTTCGCATTATTTTACACGATTCTTGCGTGATCTTGTCATGCAAATCTTGGTCTGATTGATGCCACTTCGGAACAGAAATGCAGTGGAAATGCACCTCACTAAAATATCCCGTGTTTTTTCATGATGATAAATCAGTAGAGATGTGAGCATTCAGACACACCAGAACTGAATATGTCAGACTGGTGTGGAAGGAAATAACTGTATAGTTTAACTGCAGCATCAATTGTGCTGTGAGTGGGTGAGCCACCTTGGTATATTAATGGCCAACACAAGTATATTATGTATTTATTTTTATTTTTTTATTTTTTTAATCCCTTGTTTTTCAAACAGGGGTCCTTGAGCGAACATTCAGGGGTCTCTGGGAAATTTTCTCATTTCATTTCTTAAATGGTCCAAAAAATAGTGAGTAATTTGCCATTGTGGGCGGCGCGGTGGTGGAGTGGTTAGCACTGTGGCAGCACAGCAACTCACCCTTGGCCGGGGGATCCTGGGTTCGATCCCAGCCCCCGACCAACAGTGATCTGTGTGTAGTTTGCATGTTCTCCCCGTGTCTGCGTGGGTTTACTCCGGGATTTCTCCGGTTTCCTCCCACAGGCCAAGCACATGCAAGTTAGGTTAATTGGCATCAAACTGGGGATCCTAAATTGTCCTTAGGTATGACTGTGAGAGTGAATGGTTGTCTTTCTCTCTCTGTGTTGGCCCTGCGATGGAGTGGCGATCTGTCCAGGGTGTACCCTGCCTCTCGCCCAAGGATGCTGGGATAGGCTCCAGCCCCCCCTCGACCCGAAAAGGATTAAGCGGAAGAAGATGAATGAATGAATTTGCCATTGCTGTACATGGGTGCCTGTAGTGGCTCTTCCATGTCAATATGTGGCATTATGAATGCAACAGTGGCTACAGTCTTCTTCATCTTTCTCTTCTTCTTCATGTGTTTTATGGAGGTTAATGACCTTGTTAAGACATGCTAGAGGTGGCAGTGACAAGATAAAAAATGGCGATGGATAAATATTTGAAGAGGAATGATTCAGACTCTGAACTGGGCCCTGCATTGCTTCCATGGTTGGATGCATCAAAGGCTTCATTAGCAGAGTGAAAGAGAGACACCCAGATGTTGCTGCTACACACTGTTGCAGGCACTCGTTGCCAAGACTTTACCAGCAGACCTAGCTGCTGTGTTGGATGATGCCGTGTGGGTGGTAAACTTTGTAAAGAGAAGACCTCTGCAACATATTTGCATCTTAATGTGAGGAAATGGGAGCGGAGCATAAAATCTTATTGCTCCAATACTGAGGTCCGATGGTTGTCACGTGGCAAAGTGCTGGCCTGCGTGCATGAGCTCTGACAGAAGCTAAAAGTGTTTCTGACTGAGAGGTGTGATGACACAAAGCTGCTTGCAAGTGATGAGTGGTGTACAAGGCTGGCATACCTGGCAGATACAGTATATTTCAGCATCTGAATGAACTGAATGCACGAATGCAAGGCAAAGATGAAAACCAGCTCACAAGTACAGACAAAAACAAATGGATTCCATTTAAATGTACACCTCTGGCAAAAACATCTTGAAAGTGCCAACCTTGACATGTTCCTGTCTGGATCTCAGCTTTGTGTTCATCTAAACAGGCCCAAATTTCACACTGAGTAGGTATAAGCTAATTACAAGACTAAATTATTACTACATACGCTGTAATAGGCTACAATGTATCATTTTGTAACAATTTTTGTTGGTGGGGTTCCCTAAGATTTTTTCAATGTAAACAGAGTTCCTTGGCTTAAAAAAAGTTGAAACATCCATCGAGAGGAATGAATGAATCTGCTTAGCACTTTTTTCTCTCATGCAGTGATGTTCAGTGGGACCTTTTTAAAATGTTTAAGTGTTTACCGTCTGAGCTGTCACTGTTCTTCCGCTCCCCAGAAATAACTGTCAGTTCACCTCATGGTTGCAAAAGTAGTTGCAGGATTTAGTGACCCAGGTGTGAAACACACTGTTCAGCTGCCGAATTTGTGCACCATGAGTGAGTATGAGGGACATTGTGTGTTTCTAACTTGAAGCCATGACATACAGTAGTACTGTTAAATGCAAGTTCTCCTGCAAAAACTCTGACATATCGGAGTGAGGACAGTTAGTGTAAAGCACATGAACTGCACCGTGAAGGCAATATTGTGCTATTTCAACACAGCATATTTAATTTATCCATGTTTTATGACATACAAACACAACTGCTCCATAGCATCTGCTTTTAGTAAAATAGTGGAGAAGATGCGATTTGCACGTTGCAATGCTCAGACAAAATCAATGAGTTATTTTACTGACATCCCACTCACAGCTAGACAAGCCTGCTCTCTGCTGCGGTATTTGAATGGAATGCTAAAGGAAGAATTCACTTTTCCGCTTTAGGAAATGGTGTCATCAGTTACATCCTTTCTATATCATAGGCAATTTGAAATACAGCTTAATAGTGCGGTGTGCAGCCTGTTTTTGAGCTACCAGCTGACAGATATGAAGTTGCTAATGAAGAGTGAGTCAGCCTCAGTGACAGGTTGAAGATGAAGATGGTAATTAATGCTGCATGCGTTGTCCCCTCCTCTGGCCTGCTGCTACATGCAATATGCTGATGCGTCACTGCTACTCTTCATCACTCTCCGACAGACACACACTCTACAATTCATCCAGTCCTAAAGACGCTTGGGGGATGCTTTGTGAGGCAAATGTTATTTGGCTTTCTTGGTCAACCTCAGGATACTGCAGGATTGGGGAGGAAGTTAAAGGTAGGATGGCAAGTCTTCTGCTGCAGTAATGAATGAAGCCACACAGCAAAACACACAAGCTGGTCTGTTCACACTGAATCATGACAATTTCCTGTTTGACGGGAACTGGGTGTTCCTCATCAATGAGAAAAGCAAGAACATCAAGTGGAGGAGGTGAGAAGGATGGCATGAGAAGAAGTCAGACTGTGTGTGAGCGTGTGTTTGTGTGTCTGTGAGAGAACAGAAACAATGATTATGTGGTCGATGTGTCCGAAGAGGCGACTACAAAGTACTGTACACTGTTTCCCACAGAACAACACTGTGTTGGCGGTGGCGGTGAAATAGGAGCTAAAATAAGATGGCAAACCCTGTCTTAACTTCAGTATTGATAGTACAATCCTTTATGGCAATAAATAATGGAGCAGCTGGTATTTTAGTGAGGCTCTATTTCCATGGCAGGACACGGCTATCTTGCACAAACTTCTAAAAAGGCTGTTAGGGTGTCTACCTGGGCGTTCATTTCTCCCATTCACTGCCTATGTAGAAGGCTTCACAATGTATTCTGGTCAGAGTATTTTCAGAGACGTGGTGTTAATTCTCTCATTCCTTCATTTGCATGAAGTGGAGGTCTTGCTTACTTTATACAAATGATGCATTTGCTTAAATGTTAAACATTTAAACTAGCTGTTATTAGCCAAAAGTAAAAGCATACTTTTCAACAACTATCTACTATATTTCTTGCTGCAAATGTTTACAGAAACATATTTTGGTGTTTAGTTTTGAGAATATGGGAGAAAGATTGCCAGCCAGCCACCATCTTCAACATCTTGATAAAATATTTTAACAGATGGTTAGATGTGGTGACCAATAAGGTGTGTAACCTATGTGTTTGGTCTCATTATGGTCTGTAGGTGAGGACACTATTCACACTCACAGCATTATTGATTAACCTCATTACCTGGAACTGCTTCTCATTACCTGATGACCTTATTGCTGATAAGGTATAAAAGGAACTCGGTTTGCACCAGTCCCTCGTGGGATTGCCTCAGCTCTACAGCTCGCTGTGATCTCTGGTTCTCCTGCCCCAAAGCTCTCATATGCTTCCCTCTGTGTGCTCACCTTCCTGAAGACCAAACCACTCAGATCCCATGTAAGCCTGCAACCTTCACAATAACTGCTACCTACCTGGATATCTCTCTGCCGCTCCTCAGTTCTACCAGCAACCAGCCCATTCCTGTCCATCTCAGCCTGCGCCCACCTCAACTGACTCCTTTCGATATGGAGGAGCAGCGGTTCTACTCTGAGCCTCTCCCCGATGACTGAGCTCCTCACCCTATCTCTAAGGGTGGGTCATGTGGCTTGCAACGACATCCTTGTCTGCTGGCTGAAGCTACATCCGCACGCACTCCAAACCCCGTCTTAAACCACACATTTTGCCTTCTTTTTCTTGGCGTCTTCAGATGAAATAATATCAATCATCACATACTATGTGGATGGAGACCACATTCCTTTTCGTTCCAAGCCGTTTTACTTTTTCTGCAGTATTTGGTGGTAAGCGAGCACTGCTTCCGGATTGCGAATGTGCGTGGCTACATACATAACTCAGCAGACACACCTTAAAGGGGAAGTACATGAAAAGCTTAATATTAATATATAAAATAATTTTCAAAAAATTCCTGGATCCAGATCGTGATCCAGATCACCACCAAAATCTAATCATCTGTTCCCCGTGCCATTACACACCTTTTTTGAAAATTTCATCAAAATCTGTTCACAACTTTTGGAGTAATGTTGCGAACAGACAAACCAACAAACAAACCAATGCTGGCAAAAACATTACCTCCTCCCTTGGCGGAAGTAAAAATACCAAAACCTTGCATCCTTGTCTCCAAGTGTTTGTTGTGTTACCTGTCACTGAGTCCTGCATTATAACCATGTCAGGTCTAGTAGCAGACACGACAGAATATAGCTGCTTTCAAACAAAAATTGGTGGATTTAAATCATGGGTTCCATTAACATAAATTCTTACATGAACAACCGTCCATGACGCTTTCAAAGTGTCAGCAGACCAGAGACTAATCCCCCGCAGATAAGCTTACATTTCTCCAGTGAGTAAAGTTTGATGTCCTGATGTTGCTGATGTCACACAAATGCATCAGTCAGCCTGCAAGCTGGTGAGGCGGTGGTCACGGTGGCATTTTCACAAGTCTTTTGCTGCTCTTTTAAACTCAGGGCAGACTAGTGCTTGTGTTGTTTATGATAATCTATTATGACCAGTCATTTTAATTTTCATATAATAAGACACAGAATAGCTTTCGTTTTCATTCACATTTTCATTTTAATCACAAATTTACAGGATGAGCATAGCCTAGAGATTAAGCATTCATTTTTTTTTTTTTTTTAGTGACTGGATGAATAGAGACCATTTATCATTTTTTTACGTTCCAGAGGGGTGCATAGTTGTGAGGATCCATGTACATCTATGAGTAACCGTGCCCCTTTGAGTTGCCCATTTGTGTAGGTCCAACACGGATCCTTTTCTAGGTGGAAGTGATGTGTCACGCTATGGTCCCAAGATGGTTCTGGTCTCGGCTTGACAGCAGATCCAGAGGATTGATTGAAAACTGATGCACAGACAGAAGCACCATCACAACTAACAGGCCATTTAAAGAAAAAAATCACTAAGCTGCTGCAACATTTTTGCAATTTTTGCAGCTTGAGAGAAATCTACTGTAATAGTTAAAAGATACAATAGAGCACCCTTAGTGTCATATGTCAAAATGGACAGCCTTCAGATTTTGTTTTCCAATTTCTGTAGCAGTGCTGAAGTGACAGTGACACTATTTCATCATGCATTAATCCACACGTTATTCAAATCAACGCCAATCCACTGCAGAGTCAGTCTGACCAGGGACTGAATACTGAGTGGTCTTTTCAAACGGAAGACACAACCCAGGCCTTAAAGAGGTTTTCCAGGGATATTTGTTCATTCTGAAAGGTGCTTAATCAATCATTTCTTCTGACTCTGCTGTTTACACCCCAATCTTGGGAAGCAGTGCGTTCCCCTTTCAACAAAAACACCCAGGTGGACACGTTCCATTACACACATCTGCGCTGTGCTTTTCCTCAGACATTTTAGCTAGCAGACTAAAAACAAACTTGGCCAATGGTAGTCTAACAGACAGCCAGGTAATCTGGGCACTATCAAGCTGCTTTTGTGTTAGCAATAGAGCTGTGCAGGCATGAAGAGCATGTCTGTGGGAAGAAGCTGGATGGTGAACACAGCACCAGTCCACCAGTCCAGCCTGACATTGGAATCAGTTCTTGAGGAAATGGTGGTTTAGAGGTGCATTAACGCTCAAAATACAAGCTGGAAGATGTCAAATTATAGAGGAACTGTGTTGTTCCCTCCAGCAGATGAAAGAAAAAATAAACTGCACATTGCCCAACATACCTGGGCAGCCCTCCCAAGAATCACACATGTATGGGAAACCCTGACAGTAGCACAGAGTGTAAAATACACCATCCAATCTTCATCTTTTTAAATAAAAACATCTTTGACCTTTCGCTACCGCTGCTGAAGTCAGACCAACACTACGATGTGGCCACCTTCGCCAAGAGGAAGTACTTAAATGGGCATGGGGACAGGAACTCCAAGAGTGTCACTGTAGTGATATCTGGACAGTGGCTAGAACTCTAAGAAAAAAAAACCTCCCTTCCAGGCAGCACAGAACCGGGAAAGAGGTATGGATTACATTCAGTTTGATGGTAATGAGAGAGCGAGGGATGTGAATGGCTGGAGTTGTGAATGAGGATAAGAGCGAGGGAATTTAGTGGGTGGGGTGCACAGTGAAAGCAAAAAGATGCGGAAGAAGAGCAGTATGAGATAGACAAGTGTGAAAAGACATAATTGGCAAGTGCGGCAATGAAAAGATGAGAGAGCAGGGGCTGGAAGCGAGCGGGTGGTATGACGTATTCAGGAGTCTTTTCTCCAACTCGCTCTGCTTGCTTCTGTTTTCTCTTTTAGGCATCTCTGCTGCAGCGTTCACTCCAACTGCATACTTGATGAGAGAGCCAGCACAGGTCTCAGCACAGCCTCGGCAGACACACATACACACGCTGTTTGGCGAGGCAGTGCCAGGCTAAGTGCTGAGTCTGGCACCAATCCTGCACCGCTACCAATGACACACACTGTCTCTCTGTCACACACAAGCAGAGAGCAGGTTACAAGAGGGCTTCACTGCTTTCAACACTGACGATGTGCTGATGAAAAGCCTGACACTGAAATCTTAAATACATATGTAGACTCCTGAATCACACACCATGGCACAAAAGTACAAGAAATGCAGCCAGTTAAGCAGAAGTGATACAAGGAAAAGTGCAAATATAGATATAAATTATACAGTAAATCCCTTTTTCCAAATCAGACAGTGTAGTTCAAATCCAAGGACATACCACAAGGAGTTTCACAACAGCGGATTTAACATGAACCGCCTACACTACAAGCAAGACTGAACTATAGTGTTGGTCAAGTGAAGAGATGTAAATGTACACAGTTAGTTACACAACTAGACACTATTCAATAATTGCAACTGTTTAAAAAGAATTAATAGGCAACATTTTCAAAATAAATGGACAGTTTTTGTTGTTGAAATGCATATAAAAGATGTAAAGGATCTGAAATAATGAGCAAAATCCTTTTCTGATGGCCCAGATGATGGATGGATGGATGGAACTAACTTTTGGTATTGTCTTGTTATTTTAATGAGTATGTGGGATTTTTATGACACTATATGGTCTGCAACATCAACATCAGTTCTCCTCTCCCAAAGAAACTGGCACTACAATTCTGCCTGAAATGCCACCTTTGATTTGTTGTTCTCTTCCATGAGGTTATGACATCTGTCACAAGCCTCCTCGTGCGCTTTTACGCAGCGCACGGAAGAGGGGAAGGAAGAATGGGATTTACGCGAAGGATTCACCACAGCACATTTATAAAACACAAACGCAAACAGTTCAAAAATAAAGACTATCCCAAACGGTGAAGACTTACAAAAATAAACAAAAACACTTACAGCTGGTGTTCGGGACCGACAACGCCCAGCGAACGTATGGAAAGGAGACGTGTTAACCACGGTTGCGCCCCACGGTCGACATCGCTTCAAGGGGCGCAACAGAACCACGACTGTGTGGAGTGGCTAACATGTCGTGATAGTGTTGACAAAATTTGCTGGCTGACAACACGGCAGATGATGCAAACAAAACATGAACAGCTCGGGGTTGACCTTGAGTACTCCAGGACGCTCTACTATAGGTGGAGGAGGAAACTGGGCTACACTAACAGTTCGTACTCACGGCACAGGAGCAGTCCAAAAAGTCCAAGTAATCTGGCGAACATACACGAAACAACTACACTGAGGGGAATGGCGACAGTGTAGCTTTCCTTCAATAGACAGTACTACCATGCGGCGATTAACGTCTGTATGGCGATGCACAATGGTCCAGCAGTGTTTGACTGGCAAGAGCCACCTAAGCACAAACACTGCTGGCATCACAAATTGGACACACCTGGGCGAGGCGCGGGAAAGATAATTACCAGGGCGAAACAGCTGACTGTCAAAGAGAGATGGGGGCGTGGTCAGACCGGCGAACGTTAGACAGCGCCCACCTAGAAATGGGTCAAACGGCTGCTCAACAACCGCTGGTCAGAGCGGCGGCTACAGGCGTGGAAAAGAAAAGGAACACAGACATAAAAGCAACAAGAACTCATTAGATAACAATACATAATAAACCCAATGCCTGAACCACAGAGAACGGTCAGAACCGAGCCTACAGGATAACACGGGCTCAGTTCGTGACAGATATCATCAATAGTTGGAACTGCATCTATCCTTAACAAGAGTTTAGTGGCAAAACCCATCTTCATTTGTGTCAAATTATCAAAGCATTTATCCGAAAAATGCACGCTGCAAACCCGTGTTCTCGCTCCAGCATTTCAGCAGGGACACTGAGGTTTTTCCAAATAAAATGAATCACCACTGCTGTATTTTCATGTCTGTGGTAACACATGTAACCTGTGTTGATGCTGTAACCTCCAACATCTAATGAGTTCATCTTTGGGCCAAGGGCCACCTTTGGTGAAAATTTCATCCAAATCCATCCAGAAGTTTTTACGTGATCCTGCTAACAGACAGAGAAACAGCAGCAAAAACAATATGATTACATTATAATAACAAGACGTTTGTTGGTCTTTGTGTCTGTTAGCAACATTACTCCAAAAGTTATGAATAGATTTTGATGAAATTTTTAGGAAAGGTGAGTAATGACATGGGGAACAGATGATAAGATTTTGGTGATGATCTGGATCATGATCTGGATCCAGGAATTTTTTAAAAAATTACTTTATATATTTACATTGCGCCTTTTATGTACTGCCCCTTTAAGACGTGTCTACAGAGTTAAGTACGTGGCCACGCCATAGGGCCACGCACCTCCGCGTAGGGCTGTCTATGCTTACGTCACCAAGCTCATGAACGCGCCTTAATGACAAAGCGAGGTATCAACAAACAATGATTTCAATGCATTTCTATGGCAATGTTAGCTAAATTTAAACAAAGAAAATGCCGAAATGGTGTGCAACTGGCTCATGTAGCCATGACCATCTTCTGAAAGATGGTGATAGCAATCAGAAATACAAGTTTTTAGATTCACATCGGTCAGCAGAGATTACCAAAGGAAGATTTTGTGGGCTGCCTTATCATAATGGGATGAAGAGGCTGAAGGATGATATGACCCACGTCTTCATCTGGTCTGACCAACAGGTATGCCTGTTTACCAAACTATGACTTTTACTTATCATTAAAAGTAACTTGTCTACACATAAAGTTAGTGTGAGCATGCAAAAAGCACCCAAATTTGCATCCAAGGGAGTTGGTGGCTAGAATAGCATTAGCACAGAAATTCGTCAGCTTGTTAGGAATATTCATTCCAATTTGAGCCGCTAATCAGCCTAAGAGTAAACGTAGCAAAACTACAATTAAACTAGTTTGAAAATAAGACTGACACTCACCTGCTGACAAATGGACCGAAGCTTTGTAGAGCTGAAACAAAGTGTCGGGATTAACGAGGGCTAACAAGTGTGAACAAACCATGTCTCCTGTGGCGGCTGTTTTTCCTGTGAGCTCCAGTGGATAAATTTTGCAAACTTACACATGACGGTTTTTGGGGATTTCCACAGCAGGTACAATATATTTTCTATTATTAGAGTGTTCCGCCAATGCACAGCCAAGCTGGAGCATCCATCCGGTAGTTACAAATATCAATAAATATTGTTTCTGGACACAATGTTGAATCATTCTTCCACATACTGGCTGGTAGGCAGTAGAGACACTTTTTGAGACCACAAACTTAAAGTTTTTAATCATATCTGATCCGATCTTGCAGTGAAAGCTCGTCATAATATTGATATGCCGTATTGTTTCAATGGTAAACTGCTGGTTTTTCGCACCGCCACGTTCTCCCAGTTTGTGCGTTCACGTGCGAGTACCCGGATGTGTAGACAACTGTATTTATGTGCATTTTTGAAACAAAGGAGCTTCAAGCTCATGAACGATCTGTAGCCTAATGCTGAAGAAAGTGTTTTTTATAACTGGGAGCATTATCTGATGAGGAATACTGGTACATTAAAATGTTCTGAATGTATATGGAGCAACGCCAACTATTTCTTACAATCTCGGATTGATTTGTGGCTCATATCACCCTCTTGTGTACAGTTAATTTCAGGAAAAAGCTTGGAGAAATGTCTTTCCTATATTTGATAAGATAGTTTTACATCACAGCCGCATAACAGCAGAAGCACTACTGACCTACTCCCACAAGGTAAAAGGTGATCTTCATTTCCCTCCTCCTTTTTAAGCTCCTTGGTTCCAGTCTTCAACTGGTCTTCACATAATATTCTCCACTTTCTGATCACAAATTAATCCCCATAGTTTTGTTGGAAACTAATCAACAGAAAAGTAATTTACAATAAGTGGGTAATGGAAATTAAACAATAAATAAATGATATTGCTTGTAGTTAGTGAAAATAATGTTTCACATACAGAAATGGGAATTTTTAGAGTTTATGATAAATTCGGCAATCAGACAGAGCAAAGAAATTAAGGAAAATACAATAACAACTGAATATTATGGACTAATTAAACACATTAAACATTTATATGATCTGCAGAATATACACAAATTGTACCGATAAGCAACGGTAGCAGTTTTTGACAAAGTAGCATAAACTGATGGACTCTGCTGTCGATCGGCGCTACCAGTAGCATTTTTCGATAGGGCAGCACAAATCGACAGAACACCGGCAGACAAGGATGTGAGCCACATGACCAACACGGCATGTAAACACAGTAAACTTCAGCACTGGACAATGTTTAATTTTTTTGTTTGTGAAATCCCAATAAGCCTGTTCAATTATGGTTGTTAACTACGCACCGCAGTGATATGATACCGCACCGTTGGGTAATATTGCTTAATAATTATGAACCTTGTCAGTAAACTATAAGGGAGAAGAGGAGGAAAAAAATGAAAAATGACCTGACAGATTCAATAAACCATGATGCTGATTTAAGGTGGAATTGCCCAGCCCCAATGTATGATCAATACAATGACAGTCTTGTTATTATAATGTAGTCATATTATTTTTTCTGCTGTTTCTCTGTCTGTTAGCAGGATCATGCAAAAACTCCTAGATGGATTTGGATGAGATTTTCACCAGAGGTGGACCTTGGTCCAAAGATGAACTCATTAGATGTTGGAGCTGATCCATGAGCGCATACCTCCGCCAAGGCCCTATCTCGCTATGTACAGATGAATGGCAATATGGGCTGGCAAAGGGACGGAGGGGAGAACAAAGGGATGGAGGAACGCAGCCTTGGCGGAAGTATGCGCTCTCTGAGTGCCCTCTAGTTTCTGTTGTCATACAAACAATCACGTTTGTGACAAGCTGTCACTGTTTGCTGTTCGTCTAGCAACCACATGCTGCGTAGAGGGTGATATGCTGCTGGTTAATACACCCGAGTCATGTGACGAGATCATACCTCATGTCCTGGCTAAGAAGGCTGACGCTGTGTTCCAGGACTAGTCTCAAGTCAGTATTTCTCAACATTTCAACTGCAAATTTCCATCTAATAAAGCTGGGCAGCCCGCTCCCTCAAGCATCCAACTTCACTATACAAAATGACTGCACCCATGCACTGCACATCAATAAACTGTAAAATGTGCTGCTGTATTTGTCAGAAAGACTGTGGGGAGGGGTGGAAATAATGTTCGGATTTTCTGTTCCTACCAGTACCCTTTTGACTGATGCGCTGCTTCTGCTCTAGTGTTTGTGGTTGAGTTCATGCCAGAAAAAAAAACACACCCACCCACACAGACACCACATGCATACATATCTGGACACGTGCGTCCAAACCACCTCTACCTCGATGCACTCTCCCATCACTGCACGCATAGTATGGACTCATGTACCATATTCGGCGCTGTAATACCCTGTTGGTCTGTTACCTGCCAGTTGTGATGCTGTTTAATAAAGTTGACTAAAGTGAAACTCAAGCTCTGATTCTCTGACCAGAATCTACTATCCATGTTGGCCGCTTCAGCCAGATGAAACATTATCCGTAGTTGAATGAGGAACACTGCAACAGTATTTGTTGGCATTTTTATTTTATGTTTCTTCTAGTTGGCCATATGCACAATACTACCCAACTTCTATCCCTGAACATGTTGCTATGATGTTTTTACACACTAATTACTGCATACCACTTGTGCTAACAATGGCTAATAAGAGAGGCTAACTTTTTTTTAACTTGTTTCACTAGAATGAGGTCAATGTAGAAGTGGCTTCATTTAACTTCAGGTGTACTTGGAACCACGATCTACAAAACTCATACCTACCTCGGCATCCAGACTTATGGGAGTCCACAAAGAAAGTCAAAAAAGGTGGCAAATTCTTAAGAATATTACAGTGGTGTGAAAAAGTGTTTGCCCCCTTCCTGATTTCTCTTTTTTTTTTGTATGTTTGTCACACTTAAATGTTTGAGATCATCAAACAAATTTAAATATTAGACAAAGATAACACAAGTAAACACAAAATGCAGTTTTTACATGAAGGTGTTTATTATTAAGGGGGAAAAAAATCCAAACCTACATGGCCCTGCGTGGAAAATGTGATTCCCCCCCCCCCCCCGCCGTTAAAACAAAAATTAACTGTGTGGTTTATCACATCTTTGGAAAGCTGAGTTCAATTTATCCAGCCACACCCAGGCCTGATTACTGCCACACCTGTTCTCAATCAAGAAATCACTTAAATAGGACCTGCCTGACAAAGTGAAGTACACTAAAAGATCCTCAAAAGCTAGACATCATGCTGCCATCCAAAGAAATTCAGGAACAAATGAGAAACAAAGTAACTGAGATCTATCAGTCTGGAAAAGTTTATAAAGCCATTTCTAAAGCTTTGGGACTCCAGCAAACCACAGTAAGAGCCATTATCCACAAATGGCAAAAACATGGAACAGTGGTCAAACTTCCCAGGAGTGGCCGGCTGACCAAAATTACCTCAAGAGCGCAGCAACGACTCATCCATGAGGTGACAAAAGACCCCACAACATCCAAAGAACTGCAGACCTCACTTGCCTCAGTTAAGGTCAGTGTTCATGACTCCACCATAAGAAAGAGACTGGGCAAAAATGGCCTACATGGCAGAGTTTCAAGACGAAAACCACTGCCGAGTAAAAAGAACAAAGGCTCATCTCAGTTTTGCCAGAAAACATCTTGATGATCCCCAAGACTTTTGGGAAAACACTCTGTGGACTGATGAGACAAAAGTTGAACTTTTTGGAAGGTGTGTGTCCCATTACATCCAGCGATAAAGTAACACAGCATTTCAGAAAAGAAACATCATACCAACAGTAAAATATGGTGGTGGTAGTGTGATGGTCTGGGGCTGTTTTGCTGCTTCAGGACCTGGAAGACTTCCTGCGGTAAATGGAACCATGAATTCTGCTATCTACCAAAAAATACTAAAGGAGAATGTCCGGCCATCTGTTTGTGAACTCAGACTTTCTCTCTCTTGCCAGCACAGAGGTCTTGATACATGCTTTTATTACTAGTTGTATAGACTATTGTAATGCCCTACTCTCTGATCTTCCTCAAAAAAGAATATCACATCTCCAACTGCTCCAAAATTCAGTAGCACGAGTGTTAACGAGGACCAAGTGGCGGGTGCATATTACACCAGTTTTAGAATCGCTGCATTGGCTCCCCGTGCATTTTAGGATCGATTTTAAGGTTCTCTTAGTAGTTTTTAAATGCCTCACTGGTCTTGGGCCTTCTTATCTATCTGAGCTCCTCTTATCTTATGAGCCCTCACAAACCCTGAGGTCCTCTGGTACTGGCCTTTTAATGGTTCCCAAAATCAAGACCAAGACCTTTGGTGAAGCTTCCTTTCACTATTATGGTCCTCATCTGTGGAACAGCCTGCCAAAGAGCCTCAGGGCCGCAGAGTCAGTAGATGTTTTTAAGAACAGGCTCAAGACCCACCTTTTTAATTTGGCTTTTAATAAACCTGTTTAACTATTACTGAAGTAGTCATTTATGTTCCATTGTTTTATGTTCTTTTTGACGCCATTTGCTCTTAGATTTTCTCATCTTCTTATTGATGTGCTTAGTTCAGTTTTTTTTTTTTTTTAAGTATGGGTTTTTTAGTTCCTGTTTTTATGTGTTCTTAGTTCTTTTTGTACCTTTTTAAATTTTGGCTTTTAACAAACTGTTTAACTATTATTGAAGTAGTAATTTATGTTCCATTGTTTTACATTCTTCTTAGCTCCATTTGCTTTTAGATTTTCTTATTTTGATGTGTTCTTAGCTCAGTTTCTAAGTATGGGTCTTTAGTTCCCTTTGCTCTTTGTGTTCTTAGTTTTATTTTGTATTTATGTGTTTTAGCTCCAGTGTTTCCTCAGGATGGTTGCTCCTTCACGTGGTGACTCAGTGCCGAGCAATGCCTCCTTTATTTTATATGTGTGTAAGAGAAGTAGGGGGTGATGTATGTGCTTGTGTGTGTTGTGTTTGTGGGTATGTTTATGGGAGGGTTGGAAGGGGTGGGGCTGTATCATGTAAAATATGTAATTAAATGTGTCTATTGTTTTTATCTATGTAAAGCACTTTGCACAGCATCTAATGTTTTAAAAGTGCAATACAAATAAAGTTTGACTTGATTTGATCAAGCTGAAGCGCACTTGGGTTCTGCAGCAGGACAATGATCCAAAACACACCAGCAAGTCCACCTCTGAATGGCTTAAGAAAGACAAAACAAAGACTTTGGAGTGGCCTAGTCAAAGTCCTGACCTGAATCCGATTGAGATGCTGTGGCATGACCTTGAAAAGGCGGTTCATGCTCAAAAACCCTCCAATGTGGCTGAATTACAACAATTCTGCAAAGATGAGTGGGCCAAAATTCCTCCACAGCGCTGTAAAAGACTCATTGCTAGTTATCGCAAACGCTTGATTGCAGTTGTTGCTGCTAAGGGTGGCCCAACCAGTTATTAGGACTGGGGGCAATCACTTTTTCACACAGGGCCATGTAGGTTTGGATTTTTTTTCCCCCTTAATAATAAACACCTTCATTTAAAAACTGCATTTTGTGTTTACTTGTGTTATCTTTGTCTAATATTTAAATTTGTCTGATGATCTGAAACATTTAAGTGTGACAAACATACAAAAAAATGAGAAATCAGGAAAGGGGCAAACACTTTTTCACACCACCGTATATTATATGAATGTATTTATGAGTTGCAATAAAACACTATAAAGAAAGATATCATTTACAAAGTCAGGAAAGGAATACGAAAATACAAAATGTTTTTAGGGTGTTTTTTTTTTTTTTTTTGTAAATTACACCCTCGCCCTAATTACCATGAATATCAATGGTCGCCATCTGCAAGTTAAGAAAACTCCCACAACACAGGGAAGCAAAACACGCACATAAATAAAATAAACTTTAAAAGCAAAGACATGAAGGATGAGAAGACACTGTTCGATGCCCAGAGGCTGCTGGAGGAGACGGCTGGGTGCACTTAA
The DNA here is from genome assembly GCA_020510985.1 of Pholidichthys leucotaenia. Taxonomy (NCBI): domain Eukaryota; kingdom Metazoa; phylum Chordata; class Actinopteri; order Cichliformes; family Pholidichthyidae; genus Pholidichthys; species Pholidichthys leucotaenia. The sequence goes on from CM035846.1 coordinate 282,714,693, forward strand.
ACAAAATTCTTCCACTCATTACTAGATCTGAATTGTTTTCTTTTTTTTTGGGGGGGGGGGGGTTATAACTTCCACACAGTTGGAGCCCCGAATCATTTGGAAACTTTCCTTTCTCTCTCTTTTTTTTTTTTTTTTACCCATGCTGAGCCACTGTGGGAAAAAGCATCGGCAACAAGATTATGACCTGAAAAAAAAAAAAAACTAGAGTGGGAAGAGCAGGGGGCAGAGAGTATGAAGGGTGTGTTCTCAGAAAGATATGGCAACAAACTGCTGGGCAAGGGTAAAGTCTGCTGCCAAAATGCAGTTACATCACTGCAGGTCAGAGAGGCAAAGTGGAATCACGATAGAGATGTGAGGAGGAGGAGGAGTAGGAGCGGATGAGCGGGGAGGAGGAAAAGGGGGAGGAGAGGACAGGCAGACCAGATGTCGGCTCCTGAAGATGAAAATGAGCTGAACTGGCATGCTCACAAAAACATGCTGTGTGCACACTGAAAGAAGAGCAATTTGGGGAAAAAAAAAAAAAAAAAAAGGCGGGGTGATACCCTCAAATTAAAAAAAAAAAAAATCGACACTGATCATCTAAGAAGAATTAAGATTTAGACTGTGTTGCGTCTCCTGCTCGGGCAAATGAGCACATCAGTCAGTTTAGATGCACGGCATCATCTACCCCTCCTCCACCTTCTTCACGTCCATCCCCTCCCCTCCACCTCCCCTCTAATATGCATTACATAACCTGGGCTATGGACTCAGGGACGAGGAGGGTGCAGGGATAATGGGAATAAAAGACTGTTTGCAAAAGGTAAAAGACAGAAAGACAGATAGATGTAGACAGGCATGAAAACGGCGAGCACGAATCACGCACAGACAGAGGTGCGAGGCATGAGAGCAGTTGCCTTGAGTCGTGATGAGGCTCTTAAAAAGAAAAAAAAAAAAAAGAAGAGGGAGATGAGGCAAACAGCAAATGAGTGAGGAGGAGACAGAGAGTCGGGAGGCAAAAGTCAAAGAGCTGTTCAAGTGAAAGGGAGGATGGGAGACAAAAGACGTTTAATAATCATTTTAGAGAAGAAAAGAAAAATATTCCAAACTAATTAATGCTGGGAGGTGGATTTTTTTTATGGAAACAAAGAGCAATGGTGCAGAAGTGGATATGAATGTAATCAGGAATTAAACTTCCCCCATCATCAAAAAGGCACTGGCCAAGCACTCATCAACTTCCACGCAGCCTCACGAGCAGCATGCCGTGACGAGACACGTGCTTATCATCCCAGTTTAACGCGCAGCAGCCAAAGGACTTTACCGGAGAGCACAGTCTGGTCTCTGGGACTGTGGAAACCTCATCAGCCGGGACACACCGGCATCTGAGGAGGGGGGCGGCCTGTGCATGACACCACACTCTCAGCTCCGTTTGGGGTGACACAGTTTGAATTTGCACAGTGTGTGTGTGCGTGTGTGTGTGTGTGCATTGGATATAATCTGCATGAGAACACATGGTCTGGAAAGACTCCCAGCAGCAGGATTTGTGAAAATCTGCAGATCAACTCTCCCGTTTTCCTCCATCTGTCCTTCCTTCTTTCCTTCCCTCCTTCCTTGAACCTAATAACAGGTGATCGTCCAGTCGTAGCATAGCAACTGTATCTAGGCACAGCAGACTGCCAAGGTTTGGATTTTTTTTATTTGTTGGAAGGTTACTGTATACACGGAGCAGTATTTAACGCAATATCACCTGTCAGAAGGATAATAATGTGCAAAAATGCAAAATAACTAAACAAAATACTGCATATAAACTAGAAGGCACCCAGAGAGTGTATACGTTGGCCAAGGCAGTTTAAAAACGTGAAAAATCTCAAATATGCAGACTAATCTGGTTTATCCCAAAAGTCAGGGTTCACCCTTGTACCAAGAGCTGCCTTTGATTAAAATATCTTCAAAATCCACCCTGTAGTTTTGGTATAATCCTGCTGTCTACAAACAAACAAACATAATACCCTTCTTGGTAGAGGTAATAAAACAAGGAGAACACACCTGTGGGTACAGATAGTCCTTTCTATGAGCTGATGACCTCAAATCACAACCTCTGTGATGAACAAATTGCATTTTTATCACACATTTAATTGCAAATACAATTAAGCATTCAGCCATAAGCCACCAAAAACAACAGCCAGGTTACAGTTTTCAAAAAAGTGTACTTTAAAAAAAAGCACCACTGTATGTGATAATGGGCTACAATACGTCATTTTAACAGGGAGATGCTGAAGTCCGTACAGAGGTTGCTGAGGAGGAAGATCAGAGAAGGCAAGGACAGCTTCAGGAAGGAGATGAAGGACAAGCTGCAACAGAGCGGCATCGGCAGGGTCTGGAGAAACCTTAAAACCATCTCTGGGCTCCAGAATACCTCCTGAGGCCACGGAGGGCAGGGAGGTGGCGAACAATCTGAACCTGTTTTTTAATAGGTTTGACCAACCGCCCTCCCCCCCGACTGCACAACAACCACTGTTGCCTCTAAAGTCATCGAGACCTGCTGTCCACACCCCACTCCACCAACACCCCCCCCACTCCCAGCACACAGCCCCCCAACCTGACCCTCACTAAGACCCAGGTGAGGACGGAGCTGAGGGAGATCAAGCCGAGGAAGGCCTCGGGACCGGACGGCATCAGCGTGAAGCTCCTCAAGTCCTGCGCAGACCAGCTGTGTGGGATTGTGGAGCTCATCTTCAACCTGAGCCTGAAGCTGGGGAGGGTACCACAGTTGTGGAAAACATCTTGTGTGGTACCTGTACCAAAGACTTCCCACCCCAGAGACCCGAACAGCTACAGATCAGTGGCCCTGACGTCTCACATGATGAAGATCCTGGAGAGACTGCTCCTTGCTCACCTCCGTCCCCTGGTGGGACCAGCGATGGATCCAATCCAGTTCACCTACCAGCATGGCACTGGGGTGGAGGATGCAGTGATCTTCCTCCTTCACCGTTCCCTGTCCCACCTGGAGAAGCCCGGGAATGTGGTGAGGATCATGTTCTTTGACTTCTCCAGAGCTTTCAACACAATTCAACCGATGATCCTGAAGGACAAGCTGCTGTGCGCAGGGGTGGACCAGCACCTGTCATCATGGATCCTGGACTACCTCACTAACCGGCCACAGTTTGTGAGAACCCGGGATTGTGTGTCCGACATGATCATCGGTAGCACGGGGCCCCCCCAGGGAACGGTTTTGGCTCCCTTCCTGTTCACCCTTTACACTGTGGACTTCTCACACAACACAGCACACTGCCATCTACAGAAGTTCTCTGACGACTCTGCGATCGTCGGCCTCATCTCCAACGGAGATGAAGCTGAGTACAGAGGACTTATTCAGGACTTGGTGGACTGGTGCCATCGGAACTGCCTCCAGATCAATGCGAGGAAAACTAAGGAGTTGGTGGTGGACTGCCGCAGGCAAGGACAACCCCTCACAGCACCAGTGAACATCCAGGGAACAGACATTGAGATGGTGACACCCTACAAGCACCTGGGTGTTCATCTGAACAATAAACTAGCCTGGTCACACAATACTGACGCACTCTACAAGAAGGGACAGCGCAGGCTGTTCCTACTGAGGAGACTCAGGTCTTTTGGTGTACAAGGGGTGCTCTTGAAGACATTCTACGACACGGTGGTGGCATCAGCCATCACTTTTGGAGTGGTCTGCTGGGGCAGTGGCATTACAGCAGCCAATAGGAAGAGACTGAACAAACTAATCAAGAAAGCTAGCTCTGTCCTGGGGCAATGCCTTGACCCAGTGGAAGAGATAGGAGAGAGAAGGATGGTGGCTAAACTGTCATCTCTGCTCTTGTCCGAGTCCCACCCTATGCAGGACATACTGAACGCACTGAGGAGCTCATTTAGCAGTAGACTACATCAACCTAGGTGCACGACCGAGAGGTTTCGCAGGTCCTTCCTACCTATGGCTGTCAGACTGTATAACCTAAGCAGGGCTGCTCGCAGAGATAGCAAAAAAACGTGACGACCTAAAAGTATTGAATGCAAAAGACGCAACAGACTTACACAAATGGTCCCCTTCAGTATACAACTAGGACAATATCAGTCACTACGGAGGGTGACAATATGTATGGGTACATATTCATACCATGTAGGGTAACTAAATAGACGGTTATGCTGTTTATTCCATCTAGCTACAATGCTCCGCACTGTGTATATACTGTATATTTATATAGTTATATGTACATACAGTATGTATATTCACTGCTCTTACTTTCTTATCTTCTAAATTATTGCTCTGACTGTTGCTATCCCTGTGCTGTTGCAATCCTGGAATTTCCCCATTGTGGGACTAATAAAGGCTTATCTTATCTTGTCTTAAAACATTTTGGGTTGGTGGGGTGCCGCAGAGTTTTTTCAGTGAAAAGCGATGGTCACAAATACCCTTATGAACAGCTGCAAACACCATAACAAACAATTTTTGGACCATTTCCTATGGCCTTCTTAAGGCGGCTGTAAGAGAATCCTACGTTTGTACACCATTTGTAAGTTTGTGGTCAGGTCGATGGTCTTGTCCAAGATTTCTATGAATGCCCCATGAAAACCCCTCATCGTAGGGTGGCCGTACGAATGCCTTAGGTACAACGCAAGAACTAGGCAAGATGCTGGCCGTAAGTATGCTTCGAGAACACCTTAAGTTGTTCTTAAGAACACCTTAAAGAATCCCCGTTCATACAGAGATTCGTACAGCTTGCGTAAGGCAGTAGTGAGGCGCTCATAAAGCGGAAGTAAGTCATTCAAGCCACATTTGTGCCAGCAAAATATGCCGAAAACCATAAGATCTTCCGACCAACAAATTGAGAGTGCTGTGAGTTGCAAAAAAAATTTTGGTAAGATGGCAGTAAGTATGCCGTAGGAAGATCTCTGGGGCCATCATACGACAGAAAAGCACCTCATTTCTCAAGAATGCCTCAAGTTGCTCTTGCGAATTAAACGGCAGCCGTAAGAAACTATTCCCCCCTCCATGAATGTCTGCAAACTCCAGAACTCATAGGAACTGTGAGATTCTTACAAACCCATTGTTCCTAAGAATCTTTGCGACCGTAGCTTAGGAAAGGTGCCATGGCTCAAAAACGGTTGAAAAACACTGTCCTAGGCCCCACAGCTACTGTCTGTAAGTGGTGAAGCTACAGTGGGGGGGGGGGGGGGTCAGACCTCTGGTAGCTCTGTGTGTTAACTTTCCCCATTCTATTACGCTGAGCACCAAGCTAAAAGGTAGAAAGTATCATTTTTATCTGGTCTTCAGTATGAACCAGATGGGGCGTGTGCTCCACAACGAGGTCACCACTCTGGGAAAACATGATATTCTGATTATCTCCAAATTTTAAGCTAAAAATCTATGTGTTTTGCTTATTACAAAACGGGTACCAGAGGTCAGACAAGAGTTGTTTTCCATCATTCAATTCATAATCCCAACATAAATTACTCTGTATTCTTCTGGCACCAATAATTTTATTTACATTTTTATTACAGGTGCATCTTGTATTTTTGCTGTTGACAAAATGATACAGACATGATAGCCCTGCAAGATAATTTGCATGGAAAATGTTTAATACTTTCTTTGATTAAATAATAAGAAATATGCTTTATAAATACAAAAAAGTTGTATGGAAATGGCTGTATGCCTGTGTGCATCATTACAGTTTGCCTCATTTAGCTCAACGCTAATCATCACCTTTATGTTGCACCCCAGCATTAAAATGAATGTATAATGCATTTTTAGATATATACTGTACTGTTTTAGGGCGTAGGTAGCCATGGCAACATGTAGAAGAATTGACTCTAAGGCAGAGAACTGAATCACAGCTTTAAGTATGATTAACACTGTGGAGAAGGTTTGGATAGAACTGTGTAGCATTGTAGAAAATATTTGGACCTTTTTCTTTCTGACACACTGGCAAATAAAAACATTTTCACACTCTTCCTTTCGCCAGATGTATAAATGTTTTACCCTCTGAGGTCTAGGACACTTTTTCAGCACTTTAATGTCTCAAATATCCTACAATATAAACAACTGTATGGAGTCAGCTCTGCACAACTTGGGTATCTGGATATTTTGCTGTTACAATGACACAACAAACACACAAGTGAGCAAAAAATCTAAAGGAAAACTAAAGCAGAATTAGAATTTGCAAAGTTCTTTGCAAAGTTCATATGCAGGTGTTTGGCAAGTCTTTTCATCCATGTAGCAAGGTTTGTTCCTTATCTGCAGAACAGTTTTTAGGCTAAGTATCTGCACTAATCTGTTATGGAGATATGAATCAAAATGCCAGATGAGAGTTTTCCAGCTCTTTATCTTTGGAGCAAACCCTGCTGGTTAAAAGTGAGAAGTATTTTAAGGCTCGGGTATAGGAACAAAGCATTAGAAACTACAGCAGACCATCTTCTCTTTGATTACTCTGTAGACTAATACTGTATGGGGAATATGGGCTGCACGGTGGCGCAGTGGTTAGCACTGTGGCAGCACAGTTTACCCTTGGCCGGGGGATTGTGGGGATCGTGGGATCGTGGGTTCGATCCCAGCCCCCGACCAACAGTGATCTGTGTGGAGTTTGCATGTTCTCCCCGTGTTGCGTGGGTTTACTCCGGGATTTCTCCGGTTTCCTCCCACATGCCAAAGACATGCATGTTAGGTTAATTGGCTGTTCTAAATTGTCCCTAGATATCTGTTTCCTATAGGCCCTTAGAATAGAGGGTTAGTATTAATGAAAGCGCTTTGAGTGGTCTTTGTGACTAGAAAAGCGCTATATAAGTGCAGGTTAGTTAGTAGTAGTTAGATATCAAGCCTGATTTACTAAGAAAAAGCATGTACTAAATTCTGTACACTTTCTTGAACATTCATTGTTTCCTTAGTAGGCATTTTGCACGAGATTTATTAAGAAAAACCTTTTGATGGTAGGTGCAAACAGATAGTGGCAACTGTGTTTAAACAGGGATTTAGTGTGATGAACTGCATTTCCAGAGAATCTCACAAATTAATGAGGAAATGTCATTGGAAAGACAAGGAGATGAATACAAGACATAAGGAGGACAACAAAGAAATGTGCCTTTTAAATAACACAGCAAACTGAAATTGGTGAAGTGGTGGATACGTTTCCTCTAATACAGAGGAGTAAATGCCATTTTCTGTGACACAGTGGAGTTTAGTGAAGACTGACTCATTAATCGGAAAACAATAATAACAATAACATAATGTAATTCATTATATTTACCAAATATAATGGATATCACCAGAAAGTTCCTGCAGTCCTTACAGATGCATTATCATCCATTGCAAACTGTCATCTGTCACATCCCATGATCCTGATCAGTGTTTTAGCTGCTCAAACAATAGGCACAGAAGCCCTGCAGGTTCCATACGATTCCACAATGGAGCAGCGGAGCATCTGCAGAGAAGCAGAATGTGCTGTTTGCACAGTGCACTTGAAGCACATTGAGTTCATTGTGCCAACAGCCAAAAAAGAAATTACAACAAATTATACTGTTTTTGTATGCAACTATGGCTGTTTGTTAGTTATTTCAATAATTGTGCTTTGTTAGCATCAAAAAATGTTACGGCTGTTATGCCCACAAACCTGGTGATAAACGAGGCCGATGAAAATGTAGCACTGAACTTGGCTTTATTGAGAATAAGGAACACACCACACATGAGGCACCGTAGCGGAGTCATCCAGGGCAAGAGGAAGCCCTCATGGTGGATGCCCCCAATATAGGGCAGTGTGATGATGCAAAAGGAAGGCGGCGGCATCACACCGCACTTCACATTAAAACCCCTATACAACAACGGCATAAAAATAAAAAAATATCTTCCATCATTACCTCTGCTAAGGAGGTAATGTAATCAGGGTGGTTTGTTTGTTTGTCCGTCTGTTTGTTTGTCCGTCTGTCTGTCTGTCTGTTGTTGTTAGCAGGGTTACGCAAAAACTACTCCACGGATTATGATGAAATTTTCACCAGAGGTAGACCTTGGGTCAAGGATGAAACCAATAAATTTTGGTGGTGATCTGAGAGTGCATACCTCTACCAAGGACCTTGTTTGTATTTGTGCAGCAGGATTACACAAAAATTACTGGATGGATTTGGATGGAATTTTCACTAGAGGTGGTTCTTGGCCTACAGAGGAACTCATAACAGTTTGGTGATGATCTAAGAATGCATACCTCCACCAAGGCTCTTATCTTCTCACAGTGTGTTCGCAAGAATACTTCAACACTAGTGGACAGACTTTGAAGCAATTTTCACCAGAACTGGCTCGTGGCCTACACATGAACTCATTACATTTTGGAGGTGATCTATGAGGGACGGAAGGAGCCTTGGCAGAGGTATGCGCTCTCTGAGTGCTTTTCTAGTTGATGTGATGATGTTGGATGTGGTGGCTGTGGAAATCACTGAAGATCATCAATAGATCAAAAGTTGGCCAGATCTCTCAACGATCTCTCAATGATCTTCACCCCGTGTAAAGGGGATATAAGGCAAAGGTGCAAAATCCACACCATGCTTTTTCTTTTTTTTGCTCATTTGAAACACACAATCCATATTGTGTAGCCTAAGTTAATCAGTGTGCTACATTTTTTTGCCCTTACTTGGCACTTCACACATGGTTTAATAGCTGCAAACCTTTAGTAAATCAGGCCCACTGTGTTCTCGGAGCATAAGGTAATGTTTGCCTCACTTGGCAAGGTAAATAGCCACCCAAACTTGTGAATACTTTTAACACTTTCCTACTTACCACCACTACATCACTACATTTTTAAGGAGTTTGGTGTTAAAGCTGCAACAGTGATAAGTGAAATTCATCTGGTCAGTGTGAGTGTTTTCACTATTGCAGTCACCTTTTCCATCACTATGTTCCACTCTAATGGGGAAACATCAATACTTGCAGCTGTTGTTTATTTGATTATTGTGTCATTAATCTCTCTACTCCACTGTACTACTGTATGAAAAGTCTTCCATCTCCAACCTTTCTAAAAGACTGCAAAATATTAGGGTTATCTTTTAAAGCTGGGGTAGGAAAAGTGCTTTTTGAGCCAATGGGGGAAACAACCTTTAAATATAAGAGGTCTGAGAATAAACAGGTTTGTGTCACTTCCTTGTGCATCTGAAAATACGACTGTATGATGTAATATGAAAAGGGGACAAATCCTGGGGAAAAAGTGGTGCTGTGTTTTTGGGAGAAGTATTTATGAGTGTTGACTCATTTTTAGGACGTATTCATGGGCCAAAGGTGCAGTTTATGTCAGGGTTCTGTGGCTCTTTTGCCCATAAACAGAAACCAGGCTTTCAGTGACGGTGTACGTTGCTCATTTCAGCCTAATGAAATCACCAATCAGGTCATCAACAACCTTCAGTTGTCTCTCTATAGATACATACAGACATACAATTGCATGCAATAATTTGGAAAAATGGCACATTTTTGTGATTTTTTTAAGCTGATGTGTTTAATTATACCCCCTTTACACAAGGGTGGAGATCATTGAGAGATCGTTGAGAGATCTGGCCAATTACTGATCTATCAATGATCTCCACAGTCGTCATGGTTTCCTCAAAGTTTTGACTCGGTCCAAAACCCACAAGGATCTCTCAAACAATCCCAAAGATCAAAAATTGGCCCAATTTCTCAACGAGCTCCGTGCTGTATAAGGGAGCCTTGACTTATTGTGTTAACTGGAACATTCTAGCTGGGAGGAAACATTACTAACCATTATTCCACTTTGCTACAGTATACTTGAAGCTACAAGGATGGGAAGCACAATAATGTTAGTTTTTCTTTTGTATCCAAGTTAACAGTATTCCATTAACCCCCCCCCCCCACACACACACACACACACACACACGGGGTGGTGATTGATAAGAGATGAAAAATAGCTTGCTAGCTAGATAGCTAGATAAATAGATGTACTTTATTGATCCCAAACTAGGAGATTACAGAGTCAAAACTTGGACAGAGTCAAAACTTTGAGCAGACGGTCGCGGCTGTGGATATCACTGGAAGATCACTGAATGTTCACTGAGAGATTTTGGTGATCGCCGAGACATCATTGAAAGAATATTGAGAGATCTGGTCATTTTTCATCTTTCAACAACACTCAGTGGTCTCCACCCCTGTGGAAAGGGGGTAAAAGAGCATCAGAAACCTCTCAAATATATATACATCTTTGGTCACCCAAGAAACCCTCAGTGATCCCTCAGCGAATCTCTCCTGGTCTTTCAATGATCTCTCGAGCTTTCAAAATTGAATTTTTGATCCCAGAATAATCTCTTAAACATTTACACAGAAACAGCTTTTCTAAGACTTTAGGAGATTGCTGCGTTTGGGTCAATTTTTGATCTCTCAATGGAAGTGATTAATGTAAAGCTAACCTGTTAACCCAGCAATCAACAAATGATTGTGTTGCAGAAAAATGTGGTGATATTAATATAATTAATTACAGTTTACTGCATTCTTTAATTTTAAAGGAAGCACTTGAGCATTTTCTGTAGAAAATATCTGTAATGCCAACCACATCACACTGCAAAAAACACCAATTCAACCAACGGGGTAGATTCAGTCTAGCCGAAGTCAGCTGAGAGCAGTAATGGACCAGAAGGGGCAGGTGGCATTCGGCGGGCCATGCTGAGTGTTTTCTACCATTAATCAATCCAATCTCTCACCACACATACCTCATTTCGATCTGCCTCCACTCTTCAACTCCTCTCAGTAAACACACACACAAACACACAGACAGGCATTTGCTTTCTGGTCAGTTCAGCCAACCACAAAGAGCCGCAATAATGCATAAAGATGACGCAGGCAAAGACAAAAGCATCAATGTGACCGCCGTTCCCTTTTTTCTATTTGCTCATTAATTCCTAACCAGCATGGCACAGGTCACGGGTCAGTATATTACATGGAGTATATGGAATAATAAGAGCTCAATCGCTAAATAATGTCACATTATGTTATTAGGTCTTGTTTATTCTGGTCAACTGGAAACACATGTACTTATCACTAAAGGCCTGATTCATCTGAACCTATTCAACATTCAGATTTATTGAGGAAATATTAAGAAAAAGAATCACAGCCAAACAGAATATGCGCATCAACACAGGTAGACAGAGCAGCCACAAATTGCACTCAAATAAAAGTAGTTTGACCTTATGATATAATGTAGCAAGTATAAACAAGAACTAAAGCTCCGTTTCCACTAGCACCTACTCAACCTGACTTGCCTCAACTCTTCCCAGTTTGTAGGGTTTTCCATTAGTACCTGGCACCAGGTCATAGGAACTTTTTTTGTACCTACTCTGCCAGTGTTCCAAGCAAGCTGAGTCGAGCTGAAAATGTGATGTCAACAGATTGCAGGCCACTGATTGGCCAGGGTGTAACATCTCTGGATGAGTCATGAGAGCAACGTCTTCACAAGAAGCAAATCCGCCATTAAAATCACCGACAGTCGGCGTGAGTGTAATCAATGAGATGAATGGCTACACACAAATCAACACCGTGGTCCAATGACAAGGTGAAGACTTTTCTGTGCTTGATGGCTGATGAAAGAATCCAGAAGGAGCTAGACGGGGCAACCTGAAATGAATTTACAGCCACCAACCGGCGAATAACAGGAGGGAGAGTGGCGTCGACCCGACCATGGTGTCATTGTTGAAAACCGTGATAGAGTGAGTGATGTGATATGATGTGATATTATGCATCTTTTAGGTTATTTATCCCAGCAGTGGAAAGCTTGCTTTGAACAAACAACACCGTTGTCTCCTGTATGCAGACAATGAACTAGCTAGTTAGCCATCAATGCTAACCCCAAGCTCTGCTTGTATTTTGCGCTTGTGTCGACAACATCTGACAAAATAAACTAGTGTTAATCCTGGTTAAAAAGTTGTTTTTTACATGTTGCACTTTCGTGCTGTGCATGTACTTAAGTTGTGTGTATTTTCGTTCTAGAGTCCCACCAGCATCTGCTTTGACACCGGCAACGTCTAGCACGATACAGCAGTGTGTTATGACTGGTAAGAAACAAGTTTCACACCCCGTTGTTTTTAACAGTGGTGGACTCAAATCCTTTGCTTTTAAGTTAAAGTACAAAGTGTCAAAACTAAAGTTGCACAATTTCCACTTAAGCAAAAATATTTAAGAACTCACTTTTAAATGTACTTTAAGTATAATAATTAAAGTAGTAGATTCCATTCAACTAAATGTATTAACTCATTCTGATTACTGAGGCCACAGTAAAAAATGATTTTAAACGTAATCCAGCCCTTGTAAAATCTACTTTACTAATTTTCTGTTTTGTCTGTTAAGACACCGGTGGGAAAATAGTCAACAGTACAAACCATTTATCATTGACATTGAAAATAATGGCTCATTTTTAAGAAAAAGTAACCAAAAACAATGATTTTATTTACTGAAGACTGTACTGTATTGTTGGATGTGCCAGTGCAGAAGACACTGCACACTTTAGTGATAGTACCAGTATATGGAGGAATTCTGGGCCATCTTAGCATCTGTATTTCCTAATAATGGGTTAGGGTTTATTGGGATTTAACATCTTTTAACGCAAACTACTTTATGGTTCATAATTCTGTTGACAGACTTACACCAAACCAAAAGTGATTTCTCAAACCACTGGATTATTTTGAGACAGCTTTTCCAGTCTTTTAGCATTTACCTTATGTCAATAAATCTTGGTAACCTTCACAAATAAATCAGAAGTGAAGATGTATCTGCAAAAGGGCCAAAAGTTGTCAAAATTTCTAGTGCAGTACAAAAGGAGCACATGTATAGTACATTGTTGACACATAGAATATATATTTATACAGTATCTACTTGTATATATCCAGTAACTCATGTAACCTTGTGACTGCATTATTTTAATTGCTTTTAATCTTAGATCAAGTTTGTTTTGGGTTCAAAATGCATCATAATTGTTAAATATATCTTATGACACCTAACTTAGTACTGTTTACCTGTTGAAATATATACAATGGGGAAAATAAGTATTGAACATGTCAACATTTTTCTCATTAAACATATTTCTGATGGACTTCCGGGAAGATGGCGGAGAGACATAACGCTTAAACAGAGAGCTCTCCCTAGCCGGATTAAAAATCATCGGTAAATGGCCAACTCGACATAAGCGGATCAATAAACTAAGGGATGAAAACACGAAGGAGCCGGGCACAAGGACAAAAGCAGGGTAAAATTAAAGAATTCCTCTTCAACAACGCAGGAGAAACCGCTGAACAAGAGGCCCAAAAAAACGAGGTGACTGCAGCAGAGAAAATGGAGGACGCAAAACTCGATACCATGAACACTGGCATCGCCAGTTTGGGTAAAGAGTTGAGAGACTTCAAGCGGCAGCTACAGCAGGATTTAGCGGCTCTTAAGGAGGAGCTGAAAAAAGAGATTAAGGAGGAAATTATGGGCCTCCGAAGAGAAATGGAGCGCAAGCTAGCAGAAAACATGGAGGAGCTGCGCTCTCAGCGGGCGTGTATGACAGAAGCACAGGCCCGAATATCGGAGCTGGAAGATTGGAAGAGCGAGGCAAGCGAACAGCTATAGACCCTGACGGCACAAACGCAGAGGATGCAGGAGAAAATAACCGACTTGGAGAGCAGGTCCAGACGGGGCAATATACGCATCTTTGGGATCCCGGAGGGCATTGAAGGCAACTCGATGACGAAATTCATGGATCAGTTCTTAAAAAAAGAGCTGGAGCTGCCCGGTGAAGCGGATCTGCAGATTCAACGAGCGCACGGAGCCTCGGCACAGAACCCGAAGCCAAACTCTCCACCCAGGTCAGTTGTGGTAAACTTTCTGAAATATGACATAAAGAAAAGAATCCTGACACAAGCGTGGAAAAAAAAGATACGAATCGGCGACAAACAGATATTCTTTGATCATGACTACCCGACAGAAATTGTGCAGCAGCGGAAGAAATATGCCAACATTAAAAAAACGCTGAAAGAGAAAAAAATTAGATTCCAAACGCCGCTAACGAAGATGAGGATTCATTGGGAGGACGGCGTAAAAACCTACAACACGGCCAGAGAGGCAGCGGGGGACATGATGGAGCGGGGCCTTGTGGTGAACGTGCCGGAGGAAGCGGCTGGAGCAGCGGCGGCCCTGAACGCATCACGACAGACGGAGTGGAGGCGAGTGAACGGCAGAAGAAGGGGGAGAGACGTGGAGCAGCGGGCCCAGGAAAAACTACAAGGCTTTCAACTGAAAGCCTAGATCATAACAAAGATTAAGAAAGGCACAGAAGAAATGAAGGCCAAGAAGACAAGGTAAAAGAGAAACAAACGGCTAGGAGAGGTTTAAGTGATATTTGTTGGACATTTCTAGACTAATGACTATTACTTGGATAGTAACTAGAGGTCTAGGGAGGGCCCTTCACTCTGTGAGGACATTCCCTCCACCCACCAACAGGGACCAGTGGGCAGAAGAAAGGCCCAAAGTATGGAGGTCGAGATTTTTTAATATGTTTTTATATAAATATGTGTTATTTTTGTTGTTAAAAGGGCTAGGAGCACAAGTTAAAAAAATGGAAAAACATGAATATGGGTAAAAATCTTAAGATAATGACACTAAACATGAATGGTCTGAACTCACCTGTTAAAAGGGAAAGAATAATAAGAAAATTCAAGAACGAAAAAGCCGAAATTATATTTATGCAAGAGACACATTTGAGCAAGACAGAACATGTGAAACTAAAGAGATTTGGCTATAAGAACTCCTACTACAGTTCATTTAAGGGAGGAGCTAAAAGGGGGGTTATGATACTAATTTCAAACAAAATACAATTTGAATGTGAACAGGAAATCCAGGATAAAGAAGGCAGGTATGTAATAATAAAGGGAAGAATAGATGGTATGCAGATCACATTAGTGAACATCTATGCCCCACCAGAAAGTGACAAGGGTTTTTTTCAACATCTGTTTGATCTCATAGCAACACACAATGAAGGAGTCCTGATTTGTGGAGGAGACTTAAATGCTGTCATGGATCATGAAGTTGACACAACAAGTGTTAAGAAGACAAAAAAACATGTAACAAAGTTCATAAGAACCTCACTGGCAGAAATGGGTATGGTAGACATATGGAGGGACCTGCACCCACTCGAAAAAGACTATACACATTATTCAGCAGCCCATAAAGTACACTCTAGAATAGATTACTTCCTTATGAATGAAGGTGACAGACACAGGGTGAGAAATTGTTGGATTGGAGGGGCAGAAATATCAGATCATAATCCTATATACATGGAAATATATCTAAACAATAGAAAACGACAAACAACATGGAAACTTAATGTAGGACTGTTAAATGATGAGAAAATGAAAGAAAGAATAAAAGTAAACATAAACAAGTATATCCAAGAGAATGACAATGAAGAAGTGGACCCAACAATACTATGGGATGCACTAAAAGCTGTGTTAAGAGGTAAATTAATTGTTGAAACAGGAAAAGCAAATAAGACTAAACTGGAAGCGTATGAACAAAGATGTGAGAGACTGAGGGAATTAGAACGTAAACATCAAAGCACAAATGACCCAAAAATATATCAAGAAATTAAAGAAGAAAAAATAAAGATAAAAGAAACACAAATGGATGAAATTGAAAGGAAAAATAAATAACTAAAGCAAAAATATTATGAAACGGGACCAAAAGCCACAAAACTGCTGGCAAAACGGTTAAGAAAACAACAAACAATGAATAATGTATATAAGATTAAAGACCCCACCACAAATAAAACCACAGTTAACCCAGAAAACATCGAAGAAATATTCCATAATTTCTACCAAGAACTATACTCGCAACCTGAAGAAACAAATACTAAAGATATTAAAAAATTTCTATGCACATTGGACTTGCCATCAATAGGAAATCAACAAAATGAAAAGCTAACAGCAGAAATAACAACACAAGAGATTAGAGATGTGATTAAGTCACTTAAAAACGGTAAATCACCAGGTAGTGATGGATACCCTTCTGAGTTTTATAAACTGTTTATAGAAGAACTCACACCACAGCTCCTAAAGTCATTTAATTGGACGTTGAACAACAACAAAATACCTCCATCATGGAACGAAGCTATTATTTCAGTTATTTTAAAACCAGGGAAAGATAGAGAACAATGCGGAAACTATAGACCAATCTCTTTATTAAATGTGGATTATAAAATATATACAACAATTATATGTAAACGAATAAAGACATTCTTGACGGAATTGATAGAAGATGATCAAACTGGTTTCATAGAGGGACGCCAAACACATGACAATATCAGGAGAACAATACATATAATTAATCAAATACATAAAGAAAAGAAAAGCGCAGTAATAATGAGTTTAGACGCAGAAAAAGCATTTGACAGGGTTAACTGGAAATTCCTATATAGTGTGCTGGAACGCTTTGGATTTAACGAAAAATCAGTACAATGCATAAGGACGCTGTATCAAGAACCTGTGGCAAGAATCAAGATAAACGGTAGCTTAACAGACAAAGTAAATATACAAAGATCAACTAGGCAGGGATGCTGCTTATTGTCCACCTTGTTTGCTCTGTTCATAGAGCCACTGGCTCAAGCGATACGACAAAATAAGAAATTAAAAGGTGTAACAATAAAGGGGGCGGAACACAAGATTGGACTATTTGCAGACGATATTATAGTTTACCTTGAACAACCAGATGAATCAATAATGGAAATGATGAACTTGATAGAAAATTTTGGAAAATTATCAGGATACAAGATAAACATAACAAAAACACAAATACTGACATTCCACTATAACCCTCTAAACCAGATAACTGATAAGATCAAACTAAACTGGAAACAAAAAGAAATAAAATACCTTGGACTGAACATACCTAAAGATCTAAGCAAAATCTATAAAGCAAACTATGATAGGTTGGAACAAGAAATAAAAAAAGATATTGATAGATGGTCAATCTTAAATATGGATCTGAATTCAAAAATTGAGACAGTCAAAATCAGCATACAACCTAGATTACTTTACCTCTTCCAGGCTCTACCAACAGAGATTCCAGATGCCCAGTTCTCAAAGTGGGACAGGATAATATCGAGATTTGTTTGGGGAGGTAAAAAGCCAAGAGTGAAATATAAAACTCTCCAGTTACCAAAAGAGAAAGGAGGCATGGGCCTACCGAGTCTAAAGGAATATTACTACTCAGCACAAATAAGATATATCATATGTTGGTGCGACGAGGGATATGAGGCAAAATGGAAAGAAATGGAAAAGGAAATTGAGGGACTCCCAGTACAAAGCATAATAGGAGATAAAGATGCATATAAGCAAATCAAACAAATAGACCCAATCACTAAATTTACTTTAGAACTGTGGTATAAAATAGTACAAAAGTATAATATAAAGGAAGACATAAAACTATTGAAATGGGTAGCATTTGACAGTCAGTTTGAACCGGCAAAACAAGATAGGGGATACAAAAATCTGGTGAACAAGGGAATCACAGCATGGGGCAATATCGGAAAAAAAGATCTCGGGAGCTTTGTAAACATCAGGAGAAAATTTAAACTAGAAAGATCGGAATTCTTCAGATATCTGCAGATGAGAGACTATTATATGAAGAAGATTAGGCATAACCTCCAAACAGATGTGAGCGAGATTATACAATTCATTTTAAGCTCATATACAGGGAATAAAATAAGAATTATTTCAAAGCTATATCAGAAACTTATGGCAAACAATCATTCAAGTAACTATATAAAGGAGAAATGGGAGAAAGAGCTCAATTTAAACATAACAGAAGAAAGCTGGCAGGAAATATGGAAAACACAACACACATCAACAAATTCAAGGACATGGAGGGAATTTGGATGGAAAAACCTGATTCGCTTTTTCATTACACCACAGATTCAAGGAAAATATACAAATACCCAATCTTTATGCTGGAGGGGATGTGGGGCTCAAAATGCAGACCACTCACATATGTTTTGGAAATGCTGCAAAATCTCATCATTCTGGAAATCTATACATGTGACAATACAGAGGATATTAGGATATAATATACCAATGAACTGTAACCTGATGTACTTATGTGATCTTAAAAGAGACAATGTTATACAGGCTGAGGACAGATATCTAGTTAAAATCTTATTGATTGCATGTAAAAAAAACAATCACAAAAAAATGGCGATCAGAAGTTCTTCCTGACCAAGAGCAATGGACTGACATTGTTGAGGACATACGTATGATGGAAAAACTAACATATCGACAAAGAATGCAAGAAGGACTATGGGGAAAAAAATGGCGGAAATGGACACACTACAAAGTGCAACAACGAGACAGAAATTGAAAGAATAACCAAAGACGCTGGAAAAACCAGAAGAATTAAGAGATGGAAACTAAAAACTTGATGCTCCAACATTTGTCCCCCCCCCCTTTTTTTTTTCTTTCTTACCCTAGCCCCTTTGTTTTTAAATGTAGACTGTGATCTGAATGCAATATATATGATGAAAAATGAATAAAAATCTAAGTTACAAAAAAAAACAACATATTTCTGATGGAGCCATTGACCTGGGATTTTCACTAGATATCAGTAACAACCCAAGTAACCCATACATACAAAGCAATCAAGGAAACTGTGTTCACAAAACAAGTTATATTTAATAAAGTGGGATGACACAGGGAATAAGTATTGAACATGCTTGGTGAAATTAATTTAATATTTAGTAGAAAAGCCTTTGTTGGTAATAACGGCTTCCAGACACCTCCTGTATGGAGAAACTACGCACAGGCATTGCTCAGGAGTGATTTTAGTACAGTCTTCTACACAAACTGTCTCCAAATCTTGAAGGTTCCATGGGTGTCTTCTATGAACTCTGATCTTCAGTTCATTCCATAGATTTTCGGGTCAGGTGACTGACTGGGCCATTCCAGCAACTTTATTTTCCTTCTCTGAAGCCAGTTGAGAGTTTCCTTGGCTGTGTGTTTGAGATCATTGTCTTGCTGAAATGGCCATCCTCGTTTCATCTTCAGCATCTTGGCAGATGACAACAGGTTCTTATCAAGAATGTCTCTGTATATTTGTCCATTCATTTAACATTCAGTTAAATGAAGTCTGCCTGTACCATGTGCTGAAAGACACCCCTACACCATTATGCTCCCATCTCCAAACTTCACTCTTGGTATGGTGTTTTGGTGCTGATGTGCAGTGCCATTTCTCCTCCCAACATTCTGTGTGCTGTGGCATCCAAAAAGCTCAATTTTGGTCTCATCTGACCAGACTACGTATATTCTCCCAGTATTTTACTGGCCCAAATGCTGTGCAGCAAACTTTAAACAAGCTTCAACATGCTTTTTTTCAGCAATGGAATCTTGCAAGGTGAGCAGGCATAGAGCCCATGTTGATTGAGTGCATTACTTATTGTTTTCTTTGAAACAGCAGTACCTCCTAACCAGGTCCTTCTGGAGCTCTCCACGAGTGGTCTTTGACGCTTGGATAACTCTTCTGATAATTCTTTTGACTCCTCTGTCAGAAATCTTGCAAGGAGCTCCTGGTCATGGTTGGTTTATGGTAAAATGATGTTCTCTCCACTTCCAAATGGTGCCTCCAACAGTGGTCACTGGAATATTCAGCAGTTAAGAAATGTGGATGTCAGCAATTCCATCTTTATGTTTTGCAACAATAAGGTTGTGAAGGTCTAGAGAGAGCTCTTTGGTGCCCCTCTGTCCCCCCTCTCGGACATCTACCACACCCGCCTCATCCGCAGAGCCATCAACATTGCAGGCGATGCCTCCCACCCCTCACACCCCCTCTTCAGCCGACTACCCTCGGGGAAAAGGTACTGGAGCCTCCAGGCCCGCTCCAAAAGACTGCTAAACGGCTTTGTTCACCAGGCAATCAGGACCCTGAACTCTGCCCACTTCTCCCCCACTCCTGGACCGAAACACACTCACCCACACAATAACTACCTCAGTTGGTGAAAATCTCAGGTCAATGGCTCCATCAGAATATGTTTAATGAGAATCAATCAATCAATCAATCAATCAACCTTTATTGTCATGATGCTATGCATACAACTGTAGTGAAAGCAAGATGAAATTGTGTTTCTCTAGGCATCCGTATTGTAAAAAGAGCATAATTTAAAAAACACACTCACACCCCCCTCACCCCCCACCCCGACAGCCATTCACATATCCCTGAGACACATTTGGATATTACAGTAATGCTAACTTATTACAGTTGCGGTTAAAATGATAATACAGTGGTACCTCTACTTACGAATTTAATTCGTTCCGGAAGAATTCTCGTAACGTGAAAAATTCGTAAGTAGAGGCGCGTTTTACATGTAAATGCCGTAATCCGTTCCAAGCCCCCAAAATTCGGGCATAAATTTTTTATAAATCGTAAAAACGCATCAAAACATGTAACAAATACATGTTACAATTAGATTACTGCACAATAAACATCAAAATGAGAGTTTAAAATGAGAGAAAGAATAATAAAAGAGAATAATAAAAGAGAAAGAATAATAAAAATTATGTTCATTTACCCTTTAACTGCTATCGTCGTCGACGTCGTCACGTTTTGCCTTCTTTGGTTCATGTTCTGATCCAAGGACGTTTGCTTTTGTCGGCTTGTAAGTGCTTTGTTTTGTTTTAATACCGTGCTGATCGTTGATGTATTACGGCCATATTCTTTGGCGAGATCAACCAAACGCATAAAGTTTTGGAAAAAAAAAAAAAAATTCGTGGCCAATGGGATACCAGGAAGATGCTCGGCGATAGCCAATGGCAGAGCAGCTACAGGTATGTTTACGTTCGGTAAACTACGGAAGCTGCGAGGAGCGTATACTTTTTTGCCTTTCGTATCCTGAAATTTCGTTCGTAACTAGAGGCAATATTTTCCCGTTGAGGCGTCTCGTAACCTGAAAATTCCGTATGTAGAGACGTTCGTAAGTAGAGGTACCACTGTAACTGCCTATGTATATACTGTATAAAACAATTAAAATCTGGAATTTCCCCATTGTGGGACTAATAAAGGCTTATCTTAAATGGCTAAGTGAATCTAAGTAGCTAAGAGAAATAAATGCTTAAAACTGACTAAAACTATAATATACATATAATATACATAATGTCCATAAAGTGCAGTAATATGTGTAAAGGATTCCGGAAAAAATGTTGACGTGTTCAG
The DNA here is from genome assembly GCA_020510985.1 of Pholidichthys leucotaenia. Taxonomy (NCBI): domain Eukaryota; kingdom Metazoa; phylum Chordata; class Actinopteri; order Cichliformes; family Pholidichthyidae; genus Pholidichthys; species Pholidichthys leucotaenia. The sequence continues at coordinate 282,735,898 of CM035846.1, forward strand.
TACTTATTTTCCCCGCTGTATTTTACAGCTAATATAACCCCATAACTACAATATGGCACCTGGCAATCAATTTTTGGCAGCTGATCACTTTTTGGCATGATACCATCACAGGCTTGAGTGCTGCTGGAGCAGGTATATCCCATGAAGTCTCAAAAGTCTCTCCATGATTTTCACATAGATCAGAGCAATTTGTTGCACAGGAAGCTAAACGCTTCTTCAGACACCCTGAAGTTCCACAACCACTGTGCATTCGTCAAGCTGGGAACAAAGACATCCCACCACTGGGAGGCTTGGTTGAACACCCAGACCGATGGTTTGAAGTGATAATTTTGCCACAACAGAGCCATCTGAAACACACACACAGCATACATATTTTAAAGACACACTCCAGCAGCTATAAAACCACCTCAAAAACAAATGTGTATTGCCCAAAATAGTATATTGTGGCTTTTTACCCACAAAAAAACTTTCATTGCCTTAGAATTGCTTGGAAAGAGCTTTTAAATCATTCACCAACTTAAGTACAAGCAGATCTATGAATATTCTAATTAGCAACCTGCAGGGCGTGCACGTGATTGGTCGCTGCGACTCCTGGTGGGTGGGCTGCTAGTCTGTTCACAACGCTTCTGGACATTAAAGTTTTGCCTATGTCTTCAAAAGTAAAAAGTGAAACATTTTTCTGAAAACAGTCGAGGCAAGAGATAAATGTGTAGTTGCCAAATATGTGTTTACTTTTTAATAACAACCAGTCCCCCATCCGCCAGCCAGCGACTAAGCAGGGAAGGGAGAATGGGGGGACCTGATATGAATGTGGCTGCTCTTAGCTCACAGTGCGGCGCCCTGTCCGCAAAAGAAGTGAGCTGAGAGCAGCTCGATTTGAATGTGGCTGTGTGCAAGACAACAGTCTCACACAGCCACATTCAAATCGGGCCCCCCCCCCATCACCACCTCTCTGCCTCTCTCCACTCTCTCTCTGCTGCTACCCCAACCCACTCTGACTCAATCTTGCTGCTCCTCGGCTCCTCCCTCTTCCCCCTGTGATGATGGGATTTATTGTGATATGCTGCGTGATGACGCAGCCAGCTGGTGATGTCATCACGCCAGTATATATATGGGAGAGTCCGCCATTACAGGGCGCTTTTGCCCAGGTGACTCGGTACAGTAACAGTGTGTGTAATGCCGTGTACATAGTTCTGCAATAAAGCCCAGTTCCAGTGCAGCACCCTCATCCATCTCTTTACTGCCAAGTTTGTGGACATAACATTTGGTGACGGAGGATTAACCATGGAGACATGCATAACACCGCTGTGGCCTTTCCTTGAGCTTCCACGGGAACAGCCAGTTCCATGGCCACGATGGCTGGAAGCCTTTGAGACTTATATTACAGCGTTGGGCCTTGGAAAATTGGAAAAGGTGAGGATGTGAGAGCTGCTTGTCTGCAACCTAGGTATAGAGGGCCAAAGGATTCTCCGCACGCTCGGCGCGACGGATTCGTATGAGGAGGTTGTGGAGCTGCTAGCTAACTATTTTACCACGCTGGACAGCACGACGGTACATCGGATTCGCTTTTGCTAGAGATGACAGAGAGTCGGTGAGCCAATACAGCAGTTCGTCGCTGACCTGAGAGAGTTGGCTAGTGTGTGCTGTTTTGGGCCACTGGAAGACGAAATGGTGCGGGACCAATTGGCCAAACACACATGTAATGCTGGGCTACAAGCTGGGTTGCTAACGGCACCAAATGACTTGAAGCTAGCTAGAGTGGCTGAGCTAGTGCTCCAATTGGAAGCAGCAGAGAAGTTAGCCACGGAGCTAAATGGGTGCCAAACACAGAGGTTACCTGGACAGTCAACACTAGCTAACGCAGTGAACACAGAGGACGAAGAGTACACAGCAGAAGAGTACAAAGCGAATGCAGTGAGCCAAAGGTCTGCTCTTAGAGGCCCTGTCTGCGGGGGTTGTGGGTCCCCGACGCACTGGGATGGAGCACAAGTTTGTCCGGCAAGAGGAAAACAATGTAACAAGTGTGGGTGCCTGAATCATTTCGCCAGAGTATGCCGGTCGCCAGCACTGTGGGGCCCCACCAAGTGAGCCAGCCTGCCCACCAACAACGACCATTCATTCGGTAAGCCCGGACATCAGTGGTTATTTGTAGAGCATGGTTGATTTAGATGGAGTAGCTGTACCACTTCTGTTCGACACAGCGGTGGTGCGGTCGATGTTAAACTGGACCACAGTGAAAAAGTTTTTCCCCAACCACAAAATCAAGAAGAACCCAACGCCACTGTACGGATACGGTGGTCACAGACTGTGCAATGTTGGAACAGTAGAACTGACTGTTTGCTGCAAGCCCAAAATTGTGTACAACTTCACGTTCCAGGTGACAGCGTGCGGTAACAACATTATGGGACGTGACTTTTCTGCAGACTGAGATTCGCTATCAGAGACAGCACTGGGTTCGAATGGTCCAGATATGGCAGTTGGGGCACAGCAGACCGGGATGACGACGTCGTGGTGTGGAATGAGGTAATTAAGGACAGCACAGACAGCACCGACAGCACTCCTTCTACCCCATGCACTCAGGAGGAGAACGAAGATGATACGGAGAGAGAGCAGTGACCAGACTTGCTGCGGGAGGGAAAGCCCAAGCATGCAGAGAGCCCTGAAGCACAGCAGCAGCAGCCGGGCACAGACACAACGCATGACGCGGCACAGCAGAGCACTTCAGATGGCAGAGAGGAAGAGCCAGACTGTTTCCGTACCCTCGCTCGACAAGCTACGGAGGTTACAACCGAGCTGACGATTGAAGAGACCACTTCAATGAGTGACACTGGAGAGGCACCGGACACCTTCCGTACCCACGATAAGCCTCAACCAACAACAGAGACAATGGGTGAAGGGTCCGCAACGAACACAGTGACTATGGAACCACCGCAGCATGATGGAGATCCCAAACCGAACCAGCACGCAGAGCCACTGGGAGCACAACGACAATGCATAAAACCAAGTAAGGCACCGTTCCAAGTCAGGGAATGGGTTCGGGTTTGCACCAGCAAGAGACTGGGACGGCGACTGACCAGACCGCAGCCAGTGAAACAACGGGCACCGCTGAGGATCATGGTGACGCTGAGAACAACATGCTTTCGGCTGACAGATGGTTCGGTTTGCCAAGTGAACCAACTACGGCGTGTCCAGGTGGTGGCTCCAGACAGCGAGGCTCCGCGGGAGTCAGCTACCACAGTGTGAGACCCAGGCCCCAGCGTCATGAAGATTGGCCCGGAGGGTCTGACAGCTTCAGGGAGGCGGCCGCCACAGGCCCGCTTCAAAGCTCCAGGGAGGAGGCTGCCATGGGCCCGCCACAAAACCCCTCAGGCAGAACTGTTCCTCCCGTGGAAGACTGTAAAATAAAAGTGACTGCTTAGTTAGGAGTGTGGCTTAAAAAAAAAAAAAAAAAACAACTGGTAGATTACTTCACTTAGCCGTGCCGGGTTTTGAAAAAATAAAAGAATGTATTGAATGTTAACTATGCAGGTTTTTAGGGGGTACTAAATTGGGAGGATTAATTAACCAGCTAACTGTTTAGGGTGTGTTTTGCATTTTGTAAAGGGGGGCAGAATGTGACGATGGGATTTGTTGTGATATGCAGCGTGATGATGCAGCTGGCTGGTGACATCATCACTCTGGCATATATACAGGTGCATCTCATTAAATTAGAATATCATCAAAAAATTCATTTATTTCAGTAATTCAATTCATAAAATGAAACTCATATTTTATATAGATTCTTTACATACAGAGTGATATATTTCAAGTGTTTATTTCTTTTAATTTTGATGGTTATGGCTTGCAGCTCACTAAATCCCGAAAATCAGTTTCTCAAAATTTTGATTACATAAGATCAATTTTAAAAAATTTATTTTTTTAATAGAAAGGTTGGCCGACTAAAAGTATTCCCATGCACACACTCAATACTTGGTCAGGGCTCCTTTTGCATGAATTAATACTGCATCACTGTGGCATGGCATGAAGGTGATCAGCCTGTGTTACTGCTGAGGTGTTATGAAAGCCCAGGTTGCTTTGATTGTGGCCTTCAGCTCATCTGCATTGTTGGGTCTGGTGGCTCTCATGTCCCTGTTGACGATACTTCATAGATTCTGTATGGGGTTTAGGTCAGGACTGTTTGCTAGCCAGTAAAATATGGTTATACCATGGTCATTAAACCAGGCTTTGGTACTTTTGGCAGCAGTGTGGGCAGGTGCCAAGTCCTGCTGGAAAATGAAATCAGCATCTCCATAAACCTTGTCAGCAGAGGGAAGTGCTCTAAAATGTCCTGGTAGACAGTTGCATTGACTTTGGACTCACTAAAACATGGTGGACTAACACCAGCAGATGGCATGGCTCCCAAATCAGGTGCCAAGTCCTGTCACTTGGAAATCAAGGTCCCAGAGTCTGTAGGAAGAGTGAACAGGCACAGAATCCAAGTTGCTTGAGGTCCAGTGTGAAGTTTCCTCAGTCAGTGATGATATGTGGAGCCATGTAATCTGCTGGTGTTTTTCCACTTGTGTTTAATCAAGTCCAATGTCAGTGCAGCCATCTAACAGGAAATTTTAGAGCACTTCATGCTTCCCTCTGCTGACAAGCTTTATGGAGATGCTGATTCATTTTCCAGAAGGACATGGCACCTGCCCACACTGCCAAAAGTAAAAATACCTGATTTAATGACCATGGTATCACTGTGCTTGATTAGACAGCAAACTCTCCTGACCTAAATCCCACAGAGAATCTATGGTGTACTGTCAAGGGGAAGATGAAATACACAAGACCCAATAATGCAGACGAGCTTAAGGCCGTTATCAAAGCAACCTGGGCTTCCATAACACCTCAGCAGTAACACAGGCTGACTGCCTCCATGCCATGCTGCAATGATGCGGTAATTATGCAAAAGGAGCCCCGACCAAGTACTTGAGTGTGTACATGGACATACTTTTCAGTCGGCCAACATTTCTATTAAAAATCAATTTTTTAAATTAATTTTATGTAATATTGTAATTTTCTGAGAAACTGAATTTGGGGTTTTCATGAGCTATAAGCCATAACCATCAAAATTAAAATTAAAAGAAATAAACACTTGAAATATATCACTCTGTGTGTAGTGAATCTATGTGTATATGAGTTTCACTTTTTAAATTGAATTATTGAAATAAATCAACTTTTCAATGACATTCTAATTTATTGAGATGCACCTGTATGGAAGAGTCCGCCATTACAGGGTGCTCTTGCCCAGGTAACTCAGTAAAGTAATAGTGTGTGTAATGCTGTATACCTAGTTCTGCAATAAAGCCCAGTTTCAGTGCAGCACCCTCGTCCGTCTCTTTACTGCCAGGTTTGTGGACATAAAACCCCCGAAGTAGCCAAAAGCATCTGTCTGATTAGTTAATGTTATAACCAATCAGGCTAACCAGGAATACTTATGTAGCTAGTAACGGTCTGTCCAAACGCGCCTGTTTCGGGGGGGTGTTACCAAACTGGAAATTCACAGCAGAAAAACACAGACTTCAGACTGTGGTGAGATTTTGCGCTTGCTATGTCTTTTAAGTCAGAAAAACATGTTACAGACATGTTAACAACAGAAAAAGCTTGATTTTTACTGGAGTGTCACTTTAAAGGCCAAATGTCACGTAATTTTTTTTTCTAAATGACAACGAATTTAGATAAAATACACATAGCTTAAACCAAATATTCATACCGGAGACCATATCACCCACCTGTATTTACATAATTGCACAAAATACACCAGGTGAAGGCCCCACCTTGCTTGCTGGCTTGTGACAGCCAGTCCAGACCACGCCCATGTTTTTGACATCACAAGTTGTACCCTGGCTGCCCTGCCTATCCACATTCACACTTATCAACATTGGACAATCATGACGGAAAGTGACAGCGATTGTGAACAAATTAGTTTAGTTTTGTCTTTTTTTTTTTTTGTCTTTTTTTTTGTCAGTGGTTCAGACAGTGACAGAGGCATAGAACCTTACAGGTTCGAGCCGTCCGAGACGGAATCAGATGCTTTGTCTGATGACAACAGTTCCAACGATGACCAGAGAGCAGAACCAGTGGAAAATGTGATTGAACTGGACATTAATCGCCTCCAGAATTGGGAAGCCGAAGGGGGTCTGTCGAGGGCGCCCCATAAATATTGATTTTTCGGAAGCCATTACTATTACAGTGGAGGAGAGCCACTGCTGTCAAGAAATTGACCAGATCAATATGAAAATGGAGGCGCATACCTGTCAAGTGAGACGTTTTCGCCGTATTTTAATACCATAAAACGCGGCTATAAGGGACGGCGGAGTAATAATGGACATTTCTCTGGGAAATGTTTTCATACCCGTCAAGTGAGACGTTTTCGCCATATTTTAATACCGTAAAACGCGGCTATAAGGGACGGCGGAGTAATAAGGAACACTTTTCTGGGAAATGTTTTAAATGTAATTCGTGTTGTTATTGTCAAATATTTTTTTTTGTAACTTAAGATTTTTATTCATTTTTCATTATATATATTGCATTCAGATCACAGTCTACATTTAAAAAAAAAAACAAAGGGGCTAGAGTAAAAAAGAAAAAGAAAAGAAAAAAAAAGGGGGGGGGACAAATGTTGGAGCATCAAGTTTTTAGTTTCCATCTCTTAATTCTTCTGGTTTTTCCAGCGTCGTTGGTTATTCTTTCAATATCTGTCTCGTTGTTGCACTTTGTAGTGTGTCCATTTCCGCCATTTTTTTTCCCACAGTCCTTCTTGCATTCTTTGTCGATATGTTAGTTTTTCCATCATACGTATGTCCTCAATAATGTCAGTCCATTGCTCTTGGTCAGGAAGAACTTCTGATCGCCATTTTTTTGTGATTGTTTTTTTACATGCAATCAACAAGATTTTAACTAGATATCTGTCCTCAGCCTGTATAACATTGTCTCTTTTAAGATCACATAGGTACATCAGGTTACAGTTCATTGGTATATTATATCCTAATATCCTCTGTATTGTCACATGTATAGATTTCCAGAATGATGAGATTTTGCAGCATTTCCAAAACATATGTGAGTGGTCTGCATTTTGAGCCCCACATCCCCTCCAGCATAAAGATTGGGTATTTGTATATTTTCCTTGAATCTGTGGTGTAATGAAAAAGCGAATCAGGTTTTTCCATCCAAATTCCCTCCATGTTCTTGAATTTGTTGATGTGTGTTGTGTTTTCCATATTTCCTGCCAGCTTTCTTCTGTTATGTTTAAATTGAGCTCTTTCTCCCATTTCTCCTTTATATAGTTACTTGAATGATTGTTTGCCATAAGTTTCTGATATAGCTTTGAAATAATTCTTGTTTTATTTCCTGTATATGAGCTTAAAATGAATTGTATAATCTCGCTCACATCTGTTTGGAGGTTATGCCTAATCTTCTTCATATAATAGTCTCTCATCTGCAGATATCTGAAGAATTCCGATCTTTCTAGTTTAAATTTTCTCCTGATGTTTACAAAGCTTCCGAGATCTTTTTTTCCGATATTGCCCCATGCTGTGATTCCCTTGTTCACCAGATTTTTGTATCCCCTATCTTGTTTTGCCGGTTCAAACTGACTGTCAAATGCTACCCATTTCAATAGTTTTATGTCTTCCTTTATATTATACTTTTGTACTATTTTATACCACAGTTCTAAAGTAAATTTAGTGATTGGGTCTATTTGTTTGATTTGCTTATATGCATCTTTATCTCCTATTATGCTTTGTACTGGGAGTCCCTCAATTTCCTTTTCCATTTCTTTCCATTTTGCCTCATATCCCTCGTCGCACCAACATATGATATATCTTATTTGTGCCGAGTAGTAATATTCTTTTAGACTCGGTAGGCCCATGCCTCCTTTCTCTTTTGGTAACTGGAGAGTTTTATATTTCACTCTTGGTTTTTTACCTCCCCAAACAAATCTCGATATCATCCTGTCCCACTTTGAGAATTGGGCATCTGGAATCTCTGTTGGTAGAGCCTGGAAGAGGTAAAGTAATCTAGGTTGTATGCTGATTTTGACTGTCTCAATTTTTGAATTCAGATCCATATTTAAGATTGACCATCTATCAATATCTTTTTTTATTTCTTGTTCCAACCTATCATAGTTTGCTTTATAGATTTTGCTTAGATCTTTAGGTATGTTCACTCCAAGGTATTTTATTTCTTTTTGTTTCCAGTTTAGTTTGATCTTATCAGTTATCTGGTCTAGAGGGTTATAGTGGAATGTCAGTATTTGCGTTTTTGTTATGTTTATCTTGTATCCTGATAATTTTCCAAAATTTTCTATCAAGTTCACCATTTCCATTATTGATTCATCTGGTTGTTCAAGGTAAACTATAATATCGTCTGCAAATAGCCCAATCTTGTGTTCCGCCCCCTTTATTGTTACACCTTTTAATTTCTTATTTTGTCGTATCGCTTGAGCCAGTGGCTCTATGAACAGAGCAAACAAGGTGGGCGATAAGCAGCATCCCTGCCTAGTTGATCTTTGTATATTTACTTTGTCTGTTAAGCTACCGTTTATCTTGATTCTTGCCACAGGTTCTTGATACAGCGTCCTTATGCATTGTACTGATTTTTCGTTAAATCCAAAGCGTTCCAGCACACTATATAGGAATTTCCAGGTAACCCTGTCAAATGCTTTTTCTGCGTCTAAACTCATTATTACTGCGCTTTTCTTTTCTTTATGTATTTGATTAATTATATGTATTGTTCTCCTGATATTGTCATGTGTTTGGCGTCCCTCTATGAAACCAGTTTGATCATCTTCTATCAATTCCGTCAAGAATGTCTTTATTCGTTTACATATAATTGTTGTATATATTTTATAATCCACATTTAATAAAGAGATTGGTCTATAGTTTCCGCATTGTTCTCTATCTTTCCCTGGCTTTAAAATGACTGAAATAATGGCTTCGTTCCATGATGGAGGTATTTTGTTGTTGTTCAACGTCCAATTAAATGACTTTAGAAGCTGTGGCGTGAGTTCTTCTATAAACAGTTTATAAAACTCAGAGGGGTATCCATCACTACCTGGTGATTTACCGTTTTTAAGTGACTTAATCACATCTCTAATCTCTTGTGTTGTTATTTCTGCTGTTAGCTTTTCATTTTGTTGATTTCCTATTGATGGCAAGTCCAATGTGCATAGAAATTTTTTAATATCTTTAGTATTTGTTTCTTCAGGTTGCGAGTATAGTTCTTGGTAGAAATTATGGAATATTTCTTCGATGTTTTCTGGGTTAACTGTGGTTTTATTTGTGGTGGGGTCTTTAATCTTGTATACATTATTCATTGTTTGTTGTTTTCTTAACCGTTTTGCCAGCAGTTTTGTGGCTTTTGGTCCCGTTTCATAATATTTTTGCTTTAGATATCTATTTTTCCTTTCAATTTCATCCATTTGTGTTTCTTTTATCTTTATTTTTTCTTCTTTAATTTCTTGATATATTTTTGGGTCATTTGTGCTTTGATGTTTATGTTCTAATTCCCTCAGTCTCTCACATCTTTGTTCATATGCTTCCAGTTTAGTCTTATTTGCTTTTCCTGTTTCAACAATTAATTTACCTCTTAACACGGCTTTTAGTGCATCCCATAGTATTGTTGGGTCCACTTCTTCATTGTCATTCTCTTGGATATATTCAATTATGTTTACTTTTATTCTTTCTTTCATTTTATCATCATTTAACAGTCCTACATTAAGTTTCCATGTTGTTTGTCGTTTTCTATTGTTTAAATTTATTTCCATGTATATAGGATTATGATCTGATATTTCTGCCCCTCCAATCCAACAATTTCTCACCCTGTGTCTGTCACCTTCATTCATAAGGAAGTAATCTATTCTAGAGTGTACTTTATGGACTGCTGAATAATGTGTATAGTCTTTTTCGAGTGGGTGCAGGTCCCTCCAAATGTCTACCATACCCATTTCTGCCAGTGAGGTTCTTATGAACTTTGTTACATGTTTTTTTGTCTTCTTAACACTTGTTGTATCAACTTCATGATCCATGACAGCATTTAAGTCTCCTCCACAAATTAGGACTCCTTCACTGTGTGTTGCTATGAGATCAAACAGATGTTGAAAAAAACCCTTGTCACTTTCTGGTGGGGCATAGATGTTCACTAATGTGATCTGCATTCCATCTATTCTACCCTTTATTATTACATACCTGCCTTCTTTATCCTGGATTTCCTGTTCACATTCAAATTGTATTTTATTTGAGATTAGTATCATAACCCCCCTTTTAGTTCCTCCCTTAAATGAACTGTAGTAGGAGTTCTTATAGCCAAATCTCTTTAGTTTCACATGTTCTGTCTTGCTCAAATGTGTCTCTTGCATAAATATAATTTCGGCTTTTTCCTTCTTGAATTTTCTTATTATTCTTTCCCTTTTAACAGGTGAGTTCAGACCATTCACGTTTAGTGTTATTATCTTAAGATTTTTACCCATATTCATGTTTTTCCATTTTTTTAACTTGTGCTCCTAGCCCCTTTAACAACAAAACTAACACATATTTATATAAAAACACATTAAAAAATCTCAACCTCCGTACTTTGGGCCTTTCTTCTGCCCGCTGGTCCCTGTTGGTGGGTGGAGGGAATGTCCTCACCGAGTGTAGGGCCCTCCCTAGACCTGTATTTACTATCCAAGAAATAGTCATTAGTCTAGAAATGTCCAACAAATATCACTTAAACCTCTCCTAGCCGTCTGTTTCTCTTTTACCTTGTCTTCTTGGCCTTCATTTCTTCTGTGTCTTTCTTAATCTTTGTTATAATCTAGGCTTTCAGTTGAAAGCCTTGTAGTCTTTCCTGGGCCCGCTGCTCCACGTCTCCCCCCGTCTTTTGCCGTTCACTCGTCTCCACTCCGGCTGTCGTGATGTGTTCAGGGCCGCCGCTGCTCCTACCGTTTCCTCCGGCACGTACACCTCAAGGCCCCGCTCCATCATGTCCTGCGCTGCCTCTCTGGCTGTGTTGTACGTCCTCATGCCGTTCTCCCAATGAATCCTCATCTTCGTTAGCGGCGTTTGGAATCTAATTTTTTTTTCTTTCAGCGTTTTTTTAATGTTGGCATATTTCTTCCGCTGCTGCACAATTTCTGCCGGGTAGTCATGATCAAAGAATATCTGCTTGTCGCCGATTTGTATCTTTTTTTTCCACGCTCGTGTCAGGATTCTTTCCTTTACATCATATTTCAGAAAGTTTACCACAACTGACCTGGGTGTAGAGCGTGGGTTCGGGTTCTGTGCCGAGGCTCTGTGCGCTCGTTGAATCTGCAGATCCGCTTCGCTGGGCAGTTCCAGCTCTTTTTTTAAGAACTGATCCATGAATTTCGTCATCGAGTTGCCTTCAATGCCCTCCGGGATCCCGAAGATGCGTATATTGCCCCGTCTGGACCTGCTCTCCAAGTCGGTTACTTTCTCCTGCATCTTCTGAATTTGTGCCGTCAGGGTCTGCAGCTGTTCGCTTGCCTCGCTATTCCAATCTTCCAGCTCTGATATTCGGGCCTGCGCTTCTGTCATACACGCCCGCTGGGAGCGCAGCTCCTCCATGTTTTCTGCTAGCTTGCGCTCCATTTCTCTTCGGAGGCCCATAATTTCCTCCTTAATCTCTTTTTTCAGCTCCTCCTTAAGAGCCGCTAAATCCTGTTGTAGCTGCCGTTTGAAGTCTCTCAACTCTTTACTCAAACTGGCGATGCCAGTGTTCATGGTATCGAGTGTGTCCTCCATTTTCTCTGCTGCAGTCACCTCGTTTTTTTGGGCCCCGTGTTCAGCGGTTTCTCCTGCGTTGTTGAAGAGGAATTCTTTAATTTTACTCTGCTTTTGTCCTTGTGCCCGGCTCCTTCGTGTTTTTATCCCTTAGTTTATTGATCCGCTTATGTCGAGTTGGCCATTTACCGATGATTTTTAATCCGGCTAGGGAGAGCTCTCTGTTTAAGCGTTATGTCTCTCCGCCATCTTCCCGGAAGTCCCCGTTATTGTCAAATATTTTAAGGAAAATATGGGGAAAATGCAATTTTAGCAAAAACGGGCGTATTGCCATTTCTGTACGCCCAAAAGAAAAATCTAAGGGAAAAAAAATTGAGTGTGTTGAGGAGCACGTCGTGTGTGTGATTCCCCCACAGCTAGGGTGCTGGCAGAGCGCTCAGCCTGAGCTATTCGCACTACATTGAGAAGTGTGGACTCAATCATTAGTCTGATTGTCGGGGCGGGCAGATCGCTCAGCGGGAGCTATTATCACTACAATGAGAAGTCATTAGGATAATGGTTTAACACTTTCAGCTGTGCAGCGGCTGCGGAACAGAGAGGAATCGCCTTACAAATACAGAATTCTGCTTTTTTTTTTATTTTGCGCCGGACGCTGAGTTGTGTTGTTATTGTCAAATATCCATGAATCCTTAAAATATTTGACAATAACAACACGAATTACATTTAAAACATTTCCCAGAAAAGTGTCCCTTATTACTCCGCCGTCCCTTATAGCCACGTTTTACGGTATTAAAATACGGCGAAAACGTCTCACTTGACAGGTATGAAAACATTTCCCAGAGAAATGTCCCTTATTACCCAGCTGTCCCTGATAGTCCCATTTTAAGGTATGGGTGAAATATCCAATTTTTTCTTTCTTGTTGCTCACTTCAATCTTCCAGTCTCCATATAAACAATCAATCGAAATACCCCAAGCATCAAACTAGGGTACAATCTATTTCGTCACTTCCGCCTTCTTCCCCAGGCGATTCCAGGGGCCGTGTCAGGCCAAGCGCGGCAGTTTTAAATTAACGAATATTCCGATGTTACTGAAGCATATGCACCAAGACCCAAACGGATCGGTTCCCTTTTATATCTAGTTTCAAGACATTTAAAGTACCCTGTTACGTGACATTTGGCCTTTAATAGCTAATAGCAATAACTTGCTGCCATTACAATATAGAACGGGGGACTTATTAATGACTGTAGCAAACTAGCATTAGCAAGCATTAGCTTACCCTCATACATCATCTAGTTTGTACCCTCACGTCTTCAGGTTTATACTGTTCTATGGCTTCCCAAACTCTCCAGTACTTTTTCAGAGTGTTTTGTCTCGCCGCCTATAGCCTTCTCTGACTTTTCTTTTTTGCCTTTACTCTGTCAAAAAGCCATAGACCGAGCAGCAGGTATACCATCACTTCAATATCCATCTTGTGTTTTGCTTGTGTCACATACAAATGATGTCACAGGAGTGTTGGATCACCTTGCTGTAAAGATCCCACCCACTTTGAGGTGGTACTTACTTGTAATGGAAAACAAATGACATCATGTCGAGGCGAGTTGGGCTAGTGGAAAAGTGCCATGTGTGGCGGTTTGGGATAACCCCCACAACAGACTGGGACAGACAGCTCGCTACTTCTGTTTTTTTCCGCTGCACTACTGTGATGTAACGTGCCATTCATGCATTGTTTCACTACTGTGATGTTAATGTGCCATTCATGCATTGTGTTCATGCATCCTGTCCCTACTGTGTCTCTCAAATGCAAATGCCATACCTTCTGCTGTGAATGCCTTTCATGCATTGTCTGTAACTGGGTATAAATACCGCTCATATTCTGTAACTCACTCTCTCTTTCCTGCAACTGCTGCTGACACACACAGCCTGTGTCCCTTTGCTGGAGAGCCTCCGAGCCGCCCAGGGGGCGAGCTTCGTGACGGCGGTATGATAATAAACCTATTTAAAACCTCACTTCGCTGCCTTTATTTTATCATCCGCCATATTGGTGACCCCGAAGAAGCGTGTGCATCGCAACCTTCTGGCTTGGACAGCCACGCTGCTGGCGAACGCAGCACCCGGCGGTGATGCTCCGACGACAAGCGAACACAGCAGCTCCCTTCTGCTTCTGGGAACTCTCCGGACATCACCCACGACCGGGAAAGCCGAAGCAAACTTCATGGTGGGATCTGCACGCCTAGATCGGCACATCCACGCTGGACCGGCCGCGCTCACAGCTCCTCCACACGAGAGCGCATGCACCTGGTCCCCTCTCCACGACGGCGACCTCCATGGCCGACGGAGAATGCAGCGCGTGGACCTGAACGCACCATGGCCGAGCAAGTGACAAAGATAGTCTCCTCCCTCCCATCACTCCAACGCATCTGCACGAGCGCGAGGGACAAAGATCGTCTACTTCCTTTCACCGCTCCAACACATTGAACAGGGATGATTACGCTCCCTGACCCTGTCTCCTCTCCAGCTGGCCCAACAACGCACGGAGCCCCGGCACACGCACCGGGGAGTTACGAGGACGGCGCACCACGCACGGGACACATACGGCTCCACTGACCGCCTTCCTTCTTCGCTGCTGCACACTGGCCCTTCAGGCTTGCTCGTACACCTGAGGCACGCACGCAGCTTGCTCACTGGATTTTATGGTCTTAGCCATGGCGCACAACGGGAATTCAGCAGTCTGCGGTCCCCGAAGGCTTTAAGGTTGTGCCCGCACCTAAAGTCAACACGCCAAGTCCCCTTGCTCTTGTTTTTTTTTTTTTTTCTTACAGCCGCCATGCAGCCTCGTCGCTCCTGTTTTTTTCTTCACGGCCGCTATTAATCTTTGCAGGACTTAATCGCGAGAGGAGCCAGTGACTAATTTTTCTTCTTGTGGACCTCTGCACGTTCAACAGGACAGCCCTTCGACATCGCGGACCTACAAGCAATTTTTGCGCAGCTCAGACGATTTCACCGTCTCCTGCCGGCACTTACTACCCCCCTCCACCTCCGCCTGCGCAGAGCTTTCCCTGCTCGCTGCCAAAGCTGCACTATCGAGGCCTCGGCCCCCTGCCGAGCCCTCTGGGGGGAGCATGTGGCGGTTTGGGATAATCCCCACAACAGACTGGGACAGACAGCTCGCTACTTCTGTTTTTTTCCGCTGCACTACTGTGATGTAATGTGCCATTCATGCATTGTTTCACTACTGTGATGTTAATGTGCCATTCATGCATTGTGTTCATGCATCCTGTCCCTACTGTGTCTCTCAAATGCAAATGCCATACCTACTGCTGTGAATGCCTTTCATGCATTGTCTGTAACTGGGTATAAATACCGCACATATTCTGTAACTCACTCTCTCTTTCCTGCAACTGCTGCTGACACACACAGCCTGTGTCCCTTTGCTGGAGAGCCTCTGAGCCGCCCAGGGGGCGAGCTTCGTGATGGCGGTATGATAATAAACCTATTTAAAACCTCACTTCGCTGCCTTTATTTTATCATCCGCCATACCATGCACCAAAAAGCACCAAGGTGCAGCTGCCTTGGTACAACCTCTGCTGGCCCGGCCTAGTTATTACAATACCTTTTTTTCACGGCTCCATTGAAGATATAATGGTGAGTTAAATGTGTGTTTATTTTGAAAACAAAGGTTTTTCTTGAAATTCTGGCAAATTAAAAGTCGAGAAAATATGGCAGTATAATGATACAAGCCTTTAGTTCCATTTGATTTTGACTGGGTGAGCTAAAAAGTTGGTAACAGAGACAGATACATACACACAGCCACACACTGAGTGATTACCTTATGCCTCCATTGCACCGAGGAATAAAAAACTTACTTGAGAAAAAGTGAGTATCAGCTAACAGCAGAGTAGTGAGTAACAGCTTTACTCTCACCACTTTGGGAGGTTTTAGAAAACCAAAAACAATTTAAAAAAAACATTCCCTGAGCCAGAGTAGAAGAACAATGATTTGAAGTCTGATTTTAATGACATCTTCGTCTTCTTTCAGCTGTTCCCAATATTAGGGGTCACCACAGCCAATCATCTGCCTCCATCTCACAGTATGGAAGTCTCATTCGTGATGATCCCCATATTTGACCCTGACTCAACCCTTTCCAATTTACCCAGGCTTGGGACTGTCATTAGGAGTATACTAGCTTGTTTCCTCCATGGCTTGGTTTTGTAACTTTCCATAGTAGCTCAAGTAGGTTCATTTTGTCTTCTTTTTAATTATTAGCCTTTTGTTTTTCTTATTAAAGACAAGGATAGAAAGGAGATGTTTTTACCTTTACATGTTTGATAACCTTTCTGGACATGAAAATCCACCACAATGATGACAGCAGTATAAAAATCTCAGTCTACAGGAAACCTACCCACACAGATCAGACCTACTATGGACATCAGAACACCCCACAGCACACAAACTATCAGTTGTCAGGACACTATACGAACAGGCCACCATCATCACAAACCAAGAAGACAGACAGGAGGAGGAAAACCACATAAGACATGCACTTACACGCTGCCAATATCCGATATGGGCCATAAATAAAGGGAAACAGCAAGTCAAAAACAAACAGAAAACAAGACACAGACCAATTTTTTTTTTTTTTTACTTTGGCAGGCCCCTCGGACCCGGCAGGGATTTCGATGGGCTGGAGGGCATGTGTGCCCCCCCCCCACCCCTAGTTTTTGTTGGTGGGGCCGGGCGTACAGGGTCTATGGAGACTGTAGGATTTGCCATGGAGGCATAAAATTTGGGTAACATGGTTGTGGCCCGTGCCCACCGCCAGCAGGAAAGTCTTGCCTCGGGGTCACCCGACCTCCAGTTCGGAGGGGGGTTGCGCCTCGCATTTGAACGGACTGGTCCTGGGGACCTGCTCCGATTGAGCTCATTTTTATAAGGCGGCATCTATCGGCATTGCCCATTGGAGGTTGTGTGGATTGGGTTGAAGTCTCGGGAGGTGTGGCCTGGGCGCCATTAGTGGGGTTTGGCTCCTCCCCTTGCGGCGTCGGCCAGCTGTGGCTCGGGCGGAGCTTGTCCGATGTCCACCGGGGTTGCCATGTTGGAAGGTGGTCCCGCCCTGAATGCATCTACATAAAAATACCTGATACAAGATGTAGTGCCACCTAGTGATTAGCGAAGGAATTGCTGAAAACTTTTGTTTGTTACTCGTGCGCCGCTTGCCGGAATGGCGTGGGGTTTTCTGGGATTCATCGGACCACGGCGATGGTCGTAGCTGCACATCGACTTTGGCATGGCATCACACGTGTTGCCGTGGATACGCCCTCATTGCCATTTGGTCTGTGACCTTGTGGGGAGGGTTGGGAGGGTCCTGGAGTCGTGACATTTGGAACATGGGTAGAGGTGACTGTCATCTGTAGTCCTGTGTGGGTCAGCAGCACATGGCTGATAGGTAAGTGTTGCCATGGTGAAGGTTGACTCCTCGCCATGGGACATCGGAGAGTTGTGACTTAACAGGCTTCATCCGAGTTTCGCCAAGTTTTCTACAATGGATATTGGTCCCGCCCCAAACATGTCTATGTACAAATAATTTACAAAAGTTGTGGTGCCGCCTTGTGGATACAACAGATACTTGTAAATTGGACAGACTTTGTACGATTTATACCAAATTTTTCATGATCGATATTAGTTACACTGCAAATGCATGTATATAAAATAATAAACAAAAGTTATAGTGCCCCCGAGTGGTTAAAGGAAGAATTGCTTAAAACTTTTATTTATTACTCATGTGCCGCTGGCCAGAATGACGTGAAATTTTCTGAGGCTTATCGGACCTCCTGTTTGATCATAACTGCATATCATCTTTAGCATGGCATCACTGCTGTTCCCATGGAAAACACCCTCCTCGCCATTCAATCCTTGATCTTGGTTGGAGGGTTAGGAACGACCTGGAGTCCTGAAATCTTGAACATAGGTTGAGGTGACTGTCATATAGTCCTAAATGGGTGGACAACACATAACTGACAGGGAAGTGTTGACATGGCAAAGGTTGACTCCTCGCCATGAAGCATAGGAAAGTTGTATCTTGGACAAATTTGGTCTGATTTTCACCAAATTTTCTACAATGGATAATAGTCCCACCCTGAACGCTCCTATATAAAAATAACAAAAGTTAGAGCGCCACCTAGTGGTTACATCGGACCCTTGTAAATTGGATAGACTTTGTGCGATTTTCGCCGGGTTTTCTGCGATCAATATTCGTCCTGCCCCGAACACGTCTATATGGAAGTGATAAACAAAAATTATAGCGCCCCCTAGTGATTAAAAGAAGAATTGCTGGGGAGGTTTTCGCCTTCGTGCTGATTTTTCCAGTTGCCCAAATTTTGCTCAGCCGCTTGTACTGGGCATTGGCCAGGGCTATCCTTCTCTTGACGTCAGTTCCTCCGCCTCCGTCCTTGGCTACCGTGGCTCCAAGATAAGTGAAGCTCTCCACCTCTTCTACTTCATTCCCTCTGACTCTCAACTTTTCCGCAGACTTGCTGTTCACCTTCATGGCTTTGCACTTGTGGTCGTTCATCTTCAGTCCGACTTTGCAGGCGTTTTCCTCCAATCTAGCTGTCTTTTGCTGTAGGTGATTCATGGTGGATGACAGAAGCACGAGATCGTCGGCGAAGTCGAGGTCTTCCAGCAGGGTTAAGAAGTTCCACCTTATGCCTGTTCTTTCTCCATCTGTGGTCTTCTTCATGACCCAGTCAATTACTAGCAGGAACAGAAATCCTGACATGCAGCATCCCTGTTTTACTCCGGTGATAACAGGGAACCAGTCTGTTGTCTCTCCTTCGTCTATGACCGAGCATTGGAAGTCCTTGTACAACGTTTGAACCATTCTGATGAGTTTTTTGGGGGATTCCGTACTCACTCATGATGATCCAGAGGCTGTCTCTGTGGATGGAGTCGAAGGCCTTTTCAAAGTCCACAAAGTGGATGCATAGAGTGGCATTCCATTCATTGGTTTGCTCCAAGATGTTCCTCAGTATGAATATCTGTTCTGTTGTTCTTCTTCCTTTTCTAAACCCGGCTTGTTCCTTCCTGAGCGACGGATCCACCCCTGTTTGTATCCTATTAATCAGGACCCTGCTGAGGACTTTGCTGGCCAGTGGCAGTAGCGTGACTCCTCTCCAGTTGCCACATTCCTGAAGGTTGCCTTTCTTTGGAATTTTGCAAATGAGCCCCTTCATCTATTGGTCGGGAACTGCTTCCTTCTCCCATACGAGATCGAATAGTCTCTTCAGTTCTGTGCTGGTGTGCTCTGGGTCCGCTTTCAACATCTCTGCCGTAACCTGGTCAATTCCTGCTGCTTTTCCGTTGCTGAGTGTGAGTAGAGCTGATCTTATTTCTTCTAAAGTTGGGGCTTCGGTTGAGATATCAAGTTCTTCTCTCTCCTCTTCCTCTGCTTTGTGGGGGCTCCTCCGGTGCTTCTCTGTTGAGGACTTCCTGGAAATGCTCCTTCCACCTTGCCAGTCTTGCCTCCTTGTTCTTCAGTAGATCTCCGTTCTTGCTCTTCACTGCTGCTGCTTGTCTTGTGCCTTGTCCTGTTAGCTGCTTCACAATGTTGTATAATTCTTTCTGTTGTCCATTCTCCACTGCAGTTTGTGCTCTCTGTGCTTTCTCAGCCATCCACTTTCGCTTGTCTTCCCTGGCACTCCTTTTCACTTCCCTGTCTTTCTCTTTGTACTCCTCTCTCCTCCTGTTCCGGATTCTTTCTGAGTGGGTGCTGTCCATCCTTGTTTTGATGTCCTTCCTCTCATCGATCAGTTTCCAGGTATGCTCACTGATCCATGGCTTGCTCTTCCCTTTCCTATAACCTAACACTTCCCTTTGCAGCGTTGACATATGCGTTTCTCTGTTGTTCTCACACCTCTTCTACATCTTCGCTCTCTGTCCTATTTTCTTCCATTTTGCTCCTTACTGCCTCGCAGTATGTCCTCCTCATTTCTTCATCTTTTAGCCGTTCCATGTTGAGCTTTGGCTTGACTCTGTTGTCGTCTCTGTGGGCCTTGAGTCTCATCTTGATGCTGGTCCTCACCAGGTAGTGGTCGCTGTTGGCATCTGCTCCCCTCTGTACCCTAGAGTCCAGGACAGATGATCTCCACTCCCCGCTGATCAACAGGTGGTCTATTTGATTCTTCACCTTCCCATCAGCTGATACCCATGTGGCCTTGTGAATATCCTTGTGAGGAAATAGCGTCCCGGTTATGACGAGGCCGTTCATCTGGCTGAACTCGCACAGCCTCTCCCCATTGTAGTTCTGCTCTCCCAGGCCGTGCACCCCCATCGTCCTCTCGTATCCAGTGTTGCCCCTGCCCACCTTGGCGTTGAAGTCGCCCATGATCATAATGATGTCGTTCTTGTTGCATCCATCAACTGTTTCCTGTAGCTCCTGGTAAAACTGCTCCTTCTCTGCTTCCTCCTTTTCGTTGTGGGGGGCGTAAACTTGTATGATGGTGACCCTTCTCTGTCTTGAATAGAATCGAGCCGTGATGATTCTCTTGCTGATAGGTGTCCATTCCATGAATGCTCTCCTTGCTTGCTGGCTGACCATGATGGTGACTCCTCCTTCGTGCAGCTCCTTGTCCCCACTGTAGAGCACTGTCTTCCCTGATGCTAGCTGTATCTTTCCAGCTCCCGTCCACCTGCATTCACTGATCCCTAGAATGTCTAATTTATATCTCTCCATCTCCCTCGCTATCTGTGCTGCTGCTCCTTCTCTGAACATGGTCCTGACATTCCAGTGTCCGATGTTCAGTCTGTATTTGGGGGTCGCAATGGACCTTGTCGGGTGCTGAGCTTCCCGTAGGCTTTCATCCACCACCGTCATGTTGCCGGAGTCGGCGATCCCTGCTCCTCCCAGGTTGTCTTGTAGATTGATGTCCATAGTTTCTGTAACATTCGTTTTTTTTTTGTTGTTTTTTTTTTTTTTTACAGGAGAAGGTAGTTGGCCTTCTGCCCAACCCCCAGACTTGGAGGACCAGGGTTTTCTGTCAGGGTGTCATTCCCTTAGACTGCGTTGGTCCACGTGTGCAATCCCCCATCCGCCACCCGGGGGCCGCGCCTCTACGCCGTGCAGTCCCAGCACACAGTTCAGTGTGTCATTTTTTTGGGGTTGCACACACTCGGGCTGTGCTCACCTTCTGTGCAAGGGAAGATGATGACATTTACATCACGTGCACAGCACGTTCGTTCTCGCACCAATGCAGTTGTGGCACCATTAATTCCATTTTAGGCTGGATTTATGCTTTGCATGTCTGTGACGCGCCTACGCTTCGGACAAGGCCCGCACGCATATCCTGTATTTATGCTTCAATTGCATCTATAGTAGGGCTGCAGCTAACAACTATTTTACGGGTCGGGTAATCACCCATTCTAATCAAAGATTACTCGAGTAATCTGATAACATTTTTTGTTTCTTATTTTAAGAAACTTGCATTGACCAACATTTGCAGAATTTTCTTTCCTAGAGAGGAGTAGCAATTGTACTAAACACTCAATATCACAGGTACATATTTATTGCAATGTTTATTGCATAGAACCTAATTTTAAACCTTGACGAATGCCAGTCTGCACTACAAATGTGTAAAATGCCAAGCAAAGCGCTGATTTTCTCCGGGTGCTCTAGTTTCTTGGTTTCTACGGGCATGCACGGGCCTTCCTGAACAGGGTCGAAAGCCACTTTTTCAGGATCGTGCCCATGAACTGGAATTACGACGCACCTATCACTCAACCAGTGGTCTGAAAGAAGAAGAAGACCCACCAGATGGAGACCAACAGAATGAGGAGAACTGTTGCACGTCAGAAAGGATGCCATGAACATGAAACACCTCAGGTTCCACCAGTACGCCGCAGGCAAGACTGAACAGCACAGCCATCTGAGACAGGAGACCCTTCAGTGGTCTGAACGAAGAAGACCCATCAGATGATGTCTATATGATGGCACATAGACAGAGCACATGACTCCCTACAAGACACACACACATATATACTGTGTGTGTGTGTGTGTGTGTGTCTCACACATACAGTGAGGCAACAGAGTGTTTGGTCGGCCACCGGGTGTGCAGGTTCTCCCACTTGAAGGATGAGAGAGGTCTCCGGTTTTCATCGTGGGTGTACCTCGGTGATGGGAGACAAAATGAGAGGAGGAGGGTCCAGAGAATCACATTGTCTGATTTTTTTGAAGAGTTTGTTTGCAAATTGTGGTGGAAAATAAGTATTTGGTCAATAACAAAAGTTCATCTCAATACTTTGTTATATACCCTTTGTTGGCAATGACAGAGGTCAAACGTTTTCTGTAAGTCTTCACAAGGTTTTCACACACTGTTGCTGGTATTTTGGCCCATTCTTCCATGCAGATCTCCTCTAGAGCAGTGATGTTTTGGGGCTGTCGCTGAGCAACACGGACTTTCAACTCCCTCCAAAGATTTTCTATGGGGTTGAGATCTGGAGACTGGCTAGGCCACTTCAGGACCTTGAAATGCTTCTTACGAAGCCACTCTTTCATTGCCCGGGCGGTGTGTTTGGGATCATTGTCATGCTGAAAGACCTAGCCACGTTTCATCTTCAATGCCCTTGCTGATGGAAAGAGGTTTTCACTCAAAATCTCACAATACATGGCCCCATTCATTCTTTCCTTTACACGGATCAGTCGTCCTGGTCCCTTTGCAGAAAAATAGCCCCAAAGCATGATGTTTCCGTCCCCATGCTTCACAGTAGGTATGGTGTTCTTTCTCCTCCAAACACGATAAGTTGAGTTTTTACCAAAAAGTTCTATTTTGGTTTCATCTGACCATATGACATTCTCCCAATCCTGTTCTGGATCATCCAAATGCTCTCTAGCAAACTTCAGACGGGCCTGGACATGTACTGGCTTAAGCAGGGGGACACGTCTGGCACTGCAGGATTTGAGTCCCTGGCGGCGTAGTGTGTTACTGTTGTAGCCTTTGTTACTTTGGTCCCAGCTCTCTGCAGGTCATTCACTAGGTCCCCCCGTGTGGTTCTAGGATTTTTGCTCACCGTTCTTGTGATCATTTTGACCCCATGGGGTGAGATCTTGCGTGGAGCCCCAGATCGAGGGAGATTATCAGTGGTCTTGTATGTCTTCCGTTTTCTAATAATTGCTCCCACAGTTGATTTCTTCACACCAAGCTGCTTACCTGTTGCAGATTCTGTCTTCCCAGCCTGGTGCAGGTCTACAATTTTGTTTCTGGTGTCCTTTGACAGCTCTTTGGTCTTGGCCATAGTGGAGTTTGGAGTCTGACTGTTTGAGGTTGTGGACAGGTGTCTCTTATACTGATAAAGAGTTCAAACAGGTGCCATTAATACAGGTAATGAGTGGAGGACAGAGGAGCCTCTTAAAGAAGAAGTTACAGGTCTATGAGAGCCAGAAATCTTGCTTGCTTGTAGGTGACCAAATACTTGTTTTCCACCATGGTTTGCAAATAAATTCTTTGAAGGTCGGACGGTGTGATTTTCTGGATTTTTTTTTTTTTTCTCATTTTGTCTCTCGTGGTTGGGGTGTGCCTGTGGTGAAAGTTGGAGACCTCGTCTTTTGAGTGGGAGAACTTGCGCAGTTGGTGGCTGACTAGATACTTTTTTGCCCCACTGTATATAGTTAGGTTAATTGGCATCAAACTGGGGATTCTAAATTGTCCTTAGGTATGACTGTGAGAGTGAATGGTTGTCTGTCTCTCTGTGTTGGCCCTGCGATGAACTGGCGGTCTGTCCAGGGTGTACCCTGCCCGGGGATGCTGGGATGCAACCCAAGGGGGATTGAGCGGAAGAAGATGAATGAATGTGTGTGTATGTGTGTGTGTATATATATACTTATATATATATATATATATATATATATATATATATATATATATATATATATACGTGTATATATATATATATATATATATATATATATATATATATATATATATATATAGACACAGGTAAGCAACATAACGCAGAACAGTGACAGGCAGGAGAAGAAGTAACAAGCAGGGGCAAACAGCCCCAGATTGGCAGGGCATATTTTGTGTGATTTTTATGTTTTGCTGCATACCAAAAGCAGTCACATGTGATTGCCACTTAGTGCTGTGTTGCTATACCAACTGTCCTGTAACTGGCGAGAATTCTGTTCTAATGCATCCCCTCTACGGGCATGCATGGGTATGCACTGGTAAAAAGAAATTTCCAATTGACACGGTCAAAGGTTTTCTCTACATCCAGAGAATAAGATTGTGGTTTCTAAGTTATTAATCTTACAGTAGTCTATTAAATTAAATACCCAAACATCTGATGCATGTGCAGAACCTTCAGCTGCAATTTTACCCCAGCCCAATAGGTAGCGCAAATACATTGACACACCAGTTTGTTCACTGTCTATATAAGAGATCAGTAGCCACACGCATTTTAGCAGTGACAATTGTGACTCCATGAAGGCAAGAAAAGGAACTCCTGTGTTTACTAATTTTATCACTAGCACCCCCCCCCCCCCATCTTGTCACATTTCTTTTTGTTCTTCATCTTTGTGCGCTGTGTCGGTGGTGCCACCTTTTGAACGGTTAGTTGGATTGTTGTGCCTGTGTAGTCGGCGGGCAGTGTCAGTATGGTCAGACAATTTTGGCTGCATGATCACAGCCCTGGAGGGACAATGTAGAGCCTCGCGGATTGGAGAGGTACCGGAGTGGTGGCTCAGTTGGTAGAGCATCTGCCCCACACCCGGGAGGCAGGGGTTCAAATCCCAGCCGGGTCATGCCAAAGACCATATAAAAGTGGAACTTCCTGCCATCCAGCTTGGTGCTCAGCAATAATGGAATGGAGGAGGGAAATTTGTAGCGGCGCCTTGCATGGCAGCGGCCCTCTGATTCTACACTTGGGGTGTGTGTGATTAACAAAGTAGAGAGGTAAAACACAATCTCGTTCTACTGTACATGATTGGTTGTACAGTTGAATGACAATAAGGATGATTTAAAAGATGAAATCAAAAACAAGGACATCATAACCATATCATACATCCGAGGGATAACAGAACCAATCCAAAGGATCATGAAAAAACACAAAATAAACACAGCGGTAAAACCACACAAAAAATTTAAGACATTATTAGTACACCCAGAGGACAAAATAGAACAAAGCAAAAAATGCAACGTAATATATGAAATATCATGCAGATCATTTAACAAAACCTACATCAGCAAAATCGGAAGAGCATTCACCACAAAGAAAAAAGAACACCAGAAGGAATATGAGAAGGAAACACAAGGACGGCTCACAAGATCACAAAAAGAAAAGGCAGAACAAGCAATATTAAAATCAGCAATATCAAATCACTGCAAAAGAAATAATCACATCATGAACTGGGACAACGCAAAAATCATTGGATCGGAGAGCAACAGATACAAACGCTGGATCAAGGAGGCCATAGAAATCAGGAAACGGGGAAAAGACAGCATGAATTGGGATGAGGGGGCAATTATGCTTTCCCACACCTGGGACTACATTCTCCAGAGACCATCGGACAGCGGAAGGCGGGGTCAGCCCAGTGGATATGACCGTTCTGCTGGGCTGGCTGCACCTAGCTGATAAATGACACTTCACAGCAATCAGCTGGCACTTCTGATGAAGACTGCAGTGGACAGTTGAAACATGTAAAGGTAAAAACATCTCCTTTCTATCCTTGTCTTTAATAAGAAAAATAAAAGGCTTGTAATTTTCCTTTCCCCATTCTATTATGCCAAGTACCAAGCTAGAAGGCAGAAAGTACCATTTTTTTAATAGGGTCTTTAGTTAGATTAGATTAGATTAGATTCAACTTTATTGTCATTACACATGTATGAATACAAGGTAACGAAACACAGTTTAGCATCCAATCAGAAGTGCAAAGGACAGCAGGGCAGTATAGTATACGGTAATTAACAGTATGTGCAATTTAAGCAAATATATGCAAATATATGCAGCAGTGCAGAAAGTTAAAAGTACTGTTATGTGCAAATAATGTGCAATAAGTTAGATGTAGTTATGTAGTTATGCAGTTATGTACAGGTGAGGATGGTAAAAGATGATTGTAAGAGAGTCAGCGGGGAACTAAGTTCAATAACGTGACAGCTGTTGGAAAGAAACTGTTCCTAAACCTGCTGGTTCTAGTCCGAAGGCTTCTGAAACATCTTCTGGAGGGGAGAAGCTGGAACAGTCCATGAGCAGGATGGTTGGAGTCCCTAAGAATGCTGCGTGCCCGGCGCAGACATCTTTTCCTGTAGACGTCCTCTATAGCTGGAAGTGGAGTCCCTGTGATGCGTTGGGCGGTTTTCACCACCCGCTGCAGCGCCTTGCGGTCAGCTACAGCGCAGCTCCCATACCAGAGTGTGATACAGTTGGTCTGTATCACACTCTGGTCTGTATCACACCCATCTTGGGTGTGAACCCACAACCTTGTGGCTGTAGCGTAGCTGTTCTACACCAAGGCCACCACTCCAGTCTGATTTGTTTCCTGGGAGAGTATTCAGGAGTTTAACAGCTCTCTGTGGTCTGTGTTTAGCTAGCCGATGATGGAGACTGGGAGTTAGCCTAGCTCAGGGGTGTCCAACCATGTGCCATGGAGAGCCAAGACCCTGCAGGTTTTACCTCCAACCAGTGTCTTCAACAGCAGATTTCAGTGAACTTCTTCCCACTGATTGCTGATAAGTGAAAACACCTGCTGAAGAGACTGGGTAGAAGAGAAAACCTGCAGGGTCTTGGCTCTCCATGGCACA
Source organism: Pholidichthys leucotaenia (assembly GCA_020510985.1). NCBI lineage: Eukaryota > Metazoa > Chordata > Actinopteri > Cichliformes > Pholidichthyidae > Pholidichthys > Pholidichthys leucotaenia. Next base: position 282,762,438 of record CM035846.1, read on the forward strand.
TGGTTGGACACCCCTGGCCTAGCTGAATGCTGCTCCTGTGTTTGGCCAATGATTAATGTAAAGCTAACCTGTTAAGCGTTTAGTACGTGAGTTTGTTACAATGTAGCATCTTATTAAATAACTCTCAGAAATGTTAGCCTAGGTTTAAGGGGAGGTGCCAAGTACAAGTAGTCAGAGTACGACTAAATGTACTTGAGTAAAAGTATTTTTTGATCCCAAGTTGAATCTATCTGCCCCAATTCACAGTATCTGGCAACCGCTGAGAAGTGCTGAGATTCCTGACAAATGAGAACATGTAAATCAACAGAGTTTTGCTTTTGGCTTTGAGATCCTCACATTGCCGCCGTAGCTCTTGTCAGCCAACTGCTCAAATGTAAAAATTATGGTTTTGGACCGGTAAAAGTTTCTTAAAATAAATATGTTACAACTATAAGTTTTTCAAGAAAATATACTTTCATTCTGCGCATTCCTAAAGTTTTTGTGGATGTATTATTTTTAAAAAATTGTATTAATAAAAATATCAATTTGACCTTGAAAAGATGTTCCCAAGTAAGAGAAACCAGAGCGAGTAGCTCATTCCGGCCTGACTAAATCACCCTGAGGGTGCCCAGATCTCCTGACTGTTGACCTGGACCTTAAGTACAGCCTATATGCAGACCCATGTGAGCATCATTGCGCAATTTTTAACAATTTTCATGAAAACGTAAACGCCTAGATTTCCTGGCCTAAATGACCTTGACCTTGAGCTCAACCTGGATGCAGACCTACACCAGGATCCTTTTGAGCAAGTTTGGTGAACATCAAGACAACTGCCTAGGGGAAGAAGCAGTTCCTGTGAAATGTGGACAGATCGACGAATGGACGAAGGATGCCACGTCATCATATTAGCCCTTTCAGCTTCACTGGATGAGCTACTCAGTAAAGTACAATATTGTAGAAAAAGTACATGCGACTGCACTTACAGCACTTTTTCTGGTCACAAAGACCACTCAAAGCACTTAACTAGTAGGTACACTAATCCTGTATTCTAAGTGCTGATTAAGCATGATTTATGTCCCTGATATAACTTGTTATTACCCACCTCTGATCATCAAACATCTGCCAGGACACCCTTTATCAAAAACAAATAAGTGGTTAAATATCTGATGGTCTCATGTCGTAATCTCTTTGTTTTTGACCTTTATTTAAACTGAGCACAATGCAGATATTAACTGGGTTTCCAAAAGTAAACCAAAACTGGTTTATGTAACCTAAACAGGTCTGGTCAGTGATGTTCATGTGAACGTTATTGTGACTGATAACAAATAATGCTTGCTATGCAACCCTTAAGTTACACCCAACCACCCCACCATGGCAAACACTGTAATCACATAAAAGGGAGTAAATGCTCCCTCACGCTGTGTCTGAACGTGGAGGAGAAGGCTGACTGGTGTATCAAGTGATTATAACATACAGTATTTACACACAATAATAAGGCTGAACGGTAACCAAAAAGCCTTTGCTACTCTGCCGCCGTTCAATGAGCAACAATTGAAAGAATTACCACAAAACAATGGGACAGCTGTGAGAAACTATTCATAAAAAACATCTGCTGTCAATCATGCAAACCTCCAATCCCACTAAAAATGAAGAGAAATGTAAACTTAATTTAAAGTGAACAAAACCTTGGATTCTCCTGTTACCCAGCAATGCACATCTCCTTGGTGTGGGTGTGAGTATGAGTATGTGTGCATTTGCGACGAAGGAGACAAAGGCAAATGGAGAGTTACATAAGAACATCACGACCAAACTAAACTAACTCCGTTATGCATAGCATATCAGAGGTAAGAGATGGAGCAGAGAGATTTGCAGCAATCTCAAAAATAAAGCAGATAGAAGACTCACACAAAGTCCACAAACGGAACAGTGAGACAGACAGAGATTGAGCAGAGGACAAATAGAAATTCAAGGATGCAAAATATGAGATGTCAAATATGAGTGACAAGACAAAGTGGCACAAGGATTCACAGACAGACAGACATAAAGATGCAGAAGTGGAGGTGCTGGTCTGTGCTTGCAGAATTACAAGCAGCATTACGTAACAGAGCCGAGGACCACCACGCACAAAACCAGCTCTCTTCTTCAAATCTGATTGGCCACACACAAGCACGTTAAAGAAGTTGTAATAAATGACTTAGTTGCAGTAATTGGTCTTAGTAGAGAGGAGGATGACGAAGAGATTTGAAGACAATATGGCAATGAATAAAAAAAGAGGGCAGAGAGGGAGGCTGAGACGATGATCATGAGATGTGCAGTAGATGCTTATAATATATTCTTTATATTATGTAAAGTTCCCATCCCTATTCAACGAAACACTTAAAGCAATATTACACGAGAGGAAGCACGGTATTAATGAACTATGGGTGTGATGCATCTAATGCCCTCCGCTAGTATCACACCTGGAGTTAGTATATTCATGATACCATAACAACCTCGAGTGTAATATTGCTTTTATACAACAGTTCCGCAAGCACAATTTATTAAATGACAGCAATATTGGACAAAATATTGTGATTTGTTTGTTTAACCAGTTATTTTGCACAGCTGAGGAAAAATAGTCCCTTCTAAATGTAGCCAGTAACTGGTGCTAAACATCCCAATCAGCATGAAGATGTCTATTGTTATTTCACACACATGTAAACAAATTAAATATTGTCAAGTTCAAAAGTCATTGTTTATAAAACACATACCTGTTGAGTCGGTACTGCAGAAGACCCGAGATCAAAATGTGGCCATTGGCCAATGCCGGTAGCTAGCCGGTAAGTAGTAGTTAGCATGCTAGCGATTTCTTCGGCACAATTTGCTTGCTTTTCTTGACATTTTCAGATGAAACAAAGAGTCCATCACCACAAAAGTATTGTGGTTTTACTGTGTTATCATCGTTTTTGCATTTCTTCAGATTGTCCAGGTCAGCTGATGAAATTTTTGCACACCGGGAGGTTTCCATGGAAATATCCTGGTTCTTCCCTTCTCCTCTTCCTCTTCTGATGACCATTCATAATTCAACTCAAATGTTATATTTAGAAAAATGTCCATCGTTTTGCCATATTCCATTAATGTTGCCTTAAAGTGCCGACCAGGAGTCAACAGTAAATAATGGTTAGTAACTAACGGTTACATGAACACCTTTGAAGTGGAGTGATACATATCCAGTGAAAGTTGGAGTGCAATTATCATGGATAATAGTAACTCCCGGAATCCCTATTGTCCAATCAAATGGCGCAGTCAGAACTAACTGTTGTATAAAACAAAGCAACCTTATAAAATGCTTTTTTGGGTCACATGACTACAGTAAAAAATTTGAAACCTCTTTATTTAGAAATAAATATACTGATTGCCATGGGGGCATCAGTCAAAGTAAAGCCCAGACTGCCACTCAGTGTACACAGCCCCATGATCCCCATGATCCGTCCTGCATGTGGTGAACCAGAGTAGAGGGTGGGCTGATGTAGCTCGTTCAGACTGAGCCCTGCCAGATCCTGTGGGTAGAAACATGGTCACCAGGCACTTTCCGTCAAGCACCTCCTCCTGGCCAGGCTCCAGGGCAGGATCCTGATAATCCCATAATGGGCAGGGTGTACAAGATCCTTGTTGTAGCTTTTTCATGGGGATCCACTGGACCACTCTTGGTCTTCCCCTATGCTACGAGCTCATCAGGTTGGAGAGTCTTCACTCAGAGCAAGGGATTAGCTGGGCCTGTTAGCATCACAACTAAAGGTGCCTTCACACCAAACGCGAATGGGCGAATTTTTCATGCAGCACAAATACATTATAACTCAATGTAAACACACGAATAGACATGAATTTACCGTCTTAGGTGCAGACAAGCAAAGTTGCCTTTATAACTTCTGCAGCTATGTTTAACCTACTGTGGAAATCCCCAAAATAATGTCATGCTTAGGTTTACATTATCTGACGGGGGGCTCACCTGAAAAAGTTGTCCCTGTCTCCAAAACTTTCCAAGATGATGGGTGTTTCCATTGCTAGCTTGCTAGTTTGTTAGCACGTCCATGGCAGGAATCCGTGGGTAAATAACCGACATCTCGTTTCAGCTGAAGAGCACCCGGTCCTTCTGTATCCAGGTGAGTGTCAGACTCATTTTCAAACTAGTTTACTCTCCATTGTTGATACTTTTACTCCAGTGACGACAGAATCTCAAAGCTGGCACTATCCCTAGGACATAAACAGGCGAATGCGCAATTTCGTGTGTGCTCGCCTCTTTCCATTGACTTTGTATACATTTGTGCCGCCCGTTCACGTTTGGTGTGAAGGCACCTTAACAGCAGTAATGCTAACAGTTTGACTAAAACAAAGTTTGTCTTTCCTTGTGAAGCTACTTCTTGAGGATGCGATTGTCTCCACACTGTTGACCTGGGCTTCAGATCCACAATCCATCAGTAAATCACTGAAATATTCTATCGGCAAAGCAGAACAGCCAGTGGTGGTCACTGCTGTTAGCTTAGCATTCATATGCTGCTGAAAAAAGCGAAGGCGTGTATGCTTGGGTGTATACTATTGCTACTGATGATGGTTTCTTTTTTTTAACTGCTGGATTTGCTGCTGTCCTGCTTTCTGCACCAATGCCAGTTGTGTTGACATGGCCATTAATGGGCCAAGTACAACAACTAGGGCTGTTAGCACTAACGTAGCCAGTTGTTGTTATTTTGATTGGCCTTTGTGGTGTTCCCTAAACCTCAAAGCAACACAAACTCGGACATGCCCAATAAGTACCTCTGGTCCCTTTAGTCAGATTTTTTGCTGTCAGTATGTTATATACGTAGACAGATAAGTGCATTTTGCAAGTGCTCACACTAGTTTGCAGCTAGCTTTTCTTGGGGCATACATCTTGGTATCAGGGTTGCTTTTTTGGGACACAAACTCACAGATGGTTTGTGACATCAGCTGGCGATGAACTATGGGAAGAAAAGGAACGGCCAATTACTGCGATCCACCCAGAAAAAAAATCTTCCCAATCAGACAAGGGACTGATGAATGCTAATGAGCAGGCTGAGTGCTTGAAACACACAAGACATTTTTAATGTAAAACAACACCTAAATGACTTTTGGACCTTAAAACTACCTCTATGTATTAATGAGAATGTCAAAACTTAAACCTATTCACTGGAAATGACAATAAATATGAACTTAAAAGCCATCTGTTTACAACACTGGCCATCCAGCGCTGCAGAGTACATGAAGTTTTTAGTGCCGTCAAATTTTCATTGAACTGTTTGCTAATTAGAGACACAAGGCCGTCAATTCACATCACCACTGCGCACAGACATTCACATCCAGCAGCACACCCACACACAGGTGACTGAAGCCCATAACTCCACATTACCACAGCAGCCTGCAGCATCAGTGCGTCACCACAGATGACTGAATACACTGGGACATCAGTGACACACACACTGTGCCATTAGCCGGCAGACAGGGCTTTCCCTCCTCAGAGCTGTGTCATGATAGGTTAATGATGCCACCGAGACACACACACACACACACACACATATATGCCCACACGCAGACACAAAACCAGCTCGCTGTAACTTCAGCGTGGCTAGGAGTGTTGCCGAGCTGCAGGATCAGGGAGCAGATCTGAAAATAAGACAAAACTTCAACCGTCCTGCTGAACAAATAAAATAATTGTTCTTAAAATCAAGATAATCTTTTTTTTTTGGGGGGGGGGGGTGTTCTAAGACCCATTTTACCACATTGTGTGTCTCTGATGGATTTTACCATTTCCCATGACTGCAACTGAATATTTTTTTTTTTTTTTTAGTTACTTATTTGTACCCGTAGGTAGATTTGGTTTGCAGTCTGGTGACAAGCCACCGGCTGCCGGTCGCTGCGTGCGCGAGCACCCTAAACCTACATGTTTTTTTTTGGTATGTGGGAGGAAACCGGAGAAATCCCGGAGTAAACCCACACAACACGGGGAGAACATGCAAACTCCACACAGCTCACTGTTGGTCGGGGGCTGGGATCGAACCCACGATCTCATGATCCCCGCGATCCCCCGGCCGAGGGTAAACTGTGCTGCTACAGTGCTAAACCACTGCGCCACCGTGCACCGTGAATATGTTCACATCTTTGTTGAGGGGAACATCATCTATAGATCTATTACACAGCAGCCATTTTGTTTTTTAAGTTTGTAGGGTCAGCACCCTCTACAAAGAGTCATTTTGAGTATGAACAATATTTTGGCTTTAAAACGAAAATAAAGCAGATGAGTTATTAAGTATAAACTGGGAGAAGTACTGTTCTCTTATAAATTTGTGATGTTTTTCACAGTTTGAAAGTGTTTTAATTTTTTTTTTAAATCTTTGATTTTTTTTTCTTTTAAATTTGTATCTTTTTTCCTTGTAATTTAAGATTTTTTCGTTAGTTTTTTTATTTAAAAAAGTTAATTAAAAAGTTAGACTGCAGTTAAACTAAAATGAACTCGTCATAACCAATCGTGAAATGAGAATCATGCTATAACAAATTTAACAGGCAGGGTTAAGAGTGCTGAGTAAAAATTATTCATCACAAAAAATTCAAAATGCTGTGGAAAATTTTATTGATGAAATGGCCTACATCAGAGGTCTGCAACCTGCAGCAGGAATCCAAGACATAGGAGGATCGAATGGGACAGCTGTGATGCTCTAATTCGCCAGCTCCTCTGCCAGTGGGTAAACGGCATTGAGCTGTTCGCCCAAACTCGGTGCTACCTACAGCATCCATGCCCGGTGTTGCGATGAGGCTAACGGGTGATGGAGATGTGGAGGCCAGGACGAGGTCGCCACTGGACAGATTCGTCAGGCTGGCCAAACGGCGAAGCAGCGCCTTGAGGGAGAGACGGCTATAGTGTGTGCACTCCTCTGAGGACTCAAGGGCAGCCTGGACATGTTTAAGACCGAGGCACATCACACACATTTGGTGAGCACCCCAGCTCCATTTCTGTTTTCTCCTCTGCTTTGGTGGAGACCTTGGTAGTGTCCATTTTGGCAGCAGGGATAGTGTTGACTTCGGCTAATTTTCTGCCCGTTATTGCTAACCTAGTGTGGCTCGGAAAGGGGCTATGAACGTGTTGCGACTTTCTGTGTACATCATGAAGTATTTCTACTCAGCGGCGGGAAATATGTGGGGGCTAGTGATAGCCCATGCTTAAATTCATGACTATGACACCTTACTTCCAGCCAATCCTGGCCGGCGGAGTAATCGGAGCTTCTGTTGAGGTCACGCCCAAAACGTTCACATAGTGAGACACAAAAAGAAAGCTACAAAAGAGCACTCACATATTAACAATTTATTATAGACTAGCTTTTACCTATAATTCAGGTATTTTAACTTAATTTTAATACTCATTTTTTTAGGCTCAGTGCAGATTATTTTGGCAAAAAAATTGCTCAGCAGGGCTCTTTGAACTCATCTACACCAAATCTAAAGGTTGCCAAAATGATGGTGAAAACACTTTAGCCAAGTTTGGTTGTGATTCTCATCACCTGGGGGCACTGTCAGTAATTACAAAAATCACATTTAAGGTAGACTTGTTTTTAATTTAGGGCATTTCATTACCGAAGAACACTACTGACTCATGTACACTTCTATAGTTCATTCTGCTATTTGTTCTGTGCCCTATGGGCACCACAAAATCAGGTCACTCTCAAAAGCTTAATTACTAGTAGTCCAAGCCTTTATTTTAGTACTGCTTGTTGATTTTCCCAGACAGAGCCTGTCACTGGAATCACAGATTTAAGTGTACAAGGTCACAGAGAAGTGACTTTTTGTGCAGTGGCATACAGCGATTGTCACAGCAAGGGAAGCTTGTCTCTTGGTAGTCCACACAAAAGAGCAGTGCCACTCTGAATGAACTTTGATGACCCTTCAGCGAGGTTGACACAATGTGTCTGTGAACAGTGAACATCAAGCTCTGGGATGACACATCAGCTCTTGAGAGGTGACTCTGGCTGCGGTGGCCACTCTTCCCACCTCCGCCTCCTCCTCCCTCCCTCCCTCTGCATTGGAAGGAGAAGGCAGAGATGGGACAGGAAGAAAGAGAAAGACGTCAGAGGAGAGGAGACGAGTGAGGATAATCTGATGCTGGAGAAAGTAATGCAGAAAGAATGTGTCCTACGCAAAAATAATTTAAAATCAATCCCCAACAAAGAGCTAAGGAGCTGGGTCGTTACAGGTGAAATGGCAGCCTGTGATAGAATGATTCATTTAGGCCACAACTGAAAATAAAAGACAGTTTTACATTCATATGACAGTATGGGACAGATTTACTAACGTGCTGTGCCATCGCAAAACCCTGTTTTGGCATTAAAAAACTACTGTTGAGATTTACTAGAGGGCGCAGTGCAAAATTAGCAGTGGAAAGGCATGGACTATGTTAATTTTGCGCCTGGCCTCATTGCATATGTATTTGTGGGAGTTGTCATGTCACAATGCAAATTTGAGGGAGGACAGTATTTAGATGACTGGCCCAAGGTGATTTACTAAGGTTTGCGGTTGTCAGTATCCTGCTAAAAAGCGCCAGGATTTAACGCCCAAAAAAAGCTTGTCTTAATTCATCTGTGCCTGATGACAGTGAGAGAACCAAGGGCACATGGCCGAAGAGGTAGAAGCTTCTCCCTGCACGTGACTTGATTTGGCATGACAGAATAGATTAATATGAACAGAAATGATCTCACAGAGATCGGTGTTGTGCTGAACTGGACATCAGCCAGCAGATTTTTCATTTATAACACACTTTATATCTCGGGGCAAAATCTCTACACAAATAGGATTAAGAACAACAATAAAAGCAAACATTAAGTACATGCAATGACACAACAGGACATCCATGGTGAGAATTGCTCTCAAATATTTTGCCTGGTAAAATAAAGGTCAAATAAATAAAATAAATAAAGTGAAAAAGTTTTCCCAAACAATGAATTTGTATCCATAAAATAGTACAGCCCTTCCTACCTGGAATGGACAAAAGGAGGACAGATCCATACGTCCCCCGACATTGCAACATCATAGCAACTCAATGACAACAGTCTGCTGTGGCTGTCCAAGGAATAAGTGAAATCGTGTGCGTTTAATTTTAGTATGTTCCAGACTTCAGAGATGATAAAACGCACATGCAGTTTTTTATGAAAAGTCATGGACTGGGAGACCTGCAGATTCTGTTAAAACAAAGTTATTCACATAATAAAACACCAGAGTCTCCACCAGGCCATCTTGACGGTTCTTGTGTTAATAAAATAAACACGTTGGTCAGTAAACAATTTATTCATGAGTAGTCCTTTATACATATTAAACAAAGGAGTCTGCCATGTGAAATGAAAATCAAAACTTTGATTTATGATCAACACAAACTATTTCATTGGGTTTTGCACTTCGGGTTTTATTGGGGTTGGGTTTGCGTTTAAACAAAAGCTTAAAAAAAGCTTAAAAAACTCCTGTTATGCTCCTCAGAACTGGCTGTGCCTGTGTTGATGACCCGCTTCCTCATCAGGCGTGCCTGTGCACAATTTTGCGGTGCTCTTGGTGCATGGGTGGTCATTACTGAAATGAAGTGACTGCATCTGTGTTCATAATTTTGCGTGTTGATAGAACACTGACAAAAATTGGCCACTCCCTTAGGTGCTCTATCTAATTTACACACTTGCTAATTTGCACTGCCTTAGCAAATCTGCCCCATATGTATTTTTGCTGTTTACAGCTGTTATTCAGAACTTTTACCACCCATAGATTAATAAAAATTTACTTTGATTAGATAGGAGCAATATTTTGTTGTTTATCTGCCCGTCATATTCTGCATTTGTGTGTAGTTATTGTGCTTATACTGTATATGGCTGCTGCTAACTGCTAAATTTGTATGTGCTGCTTTTGCTAATGCAGACTTTATTGCAGCTTTTCTGGTTATGTCCATGATAACATTAAGTGTTTAGAAGTTATTTGGTTAAAGGCTGACCAACCTGTTGATGTGCTGAAATCAAACAAGACAATTTAGCTTATCAAAACTGCTTAAAATTAACAAAAAATTATCTTGATGCAAGTGAGAAAGTCTTACATAAAAACTGTATGGGAAGAAGAAATATTTTGTCACAAATATTTTGTCACATAAAAAAACAAACGCTGCTTCGCTCTTCCCTATAATATAAATATTTATAATATAAAATATTTTTATTTCCCCTGCAAGAAGATTATGGGTAGCGCCTATCAGATACTCATAAATCAATGGGCCGTGGACAGCTGTCAAAGGAAAGCCTAAAAACAAACCTCCTCCACAACAGCCAAATATGCCACTTCAGAACAGATTTGTGCCGCTTCTGCAGGACCCTGGATTTCCATCTGATGACCGGGATAAAATCTCCCCCACATGCAGCAAGGTAAATCAGAACAACTCAGAAGGTAAAAGGTTACAGAGAAAGCCAACAGCTGGGCCTGAAACCCTGATTGGTGGTGACTCTGCTGTGAAAGATGTGAGAAACGTATGTGGTAAACTCACAGAAATCATGTGGTTTCCCAGGGATATGGTGTCTCAAATCAAATCAGACTTTATTGTCATATTGCTGTACATACAACTGTAGTGCAGGCAAGATGAAATTGCGTTTCTCTCGGCATCCATATAAATAGAAGCAGCATGATTTAAGACACACTCCCACATAGCTTCACCCCCACCACCCCCACCCCCCCATCCATTCACACATCCCTGAGACATACTTGGGGAAAAAAAACTAACTAACTATAATATACAAATAATATACTGTACAAAATGTGTGTGTATGAGAGATTCCGGGTCAACTGTTCAGCATCCTTACAGCTTGTGGAAGGAAGCTGTTGATCAGTCTGGTGGTTCTGCCTCTGATGCTCCGGAATCGTTTACCAGATGGAAGAAGTTCAAAGTGTTTATGCAGAGGGTGAGAACGGTCCTTGACAATGTTCAGTGCCCTGCTCCTACAATGGTTCTGAAAAAGCTCTTGGACAGAGGGGAGGGAGACTCCAATTACCCTCTCAGCCCCCTTGACTATCCTCTGCAGGGCTTTTTTGTCTGACATACTGCAGCTGGAGTACCATGTAGCAATGCAGTACGTCAGAACACTCTCCACCACACCTCTGTAGAAGGTCCTGAGGATGCAGATGGGGAGAGAGGCCTGTTTGAGTTTCCTCAAGAAGTGCAGTCTCTGCTGAGCCCGCTTCCTGATCCCCAAGGAATTCTTGCTCCAGGTCAGGTCCTGCGAGATCTGCACTCCGAGGAACTTGATGTTCTCCACTCTCTCCACTAAACGGCCACCGATGCTGAGGGGGACGTGCTCAGGCTGTGACCGCCGGAAGTCGATAATCATCTCTTTCGTTTTGTCCACGTTGAGCACCAGATTGTTCTCCCTGCACCAGCCCTCCAGGTCTCTAACTTCTTCCCTGTACATTGATTCCTCATCCCTCTGAATAAGTCCCACCACCGTGGTGTCGTCTGCAAACTTAATAATCTGGTTCCCCTCGTGTCTGGATACACAGTCATGTGTTAGAAATGTAAACAACAGTGGACTGAGTACACAGCCTTGAGGGGATCCGGTGCTCAGCGTGACAGAGTTGGAGATGTTGTTTCCAACCCGGACAGACTGAGGTCTCTCAGTCAGGAAATCCAGGATCCAGAGACATGTGGCGGTGTTCAGACCGAGAAGGAGTAATTTCTCCATCAGTCTCTGGGGAATAATGGTGTTGAATGCTGAACTGAAATCAATGTACAGGAGTCTGGCGTAGGTGTCTTTCTGGTCCAGGTGGGTGATGACAGAGTGTAGGGTGGTGACTATAGCATCCTCCGTGGAGCGGTTTGAATGATATGCAAACTGGAGCGGGTCGTGTGATGCAGGGAGGCAGGCTGTAATGTGTGGTTTGACAAGCCGTTCAAAACACTTCGTCACAATTGGTGTCAGTGCAACAGGACGATAGTCGTTCAAACAGGACACAACTGGTTTCTTTGCCACCGGTACAATGATAGAGGTCTTGAAGCATCTGGGAACGATGGCCTGACTCAGGGAGATGTTATAAATGTCAGTCAGGACATCCGCCAACTCGCTCGGGCAGTCTCGGAGCACACGTCCCGGAATGTTGTCCGGACCTGCAGCTTTGCGCGGGTTGACCCTGGTTAGGGTCCTCCGTGTGTCCGCTGTGTTGATGGTAAAAGCTGATCCGACCGATGGTGGGGGTGGGCCAGCCCTCCCTCTGATTGTCGAGTTTGATGCTTCAAAACGTGCAAAGAAGTCGTTAAGCCTGTCTGGAAGCGAAGCGTCGTCATCATCGACCCCCTGCCTAGAATTATAGACCATCAGTGTCCGAACTCCCTGCCACATCTGCTTGGTGTTCCTAGTGTCACAGAGGTGTCCCTGGATTTTCTCTGCATAGGCGCGCTTTGCCGCCTTAATTCCCTTTGAGAGCGCAGACCTGGCTGAGCGGAGGGCGATCCTGTCCTTCGCTCTGAAGGCTGCATCTCTGGCTGTAAGCAGCGAGCGCACCTCTGCAGTCATCCAGGGCTTATGGTTACCCCGCATAGTGATGGTCTTCACTGTAGTGACATCCTCTGTGCACTTCGCGATGTAGCTGGTGACTGTATCAGCATACTCCTCCACATCTGTCTTGTCTTCCTGGGAGGCTGCTATTTTGAAGACCTCCCAGTCTGTGTGCAGAAAACAGTCTTTCAGTGCAGAGGTTGCACTCTCTGGCCAAATTCTAATTTGTTTCACTGCTGGCCTGCTGCGCTTCAATAAAGGTTTGTAGGCAGGCAGAAGCATCACAGATATGTGATCAGAAAGGCCGAGATGGGGGTGGGGTATCGCCTTATATGCATCTGAGTTTGTGTACACTAAGTCCAACATATTCTCTCCTCTGGTCTTAAAGTCTACACATTGTTTAAACTTGGGGAGCACAGTCTTTAAGCTGGTGTGGTTAAAATCCCCCGCAACCACCACAAAACTGTCCGGGTGTGAAGTTTGGATTTCACTAATCGCATTGTGCAGTTCCCCGAGTGCCTTCTTAGCATTAGCTTTAGCATTAGCATTCGGCGCTATGTAAACACCAGCTACAAACACGTTGCTGAATTCCCTCGGCAAATAATATGGCCGACAATTTACAATAAGGAACTCCGCCAACGGACAGCAGTGTTTAGACACTAACGTGGTATTGACGCACCAGTTCTTGTTCCATGTCGGCACGGAACATCGCCATATCTTCCAGTTGAATGGCCTCGTCGGGGATGTTGTGGTGGAGCCATGTCTCCGTGAAAACAAACACACAGCAGTCTCTCCACTCTCTCCGGGTTTCTCTCAGCAGACACAGCTCGTCCAGCTTGTTTTCGAGGGAGCAGACGTTAGAGAGAATGAGTGACAGTAGCGCTGGTCTGGAGGGGTTAGCCTTTAGCCTAGCATGGATTCCGGCCCTTTTTCCACGCTTTTGCTTGCGTTCGCTCCACTTACGCCTCCTCCTCTCTCGGGTAGCTTCCAGCGGGGACTCCGCCAGAATTCCATGCTGGTGTAGAATGTCCAAATCACAACCGATCGCCGCGATTCTTGCAGCGTGCAGTACCTTGATGTTTAATAAGGTCTCACGGTTGTAAGTTTTACAGAATGTCTGGGAAGATCAAAACACTCAAAACTCTCACACTCGCTGATGCCAAGAGGGGCCGCTGCGTCCGTGCGCGCTGCCACCATCTGATGTGAGAGACAAAATCTTGCAGATTGTCGCTGATCATCCCATGGTGAAAACTCTCATATTACATGTAGGCTCAAATGATGTTGTGAAACAGTAGTCTGAGGTACTGAAACAGGACTTTAAGGAACTCCTAGACCTAGTCAGCTGTCTGAATGCTGAAGTGTTTATTAGTGGCCCAGTACCACCGGTCGGAGGAGGAGTTGAGAGATTCAGCAGACTGTTCAATTTAAATGGATGGCTATCATAAGCTTGCACAAACAAATCACTTCATTTTATTGACAATTTCAACTTTTCTGGGACTGCAGACACTATTTTAAGGGAGATGGACTCAGTCTCAGCAAGTCAGGCATGAGGCTTTTTACCTCCAATAAGTTCTATTTTCTGTGTCACCATTCTGTTCCCCAGGACAAGGACAAGAGACAAGAGGAACCAAAACAACAGGATAAGATACAGCCCAGCAGAAACTGTGAGATAAAACCACCTCACCTCCTGCCTGTGGAGACCCCTCCTTCACCAAAAGTCACTAGTGAGGACCTACCTATTCTACCACTGCGTACCCCCTCCTCTTCAGCTTCCTCTTCCCCATCCTTCCCACTCCTCGACTTCACTGACCAGATGAAGGAGCTGGTCACTATGGCCACAAAACTGACCCCATGCCCTAGTCCAATTTTCTCACCCCGAAACCTCCCACTTCATCCTTCCCCCAATCTCCCCCCTCCAGCAATTCCCCAGCTAGCTCTGACACAACTCCCAAAGCCCCGGTGCCTACCCCACAGCCGAAGCCTCGCTGCCCACCACCACCACCCTCACGGCTGTACCAAAATCCACAGCCTGATAACAGCACAAGCTGGATTTGATGTATTGGGTTCGGGCTTTGATACCACTGGTACTCATGGGTCTTTCCAAGACAAGCCGGATCCTGGTAAGGAAGTAGTTTCCTTAATTCCTGTTTTAATAAGTAGCAGAAAAAGGTTGGTAAATTTAAAGAGAAACAAAATCCATCCTACACATCCTATGAATTTATCAAATCTAGTGTTCATTTCTCACCAGTCACAGCCTAAACAAAATAAAAATTTGGCAGATGATGTTCTCAACACACTGAAACTAGCTTTATTAAATACTAGGTATTTGGCAGGAAAAAAGTTTTTAAATAAAAATCTTATTATAAAACAAAAACTGGATTTTATGTTCTTAACAGAAACTTGGTTAGATAATAACAGTGGATCTCTTCTTATCGAAGCACCCCCTCCCAACTACAGCTTTATAAGTGAACCTAGGCTGCATAAGAAAGGAGGAGGACAGGGTTTCCTCTGGTAACATTTCTCGGTGGCAGCCCGCCACGCCAGAAAACTTAGCGGCGCGCCAAGAAGGAGATATGAATTTAAGAAAAATATATGAAGCAATGATTTTCCGCAAGCGTGCACACGAACAATGCGCGTGGCCATCATCCGTGCGGAGTTTAGAAGCGCCCCGCCCACACGAGCTTTCCAGTCAGTCAGCAGGCAGTGTCTCGCTAGCGGCAGCAGCATCTTCGTGGAAAAGGAGTGAAAACCGGGAAGTCAAACAGCAGAAATGGACTCTATATTTGAAGAGAAACTTTGTGAAGAAGTCCACCGTTTCTTCGTTGGTGAAAATCCTGGCGCATCAGCACCTTGGCGCTACCTACCGGGTGGGAGCGAAACTACAAATGATGGTTGTGTGCGTGCATCAACCGCTTGGCCTGGGTAGATAAAAAAAGTGAGCATGTACAGCGCCGCGTGCATGCCGGGCTCATCCAAAGTGTACGCAGACCAAGGGGGACTAGAGGGGAAATGCAGCATAATAAAGCTTGACTGTCCGACAGAAACATGAATTTATTAAAGTACTTTAAAGGCGGAAAAAAAAAATCTTAAGAGGTATGTAAGCACTGGAGGCATTTATCATGGTTTTAACTGGCTAGAAATGGGAGCAATAATGGAAGAGTCGCTTAGCTAAGAGATGTGGTTAGAATTCAAATGCAGCCGGCTTCATATGAAGGGAAAGGCAAGGGGGACTGATGAATTGCTGAGGATATATTTCACCAGCCACTACAATATTAAGTTATGTTCCCAATTATGTACCTGGCAAGTTAAGATGACCGAAATTTACAAAGTCAGTGACTTTAATCTGTCAGCAGCCTCCAAACAAACTAAACGTGCCAGCATTTGGATTTCAAAATAAGGGAGGTTTTTCCTGGCAGTGAGGAGATTTCTAAAAAAACTATAAATATATAGAAATATTATAACAGAAATAACGGAATCCTTGGTCATTTAAGTTAATTTAAATCACTAAATACAATTTTATTAATTTTTTTCTTTGTAATGAGAGTTAAATTATTGTTCTGTTCGGACTGCAAAGCTATGGTCAAAAATATAAATTGTTATAAGGAAAAAGTTAAAAAAAAAAAATACCACTGTCTGTTTCAAATGTATTTAAAAAACAGTAATTTTATTTTAAAAAACAGACAAAAATAAGCCATAAAATAATCCACAAATTTATAATAAAGTTTCAAATGTACAAGAAAAGTCAATTTTACAAGACGAAATTACAAATTTGAGGAAAATGGTTTCAAATTTAGATTTACAGAGAAAAGTAGTAAACTATAAGAAAATCGTTATAAATTTTGGAGAAAAACCTCAAACTTTCAAGACTGAAGTCATTACTCAAGTTTTAAGTGGGTGCTCTTTGTACCCTTAACTAGAAATTTTTGGTTGTCTCCTTTAATTTACCTGGCACTTGATATTTTCTAACCTGTTTGTATACCACCATAGACAGAGAGAGAACCTGAATTAGACAGAGCTCAGAGAGGGCAAGATTAGACAGAAGAGAGGAGCCAAGGAGAGGAAAGTGTTCAGGCAGAGGGTCCAGGAGAGATGAGAGCAGAGGAAGGAGAGAAGGATGACACCAGCAAAAAGTCCAAATACAGGACGTCTGGGTGGGACCCCAAATGGCCCAATATTCCAACATTCAAGCCTTGGTTGTACAATACTTCAAATTGTAAGCTCCATATGCACGGCAGTGGCTCAGGAGGTAGAGCGGGTCGTCCAATAACCGGATGGTTGGCGGTTCGAATCCCGCTCTCCCCAGATATCCTGCCGTTGTGTCCCTAGGCAAGACACTTCACCCACCTTCCCTCCAGTGTCCATAACACTGTGTATAAATGTTCGGTGGTGGCCGGAGAGGCCGTTGGCCTAGATTGGCAACCACGTTTCCATCAGCCTGTCCCAGGGCAGCTGTGGCTACAGTAGTAGCTTGCTACTACCATTGTCTGTCTGGAGTGAATGAATAATGTATCTGTAAAAAGTGTCTATGATAAAGCGCTATATAAGTCTGATGCATTATTATTATATGCAAAATTAAAAGAAATAAATAGTATAAAATTAACATATTCATACATATGTGCTTTCTCCACCCCCCCACCCCCCGGAAAAATATGTTGCCACCACACCAAGGCCTTTAAGACAGAGGAAACACAGGAGGAGTAGCTGTTTTGTTTAATGATTCCCTCCAATGCAAACAGATGTCTTATGAGAAGTTTACTTCATTTGAATATGTGGCTCTTCAGCTGAATTCTTCCTCCCGTGTGTTGTTTCTTAATGTTTACAGACCACCTAAATACCATACTGTGGCGGTTCGTTTTAACCCCACAACAGACTAAGGACACTCAGCCCTCTTTTCTCTGTTTTTCTGCTGCATTACTGAGAAGCAATGTGCCATTCATGTATTTGTGATGCAAACATGCATGTGTTGTGATGTAATGCGCCATTCTGTATAGTGTGCATATGGCTTGTCCTTACTGTGCTTTTTCTGAGCATCTTAGATGTGCTTTGGTGTATTAATGTCTACAGGTAGACGAGTTTCTTCTGTCTCACCTATGTGATGTTAATCGATGCCTTTCATCCTTTGTACTCATGCGTCCTGTCCTTACTGTGACCTAGAGACTCAGATCAATATGTAGATGTGCTTGTTAGCCTCTTTGTCCGCACCTGGAGCGAGGTCTAGCTAATCTGCCCTTGGTCTCACAAATGCAAATACCTCCTGCCTGTTCTGTTATCCCTTTGATCACTGTGGGGTATGTCTCTTTCATGTATTGTTATGGACAAGTATTTAAGGCGCAACTCTGTAACGCAATCTCTCTCTTTCACTCTCACTCTGATCCTGCAACTGGTGGACACACTGTGTCTGCCTCTCCTTCTCTGAGAGCCTAGGGATCCCGCTCCGGGCTGCTCCACTATGCACCGGAGAGGGGATCCCGTGAAGGCGACATGATTAATAAAACCTGCTTAAAACCACAGCACTGCTGCTTATTTTTTCATGCCGCTTCACTGGTGACCCCTCGAACACGCACACGTTTTGTGCGAATGCAACCTTCCGAGCTGGACAGCCGCACAGCTGCGTTGGCGACCCCTTGAAGACGCAGCCTTCTGTTTTGGATGACCACGCTGGACCGGCCGCTCTCACAGAGAGCGCACGCACCTCGTCCTCTCTCCACGACGGCAACCTCCAGGGCCGACGGGGAGCGCAGCGCGTGGAACTGAACGCACCATGGCCGCACGAGCGACAACGATCGTCTCCTCCCTCTCACCGCTCCAACGCAGCTGCACAAGCCCGGGGCACAAAGATCGTCTATTGCCTCGCACCGCTCCAACGCGTCTCCACGAGCCCGAGGGACGGAGATCGTCTACTTCCTCACACCGCTCCAACGCAGCTGCATGAGCCTGAGGAACATAAGATCGTCTATTCCCTCCCGCCGCTCCAACGCATCTGCACGGGCCTGAGGGACTAAAGATCGTCTATTTCCTCTCACCGCTCCAACGCACCATGGCCAATCTACAGCCACAGCTCAACCTGGATTTTACCGGCGCCGTCTGCGCCGTTCTCCACCAAGTTTCTGCACCCTGACTCGCCACTCCAGCGGCCCACCCACGCACTGAACCCCCGCGCACGCATCGGGGAGTTACAAGGACGGCGCATCACGCACGGGACAAGTAACGGCTCCACAGACTGCCTTCCTCCTTCGCCGCTGCCTTTCAGGGCTGCCCGCTCACCTGAAGCACGCATGCAGCACGCTCGAAGAATTTGTTAACAGTCTCAGCCACGCCAGAGACCGCCATCGTCCTCCACCGCTGCTCACAGAACCTTCAGGGCTGCTCGTTCACCTGAAGCAAGCACGCAGCTCGCCACTGGATTTTTTAATGGTCTTAGCCACGGCACAACGGGATTTCAGCCGTCAGCTGTTCCCGGGAGCTTTGGGGTTGCTTCAGCACCCAAAGCCAACAGTCCCCCTGCTTTGTTTACTTTTTCTCTTACAGCCGCTCCTGCTTTTCTTCATGGCCACGAGAGGAGTCAGAGACTAATTTTTCTTCTTGTGATCTCCGCACGTGCAACGGGACAAACCCTCGACGTCACGGAGCAGCAAGCAATTTTTGCGCGGCTCAGGACGATTTCACAGCTCCTGCCGGCACTTACTACCCCTCCCCTCCCTCCCCCTCCGCCTGCAGCGAGCTTCTCCCACAGCTCGCTCACACAGATGGATTATCGAGGTCGTGACCCCCTGCCGCGTCCTCTGGGGGGGAGCGTGTGTGGCGGTTCGTTTTAACCCCACAACAGACTAAGGACACTCAGCCCTCTTTTCTCTGTTTTTCTGCTGCATTACTGAGAAGCAATGTGCCATTCATGTATTTGTGATGCAAACATGCATGTGTTGTGATGTAATGCGCCATTCTGTATAGTGTGCATATGGCTTGTCCTTACTGTGCTTTTTCTGAGCATCTTAGATGTGCTTTGGTGTATTAATGTCTACAGGTAGACGAGTTTCTTCTGTCTCACCTATGTGATGTTAATCGATGCCTTTCATCCTTTGTACTCATGCGTCCTGTCCTTACTGTGACCTAGAGACTCAGATCAATATGTAGATGTGCTTGTTAGCCTCTTTGTCCGCACCTGGAGCGAGGTCTAGCTAATCTGCCCTTGGTCTCACAAATGCAAATACCTCCTGCCTGTTCTGTTATCCCTTTGATCACTGTGGGGTATGTCTCTTTCATGTATTGTTATGGACAAGTATTTAAGGCGCAACTCTGTAACGCAATCTCTCTCTTTCACTCTCACTCTGATCCTGCAACTGGTGGACACACTGTGTCTGCCTCTCCTTCTCTGAGAGCCTAGGGATCCCGCTCCGGGCTGCTCCACTATGCACCGGAGAGGGGATCCCGTGAAGGCGACATGATTAATAAAACCTGCTTAAAACCACAGCACTGCTGCTTATTTTTTCATGCCGCTTCACTGGTGACCCCTCGAACACGCACACGTTTTGTGCGAATGCAACCTTCCGAGCTGGACAGCCGCACAGCTGCGTTGGCGACCCCTTGAAGACGCAGCCTTCTGTTTTGGATGACCACGCTGGACCGGCCGCTCTCACAGAGAGCGCACGCACCTCGTCCTCTCTCCACGACGGCAACCTCCAGGGCCGACGGGGAGCGCAGCGCGTGGAACTGAACGCACCATGGCCGCACGAGCGACAACGATCGTCTCCTCCCTCTCACCGCTCCAACGCAGCTGCACAAGCCCGGGGCACAAAGATCGTCTATTGCCTCGCACCGCTCCAACGCGTCTCCACGAGCCCGAGGGACGGAGATCGTCTACTTCCTCACACCGCTCCAACGCAGCTGCATGAGCCTGAGGAACATAAGATCGTCTATTCCCTCCCGCCGCTCCAACGCATCTGCACGGGCCTGAGGGACTAAAGATCGTCTATTTCCTCTCACCGCTCCAACGCACCATGGCCAATCTACAGCCACAGCTCAACCTGGATTTTACCGGCGCCGTCTGCGCCGTTCTCCACCAAGTTTCTGCACCCTGACTCGCCACTCCAGCGGCCCACCCACGCACTGAACCCCCGCGCACGCATCGGGGAGTTACAAGGACGGCGCATCACGCACGGGACAAGTAACGGCTCCACAGACTGCCTTCCTCCTTCGCCGCTGCCTTTCAGGGCTGCCCGCTCACCTGAAGCACGCATGCAGCACGCTCGAAGAATTTGTTAACAGTCTCAGCCACGCCAGAGACCGCCATCGTCCTCCACCGCTGCTCACAGAACCTTCAGGGCTGCTCGTTCACCTGAAGCAAGCACGCAGCTCGCCACTGGATTTTTTAATGGTCTTAGCCACGGCACAACGGGATTTCAGCCGTCAGCTGTTCCCGGGAGCTTTGGGGTTGCTTCAGCACCCAAAGCCAACAGTCCCCCTGCTTTGTTTACTTTTTCTCTTACAGCCGCTCCTGCTTTTCTTCATGGCCACGAGAGGAGTCAGAGACTAATTTTTCTTCTTGTGATCTCCGCACGTGCAACGGGACAAACCCTCGACGTCACGGAGCAGCAAGCAATTTTTGCGCGGCTCAGGACGATTTCACAGCTCCTGCCGGCACTTACTACCCCTCCCCTCCCTCCCCCTCCGCCTGCAGCGAGCTTCTCCCACAGCTCGCTCACACAGATGGATTATCGAGGTCGTGACCCCCTGCCGCGTCCTCTGGGGGGGAGCGTGTGTGGCGGTTCGTTTTAACCCCACAACAGACTAAGGACACTCAGCCCTCTTTTCTCTGTTTTTCTGCTGCATTACTGAGAAGCAATGTGCCATTCATGTATTTGTGATGCAAACATGCATGTGTTGTGATGTAATGCGCCATTCTGTATAGTGTGCATATGGCTTGTCCTTACTGTGCTTTTTCTGAGCATCTTAGATGTGCTTTGGTGTATTAATGTCTACAGGTAGACGAGTTTCTTCTGTCTCACCTATGTGATGTTAATCGATGCCTTTCATCCTTTGTACTCATGCGTCCTGTCCTTACTGTGACCTAGAGACTCAGATCAATATGTAGATGTGCTTGTTAGCCTCTTTGTCCGCACCTGGAGCGAGGTCTAGCTAATCTGCCCTTGGTCTCACAAATGCAAATACCTCCTGCCTGTTCTGTTATCCCTTTGATCACTGTGGGGTATGTCTCTTTCATGTATTGTTATGGACAAGTATTTAAGGCGCAACTCTGTAACGCAATCTCTCTCTTTCACTCTCACTCTGATCCTGCAACTGGTGGACACACTGTGTCTGCCTCTCCTTCTCTGAGAGCCTAGGGATCCCGCTCCGGGCTGCTCCACTATGCACCGGAGAGGGGATCCCGTGAAGGCGACATGATTAATAAAACCTGCTTAAAACCACAGCACTGCTGCTTATTTTTTCATGCCGCTTCAATACAACCTTTTTTGATAATTTTACAAAGCTGCTGTCTATTATCTGCGTGACTTTGACTGTGTAGTTATTGTTGATGATTTTAACATCTACTGTATGTTGACATCCCTCAGGACAGAGGGACCAAAGAATTTTGTTGTGTCATTGATAACTTTCGACTGATTCAGCATGTCATGGAAAAAACCCACAACAGAGGACACAGTTTGGACTTGGTCATCTCCAAAGGTCTGAACACCTCCAAGGTTATGGTGATGGATGTTGTGCCGTCCGACCATTCTTGTGTTTTCTTTGAGAGATATTAATGTCAACAGAAATATCCAGACAGAGGTCATCAAAAAACAGTACATCAGTGATAATACCAGTGAAACATTCATCCAAGCTTTTTCTTCTTCACCCCCCCCCCACACACACACCTTCAGTAAATGAGCTTGCAGAAAATTTTAAATGGTAAAATTACAAATATTATCAATGCCATTGCTCCCGTCAAGGTGAAGGTGTTCACTATTAAAAAGAAATCTCCATGGAGAAAAGCCAAACTAGTAAGAACTGAAAAAACAGAGTGTTGAAAAGCTGAACGCAGGTGGCAAAAAACTAAATTACAAGTTCATGGTGAAATCTATAATGAGAGATTGAGCATTTATAATTTGGAGCTGAGCAATGCAAGGCAAGCATATTTTTCTGACATCATTGCTAAAAACAACAATAATGCACACATCTTGTTCACTACTGTTGTCAGGCTAACAAATCCCCCGTGTCAGTAGCTCCTGAACTTCTATCCAACCGTGCCTGCAATTACTTTGTCTTTTTCTTTACTGACAAAATTCAGAAAATTAGACAGTCAGTCAGTGCTCTTATGCCAGGTGCTGGGCATGTGCTTCCTCTGTGTTCATGTAGAAAAGATGTAAACATCATGGCGAAATTTTTTTCCAATCAATCATAAAATCTTGGATGACATCATACGCCACCTGAAATCCACTACCTGCTGCCTTGATACCCTCCCCCCAAATTTTTTTTTAAAACGTTTCTTATTGTATGGTCTCAGATCTACTACAGATCATAAATACAGTGGTGTGAAAAAGTGTTTGCCCCCTTCCTGATTTCTCATTTTTTTGTACGTTTGTCACACTTAAATGTTTCAGATCATCAAACAAATTTAAATATTAGACAAAGACAACACAAGTAAACACAAAATGCAGTTTTTAAATGAAGGTGTTTCTTATTAAGGGTAAAAAAAAATCCAAACCTACATAACCTTGTGTGGAAAAAGTGATTGCTCCCCGTTAAAACATAAATTAACTGTGGTTTATGACATCTTTGGAAAGGTGAATTCAATTTCTCCAGCCACATGCAGGCCTGATTACTGCCACACCTGTTCTCAATCAAGAAATCCCTTAAATAGGACCTGCCTGACAAAGTGAAGTAGACCAAAAGATCCTCAAACGCTAGACATCCTGCTGCCATCCAAAGAAATTCAGGAACAAATGAGAAAAAGTAATTGAGATCTATCAGTCTGGAAAAGGTTATAAAGCCATTTCTAAAGCTTTGGGAATCCAGCAAACCACAGTGACAGCCATTATTCACAAATGGCGAAAACATGGAACAGTGGTGAATCTTTCCAGGAGTGGCCGGTCAACCAAAATTACCCCAAGAGCGCAGCGATGACTTATCCAAGAGGTCACAAAAGACCCCACAACAACATCCAAAGAACTGCAGGCCTCACTTGCCTCAGTTAAGGTCAGTGTTCATGACTCCACCATAAGGAAGAGACTGGGCAAAAATGGCCTGCATGGCAGAGTTCCAAGACAAAAACCACTGCTGAGCAAAAAGAACAAAGGCTCGTCTCAGTTTTGCTACAAAACATCTTGATGATCCCCAAGACTTTTGGGAAAATACTCTGTGGACTGATGAGACAAAAGTTGACCTTTTTGGAAGATGTGTGTCCCATTACAGCCGGCATACAAGTAACACAGCATTCAGAAAAGGAACATCATACCAATATGGTGGTGGTAGTGTGATGGTCTGGGGCTGTTTTTCTTCTTCAGGACCTGGAAGACTTGCTGTGGTAAATGGAACCATGAATTCTGCTGTCTACCAAAAAATCCTGAAGGAGAATGTTCGGTCATCTGTTCGTGACCTCAAGCTGAAGCGCACTTGGGTTCTGCAGTAGGACAATGATCAAAAACACACCAGCAAGTCCACCTCTGAATGGCTTAAGAAAAACAAAATGAAGACTTTGGAGTGGCCTAGTCAAAGTCCTGACCTGAATCTGATTGCGATGCTGTGGCTTGACCTTAAAAAGGTGATTCATGTTCAAAAACCCTCCAATGTGGCTGAATTACAACAATTCTGCAAAGATGAGTGGGCCAGAATTCCTCCACAGTGCTGTAAAAGACTCATTGCCAGTTATCACAAATTCCTGATTGCAGTTGTTGCTGCTAAGGGTGGCCCAACCAGTTATTAGGTTAAGGGGGCAATCACTTTTTCACGCAGGGCCATGTAGGTTTGGATTTTTTTTCCCTTAAGAATAAGCACCTTCATTTAAAAACTGCATTTTGTGTTCACTTGTGTTATCTTTATCTAATATTTTAAATGTGTTTGATGATCTGAAACATTTAAGTGTGATAAACATACAAAAAATGAGAAATCAGGAAGGGGGCAAACACTTTTTCTCACCACTGTATGTCTCTACATTCAGGTGTCTTTCCTCAGTGCCTTAAAACAGCTGTTATCAAGCCACTTCTAAAAAAGAGCAATCTAGACACCTCAATCACGAACAGCTATCGGCCCATATCAAACCTCCCCTTTCTTAGTAAAATAATAGAAAACGGAGACTTCCGGTTATGGCGGCCACGTAGGAAGACGTGTTTCACACTGCTCTGCTTGTAAAACTAAAAATTTTACTAAAACTCTCTCAATTGGAACAAAAACCCATCCCAGCGTTTTGGCGTGGATATGGTAAAGACCAAGGTTGGAAAATTAGGTGGAGGAAAAGGCAACTCGACAAAACAATCCAAGCTAATGGACTTCCACACTCAAGGCGAGGCAGGGAAAACTCCAGAGGCAATGGCGGAGGATGGAGCCAGCGGCGGAGCGGGAACTGCTGGGGAGGGGACAAGCGTAGTGCTCGCTGCCATCACCTCCATGAGAACAGAATTTTCGTCTAAATTTGATGGGATTATAGCAGCGATAGAAGGTATGAGGAAAGAAATAAACGACTGTTTGAAGCAAGTGTCGCAGGCGGAGCTCCAAATATCAAGCGCTGAGGATGACGTCACCAGCCTGCAAATTAAACTGCAAACAATGGAATTAAAATGGAAACGTCTGGAAGATAACGTCCTAGATTTGGACTCCCGCTCGCGATGAAATAATTTGAGGCTGGTGGGCCTCCCGGAGGGAGCGGAGGGACGGGGCTCATGTTCCTTTTTGGAAAAGTGGATTCCAGAAGCACTGAACAACGCGGACCTGCAGTCATCGGTCGTTTTAGAAAGCGCTCACTGAATCGGCCCATGGAGAGATAATAAGACACCACCGAGGACGCTGATTATGAAGCTCCTCAACTACAGAGACAAGATGACAGTCACCAATGCTGCGCGAGCTAAAGGGGAAATTAAATACCAGGATCAACAGGTGCGGTTCTATCCAGACTTCGCCACAGGAATACAACAATTAAGAAGGCAGTTCGACCCCGCCCACAAAGAGCTGCGCAACCTCAGGATTCGTCACGGAGTGATTCATCCGGCAAGACTGCTGGTCACATATAAGGGGAGAACCCACACCTTCACGACCCCTCAAGAGGCGCAGGAGCTCATCAAGCAGATTCAAAAGGAGGCTGGTGGGAGCTAAGCAAGAACATGACAAAGGTAGAACATTTAAGCATATGTACAGACATCTGATTGATCTGAAACATATAATAAGTCTACAAAATACAGACTGTATTTAAAAAAAAAAAAGCTATGATGTACAACGTTGCTATTGTAGCATCATCTCACTTTGGCTCAGCAACAATTATTTTTCTGCTTAAAGACATTTTTGTTTCATCCAGGAATAATGCAGTGAAATGGATTTTCTTCCCCCAGGCCACAGCTGAAATCCCCTTTTGTTAAAAGCAGCCTAAGGAATTTCCCCAATGTCCGGCTGCACTTTTATTGCCCCCATAAAACCTACACAGATCCACGACTCAGTTAATTTCCTTAAACTGTGGACATGCTGGATTTAAACAACTTTAAAGTACATTATTACAAACTCAATTCTAAACCTTCATTCTTTTCAGAACTATGAAAATGCAGATGGACTCTGATGTGTTTGATGTGGAAAATCAATAATATGTGTGAAATGCATTAATCTGTGATTTTATATATATATATGCATGTTGATGTTAAATGAATGTTTATTCCTGCATGTTGATTTAGAAGCACTGCTTATAAGATACACTAAGGTTAGTTTAGTTATACATAAGTTTGTAACAGTACATTCCAATGCATTTAAAACTGTGTATTCCTGTGGACTGATATCATGTGTCACCAGTCTTCATAGAACCCCAGCTTCTTCATCCTATTGGTCTCTCACAGACAAGGCCTGTTATTGGACTAAAGGTTCATCGAGCCCGCCCACGAAGGACGCTCATTGGCTGAGGTTCCGGTCAGGCCAGAATCCCGCGAAACTCAACAGAGCTTATAAAAGGGAGAGAGAGACTCTGTTTCAGCCTTTTTTGCCTTTTTCGTCAGACACCACTCTCTTTCTGCTCCGGATTCTCTTTTCGCCTGCTCCCTTCTTTCTGATCTCCTCCATTGTCTACACACAGCAAGGGAGAACAAAGGACCACATGGCGCTTTTCTGAACACAGCAGATAATTTGTTTATGTAACTTTGTATTTTCTTCTTCTCTTAAATGCCTAGGAATTCCTTTTTCTTTGAGCTCAATTCTTAATCGGAGTCAAACTCCAATTCTTAATTTATCACTTTTTGTTAAACTTTCTGTAAACCGCCGTTTGTTTAATTTTAAGGTAAACTTTAATCTTGACTTTATTTTTATAATATTTTTCTTGACCAAGCACCTCTCAAAACTATTTTTATCTAAAGTCCGAAAGTTTCTTTTCTAATTTGAAATCGGATTAGATATCTCTTAATTATTACCGAAGACCTCTTGAAGAAAGACGCAGCTCCCACATAACGTGCAGCTGTAGGATCAACACACAGCTGTCCCACATCACTCTGAAGAGACGTCGGCACCATCTGGCTAAGACCCGTTTCAACTGTGGGTCATGCAGCCCAGAATCCAGCCTCCTTTGACCGCTTGAATCTAAAGGTCGAGCTGTGAACCCTTGAAGTATCTGCTGGCAGATATTTCCCTCACATCCACAAAGTCTTGGGCTGAAAAAGGACGACAGAACTGCCATCACTGAGGATCACGTGAGCTGAAAAAACTTTAATTCATCTGCTGAATTAAACTTGAGGTTCGGTACTAATTTATATATCTAATCAGATGCAAATTAAGAAGCCCTTAACATAACTCTCCTTTTCATTAAAATTCCGTTTTTATTTTCTTAAGATTAATTTAGGACTTTTTCATAATTAGCAAACTTTCTCCATAAATTTGCGTTGTTTTTGATAATCTGTTAACTCAAACTGATAGAAATTCGTTTCTCAGTTTAACCCTGGTTCCGAAAATATTGACATTGTTAATCTATCATTTACAAGATTGATTTTATGATTAATGAAATTATTTCGATGTCTATTAATCATTTCGTTTAATAAATATTTAAAAATGAGAAGTTGTTGGGAATTTATTTCATTCTGAGTCTGTTTCAAGCCCAGGTATCGAATTCACGGAAAATTTTTGAGACTGATTATTGATTAATTTATTGAGTGATCAAACAGGTATAAAGTGAAATTAAAGATCAAATTGCTTCTTAGAGATAGAAGCTGGTGCCCCTTACGAGTGTTATTAACTTTTCTGATGTATATGAAATGAGATTTGAGCTCAGATTCCAATACATCAATATAAATTAAATAATTCATACCTGATCATATTTATTATTTATTAATATTCCCATATTTTACGTTACACTATAAAACTTTGAAGTTATGCTGAAAAAACTACAGAAGAGAGTTAATGTTATAAGAATAGAAGTAGAGTCAGGGTGATTGAGAGGAGAAAGAGAGAGTGGTTTGACTGATCCTCGCAGGTGTGGAACAGTCACTAGCTATAACGGGAGACAGAATTTTTTTGATTTTGGGGGGATTACCACGAATGTGGGGAAAGGGAATTTGTTTTTGTTTAGTTTGTAGGATGAATGTTCTATCACCCATGTTTTTGCTTCTCTGTAAAAGTATGTTCATATTGCAAGGTAATCACAAAATCTTTACTGATCATAGATCAAAGCATTAATCTTAATTTAACTTCATGGAATTGCAGAGGTCTACAAAATCTTAAAAAACTTAAACAAGTTATGAATAAAATAAAAGACATAGATTCAAAAATTGTATTTTTACAAGAAACTCATCTAATAGAGGAGGATGTAAAAAGAATTAGGAGAAGATGGCAAGGTAACGTGTTCACCTCATCATTTTCATCCCGAGCCAGGGGAGTTACGACTCTCATACACAAAACAGTCCCATTTCAAGTGAAAAATGTAATTGGAGACAAATTTGGAAGATATCTAATCATCCAAGGATCTTTGTTACTAGAAAATATAAATCTGGTGAACTTATACGGCCCCAATATTGATGATCAAAACTTCTTTGTTAATTTATTCCTTACTTTATCATCACTTACAGGGCAACATATAATAGCAGGGGATTTTAATTGTACATTGAATCCCAGTATAGACAGATCAACAGGACTGGACTGTACGCACAATGGATGTAGGATGACCATTAATCATTTTATGAAAGAATTGAGATTGCTAGATATATGGAGAGAAATGAAACCACAAGTCAAAGCCTATTCTTGTTATTCTAATACCTATAAGACATTCTCACGTATTGACTACTTTTTGATCTCTACAGAATTAAGGTCCAAGATTCAAAACTGTTTCTATGATAACATTGTGATCTCTGATCATGCACCCTGCTGTCTAATATACACTACCGTTCAAAAGTTTGGGGTCACTTAGAAATTTCCTTATTTTTGAAAGAAAAGCACTGTTTTTTTCAATGAAGATAACTTTAAATTAATCAGAAATACACTCTAATGTCTAATATACATTGCTAATGTGGTAAATGACTATTCTAGCTGCAAATGTCTGGTTTTTGGTGCAATATCTACATAGGTACACTACCGTTCAAAAGTTTGGGGTCACTTAGAAATTTCCTTATTTTTGAAAGAAAAGCACTTTTTTTCAATGAAGATAACTTTAAACTAATCAGAAATACACTCTATACATTGCTAATGTGGTAAATGACTATTATAGCTGCAAATGTCTGGTTTTTGGTGCAATATCTAGATAGGTGTATAGAGGCCCATTTCCAGCAACTATCACTCCAGTGTTCTAATGGTACAATACGTTTGCTCATTGTGTCAGAAGGCTAATGGATGATTAGAAAACCTTTGTGCAATCATGTTAGGTCTGCAATGCTGTAATTGCTGCAAATGGAGGATTCTTTGACGAAAGCAAAGTTTGAAGGAAAAAATGATTATTTCAAATACAAATCATTATTTCTAACCTTGTCAATGTCTTGACTATATTTTCTATTCATTTTACAACTCATGGTGGTAAATAAGTGTGACTTTTCATGGAAAACACAAAATAATTGTCTGGGTGACCCCAAACTTTTGAACAGTAGTGTATATAGAGGCCCATTTCCAGCAACTATCACGCCAGTGTTCTAATGGTACAATGTGTTTGCTCATTGCGTCAGAAGGCTAATGGATGATTAAAAAACCCTTGTGCAATCATGTTAGCACAGCTGAAAACAGTTTAACTGGTTAGAGAAGCTATAAAACTGACCTTCCTTTGAGCAGGTTGAGTATCTGGAAAAAATTATTATTTCAAATACAAATCATTATTTCTAACCTTGTCAATGTCTTGACTATATTTTCTATTCATTTTACAACTCATGGTGGTAAATAAGTGTGACTTTTCATGGAAAACACAAAATAATTGTCTGGGTGACCCCAAACTTTTGAACGGTAGTGTATGTGGATAAGAAATTGACAAAGGATCCAGGTAGGTGGCATTTTCAGCATAAATGGCTTCAGGATGAGGAATTTGTTAAGTACATAGAAAAACAGATAGATGAGTTCTTTGATATTATTACTACACAAACAACGGCATGTATAAAGTGGGAGGCTTTCAAAGCTTTTATTAGGGGGCATATTATTAGTTATACAGGTTCAAAATCTAAGAAGACCCGAGAGGAGAGAGTCCAATTGGAACGTAAAATAAAAATTCTTCAAGAAAAAGTGTATGCAGGAAGTAATCCACAGTTAGAGAACGAATTACTGATTCTGAGAGCAGAATATGACAAAAAATCAGCGAATAGAGCTGCCTCGAGTCTTCTAAGATTGAAGCAAACTTTTTATGAACAAGGTGAAAAATCAGGAAAATTATTGGCATGGCAGAATAAACAATTAGAATTTAAAACACCAATTACCAGTATTATAAGTAATGGACAGGTAGTTATAGATCCTTTAGAAATTAATAGTGCCTTTAGAGATTATTATGAAAAACTATATGATACAAAAAATGAAGCTGACTTAACAAAACTAAATGGGTTTTTGGGTGGATTATCTATACCGTGTATTCCAAATGAAAACAGGGAGGTATTGGAGTCTAAAATTAGTCAAGAAGAAGTTGGGCTAGCCATTGATAATATGAAATCAGGAAAAAGAGCAGGACCAGATGGTCTTTCAGTTGACTTCTATAAAAAATTTAAGAATAAATTAATAAAACCACTTTTGGAAATGGTTTTAGAAGCATTTCAAAATGGTAATTTACCACCATACATGAATAATGCCTTAATTATACTGTTGCCAAAACCAGGTAAACCCCCTAATAAATGTGAAAACATGAGACCAATAAGCCTATTAAATGCTGATCTTAAAATAATCTGTAAAATTTTAGCAAAACAACTACAAGAAATATTACCAAATATTATTAACCGAGATCAGAATGGCTTTATAATGGGAAGACAAGGCTTCCATAATGTAAGAAGACTATTTAATATTATTGATTCCAATAAAGAAGCACCGGATACAGCTCTCCTATCATTGGACGCCGAAAAGGCCTTTGATAGGGTCGAATGGCCCTATCTTTTTGAAGTCCTACAAAGGTTTGGACTTGGAAATAATTTCATAAAATGGGTCCAGATAATATACAATAATGGTACAGCAGAAATCCTAACAAACAGCAATATCTCAAAATCAATAAAAATCAATAGAGGATGTCGACAATGCTGTCCACTTTCACCTGTACTGTTTACTATGGCAATTGAACCTTTAGCGATGGCAGTACGTTTACATCCACAAATATATGGAATTAAAGTAGGACCAACAGAACATAAAATCTCCCTGTATGCTGATGACATAATTTTGTTTATGTCAAATTTTAAAAAATCAATTCCAACCTTGTTAAATTTAATAAAGAACTTTGGGGAAATATCAGGATATAAAATAAATAAAACAAAATCTTCAATATTAATGCTAAATGAGACCCAGAGAAATCACCCAGCTCCTGAGGTAAATCAATTCAATGTTGTAAATCAGTTTAAATATTTAGGAATTCAAATTTTGCCTAAGCTAGAATCAGTCGCCAATGCCAACTATGAAGCCTTAATGACAGATATTAATGAGTCACTTCAGAGATGGATGTCACTACCAATGTCGATGATCGGGAGAATTAATATACTGAAAAGTAATATCTTACCAAAAATACTTTATTTATTTCAAAACATTCCTTTACCACCACCTTCAGATCTATTCTCAAGAATTAAAAAAAAGTTAGTGGAATTTATATGGAACAATAGGAAGGCTAGATTACGTTTGTCCTTACTATATTTACCATTTGATCGTGGAGGTCTGAAATGTCCAAACTTTACGTTGTATTACTGGTCAGTACAACTGAGGTCTATGACATTATTTTTTATCAAATGATCTTCCTCACTGGACTGAAATGGAATCATACAATTTACCTTTACCTCTTCCCTTATTCATATACTCAGACTCAGCTAAAAAATTACAGAAACAAGTTAAAAATCCAGTTGTAAAGCACATGATCAAAATATGGTGTGAAACCAAAAAATATTTAAAAGAACCACACTTACTGTCACAATTTAGCCCAATATGGGGTAATCAATATTTTACACCAGTGAGAGCGGATGCTGTATTTAAAGTATGGAATTTAAAAGGGATTCAAAAGATTCAAGACTTATATTTGTCACGCTCAGATAACATAATGTCTTTTGAAGAACTGAGGATTAAATTCAATCTTAATAGAACACATTTTTTTAAATATCTTCAGCTTAGAAATTTTATTCGATCAAATCAAAATAATGCTCTCACTCGACCTACTTATTCATCTTTGGAAAAAATTTTGACAAAAGATAGTAAGAGAAAGGGTATTATTTCAGAGTTTTATAACTCATTGACCCTATTCTCAAGTGAAAACTCACAGAAAAGACTGAATTATTGGAAAGAAGACCTGCAAATTGAAATTTCAGAGGAACAATGGGAAATGGCTTGTGCAGGAGCTCAAACCAAATCAATAAATG
Organism: Pholidichthys leucotaenia; assembly: GCA_020510985.1. Classification (NCBI taxonomy): domain Eukaryota; kingdom Metazoa; phylum Chordata; class Actinopteri; order Cichliformes; family Pholidichthyidae; genus Pholidichthys; species Pholidichthys leucotaenia. Next base: position 282,795,121 of record CM035846.1, read on the forward strand.
TACATCTTAAACTGATACATTTTAAATGGTTAATGCGGATGTATGTTACACCAGTGGAATTAAATAGATATAACAAAAACATACCAGATACATGCACAAAATGTATGGAAAGTAAAGGAACCCTATTTCACTGTTTATGGGAATGTAGAAAAATCAGAATGTTTTGGGAAGAGGTGAGGGTAACAATTGAAAAAATAATTTCAAAACAATTCACATTGAACCCTAAACTGTTTTTGTTGGGTCTGTATCCAGAAAAACATAACTTTAATAAGAGTGAAAGAGCATTCATAGACCTCGGTTTGCTTAATGCCAAAAAATGTATTGCACTACTGTGGAAAAAGACTCATAGACCAGATGTGACTCAGTGGTTAAGACAGATGTTAACAAACCTTCCACTAGAAAGAATAACATATATACTGAAATTAAAGGAAAATGTGTTTGAGAATATATGGAGACCTTTCATTGATTATGTAAAGAAATTAAACATAACTTCTGAAGAAGAAGGTGAATGATATAAGATAAGATAAGATAAGATAAGCTTTTATTAGTCCCACAATGGGGAAATTCCAGGATTGCAACAGCACAGGGATAGCAACACTCAGAGCAACAATCAGAAGGCAAGAAAAAACAACATCTAGTAAACATATGTCCATATTACTATAAATGTATATATATAGACACACAGTGCAGAGCATTATGGTTGGTTGGTGAATGTGCAGCAGAAAGTCTAAGCTCTCTCTCCGCGGATGCGGCGGGCCAGCTGGAAGTCTTTGGGCATGATGGTGACCCCCTTAGCGAAGAAGAGACCACCAGGTGGGCCTCGCTGGTCTCCTGCAGAGCCATGACGGCGAAGCTCAGGAAATGCAGGACGGTCTTGAAGTCCTGAGCGATCTCCCTCACCAGGCGCTGGACGGGCAGCTTACAGATGAGCAGCTCCGTGGATTTCTGGTAGCGACGGATCTCTCTCAGAGCCACGGGCCTGTGACGGCGAGGCCTCTTCACTCTGCCGGTGGCCGGAGCGCCTCTCCGAGCAGCCCTGGTGGCTAGCTGTCTCCTGGGGGGCTTCTTCCTCCAGTAGATTTTACGGGCGGTCAGCTTGGTTCTTGCCATCGCTCTTTATTATTCTGTCTTATATTTCTTGCACGCCGCCTAAACTCCAGCCTGGCACCCGCGTCGTTTTCGCTACAGCTCCCGGTATGTCGAGTTTCCCATTAGCACCGGGCGGCGGCCAAGTGCTAGCTAGCACTAGCTCCTCCCCGCTGTAGCGTCTCCCGCTGCAAACCGTGGCTCCGTCCGCCGACCCGGGAGACCCCTGGGGCGATCCGTGCGTCCGTGATATATATACAGAGTGAAAGGTGTAGAAAGAAGAAGGAAGATAAAAAAAAAAAAAAAAGGCTGTTGCAACGGGCAGCCTACTCGTGTGGTGCCACCGGTCCGGCGGAACCGGTGTGGACATAGAATCCAATCCTAGACTAAACAGAGGAGCATTGTTGTTGACTTGCTTTTGTTAATGGTTGTTGTTGTTTTAGTACATTTTTGCTGTTGTTGTTGTTGTTGTTAGTGTTTTTTTTTAATTTTTAAATTACTTTAGTGTTAGTGTCTGACTGTTTGTGCCATGTTTGTAAAAAAAAGGTTCAATAAAAAATATTGTGGGGAAAAAAATAATAGAAAACACTGTTTTTCAACAATTGTACAACTTCCTGACATTAAATGACTGTTTTGATGTCTTCCAGTTAGGTTTTCAGACACACCACAGTACTAAGACGACTCTAGTTAAGGTCCTTAATGACATCCACTCCAATACAGATAATGGCAACATTTCAGTCTTGGTTCTACTGGACCTCAGTGCTGCATTCGACACAGTCGACCATAATATCTTACTAGACCAGCTGAAAAACTGAGTCCTATTTAAAAATTCTAATAAAATTCAAAAATTTTATTTGAGTCCTATTTAAAAGACAGGGACTATTTTCTCTCTATAGGTAACTATAAATCCGAGCAAACAAAAATAACCTGTGGAATTCCCCAAGGCTCCATATTTGGACCTTTGCTTTTTAACATCTACATGTTCCCACTAGCTCAAATCATAAAAAACAACAATATACATTACCATAATTATGCAGATGACACACCATCCATCCATCCATCTTCTTCCACTTAATCTTTTTCGGGTCACGGGGGGGCTGGAGCCTATCCCAGCATCTTTGGGCGAGAGGCAGGGTACACCCTGGACAGATGGCCAGTCCATCGCAGGGCCAACACAGAGAGACAGACAACCCTTCACTCTCACAGTCATATCTAAGGACAATTTAGAATTCCCAGTTTGATGCCAATTAACCTAACGTGCATGTTTTTGGCATGTGGGAGGAAACCGGAGAAATCCCGGAGTAACCCACGCAGACACGGGGAGAACATGCAAACTCGACACAGATCACTGTTGGTCGAAGGCTGGGAACAAACCCAGGATCCCCCAGCCAAGGGTGAGTTGCTGTGCTGCCGCAGTGCTTACCACTCCGCCACCGTGCTGCCCCAGATGATACACAAATCTACATAATCGTCTCACCAGGAGACTATGGTCCAATTAAAACCCTGACCAAATGCATTGGTCAAATTAAAGAGTGGATGTGCCAGAATTTTCTTCAGTTAGACAAAGACAAAAGCAAAATAATAGTTTTTGGAGCCAAAGAAGAAAGACTCAAAGTTAGTACTCAGCTTCAATCAATGATACTAAAAACCAACAGCCAAGCCAGAAATCTGATTGTGGCTCTGGACTCAGACCTGAATTTTAACAGCCACATTAAGACAGTAGTGAAATCAGCGTATTATAACTTAAAGAACATAACGAGGATTAAAGGTCTGATGTCTCAGCAGGATCTAGAAAAACTTGTCCATGCATTTATCTTCAGTAAACTGGACTACCGTAATGCTGTCCGCATAGGTCTCCCTAAAAAGTCCAGCCAGCTGCAGTTGGTTCAGAACGCTGCAGCTCGAGTCCTCACTTAGACCAAGAAAGTAGCTTCCTGTCTGTCAAAGAATAGATTTCAAAATACTGCTGTTGGTTTATAAAGCTCTAAATGGTTTAAGGCCAAAATACATGTCAGATCTGGTAGTCCATTATGAACCATCCAGAGCCCTCAGATCATCAGGGTCAGGCCTACTATCTGTGCCCAGAGTTAGAACCAAACATGGTGAGACAGCATTTAGTTTTTATGCCCCTCACATATGGAACGACTCCCAGAAAGCATCAGGGCTGCTGAAAGTCTCAGCTGTTTTAAATCCAGGTTAAAAACTCTCCTATTTGTCGCGGCCTTTGAGTAGAACAATTGTTTATCTCCTACAATGCACTGTAAATTTTTATTTTTGTTATATTCTATTTTAGATTGTTCTTGTTTCTCTTTAATTTACTTTTTAGTTTGCTTTTAAATTCTTATGTATTCCTTTTGCAACTTGCTGTAATGCTTTAATGTTTTTATGTAAAGCACTTTGAATTGTCTTGTACACGAAATGTGCTATACAAATAAACTTGCCTTGCCTAGCCATGATTTAAGATATTTCATCTTACTTAAATTTCACTTTTTGCAGTGCATACTGTCCTCTAGACCAGTGTTTTCAACCTTTTTTGAACCACGAAACTCTTTTTACATTGACAAAATGATGCAGCACCCCACCAATCTAAAATGCTCCACAATAGCACTCTGAGGCAAGTGCAATATCCCCCACCTCAGTTCCATCCATCCATCCATCTTCTACCGCTTTTCCGGAGGTCCGGGTCGCGGAGGCAGCAGTTCAAGCAGAGAAGCCCAGGCTTCCCTCTCCCCAGCCACCTGCTCCAGCTCTTCAGAGGGGATACCAAGGCGTTCCCAGACTAGCTGGGAGACGTAGTCTCTCCACCGAGTCCTGGGTCTGCCCCGGGGTCTCCTCCCAGTGGGACGTGCCTGAAACACCTCAAGTGGGAGGCGTCCAGGAGGCATCCTAATCAGATGCCCATACCACCTCAACTGACTCCTTTCAATGTGGAGGAGCAGCGGTTCTACTCTGAGCCTCTCCCGGATGACTGAGCTCCTCACCCTATCTCTGAGGGTGAGTCCAGCAATCCTACGGAGAAAGCTCATTTCAGCCGCTTGTATCCGCGATCTCGTTCTTTCGGTCATTACCCAAAGCTCGTGACCATAGGTGAGAGTGGGAACGTAGATTGACTGGTAAATCGACAGCTTTGCCTTAGAACTAAGCTCCCTCTTCACCACAACAGACCGGTACAACGTCCGCATCACTGCAGATGCTGCTCCAATCCGTCTGTCGATCTCTCGCTCCATTTTCCCCTCACTCGTGAACAAGACCCCAAGATACTTAAACTCCTCCACTTGGGGCAGGAGCCTGTCCCCAACCCGGAGAGGACAATCCACCTTTTTCCGGCTGAGGACCATGGACTCGGACTTGGAGGTGCTGATTCTCATCCCAGCCGCTTCACACTCAGCGGCAAACCGTCCCAGCAAGAGCTGTAGGTCATTGCTGGATGAAGCCAACAGGACAACATCATCTGCAAACAACAGAGATGAGATCCTGTGGTCACCAAGCATGACACCCTCCATTCCCTGGCTGCGCCTAGAAATCCTGTCCATAAAAATTATGAACAGGACCGGTGACAAAGGGCAGCCCTGGCGGAGTCCAACTCTCACTGGGAATGACTCCGACCGAGTGTTGGCAATGCGAACTAAACTCTCACAACGGTCGTACAGAGACCGAATAGCTCGTAACAACAAGCCCGATACCCCATACTCCCGAAGCACCCCCCACAAAAATCCACGAGGGACGCGGTCAAATGCCTTCTCCAAGTCCACAAAACACATGTAAACTGGTTGGGCAAACTCCCACGAACCTTCAAGAATTCTCGAGAGGGTAAAGAGCTGGTCCGATGTGCCACGGCCAGGACGAAAACCACATTGCTCCTCCTGAATCCGAGGTTCGACCAACGGCCGGACTCTCCTCTCCAGTACCTTGGCATAGACCTTCCCAGGGAGGCTGAGGAGTGTGATCCCTCTAAAGTTGGAGCACACCCTCCGGTCCCCTTTTTTGAAGAGAGGAACCACCACCCCGGTTTGCCATGCCAAAGGCACTGCCCCCGACCTCCACGCAATGTTGCAGAGGCGTGTCAACCATGACAACCCAACAACATCCAGGGCCTTGAGGTACTCGGGGCGAATCTCGTCCACCCCCGGGGCCCGGCCACCAAGGAGATTTTTAACCACCTTGGCGACCTCAGCCCCTGTGATAGGCGAGTCATCCCCCTCGTCCCCAAACCCTGCTTCCTCTGTGGAAGGCGTATCAGTGGGATTGAGGAGATCCTCGAAGTATTCCTTCCACCGCCCGACGATATCCCCAGTTGAAGTCAACAGTGTCCCATCCGCACCATACACAGTGTGGACGGGGAGCTGCTTTCCCCTCCTGAGCCGCCGAACAGTTTGCCAGAATCTCTTTGAAGCCGACCGAAAGTCTTGTTCCATGGCCTCACCGAACTCCTCCCATACCCGGGTTTTTGCTTCAGCAACCACCCGAGCTGCACTCCGCTTGGCCTGCCGGTACACCTCAGCTGCTTCGGGAGTCCCACAAGCCAACCAAGCTTGATAGGACTCCTTCTTCAGCTTAATGGCCCCCCTCACCACTGGTGTCCACCACTTGGTTCGGGGGTTGCCACCACGAGATGCACCGACCACCTTGCGGCCGCAGCTCTGGGCTGCCGCTTCAACAACAGAGGTGGAGAACATGGCCCATTCAGACTCCATGTCTCCAGACTCCCTCGGAATGTGGTTGAAGTTCTTCCGGAGGTGGGAGTTGAAGACCTCCCGGACAGGGGCCTCAGCCAGACGCTCCCAGCACACCCTCACTATACGTTTGGGTCTACCAGGTCTGAATGGCTTCCTCCCCTGCCATCGGATCCAACTCACCACCAGGTGGTGATCAGTTGACAGCTCTGCACCTCTCTTTACTCGGGTGTCCAAGACATACGGTCGCAGGTCTGATGATACGATAACAAAATCGATCATCGACCTGCGGCCTAGGGTGTCCTGGTGCCAGGTGCACATATGGACACCCTTATGCTTGAACATGGTGTTCGTTATAGACAGACTGTGGTTAGCACAGAAGTCCAATAACTGAACACCACTCGGGTTCAGATCGGGCAGGCCGTTCCTCCCAATCACCCCCCTCCAGGTTTCACTGTCGTTGCCCACGTGCTCAGTTTTCCTTGAAAATCCCAATACTTCTTGACAGAGAGCAGTTTTCCAATTTTCAATATAATTACTGTGGCAGAGTCAAATTATGATAAACCCACCATCTACGAATATTCAACAAATTATACAACCCATAGTTGAGGGCAGGATCCCGAGGTGAACCTGTGTAGCAAGTTTGGTGACCCTAGCGTTCTTTGTTTTTAAGCCATTTTGATGTTAACCTTTGACCTTGTGATCCCAAAACCATAGTCACACTTCAGGACCACAGGGTGAACCTGTGTACCAGGTTTGGTGACCCTAGCTTTACTCGTACAAAAATAAGACATAGGAAATGTTAATGCTGACCTTTGACCCGTTGACCCCAAACCCATAGTCAGAGGTCAGGATTCCAAGGTGAACCTGTATACCAGGTTTGGTGGCCCTAGCTTTATTCGTTTTATAGTAATAGTAAATGTAGCATTTACCATAGTGCAACTGGAATGTTAACTTTGACCTTTGACCTCAAACTCATAGTCAGGTCAGGGTGTAAGTTGTCCAAGATGTGTATAACATACAACTACTGTACAGATTTTAAAAGTCTACATCATTTCTTTCAGTAGTTATTGTATTTAGAAGATTTAGGGAAATTGGACCTCTGACCTTTGACCTCAAGGTCATCTGATGAGAGGGAAATTACAATACGTACATCATCAGAGTATATCAAACCATGGTACCAAGTTTCAAAACAATCAGAACAAAACTGTAGGAGGAGTTGATTTCACAAAAGTGGGACAGATGGACGGACAGATGGACTGACCCATAACATAATTCCCCTTTGGGCTTCGACCGGCGGGGGATAAAAAAATAACACACTGTAGGTTAATTGCCATCAAAACTGGGGATTCTAAATTGTCCTTAGGTATGACTGTGAGAGTGAATGGTTGTCTGTCTCTCTGTGTTGGCCCTGCGATGGACTGGCGATCTGTCCAGGGTGTACCCTGCCTCTCGCCCGAAGATGCTGGGATAGGCTCCAGCCCCCCCGCGACCCAAAAAGGATTAAGCGGAAGAAGATGAATGAATGAATGAATGAATGAATGAGCCTTTTAAAGCACATCTAATGACAATTTATTCTTGTAATTTGTTTATGCTCAGTGTGAAAAGTGTCACGATTACATGGAAAGTCAATGGAAAGACGCAAACCTGGCATTTGCTCTGGGTGACACAGACAGCAGACATGCTTTTCTCAGCACAACACTGGCAGAGCTCCATGGTGCACTGTGTCCACTGCTTATTTGGTGCTAGGGGCGGCTGATGTGGTTTCTGGGGGATGTGGTAACAGCTGTCCCGTACAGACAGTGTTGTGAGCTCAGGCACAGTGGCAAATTTTTTTTTTTTTTTTTGTTTGTTTTTTTTTTAATTTCCATGGCAGATTCAGGGCAGCTGTAGGGGTTGTGAAGGTGGAGTCGAGAGGAAGAAGAGGAGGAGGGACTGCGTTGGTGCTGCCACCCACTGACATGGAGGAACAACTGCAGGTGCCAATACACAACAACAGCAAATTACAGTGGTGTGAAATAGTGTTTGCCCCCTTCCTGATTTCTCATTGTTTTGTAATATTTGTCACACTTCAATGTTTCAGATCATCAAACAAGTTTAAATATTAGACAAAGACAACACAAGTAAACACAAAATGCAGTTTTTAAATGAAGGTATTTATTATTAAGGGTAAAAAAAATCCAAACCTACATGGCCCTGGATAACTTGTGTTATCTTTGTCTAATATTTAAATTTGTTTGATGATCTGAAACATTTAAGTGTGACAAACATGCAAAAAAATGAGAAATCAGGAAGGGGGCAAACACTTTCTCACACCACTGTACATGCAACTTTTTGAACCAGTAAAAAGTGAAATTAGACAGTTTCCCGCAGAACCCTGAATGTTCTCTCATGGACCACCAGTTGAAAAACACTGCTCTACACTGTGGTGTGCACTGTAGTGTATATAGTGAATTATTTATTTCTTTATGAGTGAAGCATGTTGGACCCCCACCCTAAATAAAATGTATTTTAATCAACTGTTGTGTTATATAATAATTGCTCCTCTGTTGTAAAATGAACACAAAGAAAAACGTCTATTGTAAACACCTCCTGTCCCAAACCAATAAACACAGGGCAACATGGATGTGGTTTTCTTTCCACCTTCACCACCATTACATACACTACTCACAAAAAGTTAGGGATATTTGGCTTTTGGGTGAAATTTATGGAAAATGTAAAAAGTTCACACTACAGTGATATTATATCATAAAAGTAGGACATTTAAGTAGAAGCATGCAATGGTGATTTCCTCATCTCAAACAATTTATTGAACCAAAAGCCAACAACAGCGGTGGGTATACCACAACAAAAAATGTCAACGTCTCAATAACTTGTCATGTGCCCTTGAGCGTCAATTACAGCTTGACAACGATGTCTCATGCTGTTCAAAAGTCGACTTATTGTCTGCTGAGGCATGGTATTTCACTCTTCTTGAAGGGCGGCTCTCAGGTCATTGAGGTTGTGGGGTGAAGGGTTACGAGCCTCTACACAGTGACTCAGCTGATCTCATAGGTTTCCTATGGGATTCAGGTCTGGAGAAAGTGCAGACCACTCCAGTGGAGGTACCCCAGCCTCCAGCAGCTATTCCCTAATGACGGCACCTTGATGAGCTGGAGCACTGTCGTCTATGAAGAAGAAATTAGGCCTGTGTTGTTCATGCAGGGGCACAATGACTGGATTAATTATACTATTCACTTGTCACTGTATCATTCACAAAGTGTAGGGCAGTTCTGTATTGACTAGACACACCTGCCCAGACTGTAACACCACCACCAAAGGCTCGTCTGGTGACAACAGTGGCTGCTGCATAGCACTCTCCTTGACGTCTCCAACATCAATGGCAGCCATCATTTCTGCCCAACGTGAATCGACTTTCATCAGAGAACAGCACTGAGGCCCACTGGTCCCTTGTCAAGCATAAATGCTCCCTGACCCATGCAAGACATGACACCTCTACCTGGTGTGTGGTCAGGTACCCTTGCAGGTCATCCAGCATGCAGACCAAGCTGATGTAAATGTTTCGAATGGTCTGACGTGACACTTGGGTGCCTCTCACCTCCCTTAAATGTGCCTGGAGTTGAGTGGCATTCATCATCCATTTTTGTAGGGCACTGTTCACAATGAAGCGGTCATCAGCATGGGACGTGGCCAAAGAACGTCCACTTCTATGCCTTTCTGTGACTCTTCCAGTCTCTCTGTATCTCTGTTGCAACCTGCTGATGACACTCTGTGACACTCTAAGCTCAGTGGCGACTTCCCTCTGAGAACATCCTGTCTGAAGCCTCACAATGGCGAGGTACTGTTGATCAATTGTTAGGTGTCGTCTTGGTCTCATGATGTCAAAATGTGAACAGCATGATGAAGAGGACTGTTTCAATACCAATTCTAATTGAGCCAGAAAATGTATTGGTCGATTCATGGATCAAACACCTGTTATGAATTTTGCCACTAAGCACCTTGTTAGAGAACAGCAAGTTATGCAAAAAGTACTGAAACATTGAACAGTTGGACATGTGCATTCAAAACGTTAGAGAAAGTCAAATTAAGTTCACCTGTAAAAGTTATAGTGCATTTTAGGTGCATCCTGAAACTTCACCCGAAACCTGAATATCCCTAACTTTTTGTGAGTACAGATAGTGTATTTTACATCCTCCACCCTCAAACAACCATTATCTGTTCTTCAACACTCTGGCTTACGACCCCAATGGTGGCACTTCAATATCACAACTGTATGCAGCACGCATTTAATCATATCAAGTAGGGCCGATCTATAATTTTCTCACAGTGAGCAACAGCCCAGTATTCGCTCCCCTTCCAGTGGCTGTATTAATATCAGTGAATGAGTCAGGGCTGCGAGTGGACAGTGTGTGGACTGAGGGGGTGATGGCACACGTCTCACCAAGGGCATTCGGAGTCTTCAAAAGCTGAGTTGTTCATTGAGAAAAAAAAATCTCTGCCTACACAAACAGTAAACAACACCCACCGAGCATGTAGTCCACATACCAACAAGCATACAGTCATTTTATAACAGGAGACTTATAATTGCCCCAAAACAAAGAAACCCCACTGCAGATTCAAAATCCTCTCTCTCTCTCTCTCTCTCTCTCTCTCTCTCTCTCTCTCTCTCTCAAACACGCAGAGAGGCACACTCCCTCTGTGCTGTGCTCTGTTTATCAGGGCCAGGCCCATCGATCATCCAAGCCTGGTTGCCCGGGTAACCCCGTTATTATTCAGAGCACAGAGCAGCAGCTTGCAGAGAGGGCTGCGTATACATGTGTGTACTGTATATATGTGTTAGTTAGGCGGTGGAGATTCCCGTTGGCTCACAGGCAAAGCAGCCACATTTACAGGTGTCCTGTGAGCTGCATGCTGATGAGACTGAACATCCTCCTCATCACCATCATACGCACAATAAGAGCACAGCTTTCTCTACAACACAAATTCACATTCTCTTCATTTTCGATCACCCACCACTACCTCCCCCCCCCCACTCCCGCCCGCCCTTTTGATTTTTCATTCAGCATCTTTCCTGCATTTTTCCAGCCTGGTTTTGGTGCAGCTCATTCAGTCCGCATCCCTATCCGCTCCCTCGCTTATTTTCCATTCATATTCTGGAGCTTTGAGACTCATTCATAAACAGCACCACTCCTTACAGCAGCAAAAAAGAAGGGAGGGGAGGGCGGATTGGGGGGAGGGTTGCCCCTACTGACTGACTGCTGCATGGTGAAGGCTTCCTGAAAACCCAAAAAACAGCCAATGCAGAAGCAGAGAAGAGGGGAGGGAGGAGTGGAAGAAAGAGAGTGGGGTAACAATCTATCTGTCTCAGGCTACACTCTCCTTCGCCTCCGCTGCCCCCCTTCCTTTCATTGATTCATCACTGCAGCGATTCGTTCATTCAGTCCAAACTCCATTCACACAATACCCCTCAGCTGCCACAGTTTTCTATCTTCTACAAATGTTTCAGCTGGTCTGGGTGAAGGTAAAACAATGTAGCCTTGTAGAGAATTTGAGTTAAAACCAGAGGACACTGTAGACATTAAGGTACATTTAACACAAAAACTTCACAGAGATCAAACATCCAACCCAGAATCAGGTTAAATATAGTAAACTAGCAGCAATACCCGGTGAATATGGCATGGAGTGTTTAAAGGAAACCTGTACTGGTCATTATAACATTAATCCTGCTTTAGGTATTACTTATAAACCAAAAATGTGTTTATTCAGTAAAAATAACCCCCTCGAGTTAGTATACTGAATAATTTTATCCCATGAAAACCACTCGGTCAAAACCAATGGGGAGCAGCCATCGCTGTCCGGAAGTGACATACACTCATTTTCTGGCTTTATCGCAGACGAGTAAAGGTGTTCAGCAGATGCTCAGTGGGTCGAGATCCAAGTTGAAAACAGCGCAAAATCTGCAGTGATATATATTGCACAAACCATCCTTGGAAATGGCCTTCATTGACAGCATAATCCGCAGGTACCTCCAGGGACCAGCAGCTGAAGGGGACCTGACAAACAGGCAAGTTCCCAGTCAAGTAACTTCATAACACGCTGAATAAATCTTGATATACTAGAACTACCGGAGTGGTGGCTCAGTTGGTAGAGCATCCGCCCCACACCCGGGAGGCAGGGGTTCAAATCCCGGCCGGGTCATGCCGAAGACCATATAAAAGTGGAACTTCCTGCCATCCAGCTTGGTGCTCAGCAATAATGGAATGGAGGAGGGAAATTTGTGGCGGCGCCTTGCATGGCAGCGGCCCTCTGATTCTACACTTGGGGTGTGTGTGATTAACACAGTAGATAGGTAAAGCACAATCTCGTTCTACTGTACATGATTGGTTGTACAGTTGAATGACAATAAAGGGTGATTTAACTAGATATACTAGATATACTAAATCTGGCTGCCACTGTTAATGGCAACCAGAAGCTATGGATGACAGCAGAGGTCCACAGACTCCTGAGGGCTCAGGACGCAGCCTTCAGGGCTGGCGACACTGCAGGACTAACAACAGCTAGGGCCAACATGTCCTATGGCATCAAGGAGGCAAAACGACGGTACAGCAAGAAAATATCCAGACACTTCAGCAACACCAGAGATGCATGTTCTCTCTGGCGTGGCATACAGACCCTCACCAACTACAAACCTCCACCTCAGACCTGTGCGAGTGACATCACACTCCTCTACAACCTAAACAACTTCTCTGGCCAATTTGAAGCACAAAAGAGCAAACCAGCACAGAAGACCACTCCTCCTCCAGACGAGCTGGCCTTAAGTCTGGATCCAGCTAGTGTGAAGAGCACCCTCTGCAGGATCAACCCACATAAGGCAGCTGGCCCACACAGGTCGCGTCCTGAAGGACTGCACAGAGGAGCTTAAGAATGTCCTGGCCGACATCTTCAACATCTCCCTGTCTCAAGCTGTTGTCCCCACATGCTTCAACACTACCACCATAATACCGGTCCCGAAGAAGCCCATCCCATCCAGCTACAATGATTACCGGCCGGTAGCACTGACCCCCACTATAAAGAAGTGCTTTGAGCGGCTAGTCATACAGCACATCAAGTCCGCCCTGCCTCCCTCTCACGACCCATTCCAGTTTGCATACAGGTCAAACAGATCCACAGAAGATGCCATCACTGCTGCTCTCCATCCAGCCCTCACCCACCTGGATTCAAAAAACTCATACGTGCACATGCTGTTCTTGGACTTCAGCTCAGCATTCAACACAATCATCCCCCAGTACCTAATACAAAAACTCAGACACAGGACTCAAAACCTCTCTCTGTAACTGGGTGCTGGACTTTCTCATAGGGAGGCCACAGAACGTGCGGGTTGGCAGCAACACCTCCCAGACCATCACACTGTGCACAGGAGCCCCACAAGGGTGTGTGCTCAGCCTGCTGCGCTTCACCCTGCTGACCCATGACTGCATGCCAGCCTACAACACCAACCACATCATCAAGTTTGCAGATGACACGACGGTAGTGGGCCTCATCACCAACAACGACGAGGCCAACTACAGAAATGAGGTGAGCCAACTGGTCCAGTGGTGTAAAGACAACAACCTCTTTCTGAATGTGGGAAAACCAAGGAGACTGTGGTCGACTACAGGAGGGTAGGACCTCACCTGGACCAACAACACCACATCACTGGCCAAGAAGGCCCAAACTTGCCTCCATTTCCTCCGCAGACTGAGGAGAGCCCAAATCCCACCCTCCATCATGCAGTCTTTCTACCGAGGCACCATTGAGAGCATCATCACCAACTGCATCACGGTGTGGTATGGAAGCTGCACTGCCACCTGCCGGAAGACACTACAACACATAGTGGATGCAGCCAAGCAAGATCATCGGTGCCCCCCTGCCCCCCATCTTGGACATCTACCCCACTCGCCTCACCTGCAGAGCCACCAACATCACAGGCGACACCTCCCATCCCCTACACTCCCTCTTCAGCCCCCTGCCCTTGGGGAAAAGGTACTGTAGCCTCCGGGCCCACTCCACAAGACTGCTGAACAGCTTCGTTCATCAGGCCATCAGGACCCTGAACTCTGTTCACTCCCCCCTGCTTCCCAGACAGTAACACCTGCACAATAACTACCTCAGATGTTGGCACAGAAAGACTGGCACACCAACAATAATACTGTTGCTCTGTTGTACTGTCACTGCTATATGTCTCTGCACTTTAACCACAACCATTTGCACAAATGCCATGTCTGCTGCTGTCTGTATATCACTGCAATACTGATCATGTGCAATCATATCTGTCACTATCTGCACCTACACTACCACATTGAAATGCACTACAGTTATTCATTTCTAGCTGTCCAAATATAGGATTGCTGGGTTTATTACCACTAATCATTTACCTAAACTAATCGTTTACCACTATGGAGGTCAGAGTCCTTCTGGCTGCCACTGGCACCACAAGTTGCATCACTGTATATAGACTGTATATAGACTGCTGCTGTCGCTGTTTGTTCTTGTTTTTCTTTTTTTCAATCCAGCCTAATTTCCTTCTTTTTATAAGATGCACACCAATGTAGAGAGAGACAGAAATGCCATTTCAATTCTCCTGTATGTCCTGCACGTATAGTAATATTGACAATAAAATCTTTGAATCCTTGAATCCTTATTTCATTAAATTATATGCGGGTAGGTTTGCTTGTACATGGTTGTAAAAAAATACCTAAAATTCTGATGTTGAAACTTTGTTGACTGCTATACTGCAGCCCACTCAATCGCACAAAGCAACGACTGTGCATCACTACCGTGCTGAAACTGGCCATGGAGGAGGCAAGATGTCACTGACTATGACTGACTGAGAGAGCAGTGACTTGAAACTCACAAGTATTTGAGAAGGAATCATGACCAAAATTACTGGATGGAACCACTGGTATCATATTTGATCTTTTGAAATAGCTTTTAATTAAAATTCAGTTCAGGTACCATTTAATACTGATGATATTACAACAGTGATATGAACGACCTGCTGAACAACCTCCACTCCTCCCGGAGCTCAGCTGGGCTGCAATGAATATATAGTTTATGTTGACCTGACATGCACCTCTCCAGAAATGTAACTACACATTGTGGCAATGTTTTGAATGGGATGGCCTTCCATACAATTGGTCCCTTTCCCAGACAACACCCTACACATGACAATGTTGGCATTATATAATGTCATCTGTCAGCACCACTTAAAAAGCTGATGTTTTAAATGTCGGTAATTAGGGCTGAGCGATAAGGCTTTTAACATGTATCACGATACATTTAGTGTTTAATCGCGATAGACGATATATAGCATGATATCTTGAGATCTCCTCCAAACAACTGTATAAATGTAAATGTAAAACCTTTGCATAAAATGACACCGGCATGATAATAGAAACAGACCCATGTATTGCATTTTTTAAAATTGCATACAAAAAATGGAGGGGGGATAAAATTTTGTTACATTTAGCAAACTTTGTTGAACCAGTCAGACAACCCCACTCATAAATTTGCAACAAATCAGATTAAATAATGGTAGGCCTTCCTCAGGGTTCCCTCTGGTAACATTTCTGGGTGGCGGCCCACCACGCCTGAAATTTTTTCGCCACTCTATGAGGAAAATAAATTTAAGAAAAAAAATATTAAGTAATGACGGTCCGCAAGCACGCACACGAACAACACACGTAACCATCATCCGCGCGGAGTTCAGAAGCACCCCGCCCATGTGTTCCAGTCGGCAGGTAGAGTGTCTCGCTACGACCGTCGCTGTCCAAGAGAAGCATGAGTTTATTAAAGTACTTTAAACATGGAAAAAAATCAGAAGAGGTACGTAAGCAGTGAAGGCATTTCTCATGGTTTTAACCCGCTGGTAATGGGAGCAATAATGGAAGAGTCACTTAGCTAACAGGTGTGGTTAGTTTTTTGTTTTTCTTATTTCAGACAAGAATAAAAAGATGTTTTTACCTTTACCTTAGTTAATATTAATTAACTAATTTATGTTTATTATTATGTACCTGGCAAGTTAAGATGATCAAAATTCACAAAGTCAAAGACTTTAATCCGTCAGCAGCCTTTAGGCAAACTAAACGAGCCACCATTTGGATTATAAAATAATGGAGGTTTTTCCTGCTGTCTGGGTGGTGAGGAGATTTCTAAAAAAAATAAAATAAATAAATATGGTAAATATTATAACAGAAACAATTGCATCTTTGGTCATTTAAGTTAATTTATTTCATTAAATACACCTTATTCCTGGGGGTGCTGCTGTAGGAACGATTATGGGAGGGGCTTCCAGGTTTCGGCTGAAGTACTGTTAAATCAGTCAGTAAGAGCGGAGTAGTGGGGCATTTAAAATAGCGTTTTTAAAAGTTTTTCAAATTCATTTTAATGTATAATCCACATACGTGTTTTGCACTCAAGTGGCAGCTAATTTCAGCACTTGTAGTTTTTGTATTTTTTGAATGTTTTAGCGTAGTTCTGGTACTTGCTGCTGTTGTTCATGGTTGTGCCATAGACTGTATAAATGGAGGCTTCTCACCGGCAATGCGTAGATTATGCACTGAACGAAAAAGGACTGTTGGCATGATCGTGGTACAGATACAGGATAAACACAACAGCACCAGGTATGTTTTCACTTATATGAATGTCACAGATCTGACGTTTATGTGTTGTATATGCCACCAGAATGAAGGCTGCATGAAGTAAAATACTAATTAAAAATTAGTAACAATTTCCTTCCTAAGGCTTAAAGGTCTGATGACACGATTTTGACATTTTTTAGCATGTTGTGTAAACCCAAAAGTCATTGTCGATGAACAATATAATATTTACAACCATACCTGCATAAACTAGTTATCATCAAAAAACCGCAGCCGCTGAGTGGACTGTGGTGCCGCCCACCGAATGAAGGGCGGCACCACCATGACGTAAGCGACAGAACAGATGCCAGTGTTGTTGACTGGAATGACAGCAGCTTTGTAGCTCACAGTTTCTCTGGTTTCTTGTTTTAATTTTACAGCTATGCCTTCAAGTTGTGTCGCAGGCTTAGATAAACAGCAGGCCGTAAAAGACCACATCACACGCTTCAGCTCCAACTGTCATAAGCCTCTTCGTGCATGCCTCGCGTGCTTTTACGCAGGAGAAGCGCATGAGGAGGGGAAGGATTAATGGATTTACGCGCAGCTTTGACCTACTTTCTGTGATCGCATTCTGACGCTCACCGGTCTGGCCACGTCCCCTCTCTCATTATCACCAGCTGATTCAAACTCCCACTGATCATCTTTCCCGGTCCTCGTCCAGGTGCTTCTCATCACACCATCACCAGCAGTGCGTGTACTTAGCGGCCGTTTGCCAGTCACGCACTGCTGGTCCATAGTATTGTCATCTGTGCTGTTTGTCTGCCAGTATTTTCAGCACTCTCACGACGTGTTAGTCACTCCATGTTCACCGTGGTTCTCGTGTGTCCTTGAAGCAATGTTGGCTCTGGGGAGCAACAGTGGCTAACACGTCTCCTCTCATTCATTCTCTGGGCAATGCTGGCCCCCGAACGCCATCAGTAAGTGTGTTTGTGTTTTTTGTACGCCTTCACCTTTTTGGGAATTGTCTGTCTTTCTGTATTAAATGTGCTGTGGTGAACTCTGCACGTAAATCCTCGTTATTTCGTCCTCCCTCTCCGTGCCCTGCGTAAGAGCGCACGGAGGGTCATGATGAATGGATTTATGCTCAGAATTCATCACAGCATATGTTTTGTACATAAGAATGATGACAACAGTTCCCAAAAAGGTGAAGGCTCACAAAAAAAAACAGAAACACTTACAGATGGCGTTGGGGCCGACATCGCCCAGCGAACATGGAGAGGAGACGTGTTAACCACAGTTGCGCCCCGAGCCAACATCGCTTCAAGGGGCACAACAAAACCACGGCTGTGTGGAGTGGCTAACACGTCGTGATAGTGTTGGCAGTATTGGCTGGCTGACAACATGGCAGATGATGCACACAAAACATGAACAGCTGACTGTCAAAGAAAGAGGGTGCGTGGTCGGACCGGCAAATCTTGGACAGTGCCCACCTGAAAGTGGTTCAAAATGCACATAAAACACATGCATGAAACAAAAACTACAAGAACTCAAAAGATAATACATAATAAACCTGATGCCTGAGCCACAGAGAATACACTGCTATGATTTTATTGAAAAATCAGGTTTAAATAAATTATATTTATGAACAAATAATTTGTTGCAATATCTGTAACAAAAGCATAACACTTGGTGTTCCCCTGCCGTGTGTTTGTTGCTGCTGCTGCGCCGGCCGTGTGTGCCTCTCCTCTGTCACTCTCTGAGTCTGACTCGCTAAGCACGATGCCCACTTGGCACGGCTCAAACCTATACGGTCTGATGCCCCCAGATTCTTCATTGTCATCCCATTCTTTGGAACTATAATCGTCTGAAGATTGGACAACACAAACCAATTCCAGACTACATGTGCTGGAACCATCATCGATGTTTTCTACCGCTTTCATCCTGTGTGTACAATGGGCAGCCAAGCGCTGTGTTCTGTCGCTGATGTTACAACATGGCCGGGGGGGGTTTCCAGCCACTGACGCAATTGGTGATGTGCCTCTCATGAAAACGCCGGATATTCGCGTGAAAAAAAGCCTGTTAGAACTGCACAGACCAACCTATTTCGTCATAATCTATTATGTGTTGAAAAATTAGGTGAATTCAAAAACGTGTCATCAGACCTTAAATGACTTAAGAAAGTTATCCGTTTTTTGGGGAGTTTTGCATTCGTTGCACTGCCTTGGAACGATATGGACTTCAGCATGCTTCAGCATGCAGTAATTTTTAAATTATTACAAAATACAGATCAATAAAATTCTGAACAACTGTCAGAAAAGATCTGTACGTGTTAAGTTAAATAACAAGCATTCATGGCATGACAGCAGCATGAACATTTTAATTTTGGGGTAAAACGAACAGCTGCAGTTGTCTGTTTTACCCCAACATTAAAACACCCAAGCACGGTGTTGCGGTTCTTTGCGGCTCTGACTAGATTCTACGTCTGCTCTGAGGTAAATTTGATTATGTCCAACATATTTTAACAAAATGCAGCTGACATTATTACGGTGGAGACATTGATATATCTCAGAGTCTTTATTTGTTTACAGCATTAGCATCTTAGCAGCGGCGCTAACAAATGGAGCTACTGTCTGCAAAGCCACTTTTTAAGGTCATTTTCCTATCCCTAGATAGTCATGGGAAGTGGTATGATTATTTTACTGTTTTTGAGATGCAAAAGGCTGTGTTCCTGCATTTCTGATGCCAAAGTCATTGTTTTTTAACAAGGAAAAGTGTCCCGTTTCAGCGACAACCATACGTTCTAAACTAGTACCGGAAGTTGCGCACGTAATTCACACAAGGCATCATGGGCCTAGGAATAAGGTGGATTCAATTTTATTAATATTTTTTCTTTGGAATCAGAGTTAAATTATTGTTTTGTTCTGGCTCTGTCAAATCACGGTCAAAATGTAAATTGTTATAAGGAAAAGGTAAAAAAAAATTACCACAGTCTGTTTCAAATTTATTTAAAAAAAAACAGTAATTTTATTTTAAAAAATAGACATATTAGCCATAAAATAATCCACAAATTTATAATAAAGTTTCAAATGTACAAGAAAAGTCAATTTTACAAGACGAAATTACAAATTTGAGGAAAATGGTTTCAAATTTAGATAGATTTACAGAGAAAAGTAGTAAACTATAAGAAAATCGTTTTTGGAGAAAAACCTCAAACCTTCAAGACTGAAGTCATTACTCAAGTTTTTAAGTGGGTGCTCTTTGTACCCTTAACTAGAAATTTTTGGTTGTCTACTTTTAATTTACATGACCCTTGATATTTTCTAACCTGTTTGTGACTAGAAAAGCGCTATATAAGTGCAGGTTAGTTAGTTAGTTAGTTAGTATACCACCATAGACAGAGAGAAGCTGAATTAGACAGAGCTCAGAGGGCAAGATGAGACAGAAGAGAGGAGCCAAGGAGAGGAAAGTGTTCAGGCAGAGGGTCCAGGAGAGGTGAGAGCAGAGGGAGGAGAGAAGGATGACACCAGTAAAAAGTCCAAACACAGGATGTCGGTGTGGGACCCCAACTGGCCCAATATTCCAACATTCAAGCCTTGATTGCACAATACTTCAAATGGTAAGTTCCATATGCAAAGTTACTGAGCAAAATAAAAAAAGAGAAATAAATAGTATAAAATTAACATATTCCGGTTACAATAGTGTCATGCATTTTCTGCCCCCCCCCCCCGGAAAAATATGTTGTCACCACACCAAGGTCTTTAAGCCGGAGGAAACACTGCTCCTATTATGGCCTGTAATAGAACTATTAAAAACAAAACAAAAGAAAGGACTAGACACAATAAAAAGTGCATTAAGCAAAAATTCTAGACAAAGATATTTTAAAACCATATAAATTAAAGTCTGCTTTTTTCTGTTTGGTCATGCTTTTAACAATAAGGGCCATGTCTTTGGCTGTATAATTTGTGACCGCAGTTGTGATCTTTTTCCATTTTGCACTTTTGTTGTATGGGATAAATTTTCCAAATGAAGAAGCCCTATAGTCATTTTCTTAGGGCTGGTTCCTTTGTTCATTCATTCATTTATTATTAGTATACTTCATTAATCACAGAGGGAAATTACAGGGCATCCACCTGGATGGATGAGGCAGCCAATGTGCGCCACCAATCTCTTCACCATTCACACACACATTCACACCTAGGGCCACTTTAGAGTCTCCAATTAACCTAACTTGTATGTTTTTGGCCTGTGGGAGGAAACCGGAATACCCGGGGTAAACCCACGTAGACATGGGAAGAACATGCAAACTCCACACAGAAGGGTCACCGATGGGGGTCAGGAGGTGGGATCGAACCCACGATGGTCAGGGGTGGAATCAATTCCGTGACCTTCTTGCTGTGCTTCCACAGTGCTAACCACTGCATCACTGAGCTGTCATTCATTTATTTATTTATTTTTGTAGGGGCTACCTGGGATGTTGAGAGCAGATTTTAATGCATTCTTCATATTAAAGTGGATGACATCTCAAGTAGTGAAACAAATTAGTGGTAGTGTGACATAAGTTGCACAAAACTGTATTGTGTTCAATTTTTACCTTCTGATGTTTGAAACACTGCCGAAGAATGGAGCTAGTGCTTTTTCCTCCTTTTGTTCAAGTCTGCTGCACTACAGTCGGTGTGTGTGTCATTTCATTTTCCCTCCTTTTCTCCGCTCTGCTAGTGTTGCCAGATGTGCATATAAAACAAGCATCTCTGCTCCACGAAAACAGGCTCAAAAGAAGCAGTTTCTAAAGAAAAAACTGCAGAAAAAAAAAAAAACTGGCCTGGCAATGAACCTGAAATGAAACACAGCGCAGGGAGGCAGGGTGGGAGGAAGAAGCGCCTGAGTGCAGCTGCGAGGGAGAGAAGCTTCTGCTAAAATGCTCAAGCTCAGTGATAAACACATTGTATGTATCGCACATAGTAGAATGTATCGATATAACAAATATATTCATTGTATTGTGTGGGATGATATTAAACTGGTAAATGCTAACAACAAAGCTAAATGTACACTATGTGGTACTACACTGAAATACAATAGCTCAACCAGTTGCTAAATTACCACCTAAAGAAGTCACATTCAGCCGTGCTGCAAGGGGCAATTAGTTCAGCTTCATCACAACTGACAGTTACTGCAGTCTTGGGGAGGCAGGTATGTGATGAGAAGAAGACAGAGAGCATTACTCTGAGGATTTGCAACATGATTGAAAAAGACATGATGCCAATAATATAAGTACTGTTAAAGGAGAGGGCTTTCAGGAGCTGATAAACTTTATGGAGCCAGGGTATAATATTCCGTCTAGAGGAACGATAACGACCCGCTTGGAAGCACACTACAAGAAGAAAAAAGCTGACCTGAAAACACAGCTAGCCACTGAAAATGTGGTGCTGACAACGGATTGTTGAACTGCGCTAACTACAGAAAGCTACATTAGTTACTTGCCCGCACATTGATAATGACTGGCAGATAAAACCAGCAGTTCTTCTCACCAACAGCATGTCTGATTTTATGTAGTTTTTAATATTATGTGGACTAAGTCTACATATTTTTTTATTCAGAATTTATGTTGCTGAAGTTTAATATCAGCCAATGCACGTATTTTTATGTTAATAGTAGCCTTAATATTTATTTTTCTGTGTTTATTTTGTTGTTAATGTTTAACATGCAACAGATTACATTACATAAATCAAATCCTTGAGGAATATGACTTGCATTTTTTTATTCAGTATATCAAACAATAATTGGCTCTTTATGTTATAGACCAGGCCTGTTCAATTAGCAGCCCGCGGGCCACATGCAGCCCAGAACCAACCTCTGAGTGGCCCGGGCGCAGTCTGTGGTCCAACCAAAGAAGCAAAGGCCAACATGTTTCACAGAATTACAGAAATCCATTAATTATTACAGACCGTAAATGCAATACTCTGCAGCACCCTATCAACTGTCAAACCACAATGCAGCGCATTTGTTCTGAAGCGTGGGCTCTGTGATTGTGGTTGACGGTGCTAGTAGCACCATACCAAGTCTAAAACATGTTATTATCAACGCTGACGCATAAAATTGGCGATGAAAACCGTTGGTTTAACCCAGCCTGGACTGACAAGTATTTGTTCATTTTACCGTCAGCTTCAAACGCCAAACCACCGTGTTTAATCTGCCATGAGTGTATTGGGGTACTAAAAGAGTACAATGTCCGGAGGCACTACACTGAGAAACACCCGGCTTTCCAGACAAATATTCCATGAAGGATCTCTGGAGAGAGTGGTGTAAGTGCAGAGTTTGATTGCATCTTACAGCCGTAGCTGTACCACAATGGTGCGGACATGCACAGCTCAAGAGAGAGCTACAGCTGCTTCCCTCCGTGCTTCGTGGATCTTGGCAAAAAAAAAAAAAGAGGCCATTTACAGACTCTGAAACCATGAAAGACTGTATGCTGGCCATTGTTGATGAAGTTATACATGAGGAGGAAATTAAAACGAGTGTGACAGCTGCTTTTAAAAATGTGCCCTTGTCAGACACGTCAAACATTTGCAGGGTTGAAATTCTAGCTACAGACGTATATGAAACACTGTTGAATGATCAGAAGGAAGCTGATGTGATGCCCTTAGCAGTGGATGAGTCCACGGACAGAACTGACACTGCACAATTGTGCTTACATGTCCGTTTTCTGACGGCAAATGCTTCAGAGAGGAACTGCGTGGCTTGCTGCCATTAGAAGGACACACAACTGGTGAGATAATCTTTGAGAAGATTTCAACATTTTTCAAAGACAATAGTCTGGATATGGAGCGTGTGTGTATGCTTCTGACAGATGGGGGCCCATCAACGGCAGGTAAAATAAGTGGACTGGCAGCACATTGGTCAGCTGTTCCACCCCAGGTAACATCATTACACTGCATCGTGCGTCAGACAGTACTGTGTGAGAAACGTAGCGGTGAACTTAAAACAACAATGGACAGTGTGATGGCTATAATTAATTTTATTCATTCCACATCAAGCCTCCAACCTCGCTTATTCCGCAAGCTGCTGTCAGAAATGTCTGCTGCGCACCACGACCTGCTTTTGCACAATGATGTCAGGTGGCTGTCAAAAGGTAAATCACTGGAGTGATGCTGTGATCTCCCGAGATGAGGATGAAACTTTTCTCTGCAGCAGCAAGCAAAAAAAGGCTGAAGCACACTTGAAATGCAAGCTGGATGACAACTTCATGGGCGATGTCTCCTTTCTGTGTGACATATTCAAACACCTAAATGACTCAAATGTGGGACCACAAGGCAGAGACAAAACTGTCATTGAGCTTGTGGAACAGATGCGTGCATTCCAACTCAAACTGAGCCTTTTTGAGACTGACTTGAGCACCAGCAGAATGCTGCATTTTCCCACTCTCCACAAAAGCATCCCATCGCCGGCACATATAACAAACGTGATGACAGATTTCAATGCGAGGTTGAAAGATAACTTTGCCAGTCGATTAGATGGACTTAGTCCGCCCATAGAAGTAATGTGCTTTGCCAGAGACCCCTTCACTGCTGCAACAGCAGGGGGCTTATCCACCAGAGCCAAGGAGGTGGTCCCCTCCATGGACGAGGGGAAATTCAAACTGGAACTTGTGGACCTGCAGTCGTCCGCAAGTATGGCACAGGAGCTGCATAAAAACGGAGCTGTAAAGTTTTGGAGTGATGTCAACAAGCACCAGTTCCCAAACATCCAAAAAGCAGCCATCCGTGTCCTCAGTATGTTTGGTTCAACATACACGTGTGAATCAAGTTTTTCACACATGAACTCAATAAAAATCAGCAGCCACTGTTCCTTCACTAACACCACTCTTCACCAGTGTCTTCGTATTGCACTGACATGAGCCAAAAATCACTGCTCTTGTTCAGAGCAAAAAATGTCACTTTTCCCATTGAGGGTCAGCAGGGTAACGTGTGTATGTGTAGTTTTAAAAAGAGGTTCCTTAAATGTTGAACAGTTCCTTTTTAATGCAGCTATGCACTTTGAGATATGCAAGATTTGACCAAAATGGTCATTTACATAATTAAATTTTTTCGTTCTATTTATTTGCTGTTCAAAGAGGAAAAATATTTCTACTATTTCAAGTTCTAATCAACTGTTAAGTTTTAATGCACTTTGTCATGTGCCAAGCGCACATTTACATAAAACCGTGAGTGCATATTTTTCGTCATATTGATCTGTGTTGGTTTGAAATTTGTCATATTCAACAGCTCGCTGAACATGTGCGGCCCAGCTACATGTCTTGATTTCAAATTGGGGCCCATCTGATTTTGTAATTCAATAGTCCTGTTATAGACCATAATGTAGCAAGGGAAATTCAAATTCTCAGGGAAAAAGGCAGCTTATCAATTAATCGTTAATCAGTCGATAAGGTGAATCAATTAATGAATTAGCTTGCATCCCTACAGAACACGTCAACATTTTTCTCATTAAACATATTTCTGATGGAGCCATTGACCTGAGATTTTCACCAGATATCAGTAACTACCCAAGTAATCTATACATACAAAGAAATCAAGGCAACTGTGTTCGCAAAACAAGTTATATTTAATAAAGTGGAATGACACAGGGAATAAGTATTGAGCACATGAAGAAAAAGGTGCAAAAGGGCATAAAAAGCCAAGAAACCAGCTGAAATCTATCAGAATTTAGGAAGGCATCCCATCCCCCATCAGTGCAAATTAATTTTAGCTGGTTAAGTCCTGACTGATAGCCTTTAAAAAGGTCTATGAACTCATGATGGGCAGAAGCAAAGAGCTCTCTCTAGACTCAATTCAATTACAAATCAGTTGGGCCACAATTTGGAATCAAGACATGTAACTGGGCTGCACATGTTCAGCGATCTGTTGAATGACAAATTTCAAACTAACACAGATCAATATGACTTCCGGTTATGGCTGCCATGTAGGACGGATGTGTCTCACTCTGCTCTGCTCCTGGAGAAAAAAAATCGGCAAATAACTCTCTCATTTGGGACAGAACGTATCCCAGCGTCTGGGCGAGGATATGTCGGCGAAGCCTAAGGCTGGAAAACCAGGTAAAGGAAAAAGCGAGCCGCCGAAACAGTCCAAATTAACGGACTTTCAGGTCTGTGACGCAGCAAATAAAACTCCATATATGGCGGAGGAGGCTGGCAACGGTGCGATGTCTGCGGGGAGAGGCGCAGATGCGCTGATGGCTGCCATGAGTTCAATGAGAGCGGACTTTTCCTCTAGATTTGATGGGATTATGACAGCGTTGGAAGGAATAAGAAAGGAATTGGGTGACTGTGTAGAACGAACGGCGCAGATGGAGCTCCGTCTCGCTAGTGCTGAAGATGACGTCACCTGTCTTCAATTAAAGGTGCGCACTTTGGAAAAAAAAAATAAATCTCTGGAAAAAAATATTTTGGATTTGGAATCTCGGTCGAGACAGAATAACTTGAGGCTGGTGGGTCTTCCAGAGGAATCAGAAGGTCGGGACGTATGTTCCTTTCTGGAAAAGTGGATTCCGGAGGTGCTGGGCAGCGAGGAGTTGCAATCAGCAGTGGTTCTGGAAAATGCACATCGTATTGGCCCACGGAGAGATAAGGGACCGCCGAGGACCTTAATTATGAAGTTTCTTAGCAACAGAGACAGGATGAAGATCTTCAACGCTGCACGAGCTAAAGGAGAGATTAAACACCAGGACCAGCAGGTGCGGTTCTACCCAGATTTGGCCACAGGAATCCAACAATTGAGGAAGCAGTTTGATCCCATACGTAAGGAGCTGCGCAACCTTGGGATTCGTCATGGTGTAATCTATCCTGCGAGACTGTTGACCACGTATGAGGGCAGAACCCACATCTTCAAGACCCCAGAGGAGGCGCAGGAGTTCATCAAGAAGATCAAAGAAGAAGAAGAGACTGGTGGGAGCTAAGCATGAACAAAATATAAGGTAGAATAATTAAGCATTTGCACAGGCATCTGACTGACTTGAAGTAAATAGTAAGTTTACAAAATATAGATTGTATTATATATTAAAAAAACAAAACAAAAACAAAACAAACAAAAAAAAAAAACTATGATGTACAAAGTTGTTAAAAATTTTGGAGTTAAGTTGGAAAACTACAGAGGAGAGTTAATGTTACGTCATTAAAAGCAGTAGAGTTAGGGTGATTGGGAGGATGAAGAAGGAGTGGCTTAGGCTGTTCCCCGTGGGTGTGGAGCGGTCGATGGCTATATCGGGAGACGGAATTTTTCTTTTGATTTTGGGGGGTTTCCCACAAGTGTGGGAAGGGGAAATTTGTTTGTGTGTAGTTTGTAGGATGAATGTTCAACCACTCATGTTTTTGCTTCTCTGTATGAGCATGTTTACACTGCAAGGTAATCCCAAACTCTCTATTGATCATAAACCAAAGTGTTAATCTTAATTTAACTTCATGGAATTGCAGAGGTCTACAAAATTTAAAAAAACTTAAACAAGTTATGAATAAAATAAAAGACATGGGTTCAAAAATTGTGTTTTTACAAGAAACTCATTTAATAGAGGAGGATATAAAAAGAATTAGGAGTAGATGGCAAGGAAGTGTCTTCACCTCATCATTCTCATCCCGGGCCAGGGGAGTTATGACTCTCATACATAAATCAGTTCCTTTTCAAGTGAAAAATGTAATTGGAGACAAATTTGGAAGATATGTAATCATTCAAGGTTCTTTGCTATTAGAAAATATAAATCTTGTGAACTTATATGGTCCCAATATAGATGATCAGAAGTTCTTTGCTAATTTATTTCTTATCTTATCATCACTTACAGGGCAACATATAATAGCAGGGGATTTTAATTGTACATTGAATCCAGGTATAGATAGATCAACAGGACTGGATTGCACGCACATTGGATGTAGGATGACTATTAATCATTTTATGAAAGAATTGAGATTGTTAGATATATGGAGAGAAATGAAACCACAAGTTAAAGCCTATTCTTGTTATTCCAGAACCTACAAGACATTCTCACGTATTGATTATTTTTTGATTTCCACAGAATTAAGGTCCAAGATTCAAAACTGCTTTTATGATAACATCGTGATCTCTGATCATGCACCCTGTTGTCTAATATATGTAGATAAAAAATTGACAAAGGAATCAGGTAGATGGCAATTTCAGCATAAATGGCTTCAGGATGAGGAATTTGTCAAGTATATAGAAAAACAGATAGACGAGTTCTTTGACATCAATACTACACAAACATCAGCATGTGTAAAGTGGGAGGCTTTCAAAGCTTTTATTAGGGGACATATTATTAGTTATACAGGATCAAAATCTAAGAAGACTCGAGAGGAGAGAGCTAAATTGGAACATAAAATAAAAAGTCTTCAGGAAAAAGTGTATGCAGGAAGTGACCCAAGGTTGGAGAATGAATTACTGATTTTGAGAGCTGAATACGACAAAAAATCAGCGAATAGAGCTGCCTCGAGTCTTCTAAGATTGAAACAATCTTTTTATGAACAAGGTGAAAAATCAGGAAAATTATTAGCATGGCAGATTAAACAATTAGAAATTAAAACACCAATTACCAGTATTATAAGTAACGGACAGGTAGTTATAGATCCTTTAGAAATTAACAGAGCCTTTAGAGATTACTATGAAAAATTATATGATACCAAAAATGAATCTGATTTAACAAAACTAAATGGGTTTTTGAACGAACTATCTATACCGTGTATTCCAAATGAAAACTAGATATCTGTCTCCTATAGGCCCTTAGAATAGAGGGTTAGTACTAGTCAAGCGCTTTGAGTGGTCTTTGAGACTAGAAAAAGCGCTATATAAGTACAGGTCCTTATCCCTTAAAACAGGGAGATATTGGAGTCTAAAATTAGTCAAGAAGAAGTTGGGCTAGCCATTGATAATATGAAATCAGGAAAAAGTGCAGGACCAGATGGTCTTCCAGTTGACCTTTATAAAAAATTTAAGAATAAATTAATAAAACCTTTTTTGGAAATGGTTTTAGAAGCATTTCAAAATAATAATTTACCATCATACATAAATAATGCCTTAATTATACTGCTGCCAAAACCAGGTAAGCCCTCTAATAAATGTGAAAATATGAGACCAATAAGCCTATTAAACGCCGACCTTAAGATAATCTGTAAAATTTTAGCAAGACGAATACAAGAAATTTTACCAAATATTATTAATCGAGATCAGAATGGCTTTATAAAGGGTAGACAAGGCTTCCATAATGTAAGAAGACTATTTAATATTATTTATTTTAATAAAGAAGCACCGGATACAGCTCTCCTATCACTGGACGCCGAAAAGGCCTTTGATAGAGTTGAATGGCCCTTTCTTTTTGAAGTCCTACAAAGGTTTGGACTTGGAAATAATTTCATAAAATGGGTTCAAATAATATACAATAATGCTACAGCAGAAATCCTAACAAATAACAATATTTCAAAACCAATAAAAATCAATAGAGGATGTCGACAAGGCTGTCCACTTTCACCTGTACTGTTTACTATGGCAATTGAACCTTTAGCGATAGCGATACGTTTACATTCACAAATATATGGAATTAAAGTTGGACCAACAGAACATAAAATCTCCCTGTACGCCGATGACATAATTTTGTTTATGTCGAATCTAAAAAAATCAATTCCAACCTTGTTGAATTTAATAAAGAATTTTGGGGAAATATCAGGATATAAAATAAATAAAACTAAATCTTCAATATTAATGCTAAATGAGACCCAGAGAAATTACCCAGCCCCTGAGGTAAATCAATTCAATGTTGTAAATCAGTTTAAATATTTAGGAATCCAAATTGTGCCTAAGCTAGAATCAGTCGCCAGTGTCAACTATGAAGCCTTAATGTCAGATATCAATGAGTTAACTCAGAGATGGATGTCACTACCAATGTCGATGATCGGGAGAATCAATATACTTAAAAGTAATATTTTACCTAAAATACTTTATTTATTTCAATACATTCCCTTATCACCACCTTTAGATCTATTCTCAAGAATAAAAAAAAAGTTAGTGGAATTTATATGGAACAACAGGAGGGCTAGATTACGTCTGTCTTTATTATATTTACCATTTGATCGTAGAGGTCTGAAATGTCCAAATTTTATGTTGTATTATTGGTCGGCACAACTGAGGTCTATGACATATTATTTTTCATCAAATGATCTCCCTCACTGGACTGAAATGGAATCATACAATTTACCTTTACCTCTTCCCATATTCATATACTCAGATTCGGCAAAAAAATTACAAAAACAAGTTAAAAATCCATTTGTAAAGCATATGATCAAAATATGGTGTGAAGCTAAAAACTATTTAAAAGAACCACAGTTATTGTCACAATTTAGTCCAATATGGGGTAATCAATATTTTAAACCAGGGAGAGCGGACGCTGTATTTAAAGTATGGAATTTAAAAGGGATACAAAAGATTCAAGATTTATATTTGCCATGTGCAGATAACATAATGTCTTTTGAAGAGCTGAGGATCAAATTTAATCTCAATAGAACACATTTTTTTAAATATCTTCAACTTAGAAACTTTATTCGATCAAATCAAAATAAAGCTCTCACTCGACCTATTTACTCATCCTTGGAAAAAATGATGATGAAAGATAGTAAAAGAAGATAAGATAAGATAAGCCTTTATTAGTCCCACAAAGGGGAAATTCCAGGATTGCAACAGCACAGGGATAGCAACACTCAGAGCAACAATCAGAAGGCAAGAAAAAAAAAAACAAGCAAGCAAGAGCAGCTAATATACATATGTACATATTACTATAAAAGGGTATTAGAAAGAAAGGGTATTATTTCAGAGTTTTATAACTCATTGACACTATCTTCAAGTGAAAATTCACTGAAAAGATTAAACTACTGGAAAGAAGATCTGCAAACTGAAATTTCAGAGGAACAATGGGAATTGGCTTGTACAGAAGCTCAAACCAAATCAATAAATGTACGCCTTAAATTGATACATTTCAAATGGTTAATGCGGATGTATGTTACACCGGAGGAGTTAAATAGATATAACAAAAATATACCAGATACATGCACAAAATGCATGGAAAGTAAAGGAACCCTATTTCATTGTTTATGGGAATGTAGATTAATAAGAATGTTTTGGGAAGAGGTGAGGGTAACAATTGAAAAAATAATCTCAAAACAAATCATATTGAATCCTAAACTGTTTTTGTTGGGTCTGTACCCAGAAAAGCATAATTTTAATAAAAGTGAAAGAACATTCATAGACCTCAGTTTGCTTATTGCCAAAAAATGTATTGCACTATTATGGAAAAAGACTCATAGACCAGATGTGACTCAGTGGTTAAGACAGATGTTAACAAACCTTCCATTAGAAAGAATAACATATATACTGAAATCAAAGGAAATTGTGTTTGAGAATATATGGAGACCTTTTATTGATTATGTAAAAAATTTAAACATAACTCTTGAAGAAGAAGGTGAATGATGTGTGTGGACCTTGTAAATTCCAAACTGGTGAACATAATATGTATACTTATGTATTGGATTGTCTAGACTAAACAGAGGAGCATTGTTGAAGACTTGATTTTGTTGGTGGTTGTTGGTGTTTTTAGTGCATTTTTTTTTTGTAGTACTTTAGTGTTAGTGTTTGATTGTTTGTATCATGTTTGTTAAAAAAAAAGGTTCAATAAAGATATTGTGGAAAAAAAACACAGATCAATATGATGAAAAGCATGCACTTTTTATTCATTGTCTTGGTTTTAAATGTATGCTTGGCACATGATAAAGGCACATCAAAAGTGCATAAAAACACAATAACAGTGCTGGGGTTAAGCAGAACTTGAAGTAGTAGAAATATTTTTCCTCTTGAACAACAATTAAATAAATAGAATGAAAAAAAAATAAAATTCTGTAAATAACCATTTTGGTTACAACTTACTCAGGCATATCTCAAAGTGCATAAAAACTCAATGTGCACTGTTAGTAGCATTAACATTTGTTTCCCTTTTGAAATAAAATATACTACACCCTGGTCATAACTGACCTTGGCACATCACAAAGTGCATTTAGCTGAATAAAAGAAGAACTGTCAAACACTTCAGTGCACAAACCCCTCAAGAAAAGATTGATAATATTAGCAAACATTGCACATCCACTACTGTGGTTTGTTTTGTTTTAAATCACCACGTGAGTGAGTAGGAACCTCTTTTTATAACTACACATTCCATTACACACATATCAGTCAGCTAAAAATTTCTAGTAGAGTTAAGGATGCAAAAAGCACCTACTTAAAAACTTGAGTAATGACTTCAGTCTTGAAGGTTTGAGGTTTTTCTCCAAAATTTATAACAATTTTCTTATAGTTTTCTACTTTTCTCTGTAAATTTATCTAAATTTGAAACCGTTTTCCTCAAATTTGTAATTTCCTCTTGTAAAATTGACTTTTCTTGTACATTTGAGACTTTATTACCTCAGCCAAGGAGGTTATGTTTTCATCGGCGTTGGTTTGTCTGTCTGTTTGTCTGTTTGTTTGTTTGTTTGTTTGTTAGCAAGATAACTCAAAAAGTTATGGACAGATTTTCATGAAATTTTCAGAGATTGTCAGAAATGGGGTGTCCTACAGATGATTAGATTTTGGTGGTGATCCGGATCACCGTCCAGAAGAAAACCGCCATTACGGAAAATGCCATTTTCGTGAATAACTACTCAACCACTAATCCTATCATTGTGAATCCAATTGCTAGTCAAATGTTTTCATGGTCAAGGAATCTGAAAACGTACAAACAAACACTGTATGGGGGGAACTGTGGCATTTGGCGGAGGTCTGCGCTCTCCGAGTGCTTTTCTAGTTTAAATTTGTGGATTATTTTATGGCTAATTTTAATAAATTTTTTTAAAATAAAATTACTGTTTTTTAATAAATTTGAAACAGATTGTGGTAAAATTTTGACTTTTTTCCTTATACAGTTTACACTTTTGACCATAATTTTGCAGAGCCAGAACAGAACAATAAACTCTGATTTCAAAGAAAAAAATATTAATAAAATTATATTTAATTAAATAAATTAACTTAAATTACCAAAAATGCAGGTATTTCTGTTATAATGTTTCTATATATTTATAGTTTTTTATAACTCTCTTCACCAGCCAGACAGCAGGAAAAACCTCCCTTATTTCGAAATCCAAATATTGGCATGTTTAGTTTGTCTGAAGGCTGTTGATGGGTTAAAGTTCCTGTTGCTAGCGGGTTAAAACCACCATAAATGCCTCCAGTGCTTACGTACCTCTTCTGCTTTGTTTCCGCGTTTAAAGTACTTTAATAAGCTCATGCTTCTCTCGGACAGTGACGCTAGCGAGATACTCTGCCACCAGACTGGAATGGTCACGGGGGCGGGGCACTTCTGAACTCTGCACGAATGACGGTCACGCACGTTGTTTGTGTGTGCGCTTGCAGACCGTCTAAATTTTGATGGATTTCAGCTGGTTTCTTGGCTTTCTTTGCCCTTTTGCACCTTTTTCTTCATGTGTTCAATACTTATTCCCTGTGTCATTCCACTTCATTAAATATAACTTGTTTTGTGAACACAGTTGCCTTTATTTATTTATTTAGCGAATGCAAAGTCCTTAAGCCAAGCAGTTGCCTCCTGGTTTGCTGTATGGAGGGTGTGTAATCCTCCTTCCAGTCTTTGGAGCGGGCAAACCTCTATGATGTGTTCCATTGTTTGCTCCTCTCCACATGCGCACAGTGGGCTAGGGCTACTGCCCCATCTGTGAAGGCTGGCCAAGCAGGGGCCATGTCCAGTCCTGAAGCGATTGAGTGTAGACCACTGTCTCCTTGGGAGGTTGGTGCCCGGGACCTGTTGGTTGGGGTTTATCACCAGCTGTTTGTTTGGGACCTGATATCTGTTTGTTTGGGTAGTTACTGATATCTGGTGAAAATCTCAGGTCAATGGCTCCGTCAGAAATATGTTTAATGAGAAAAATGTTGACGCGTTCAATACTTATTTCCCTGCTGTACCCACATACCCACACCACAGATTCCCTTTTATATAGATAGAGGATAGAAGAAGAAGATACAACTGGCACAAACTAAGGCGGGGGAGGCGGGGACAGGGCGTACTGGACTGATCAAACACACTCCATCTCAAGACACCACAGGAAGGAGGGCCACAGTCAATAAAAGGAAGGGCAAGTGTGAAATGGCCAACGCCCCTCTTGGCTCAGTCATTCCTCTGAAAGCTGCCTGCTCCTCAACCACCTCGTGGCTGTTGTTATTCCAGGTCTGGGTGGAGGTGTATGCAGGTATGGGCTTGAAGGTGCAAAGTGTGAGATGTGACAGATGGAAGATGTGGGTGGTGTGAGGAGGCAAGGTGAAAAGGATTAAATGGATGAGGTAACATGGTGATGAGGGAGGAAGAAGGTTAAAGGGAGGAGGATGCAAAGTGGGAATAAAGAAGATGAGGCGCCAAATACAAAAAAAACATGAGGCAAAGCCAGAAACTCAAGGTTAGAAATGAGGGCTTAACTTCACAGCAGCAACAACATATTTGACGTCAGCTGGATCTTCTGACAGCTGCTAAGACATAACTTCACAGATCCTACACTTCTGTGTTGCCAGTGATTTTCCACCCCATCAGCATTTTGTGTTTGTGAGCATATGAGCATGCACGGCCACTCCAAACACTGCAAAATATGATTTGTGGACTGCCACCAAAGGAATGTTTCCACTGACAAGTTTTACGATCCAAAAACAAGCCTACTGCTGCTGTGGCCAAACAACTTCAACTTTAACTATTCTGTCCAGAACAAATCATTCCAAAAATCTTCGTCTGTCCTTTGTATTCATCACCATCGTATCACTTAGGGCTGCACAGTTATGGCCAAAATGATGATCATGATTATTTTGATCAATATTGTAATCACGATTATTAATCAGGATTATTCATTAACTTTAGGAAAAACACAGATTACATAAAATTCCATTTTTTTTTTATTCACCCTACTTACCAATTGCTAGATGAAGCCTGTGGCCAAAGCACTGGAGCCTCGTCCATTTATTTAGAGAAGCTGCCTTGATGACATATTCTGCTTGACCATAGGTCAGTTGTAATTGCAAAGTACTCGACAGTTGTGATATCCACCTGTACTTTTCATACAGCGCAGGTAATGCAACTTTGGAGAATGATAGAAAAATTCCATATTATCTATACTATTATTGATATTAATAATGTATTATTATATTTGAGAAGTATCATACCTTTCATATGCCATGTTTAATGTTTATATGTACATTCCATGTGGAATAAGTTCATATATTCAGGGCATGTTTCTCTGAGCATTATCAGAGAGTTCAGACTGAAGATCAGTACAGGGCATAAGGAATGATCCAAGCTATTCTTAATCTCTTTGACATAACCTGTTTTGGGTCACAGGAATGCACAGGAACTCCTTAGCCTACATAGATCAGTGGTAGATGGACATTCCGTTAGTTTTATGGATCTCATGTCTCCATGACCCCATGTCTCCAGAGTGTCTGATGTCCGCCTGGATAAGCTCAGTTATCAGGACTGTCCCGTTCTGTCCCTTCCCTTATCCTCATCCTCCCTCTCCTTTCTCCTACCTATATATATCAGACTTAGATGAATGGATCCTTTAGAGATTCTAGGTGTGTCTGAATGTCATGCTTTGTAACCTCTCCCCCAAGGTGGTCATTGGGGTGACTCCTTATATTTTTGTAATAAATGTACATAAATTCAACTTTCTGCCTGATTATTTGACTTTGAATAATTTAAGCTCAAAATTATTATAACAGAGAATCACGTGGGGATCACGTATTTCTTGTCCAGTGTTTTGACCATGTTTCTGAAGCCTTACAGAAGCTCATACAGTATTTATTGGACACAGGTCTTTGGCCAAATAAAACACTATTGCATCAATTACTTTAACATGTCTTTGGGAGGTGGATGGATACGCTGAAGCTCTGTGCAGCGTTGATGCTATGGTTTCCTGGGTCGGTGCCGGACACAGACTGTGATTTAGTGAAGTCACATTCGCCTTAGCTTTGATGCATTTATCGTACTTGTGTTTGTGGTGTTTTTTCCTGTGGTTGAATAAGTTAGCTGTGTTGCCCTGCGGCGCAGACACAGCTCTATGGCACTCTTTGCATATAATTTCTTTTTAGTCAGCATCACTTGCCCTGAATCCAAAACAGATCCAGACAACGGATGATGATCCCTTCGAGGCACTAGCTCCTCGCCTCCACGTGTTGCCGTACTGTCACCTTCTGCTCCCGACATCTGGTTTGTGTTTCACCATCACACCAGTCCATTATTGAAAACTTAAGGCTGCTGCTACAGGGTGCGCTCGCTTGTCAGTTCTGCGGCTTAATGTTGCCCTAACGTACGTTTGCCACCTGGTGGACGGCTGGCTGTTGGTTGAGAAAATACTTGATTTGATATGCAGCAGAGCCCGCATTTTAAATATTAATATCGTCGACGATCATGTTAATTAATCATGGAAGCCAAAATCTTGATCAAAATTCAATTAAATGTGCAACCCTAGTATCACTGTTCTCTAGGGCTGCGGTGAATACCAATTTCGGGGCTCAGAATATTCAGTAGTAATTTAGAGTGAATATCCAAATATTCTATTGTCTCTCTTTTCTTTCGTGGATTGTAGGAGCATCAAGGTTTTATCAGAAATTTGTGACTTTTCTTGCAAATTTGTGCCTGATCTTTTAAATCAGTGACTTCTACTTGTAAATGTAATTTTTTACTAATAAATATGCCCCTTTTCTTGAATTTCCAATGTTTCGTTCTAAATTTGAAATGTTTTTCCTCTTTATTTTACAATTTATCTGTGTCATTTTGAGGGTTTTTTGTATACTTAGTAATGTAGTCATGCAAATCGATGGCTTTTTATAGCATCCATTTGCTACTTTTTCTCCTGTGAATTTGCTTTCCCTGGAAAATTGGTGAGTTTTTTTCATAATTTTGACATTTTAAAATAATCCTTACAAAAAACAGCTAGTAAGAAAAATGCTGAATATCCAAATACCAAATTGGAAAACTGAATACGAAATATTAGGGTAAGGCCCTACTCTTCTCATTGTTAATCTTTAGCCTCAGGCAAAATGCCCCATACAGCCCTTTGCCACCCCTCCCTGTCACCCGTCGCTGCTGCCAGATAACACGCACCCATCCCAGTGTCCCTTTGACAATATCACAGTCTGACCAGACAGGAACTCGGGCTCTGCAATAGAAGGTGCAATACTGTCTCCCTTCCAGTTCTAAAGTAGTGCCCACCAGACAGGAGTTAGGTCCAGATAGATCTCATCTAGGGTAGCCATGAACTGACTGAAGGATGTGTTGGATGCAACATCCAGAGTTTCTGAATGTTTTATATGGTTTGTGCTGTTATCTGACTGTCAATGTCCAAGTCTCCACTCCTTAGAGATGGATGTGTTCCACAATGGATCAGGTCAAATTTCAACTCAATTTCAGAAAATTAAGAGACTATGATAATCCATATCCACACACGGCAAGAAAAAAAACTAAACAAAACAAACAAAAAAAACTTATGACTGACTTGAGTAGACATCAATTATCCCCAGTTGGAGGAAGTCATTTCACACAGAGTGAGGAAATTCAAACTCTGAAACTATGCCATTATGCTGAACATAAACTACAAGAGATGGAGAATGATATTGATCCTGATAACCACTTT
This sequence comes from Pholidichthys leucotaenia, assembly GCA_020510985.1. Lineage (NCBI taxonomy): Eukaryota > Metazoa > Chordata > Actinopteri > Cichliformes > Pholidichthyidae > Pholidichthys > Pholidichthys leucotaenia. The sequence continues at coordinate 282,832,239 of CM035846.1, forward strand.
TTCAATAATATTCATAATCATTGTGAATACTACACCGAAAAGCAATTCAAAAGTCAAGTGCAACTAGATGGTAAACTATCAATACACTTCAACAGCAGAAGTCTTAACAAAAACTTTCCACAGATTCAGGACTATTTAAAACGGCTAGACAGAAAATTTACAGCCATCGCAGTCTCTGAAACTTGGCTTAATGAAGAGCAGGCTCCTCTGATGGCAATAGAGGGATATCAGATGTTTCATATTAACAGATCTCAAAAAAAGGGTGGTGGTGTTGCACTGTATATTGATGACCTGTATAGGTGTAAGCTTGTAAATGGAATGTCCTTTGCACTACCAGGGATTTTGGAATGTGTTACTGTTGAGATTGACCAAGATAAAACAAAAAATCTAATTATAAGTTGTATATATAGAACGCCGGGAACTTGCATTGAGACATTCAGAGATAAATTAGTCGAGCTGTACAATAATATTACTAGTAAGAAAATGGTAGCAATTTGTGGAGATTTCAATATTGATTTACTAAATCCATATCAACAAAATGTAATTACAGAGTTCATGAATTCTATGTACAGTATGAGTCTATATCCCACAATAACACATCCCAGTAGAATCACAGTTCACACTGCTACACCTATTGACAGCCTGTTAGTTAATATTATTGATAAAAAAATAGAAAGTGGTTTATTGATAAATGATATAAGTGACCATTTGCCAACCTTTGCACTTATCCATGGCCACACGCCAATACAGAAAAAATTTTAAATCGTTCAGATACAAATCACAAAATGCAATCAGTTCTTTTAAAGAAGACTTGCTGAAGAAAGACTGGACAAAAGTCTATGTATCAGATGTAAATGAAGCCTATGACACATTTATAAACATTGAAACCACTCTTTATGAAAAAAATTGTCCATTAGTAAAGAAAAAGCTTAAACATAAATTTGTCAGTAAGCCATGGTTAACCAAAGGATTACAAAAGGCATGTAAAAAGAAAAATTTATTATATAAAGCTTTCCTAAAGAAAAGGACAAAAGAAGCAGAGCAGCGGTATAAAACATACAAAAATAAGTTAACATATATAATAAGATGTACTAAAAGAGACTATTACAGTAAAGAACTGGAGAAAAACAGAGACAATATTAAAAATACATGGACAATACTTAACAATACTCTTGGAAATAAAAACAGAAATACAAGCTACCCAACCAATTTTTCAAAAAATAATAAAACGACTCAGAGTGTGAATGCAGTTTCACCTGCAGATGAATTTAATAGCTTTTTTGTTAACATTGGTCCTAATTTGGCTCGAGAGATACCCATTACGGCACCCACAGGTGATACAATAAGCAAAAACATTGCTATAAAAGACTCCATTTTCATAAAGAACACAGACAAGAGGTCATTGAAATTGTTAAATCGTTTAAAAGTAAAACATCTACCGACTGTGATGGTATTGACATGCTCTTAGTCAAAATTATTATTGAATGCTTAGTGAAACCACTGACGTATATCTGTAACCTGTCTCTCCAAACAGGTATATTTCCCAATGCAATGAAAACAGCTAAAGTAATTCCGATATACAAGACGGGTGACAGAGGGGAATTCTCAAACTATAGACCAATTTCACTATTACCGCAATTTTTCAAGATACTTGAAAAAATATTCTGTGAGAGAACTGACAACTTCATAATGAAGAATAATTTATTGTGTGAGCAGCAATATGGGTTCAGACACAAGAGGACAACTGCATTTGCTCTAATGGAATTTATAGAAAAAATATCAACTGCCGTTGTAAATAAAGAGTATTCAGTTGGGGTATTCCTGGATCTTAAAAAAGCATTTGATACAGTGGATCATAATTTATTATTAAAGAAACTACAAAATTGTGGTATTAGGGGGGTAGCACTGTCCTGGTTATGTAGTTACTTAAAGAATAGATATCAGTATGTATGTGTTGGTAACAAAAACTCACAGTTACTGAAGGTTACTTGTGGAGTCCCACAGGGTTCAGTTTTGGGGCCATTGTTATTCAATATGTACATAAATGATATACACTACCGTTCAAAAGTTTGGGGTCACCCAAACAATTATTTTGTGTTTTCCATGAAAAGTCACACTTATTTACCACCATGAGTTGTAAAATGAATAGAAAATATAGTCAAGACATTGACAAGGTTAGAAATAATGATTTGTATTTGAAATAATAATTTTTTCCTTCAAACTTTGCTTTCGTCAAAGAATCCTCCATTTGCAGCAATTACAGCATTGCAGACCTAACATGATTGCACAAGGGTTTTCTAATCATCCATTAGCCTTCTGAAGCAATGAGCAAACACACTGTACCATTAGAACACTGGAGTGATAGTTGCTGGAAATGGGCCTCTATACTCCTATCTAGATATTGCACCAAAAACCAGACATTTGCAGCTAGAATAGTCATTTACCACATTAGCAATGTATAGAGTGCATTTCTGATTAGTTTAAAGTTATTTTCATTGAAAAAAAGTGCTTTTCTTTCAAAAATAAGGAAATTTCTAAGTGACCCCAAACTTTTGAACGGTAGTGTATGTAAAGTTTCGAAAAAAATGGATTTAATATTGTTTGCCAATGACACTAATTTATTATGCAGTGGAAGCAATTTGGAACAACTTTTGGATACACTCGGAAAGGAATTAGGAAAGCTTAAACTGTGGTTTGATTCAAACAAATTAACGCTCAATTTAAGTAAGACAAAATTTATAGTTTTTAACAACCATCACAACAACTTAGTATCTAAACTCAGTGTAAATGGTGTAGAGATTGAAATGGTATCCGAAACTAAATTTCTTGGAGTAATAATTGATAATAAACTGTGTTGGAAGTCACATATTAATTATCTTAAAGGTAAAATATCTAAATCAATTGCAATACTACACAGAGTGAAATATTTGCTGAATCAACCCACACTATATACTTTGTATCATTCATTAATACTCCCATACATGACATATTGTACTGAAGTATGGGGAAATAAGATAAGATAAGATAAGATAAGCCTTTATTAGTCCCACAATGGGGAAATTCCAGGATTGCAACAACACAGGGACAGCAACACTCAGAGCAACAATCAGAAGGCAAGAAAAAACAAGAGCAGCTAGTATACATATGTACATATTACTATAAATATACAGTATACTGTATATATAGACACACAGTGCGGAGCATTGTGGTTGGTGGATGTGCAGCAGAAAGTCTAAGCTCTCTCTCCGCGGATGCGGCGGGCCAGCTCGATGTCTTTGGGCATGATGGTGACCCTCTTGGCGTGGATGGCGCACAGATTGGTGTCCTCGAAGAGACCCACCAGGTAGGCCTCGCTGGCCTCCTGCAGAGTCATGGTGGTGGAGCTCTGGAAGCGCAGGTCGGTCTTGAAGTCCTGAGCGATCTCCCTCACCAGGCGCTGGAAGGGCAGCTTACGGATGAGCAGCTCCGTGGATTTCTGGTAGCGATGGATCTCTCTCAGAGCCACGGTACCGGGCCTGTAACGGTGAGGCTTCTTCACTCCGCCGGTGGCCAGAGCGCTTTTCCAAGCAGCCTTGGTGGCTAGCTGCTTCCTGGGGGCTTTTCCTCCAGTAGATTTACGGGCGGTCTGCTTGGTTCTTGCCATCGCTCTTTATTATTCTGTCTTATATTTCTTGCACACCGCCTAAACTCCAGCCCGGCACCCGCGTCGTTTTCACTTCAGTTCCCCGGTATGTCGAGTTTCTCCGTTAGCACCGGGTGGCAGTTGAGTGCTAGCTAGCTCTTCCCTGCTGTATCGTCTCCTGCTGTAAACAGTGGCTCCATCTGCCGACTCGGGAGACCTTTGGGGCGATCTGTGTGTCCGTGATATATATATAGAGTGAAAGGTGTAGAAAGAAGAAGGAAGATAAAAAAGAAAAAAAAAAAAGGGGCAGTTGCAAAAGGCAGCCAACTCATGTGGCGCCGGAACCGGAAGAGGACATAAATACATATAAAACAAATATATATCCAGTCTTTATGCTTCAGAAGAGAGCTATTAGAATAATAAACAAAGCTGCTTACAGGGAACCAACAAACCCACTTTTTCTTAAATTAAAAGCTCTCAAGTTGAAAGATCTGGTTGACTTTAAAACTGCAGTAATAATGTTTAAAGTGAAGAATCTATCACTGCCCGCAAATATCCAAAAGTTGTTCCAAATAAGGGAGAAACAATATCATTTCAGAGGAGCATGTATATTTCAAAAACCTTCAGTGAGAACTACCACCAAGCAACACTGTGTTTCAGTGCAAGGAGTCAGATTATGGAACGATTTTGGACCTGAATTAAAATCATGTACAACGCTTGGACAATTTAAACAAAAACTAAAGGAAGAAATACTCCAAACATATATACAAGATGACATGTAAAATCACATAAGGATTGTCATATCCAGTCTGTGTTGTGTTGTTGCTTAGTTTTTTTTTGTCACATTTTGTCTTAGCTATGTTCTGAATTGTAATTGCTCTTGTTTTGTTTTTCTTTTGAATTCTTGAATGGAATATGGGTGGGCAATATAAGCTGCGGCTTCAGCCATCACCCATTTCGGATAACTTATGTTGAACTGTATAATCAGAGGAGTTATTATTATAGCTAATTTGACCTTGTTGGATTTTCTTTCCCCCTTTGTTATATTATTCTGTTTCTTTTTTAATCTTTACTTTTAATCTATCTGAAATAAAGATTCATTCATTCATTCATTCATTCATTCAACTTGTTGTCAAGGCTAGAGTACCATACTTAGTTAATGGTATTACAGGGAGAGATAGGAAATCTGGGTGCAGAATGTAAAAGTTCAACCCCATATTTGTTCCAGCCATCCACTAGCCCAGTACAGTTCTCAAAGGTGGAAATAATTAGCTTGTCTACCTGGCTGTAGTGTTGTGCTTATGAGAATATATGGGGTTCTGTGTTGTTGGGCCAGGTGTTTCTCATCTTTCTCCTGAACGTACTCCACAGAGAATCTATGGGGTTCAGGTCAAGTGAGTTGTCTGGGCAGTCAAGCACAGTAATATTATGGGGGTGGGACAAGTTCTGCTGGAAGAGGAAATCAGCATCTCTATAAAGTGTTTCAGCAGATGGACGGATGAAGTGCTCTAAAATAGCCTGCTAGACAGCAGTGTTGACTTGAGCCTTGATAAGCCACAGTGTCCCAACACCAGCAGATGACATGGCTCACCAAATCATTAAGAGACCAAGAATACTTCACACTGGATGTTACCTTGGATTTTGTGCTTCACCATTCTACTTCCAAACTCCAGGACCTTGATTACCAAATGAAATGCAACATTTACCTTCATCAGAAGAGGACTTCGGCTCTCTGAGCAACCATCCATCCATCTATTACCACTTAATCCTTTTTGGGTCATGCGGGGGCGGGGGGCGGGAGGGTCGAAGCCTATCCCAGCATCTTTGGGCGAAAGGCAGGGTACACCCTGGACAGATTGCCAGTCCATCGCAGGGCCAACACAGAGAGACAGACAACCATTCACTCTCACAGTCATACCAAAGGATACCTGCGCCACCATCAGTGTGCGAGTGTGTGTGTGAATGGGTGGGTGGGTAGCAGGATCTGTAAAGCGCTTTGGTCATCTAGAGATGAGAAAAAAGCGCTATATAAGTGAATGCCATTTACCATTTAAGGACAATTTAGAATCCCCAGTTGATGCCAATTAACCTAACGTGCAATAATTGTTCTTTTTCTCTTTAGCCCAGCTAATACAGTTCTGACATCTCTGGTTCATGAGTGGCTTAGTATCAAGAACATGCCAGTTGTTGGCAGCACAGTGGTGCAGTGGTTAGCACTGTTGCCTAACAGCTAGAAGGTTCCAGGGGTAGGAACCTTTCTGTGTGGAGTTTGCATGTTCTCCTTGTGCAGCGTGGGTTTACTCCGGGGGCTCTGGTTTCCTCCCACAATCCTCAAATGTGCATGTTAGGTTAATTGGTGATTCTAAATTGTCCCTAGGTATCTGTCTCCTATCGGCTCTCAGAATAGAGGGTTAGTACTAGTGAAGAGCTTTAAGTGGGCTTCAACACTAGAAAAAGTGCTCTATAAGTACAGATCCATAGTTGTTGCCCCTTTCCTGAAGATGTCTGTACATAGTTGGCAGATCTTGATGCCCTGACACCAGACTCAGGCCACTCCTTGCGAAGTCTCCCCAAGTTCTTGAATTGACTTTTCTTGGCAGTCCTCCCAAGGCTCCAGTAATCCCTTTTGCTTGTGCACCTTTTTCTAAAACACTTTTCTTCCAGTCATCTTTCTATTAATATGCTGTGATACAGCACTCTGAACACCCAGCCTTATCAGTAATGGCCTTATGTGGCTTACCCTCCTTGTGGAGTGTGTTGATGATCATCTTCTGGACATCTATCACGACAGTAGTCTTCCTCATGATCAAAGTTGTGTGTACTGAGCTGGTCAGGGAATTACACAATATCTGTGCTGTTTGAATAATAATTCAATCAAACTCACAATGAAATAGTCCAATAATGTGCAATACTAAATCTCTGATTTTAATTTGGATTAAAATCTCTGATTTTAATCCAAATTAAAACAAAAAGAGTTGAAATGTTTCCTTTCACTTGTAAGGAATATAAAATATATGGAAGTTTATTTTTGGAATTAAAATGTGAAAAATCAATTAACTTTTCAGGCTATTCTAATTTTTTGAGATGTACTAGTAGTAGCTGCTTGAAATCTACGCAGCACGACAGCATAAGAAGCATCAGAATCTATAACAACATCTATTGTTGTTATACCTAATCTGGAGCTCTGATTTCTAAGGCCTTTTTAAGGTTTACTTTCCTGTTTCTTAAAAAAGAAAATATTCAGAGTGTTTTTGGTTTGTTCAAAGTAGACTATTGGAGCATCAAACACAAACTGTACGCTCTCAGGTGCATGTGCTATCTTCTCCCCATTGACAAAGACACAAAACACTGAAACACAAAGTTGTATGCAAGACCGTCAATGTTTTCCAGAGCGGACGACCATCTTAAACGTACTCCTACACAGAAAATTGCCAAAGTGAAAGTAAGCTTCCCCTGGAAATATGAACACCTCTGGTGGGCAGTGAATTTCTGAATCATGCTGATCTCAACATAATAGCCTGTTTGCTTGTTTCTGTGCTGTGAAACCTGCAGCTGCCATAGCTCTGAACCTCTCCTGCTAGAGTCCACTGGGCTGCCAGACATCTTTGATACCAAACAGTTCTGTCTATAAGAGGTCACATCGCTGCTCGTATGTGTCAGTGTTCTTTATAAAAATGAACTGTGCCACTGTAGTCAAGGTACTGGGTCCTATATATAGATACACAACAGCTGGTTAACAGCCACATCCGCAGTCGTTCAGTGTTTCGTTAGCCAATAAACATCAATTACCTCATCAATGATCTCTCAATGATTTCTCCTGGTTTCTCAAGGATCTCTCAAGGATCTTTCAAAGATCTCTATAGATCACCATAAAAATTTTACAATGATCTCCCAAACATTTACACACACACACAGAGATTGTTGAGAGATGAGGTCAATTTTTCATCTCTCAATGGTCTCCCAAAGATCTGTGTGTTGTGTAAAGTGGCCCTTATCTGACTCGCTTTGGAAGTGTTGCCACAGTGAATGAGCAGAGACAAGAACCAGGAAATCTTATGATCTGTATCACCGTGATGGGTAGTTGCATTTCTGGAGAGGTGCACATTGGGCTACAGCGTAGAGTCCGCAGGTACGTCATAACTACATGGGCTTACTGTAAAGGCCTGTACATACGCCACAACAACAGAAAAATTTATTCTTTTTCTTGAGGTGGAAAGAGCAAGAACAAAGTCAGTTCTGGCCAGGACATTTCATACTTCATGGTGGTCTTGGTTTGACTGGAGACTTGTGTGTTGGAGTCCCTGCATCAAATGCAAAGATCATAGATGCTCTCTAGACATCACCGCGCAGACACACAAACACATTCCTCGGCTACACACACTGCAGGATAAAAGAGCCATTACATCATCATCCCCTGCCTTGGGGAACAAGCCATCAACACTGACCACTAAGGAGATGTGGGATCATTACATCACCGGCCGCAGCCTGAAGCAGCCATCAAAGACGGCGCCGGGGCTGTGCAGGAGGCAGGAACTGGACCGCACGTGAGCTGACCGCTGCTGATTCTCGGTGACGCTGCTGAACAACACCGAGGTCGTTCAAGAGGGTCAGAGACTGTTTGGCGCAATGCTGTGATGCACATGACCACCGGCCTGCAGGCACTGTGCAGCAGCCTCAGCCACTAATAAACATAATGATATCACATTATCAGGCGTGCAGTGCATTAAAAATAACACGAGCTTTAGTGAGGCCGAGGCTCCCTTTAAAAAACTGGACTGTGCCAGGGATATTTTCCCTCCCCCGTTTCATCACACCAGTGTTTATTTTTACATAGGAGCCATCCTTACCATTATTCAAAGAAATGCTACTGAACATGAGTTAGTTTGGATCACAGTTCTTTTAACACATAAACAACACTGACCCAGTGTCAACGTGCTTGAAGTGGGTGTCTTAAGTGGGCAGCTCCACTTCTGAACAGGATATGGGATTGTGAACAGTTTAACCACACGTCTATGTTATGAGGGATCAAAGGATCAACACTGGATTTTCAGAACATGTCCACTCTTATGTAAAAGTGGAATGAGCTTTTTCTTCAAGTAAATGCATGCATATGACAGAAACTTTGGGAAACAAATGACAAAAAGCAGACTCCACAGTGACACTTTATAATAAGAGCAAAAAGACATTAATCAACAAGTTTTTTTGAGGTTTTTCCTCCTGTTTTTTTCTTAAACCTGTTTGCATTTATCAGCCCAAAGAAGAAAGGCTGTCACAAATACCTATTTGGAGCTCTGAATATTTGGGAGAAAAACAAAGTAATGAATATTATGTACAGTTTTTCTTCTCCCTCAATACACTGCATCAGCATCAATGTCTTATTGAAAATGTGGCCGTTATTATAAATTTGGATTTTTTTCATGTAAATTTGTAACTTTTTTCATAAATTTGCAGTTTTCCTTATTTTTCTGACAAATACAGTTTTTTCCTTGTAAATGTATTTATTTGTTCTCTTTCAGGTGTGGATGTCAGCCTTGTGCTGAGATCCTCTCAGAAGCACCAAATGTTTCTTATGTTTTCTCTCTTTGTCCACCCCACCCCTGAACCACTTCATATCCCCTCAACTCCTTCCCCATTCCCCCTTGTCAGGTCTAGCATAATAAAGACGATTTAAATAAAGGATTTTTACAGCCATTATACAACAAGAGGAGCCTATAAATAATATCTATATACAGTATATATCAAATATGAGCAGAGCTCCTTTTGGCAAAATAAATCTGTTTGGCATAACAAGGCAATCAGGTATCTGTTCTGCTTACCAAGCTGCTGGACAGGACATACTGTATTTGCAAATTTATTCATGTAAATTTGTGACTTTTTTATAACCTTATCATCAAGTTGCTATTTTTTTTTTCATGTAAATTTTTGAGATTTTTCTCCTAGATTTGCAGGGGGGGTAAATTTGGTGAAGGTAAATTTGTAATTCAGCCTTATTAAAATTGAGCTATTTGGGGGAAAAGTGAGTATATGAATAAAAAATTTGAAAAGCGAATGCCAGTATAACAACTATCCGGATAATCGAATATTTGGAACCCAACAAAGACATCAATTCATTGTCAATTCATAATGGAAATAGGGTAGCAAAATGGATTTTCCGATCTAGCACCTCTGGAATTAAAATCAGTAACCACACTTATAACACCTTGACTGTTGCATTCAGTTTAGTTTTAGGACGACATTGCTATATGACATAACAAGAGCGCTCTGAGGCCCGCCTCTGTTTTCTTTGACGATCGCAATACTTACTGACAGAACAGTTTTCATCTTTTCAATATAATGACTGTGGCAGAACCAATTACGATAAGCCCATCGTCCACGAATGTACAGTATATAGTATACAACCCATAGTTGTAAGGCAGGATCCTGAGGTGAACCTGTGTAGCAAGTTTGGTGACCCTAGAGAGCTTTACACGTGCTATAGTAAGCGATCATAGGGAATGCCACCCTTGACCTTTGACCTTTTGACCCCAAACCCATAGTCAGAGGTCATGGTCTCAGAGTGAACCTGTGTACCAGGTTTGGTGACCCTAGCTTTCTTTGTTGTTGAGATATAGTTTATAAGCCATTTTAATGTTGACCTTTGACCTTGTGATCTCAAAACCATAGTCACACTTCAGGGTCCCAAGGTGAACCTGTGAACCAAGGTTGGTGACCTTAACTTTACTTGTACAGTAATAAGGCATAGAGAATGTTAACCTTGACCTTTGATCTTTTGACCCCAAACCCATAGTCAGAGGTCAGGATCCCAAGGTGAACCTGTGGACCAGGTTTGGTGGCCCTAGCTTTATGCGTTTTATAGTAATAGTAAATGTAGCATTTACCATAGTGCAACTGCAATGTTAGCTTTGAACTTTGACCCCTTGACCCCAAACCCATAGTTAGGTGAGGGTGTAAGTCGTCCAAGATGTGTATTAGATACAACTACTGTATGGATTTGAAAAGCCTACATCATTTCTTTCAGTAGTTACTGTGTTTAGAAGATTTAGGGAAAAATCTGACCTGACCTTTGATCTCAAGGTCATCCAATGAGAGTGAAATTACAATATGCGCATCATCAGTATATATTAAACCATGGTACCAAGTTTCAAAACAATTGGACCAAAACGGTAGGAAGAGTTGATTTCACAAAAGTGGGACAGATGGATGGACAGACGGACTGACCCATAATCCTCCTTCAGTCTTTGCCCAAAGGGCTCTTCAACCCCTTTGGCCTTCGACCGGCTGGGGACAAAAAAAGGTTATTTTTGTTCATAAAAAAGCGTCACAACTAATCACAACACAAAGCATGTACAAAAGTAGAAATGTTATTTTTATAATGAAACAAAAAGTTCAGCAGCTATAAAAACAGCTAATCACTACTGATCAGATCCCTTATAATAAGATTTTTGGTGCTAGAAGCTTTGTGTTAGCTTGTAATCTGCTTACAGCTCTAATCCTACTCACTATTTAGAGCAGCAGGCTTTAGTTGAATCTTTTTCAGCTTTTATTGTTATTATTTGTATTTTTGTAGCCAGTAACTGTTTAACAGAAGCATAAATGTTGGCCCCAACATCCACTGGCTCCACTGCCAATGAAAGTACGCAGGCTGGGCAATGGACGCGACTGTGTCCTCCTCAACACTAAGATTACTTAAACCAGCTCATCATGAAAATCACAGCAAACAATAACAGACAGAAACAGGTCACCATAAATGTCAGGAGAGAAACATGGAGACTGTGAAGCTAGTCTTTAAAACAAAGGTGTTATGGAAGTGATAATCGGTAGACATAGAAAGATAAGTGGGATGAGGTCTGATGCTGTGTGGATAAAAACAAGAATAAGAGCACTCTGAGGTGAGTGCAATATCTCCCGCCTCCATTTTCTTTGAAGATCCCAATACTTACTGACAGACAGCAGTTTTAAACTTTTCAATATAATTACTGGGGCAGAACCAAATTATGATAAGCCCATCATTCACAAATATACAACAAAGTGTACAACCCATATTTGTAGGGCAGGATCCCAAGGTGAACCTGTGTACCAGGTTTGGTGACCCTAGCTTTCTTTGTTGAGATATCAGCACCGCCCAAAAAATCATCGGCAGTCCTCTCCCCTCCCTGGAGGACATCTCCAGATCCTCCTGTCTCAGAAGAATCAAGGCCATCACAGGAGACCCCTCACATCCCACCCACCACCTTTTTGACCTGCTTCTTTCTGGACGACAGAATCAGGTCCCACACTTCCAGACTGACAGTTTCTTCCCCTGGGCCATCTGAACTGCAAACAGTCAGAGGCCCCACTCCCCTCCCTCAAACGCTCACATGCACAGAACTGAGGACCTTTTTAATTATCACAATAACACACCTGTCTTTGCACTCCGCACTTTCATGTACATTGACCCATCCATGAAAGCACTACTGTGTAGATTTTCCATAATCCTTGGGCCATTTTACTCAACTGTGTTCTACACTCCGCACTCATGGACATAGTTCCATCCATGAAGCCACTACCATACCTGTGTATGTTTCCAGAATCGTGGGCTATTTTTATTTCAGTCATGTGTTCAATCATGTGTTCTGTAACCATGTTTTATCTAATCCTTCTCTCTTACTTTACAGCGCAGTAGCCTGGTGGAGCACCCACAATTTTGTTGTGCTGTACAACTGTACAATGACAATAAAGTCTATTCGATATAGTTTATAAGCCATTTTGATGTTGACCTTTGACCTTGCGATCCCAAAACCATAGTCACACTTCAGGGTCACCAGGTGAACCTGTGTACCAAGTTTGGTGACCCTAACTTACTCATTGTACAGTAATAAGGCATAGGGAATGTTAACCTTGACCTTTGACTTTTTGACCCCAAACCCATAGTCAGAGGTCAGGATCCCAAGGTGAAGTTAGGGGCTACACCTCCTGTAAAGATCATCTGATCAGAGCCAAATTGCAAAATAGGCATCATCAGTGTATATCAAACCCTGGTACCAAGTTTTAAAACAATCAGAACAAAACTGTAGAAGTTCATTTCACAAAACTGGGACAGACGGATGGACTGGCTGCCCCATAACATAACCATCCTTTGGTCTTTGCCCAAAGGGCTCTTTGACCCCTTTGGGCTTCAACCGGTGGAGGATAATAAAAACTGTAAAACTACCATCACAATGCAACACAACATTTGAGAACTCTGTTCAGTCATGCTTCTTCAATCTGTCTTCTTCTTCTTCTTCTTCTTCTTGCTGCTCCCTTTAGGAGTCGCCACAGTGGATCATCTGCCTCCATCTCACCCTATCCCTCACATCATCCTCTGTAACACCAACCCTCTCCATGTCTTCCTTCACTACATCCATGAATCTTCTCTGTGGTCTTCCTCTTCTCCTCTTGCCTGGCAGCTCCATCTTCAACATCCTTTGTCCAATATATCCACCATCACTCCTCTGCACATGACCAAACCATCTCAGCCTCGCCTCTCTTACTTTGTCTCCAAACCGCTCAATCTGATACTCATTTCTAATCCTGTTCCTCCCAGTCACTCCCAATGAGAATCTTAGCATCTTCAACTCTGCCACCTCCAGCTCTGCCTCCTGTGTTTTTGTCAGTGCCACCATGAACAACTTTGGTGGTAGTGAGGGCGACAAAATTTTCTCCTAACACAATATCCATAAATAATTCATTTTTGGAAACAGAATGGCAGGCTGCACTGAATGAGGGTGGGGCCCACATGTGGCCTGCAGGTCGCCAGTTGCCCATCCCTGCCATGGTTCATAGCAGGTCTCACTACTGTCTTGTAAATCTTCCCTTTCATTCTAGCTACTATCCTTCTGTCGCAAATCACCCCTGACATTTGTCTCCACCCACTTCACCCTGTCTGCACTCTCTTCTTCACCTCTCTTGTGCATTTTCCATTGCTTTGGATGGATGATCCCAGGTATTTAAACTCATCTACCTTCACTACCTCTACTCCTTGCATCTTCACCGTTACACCTGCCTCCCTCTCATTTACACTCATGTATTCTGTCGTGCTTTGAATGACTTTCATTCCTCTTTTCTCCAGAGCATACCGCCACCTCTCCAGGTTCTCTTCCACCTGCTCCCTACTCTCACTACAGATCACAATGTCATCTGCAAACATCATGGTCCACGGAGACTCCTGCCTGACCTCGTCTGTCAGCCTGTACATCACCATGGCAAACAAGAAGGGGCTCAGAGCCAATCCCTGATGTTATCACATCCCTAACTTGAATCTGTTACTCCAACAGCACACCTCACCACTGTCTGGCTGTTGTCATACATGTCCTTCACCACCCTCACATACTTCTGTCACTCCTGACTTTCTCATACAGTACCACACTTCTTCTCTTGGCACCCTATCATATGCTTTCTTTAGATCCACAAAGACACTGTGCAACTCTTTGTGACCTTCTCTATACTTCTCCATCAACACTCTTAAAGTGACACTCCACCAAAAAGCAAGTTTTTTTTCTGTTGTTAACATGTCTGTAACTCACACTGTAGCTCGGCAGTTATGACACCGACATCGCCGCGCTCAGCAAAACACGTCTCCATAGTGAGGACTCGCTCCAAGAGGTTGAGGCAGGCTACACGTTCTTCTGGAGAGGCTTGCCAGAGGACACTGATAGGATTCATGGCGTGGACTTTGCCATCAAATCCTCGCTTCCCCATCAGTGTCCCGAGTCCCCAACCGGTATCAGCGAACGACTTATGATGCTGCGCATCCCACTGGCCTCCAAAAGGTACGTAACCATCATCAGTGCCTACGCCCCCACGCTCCCCTCAGCAGACGACATGAAGGATGCTTTCTATGATGCGCTCACCCGCTGCATCAGTTCTATCCCCCGTGCTGACAAGATCCTTCTGCTGGGTGACTTCAATGTGAGGGTTGGCAACAATTGCACCGTCTAGGGTGGTATCATCGGGAAGCATGGCATCGGGAATGCCAACAAGAACGGCCTCCACCTCCTCAATTTCTGCACGGAACACAACCTCATCATCACTAACACCATGATCCAGTTGCCTGACAAACTCAAGACCTCGTGGATGCATCCGCGGTCAAAGCACTGGCACTTAATCAACTACGTCATCACCAGGAAACAAGATCGTCAAGACGTCATCATCACCAGAGCCCTCAGGGGTGTCGAATGCTGGACTGACCACCGCCTAAGTCGGTCCCTCCTGCGCATAAGAGTACGTCCCCCAGCTTGCAAGTGCCCAGGTGCGAAGCACATCAATCGCGCCCCCTTTGCAGACCCGCAGAAGCTGTCTGAGCTTCGCGGTGCTCTTGCTGCCGCACTTGACACCACTCCAGACAATCCCGATGACACTTCTCGCAAAGCCATCACTGAGGAGTGGAACTCCATCACCACCGTCCTCCTCGAGACCACCATTTGTGTGTTCAGTGTCTCCAGTCGAAAACACCAAGACTGGTTTGACGACAACGCCCATATTTTTTATTTTGATTTGATTTGATTTTGTATACTTTATTGATCCCCAGAGGGGAAATTGAGGGCATCCACCTGGATGGATGAAGCAGCCACATTACGGCGCTATCCCGTTACCATTTACACACACACAGTCACACCTAGGGTCACTTTAGAGTCTCGCAGTTAACCTAACCTGCATGTTTTTTTTGGCCTGTGGGAGGAAACCGGAGAACTCCCGGAGTAAACCCATGCAGACACGGGGAGAACATGCAAACTCCACACACATGACTGTTGGTCAGGGGCTGGGATCAAACCAGGGATCCCATGGCCAAGGGTGAGTTGCTGAGTTGCCGCAGTGCTAACCACTGCTCCACCGCACCGGCCATATGATCTGCGAGCTAATTAAGCAGAAGAACAACGCGCACAGAGCGGCGATCGGCAATCCATCCTGCGTGAGAGGTTCTCACGCCTCCGTTCCACCGTCCAGGCAGCTCTTCATTGAATGGAGAATGACTGGTGGCTGAAGAGGGCTACTGAAATCCAGGGCTTCGCCGACGTGCACAATTTACACCAGTTTTATGACGCCATTAACACCATCTATGGTCCACCCCACAGCTCCAATGTGCCCCTCCATTCCTCCGATGGCTTCTCGCTCATCAAGGATACTCAGGGCATCCTTGCGCGATGGGTTGAACATCTCAGCAAGCTGCTCAATCGGATCAACCCATTTGATGCTACCTTCATAGACAGTCTCCCTACTCTTCCCCCGATGCTCGAGCTCGACAATTCTCCATCATTTGTTGAAGTCCATAAAGCCTGCAGAAGCCTCAAGAACAACGAGGCTTCCTGGACGCTCTCTCGGGGGACATATTTATGTACAGAGGGTACTGTGTGACACGTCGTCTCCACCGCTTTATCAGCAAAGTCTGGCTCGCCGAGACCCTGCCCCAGCAGTGGAAAGATGCCAACATCGTTACCGTCTACAAAAGGAAAGGAGATAAAGAAGCATGTGGCAACTACCGCAGCATCTCGCTTCTTGCAGTTGCTGGTAAGGTCCTTGCTCGTGTCCTCCTTGCCAGACTCCTTAATAATTCTGTCGTGGAAGTCATTCTCCCTGAATCACAGTGTGGCTTCCAGAAGGATCGTAGTACCACTGGCATGATCTTCGCCGCTCATCTTCTCCAGGAGAAGTGCAGGGAACAACACCAGGACCTCTTCATGGCCTTTGTCGATCTCACCAAGGCCTTTGACACTGTGAACCAAGATCTTCTCTGGGTCATTCTAACCAAGTGTGGCTGTCCCCCCAAGTTCACCGCCATCCTGATAGACTTCCACACGAATATGTTTGCACGTGCTGTAGCTGGAGACCTGGTCTTTGAGCCCTTTGCCGTCAATGTAGGAGTCAAGCAAGGATGCGTCCTGGCACCCGTCATCTTTAACGTCTACCTGGCAGCCGTTACCCTCCTCTCTCAACACAGGCTCAACTTAGCAGATGGTATCTCTATTATATACCGTTTAGATAGCAGTGTGTTCAACCTCCACAGGCTACTCGCTAAGACCAAGACCAGTACTACCATAGTATTTGATCTCCAGTATGCAGATGATGCTGCCTTTCCTTCACTAACTGCGCAGGGTCTACAGCGTACCCTTAACATCGTGGATGTTTCGTATAGCAATGTCGGCCTAGTCATCAATGCACGAAAGATGGAGGTCCTTTGTCATCCTTCATGAGGCGCACCTCAGACCGAGCATAACTTCCTGGTTGGAGAAGAGCCCATCCTGAAGGTGGATCACTTCACTTACCTGGGCAGCATCCTGTCCTCCTCATGCTCACTCAGTGATGAGATTCAGAGTCGCATCCGGCAGGCCACCTCGGCGTTTGGCAGGCTCAGTGCTAGGGTATTCCTGAATAGGAATCTCTCCCTGAGAACTAAGATCGTGGTTTACTCAGCTCTCTGCATCTCCATCCTGCTTTGTGGCAGTG
This sequence comes from Pholidichthys leucotaenia, assembly GCA_020510985.1. Classification (NCBI taxonomy): domain Eukaryota; kingdom Metazoa; phylum Chordata; class Actinopteri; order Cichliformes; family Pholidichthyidae; genus Pholidichthys; species Pholidichthys leucotaenia. Next base: position 282,849,319 of record CM035846.1, read on the forward strand.
AGGCCTGGACCCTGTACAGGGCAGACGTCCGGAGCCTTGAGGCATTCCACATCAGAAGTCTCTAGCGGATCCTTGGCGTCACGTGGAAGGACCGCATACCACATGTCCAGATCCTGCAGAGAGTTAACTTCCGTAGTATCGAGGCACTTGTGATGCAACGCCAGCTTCGCTACGTCGGTCATGTCATTCGGATGCCAGAAAACCGCCTCCCCCGCCAGATCCTCTATGGCGAGCTTGCCACCGGATGGTGCTCTCAAGGAGGGCAGAATTAGTGGTTCAAGGACCACCCTCCATGCCGTCCTGAAGAAGTGCAATGTCCGACCTTCTGATCTGGAGACCGTTGCCACCTCCAGGACACTTTGGCGCACAACCTGCCACCAGACTGTCAACATTCTTGAAAGTGACTGTATCCGCGCCTGTGAGGAGCGCTGCCAGCACAGGCTCGAGTGTCAGGAGTGTCAACCTACCCCACCTGGTGACGGCATTCCTTGCCCCACTTGTGGACAGAGGTGTGCCTCCGAATTCAGCCTTCGCTCCCATCTGCGAAGTCACAGGCGGCGCAACATCACTTCATAGTTTTTATCTTTACCCTAGGAGAGACCGATGTCATCATCGACCACCGATGGCCTTCCATAACTAACTAACATGTTTTTTGTGTTTTTGTGACTTACAAGCAGATTCAGTCCCAAGTCTCAAGTTTGTGTTTTTCTCCTGTGAATTTCCAGATAAGCAAGCCCCCCACACACACACACCAAAAAAAAGACGAGTTTGGACAGAGCATTTCTAGCTATGTAAGCATTCCTGCTTAGCCTGATTGGGTAATGTTATAACCAATCAGGCTAAGCACTGGGCATGGCTACAGACCTGAGTTCACTGCCTCGGGGGAAGAGGGAGGAGCTGAGGAGCAGCAGGAGGAGCGGCGATATTTGTGTGTGTGTGTGTGTGTATGTGTGTTTTCCTAGTTGAAAAGATGGCATTTTATACCTGTTCAGTTTTTGGCTGTATGAGCAAGAAATCCTCTTCTTTAAAAATACATGTCTTACCCACAGACATGAAAATACGACAGCAACGATTAATTTTAATTTGAAAAACCTCAGTGTCCCTGCTACAATACAAAAGAGAGGACATGGGTTTGCAGCCTGCATTTCACCCTGCATGCCTGGGAGACGGAGGAATGGGAGGCACATGGTCAGAAAGATGAACCAGAGAGAGATGTCTGCTCTTAGGGGGATGAAGGTGCCAAGACCGCTGCCCATCTGTGTGTGGCGCAACGGCTGGGGTGAGCTGGCGAGGCTGCGGCCATGGTTCCACGGCTGGGGGAGGGCACACAGGACCGCCAGCCTCCAGCAAACTGCACTTCGCCGGCGAGTGGTATGGGAGATATTTCCAGTCACTGGGAGATCCTTGGTGAGTGGGCAACCAGAGACTGGCAGGGAGCCCTCCAGCCTCCACCTGGGGCAGTGCAGCAGCTTTCCGCTCCACGGAGAATGATCTTTCAGACTCGGCTGTTGTGCCACATGCTCAGGTGGGGGAAGGGGAGGACCTCTGCAACCGTCTCCCCCGGCATGCAGGGTAAAATGCAGGCTGCAAACCCGTGTCCTCTCTCTGGTATTTCAGCAGGGACACTGAGGTTTTTCCAAATAAAATTAATCATTGCTGTTGTATTTTCATGTTTGTAAGACATGTAATTTAAAAGAAGAGAATTTCTTGCTCACACAGCCAAAAACTGAACAAGTATAATCTGCCATCTTTGCCAAATAGGAAAAGCTCCTGCTGCTCCTCAGCTCCTCTCTCTTCCCCCAAGGGAGTGATCCTTCCTCAAGTTGGATCACCTTCTCGAAGTCCTGGCCCAATGTCTTCCAGTTACTGGTGGGCGGAAGTAAGGGTGGAGTTAATTAGACTATTCATAGATCCGTGCATACTTAAGTAGGTGGACGATGTAAAAGCTCTTTCCAAGCAATTCTAAGGCAATAAAAGTTTTCTTGTGGATAAAAAGCCACAATACACTATTTTGGGTAAAACACATTTGTTTTTGAGGTGGTTTTAGAGCCGCCGGAGTGCACCTTTAAAGCAAACATTACATCTGTGGTGCTCTTTCTTGGCATGAAACCGGACTGCTGTTTGCTGATTGTCACCTGACAATTTATTTATATAGATTGGTGTATTCCAATCAACCACTGATCTGCACTGAGTTTGACATGGGGTGACAAACTGAAAAGACTTCTAAAAATGCCGGTGACTCACAACTAATCAGCAGTGGCCAGCATCCCCTCCTTCCAGGCTCGAGCCATGTTTCTATGACATCAGCGATGTGAGGACATGAAGCTTGATACTCTGAAGAAATGCACTGTTATTTGTGGGAGATCAGACCTACACCTCCTTGAAGTTTAAAAAAGCCATAGAGGGTTGTTGACGTGTTAATTTATGCTAATGGAACTCACGGCTGCAGCTGAAATTGGCTGTATGTGTCTTCACGAATGCTTCAAATGAATCCCTGGAAAATATACAGTATGGGACTTTTAAAGATGCACTCCAGTGGCTATAAATCTCCTACAAAAACAAATCTAGATAGTCTAAAGTGGTATCTTGTGCCTTTTTTGCTAAAAACAAAACCTTTTTATTATCTTACAGTTTAGTGTCAAAATCTTTTCACTTTCCCCCTCCTTCAAACCCCAAGATCTGTGATTACTAGGCCCACCTACATCCCACTGTCATAAAGTTTGCTCCTTTGGAGCAGTGAATAAAGAGCCCAAACACCAGACTTCTAATTGCAGATATTTATTACAGAAAATGTAAAATAAACCATGCGCCTGGGCAGAAATAAAAAGCAACAACAAACCAGATAACGTGGAGTGAAAAAATGGCAACAACAAATCCAAACAACGTGGTGAAACACAGTAAACATGATGTTAACATAAGGACGCCGCAGGGATTAATGCCCACAGCCAGCATATACAGGAGAAACAGTGATTGGGGAAATGAGGGACAGCTGTGACAAATTAGAACATGAGAGGATGAGGCTAACACAGGAGATGCTACACCAACCGGAAGTAAACAAAGGGTACTGTCAAAAATAAGAGTCCATACAGAAATGATAATAATGAAGGGAAAAAAAGATACTAATAATAATAAAGAGTCCAAACATAGAACATAAGGTGTGGACAGGGTCTAACCCTGTCCAGATCATTACAGTCCCCCTCCTTAAGGGGCGGTACCCAGACGACCCTAGTGTAATACCATCCAGAGAAGAAAAACCCCAAACCCCTCACAGTGTGAGTGGTGGGGCTATAAGGCCAGGTGGGCCGAAACAAACTGCAACCCCTCCACAGCAAAGTCCAAAGCAAACACAATTCATGGGTCAAATAAAGTTCAATGCCCCAGACCCAAAACAAAGCGGGTCAGGTGGTCTACCCAAGTCTATCGGCCACCGGACCAGAACAGACAACGGGTCAGGGGGTCTACCCGAGTCTAAGGGCCACTGGACAGGTGAACACAGTGCGTCAGGTGACCTACCAAAGTCCAAAGGTCACCAGACGAGCGAACATGGTGCAGCGAGAGCGCAAGGATCAGGAACCAGTTGCAAAAGAGTCTGTAACACGGGAGATAACAACACAGGGGCCTTTTGTACAGAGGACAACAACAAAGAAGCATTCACTTAGGAGATAATGACATGAAAACTCTACCTTCAGAAACTTTAACTCCTGGGGAAGGCAACAGAGAACTCTTAGCTCTGGGGATGGCAACAAGAAATTCTCGCACTCAGGAGATGACGATAACATCAGACCCTCATGCTCAGGAGGTGTCAATGTGGAGCTTAAAACCTCGGGAGATAACATGGAGCCCCCAACCTCAGGAGGTGTCAACATGGAATCCTCAACCTCAGGGGATGCCAACCGAAAATCTCTAGGCTCTGGAGAAGATAACGTAAAATTTTTAAACCCAGGAGGAGATACCAGGGAGCTCTTAACTTCAGGAGGTGAAAATATAGCCCCCTTACACTCAGGAAATAGTGGCTACACAGGTGCTTTAACCTCCGGAAGAAATTGACAACACCGGCATCCTACACTAAGCAGAAAATACCATGGGAACTCCTTGCTCTGGAAAACATAATGCAAGAGTCTCCTGCCCTGCAGAAAACAAAATAGGAGACCCCTGCTCTGAAGAAAACAAAGCAGGAGCCATTTGCTCAGAGGAAAACAAGGTAGAAGCCCTTAGCTCTGGGGAAAAAATGATAAAGGAGCTCTTTGCTCCAGGGAAAGGAACACAGGAAATTCTTGCTCAGAAGAAAACAATAGAGGTCTTAAGCCCAGGAGATAACATAGGGACCCTTTGCCCAAAAGAAAACCGCATGGGGGTTTTAAACTCAGAAAATGACATTGGAGCTCTTTGCTCCAGAGACCATAAAGGACCCTCTTGCTCGTGGGAAAACAACATAGGAGTCTTGTGCACAGGACATAACACAGAAACTTCAAACTCAGAGGATAGTGATAACATTGGAACCTTCACCTCAGGAGAAAACATAGGAACTCCTTGTCCTGAAGAAAACAAAATAAGAGCCTCTTGCTTAGGAGAAAACAGAGTAGGGGCCCTTTGCTCAGAGAATAATAACATAGAGGCTCCAAATTCTGGAGAAAGCAAGCCTGGGGGTTCTTGCTTAGCAGAAAGCAACAAGGCGGTTTCAAATTCAGAAAATAACATTGGAGTCTCTTGCTCAGGCACTAATAACACAGGAGTCTTGAGCTCTGGGGTTTCCAATATAGTAGTCTTTAGTCCAGAAGCAGGCAATGGCGGAACACCAACCTCAAAGACAGCAGATTGAGACCCCCGGAAACAACGGAAGAAGGTCCACCAACCCCAGGAACTGTGACAGGTGGAGCGGACTGCTCGCCCTCAGAAACTGCGATGGGTGGAGTGGACTGCTCGGCCTCAGGAACTGCGACGGGTGGAATGGGCCACTCAACCTCTTGGACAGTAGGTGGGGCGTGGTCCTCCTGTGGCTCCATCCTCGATACGGCCACCTCGGACGAGGAGGGGGAACAGGAGGTCAGTGAGGTGACATCACAGTCATTAACAGCAGAGACTGGTGGGGGGAACCCAAAAACTGGTGAGATCTGTGCTTGGGTCTCCCCACCAGAAGTAAGGCAAGTTCTTTCTCTAATGGTGGCAGAAAATGAATGAAAAGGTACTTGCCTTAACTCCTAGTCTCCTGCTGCCAGGTTGACCACCTCAGAATGCATAGCTGGAGCCGGAGCGTGCCCCTTCAGCTGGGCAGGAACAGGAGCATGTACCTCGGGCCGAGCTGGAACTGGAACGTGCACCTTGGGCTGAGCAGGAACTGGGTGAGGAGACGTGCATAACAGGACCAGGGGACATCTCACAGACGGTACTGGGTCCCGTAATGCTGAAACCAAGGAACGCTGTCATCAGCACAGATCTCAGCAAGCAGGAAACGCTTCCTTCCTTTCCGGAATGTGGCTGCAGAGCTGGGGAGAGGTGGGCTGGAACAGGTAGGTGAAGAGAGGCTGAAGTCGGGGCTGCAGCTGGAGAGGAGACCCCGAAGGCAGATGGCTCCTCCACCTCTGGCATGAAGGAGTATTCATCCGACTGCAGGAACTTGTGGAGGAAAGCAGGAATGCTCTCCCTCAGATGGGGCTTCGCTGTCACTAGCTGATGAGCCCTCTCCCATGCCATGTTCCTCCATACCGCATTCTGCCCTCCCTCCATCTGCAGGCAAAGCTTGTAGCACTCTCCCAGCTTCCTGATGAGGTCTCGCAGCTACTCGGGGCGGGTGACATCCTCAGGCATGGAGCTTGGGGAAAACAGGGGGAAAGCAGGTGAGAGTGATGATATGGGAGCAACAGCAGAGATTACAGCAGAGCCAGGCGGAGAGAACTCAGCAGTGGTTGGCGGCTGCTGCCGAGCCCACCCACCGGGAACAAGGCAAGACCTCTCATTAATAGGTGTTAAAAAATGTGAAAACGGTTAGTGCCTTGTCTCCCAATCTGCTGCTGCTGAAACGCCAGACGACTCCCTATGGGCAGCTGTGGAGATTGTCCTTCAGAGAGCTACGGGGGTTTGCGCTGGAGACGGGGTGGAGCTCGCTTCTCCACCACACTCCTAGGTGGCGAGGTAGACCGTAGGATGCCGCAGATGTGAAGATCCTGCACCCACGGGAACACCTTCAGACGTGTGGTGCGCTCCAGCTTAAATGCTGCTGCTTGTCCAGAGCTGACATTCCTCTTCTGGGTCGATGGTACTGCAGGCCGCAGCAACCAACTCCTGTAGTCTGGTCATGGCCTGGAACTCCTCCTCAGTCAGCAGCACCAACCCAGCCATAGCTGTGCAACAAGAAATCCGCTGGTTCCTTACTGGCGGTGTCATCTGTCATAAAGTTCCCTCCTTTGGAACACTGAATAAAGGGCCCAAACGCCATACTTCTAATTGCGGATATTTATTACAGAAAATACAAAATAAACCCTGCTCGTGGGCAGAAATAAAAAGCAACAACAAGCCACATGATGTGGAGCGAAAAAACGCCAACAATAAATCCAAACAGCATGGTGAAATAAATTGAATGTTAACGTACAGTGTAAGGACGCCATGGTTATTAATCCCCGTGGCCAGCATGTATAGGAGAAACAGTGACTGGGAAAACGAGGGACAGCTGTGACAAATTAGAACGTGAGAGGATGAGGCTAACACGGGAGATGCTATGCTAACCGGAAGTAAACAAAGGGTACTGTCAAAATAAGAATCCATACAGAAATGATAATAATGAATGGCAAAAAGATACTAATAATAATAATAAAGAATCCAAACACGGAACATAAGGCATGGACAGGGTCTAACCCTGTCCAGATCATTACACCCACAAGGCTAATAGTGGCTAGCACTACATTAGCAGAACAAACCCTGTGATAAAAAGACTTACCGGTTGAAAGACATGCCCAGTTGTATGCATGGTGTCCCAGGATAATGACTGAAACTGCATCGGTCCTTAGCAGTTTAATGGTAAAACCTACCTTAATTTGAGTCAACTTTTCAATGCAGCTAGTTAGTAAATGCTAACTATCACGACACTACCCATGTGCCAGCACCACGAATAGTTACATCACCAAAAACGTTCCGTCTCAATTCGCCTTTTCTCAGGGGGTGGGGCTTAAGTGAAACTTTACAGCAAAAAACAGAAACATGAGATATTTGAGTGATTTCACTTTTGATATGTCTTGTAAATCATAAAAAATATCTTACAGACCTGTTAAGAAAAAAAACTTGATTTTTGGCAGAGTGTCACTATAAATTATCCATAGGTCCTACAGTTACAGACTTGACAGAAGAGTAGCCAGTGGAACATGTGCAAATGTGGAAATATTTAAGTGCCATTTAGGATTCACAACACGTGAGGGTTCACTCATCTTTGTGATAGGCTTCCCTGTATAGCTCTCCATCTGTCCATGAGTCTACATGTACACGTGGTGATAAAAGTAAAGCCCGATGCCACAATTTGGCAAGAGAAGCAAGACAGAGGGAGGAAAAAAAAAAGAGAGATGCCCTTTGCTATGAGAACTCTCAAGCGATGTAATGGTTCTCCTTTGAGTTTAAAGCAGTGTGCCCTAGTGTTGCTGCTGCAGTGCAACACAGGACACAATCAAGACAGGGGATTTTATATATGCGACTAAAGGGTCCACTCACGCCTCTGCTGTAGGTGAGCCTGTGACGCACACTGAAAAAAATAAAGCTGTACAATATGAAGATCTCTCAGCGTGCAGCTTTAAACCAGTGAGGCGCTTGAGCATCGACACCCAAAATAAAATCAGAAGCATGGATCCAGGCATATTTAAGATGAGTGCAGGAGTAACGTGGGGACAAAGCCGGTCATACTGGGAGAAGAATCCCCAACTTTAAACATTCCTGTCCCACCTTTCATACAGTAGCCCAAATCACTCCTTGACATAAATTTAACAAACCCTGACCCACAGAACACCACTGCGCATGCCCCAAGCCAGCTCACCTCAGCGTGAAACGGAGCACTACCGCCCCCTGCGCTTCTGGGAGGTTATAACAGCCAAACAATACTAACGCTGGCATTTTACCACATTGGAGTCCGTATACAACTAGTTACAGAGTAAAAACTAATCTAAATAAATATTAACAGAATTTTTATTGTCCAAAAGCTTACAATCTACAAAAAATGAGTATATCACTCAGGCACATTCTTTCTCTGGCTTTAAAAAAAATAGATGTTAAGCCAACAACTAAAGAATGTGTCGAGCCAGATTCTCACAAGCAGATGGACCCTTCTGCAATAAAACAGCGTTCGTGGTTAAAATGTTTGTGTGCGATATTCAATTGAGCAGCAGTGTCATAACAATTTGTGGCGCTGGCATTGATGAGGACTGGGTGACGTAATTATTTTTTGATACAACAGTGACACCTTGTGGAAATCTGCAGAACTGTCACTCAGGTGCTATGGTTCCGATAGAATATTTCGCCTTGCAAGAGAAGCCATGGATTTATTGCTTTAACGCACCAACTTTGTGTTTATTGATTTTAGTGGCAAAGGCCTAATTTGTGGTAATCATTACAATTAGGTATTTATTCCTATAATTGGCTGTGTTCCACGTCATGTATACTTTTTTAGTTGCTAAAATCTCTCACCGTGCATATAAAAATGAAGCCAATCAGCTCTAAGATTTAAAAAAAAATCAGAACGTGTGATTGACCTACTTGCATCCTTGTGCCACCTTGTGACAGCATGTAGGGCATGCATGCATGTTGAAAAAAAATACTACTTTATGATGGAAAATAAAATATTTTGTTGTTGATAGCACTTGCTATGGGGGCTAATCAACAGTTGATTTGATCCATTTAAAAAAATCCATGAAGGGTTGCAAACTACATTTTTTTATCATTGTGAATGTGCAACTTTTTTTTTTACTCATACTCATTTACTTTAGTCATAACTTGCCAAACACATGCCAGTAACTCAATGCATTTATACACGCAGACACAGTCAAGATGAGCTACTGAAGTTAAGCTGAGAATCAGACTGGGGAAGAAAGGTGATTTATGCGAGTTTGAACGTGGCGTGGTTGTTGCAGGGTTTCCTTTGGTAATATTTCTCGGTGGCGGCCCGCTGAACCAGAAATTTTACCTCCACCCCAAGGCCATATGAATTTATTAAGAAAAATATATGAAGCACTGACTTTCCGCAAGCGCGCACACGAACAACACGTGTGGCCGTCATCCACGCGGAGTCTAGAAGCGCCCGCTGACGCAAGTTTAAAGAAAATTACAAATTTGAGGAACATGGTTTCAATTATAGATAGATTTACAGAGAAAAATAGAAAACTATAAGAAAATTGTTGTAATTTTTTGAGAAAAACCTCAAACCTTCAAGACTGAAGTCATTACTCAAGTTTTTAAGTGGGTGCTCTTTGTACCCTTAACTCTACGAGAAATTTTTGGTTGTCTGCTTTTAATTATTAATTTCAAAGCACTGCTTTTACATGAGTAGAATTTCTGGTTACTATACCCACCTGATCATATAACTTAAGTATGCATGAGTACATTACTATAATGAATGTTTCTTTCCCTTCCCTACTGTTGCAATGGGGAAAAAAGAAACACTAGAATAAAAATACAAAAAACACACATATTTTTGTCATTTATGTAAACCATGACAAAAAAAATCCTGCAGGACAAAACATGACACTTGATATTTTTTAACCTGTTTGTATACCACCATAGACAGAGAGAGAAGCTGAATTAGACAGAGCTCAGAGAGGGTAAGGTGAGACAGAAGAGAGGAGCCAAGGAGAGGAAAGTGTTCAGGCAGAGGAAGGAGAGAAGGATAACACCACTAAAAAGTCTAAACACAGGATGTCTGGGTGGGACCCCAACTGGCCCAATATTCAAGCCTCGGTTGTACAGTACTTCAAATGGTAAGTTCCATATGCAACGTTACTGTGTAAAATTTTAAAAAGAAATAAATAGTATAAAATTAAAATATTCCGGTATGTTTACTCCCCCCGGGAAAAATATGTTGCCACCGCGCCAAGGTCTTTAGGCCAGAGGAAACATTGTGTTGGTGTCAGACAGGCTGATCTGAGTATTTCAGAAACAGCTGATCTTCTGGGATTTTTATGCAGAACCATCTTTAGGTTTTAGAATGGTCTGAAAGAGAGAAAATATCCAATGAGCTGGAGTTCTCTGGGCACAATTCCGCGTTGATGCCAGAGATGAGAGGAGGATGGCCAGACTGGCTCAAGCTGACAGAAAGGCAACAGTAACTCAGATAACCACTCATTACAACCGAGGGATGGAGAAGAGTTTTTCTGAAGACACAACACACTGACCCTTGAAGCAGATGTACAACAGCAATAGAAGACCTCAACTGGTGCCACTTCTGTCAGCTAAGAAAAGGAAACTGAGGCTACAATTCACACAGGCTCACCCAAATATGACAACAGAAGACAAGAAAATGTTGCCTGGTCTGAGTCTCAATTTTTGCTGCAACAGTCGGATGGTAGCGACAGAATTCTTCTTCTTTTAGATTTGATTGGCGGTTGGCAACCAGCTTACATGTGCATTACCGCCACGTACTTCACTCTATATCATCACTCTATGCTCATGTTCACCTGACTCTCTAGCAACAGAATTTGGCGTAAATAACATAAAAGAATGCATGCATGCATGGGGCACCATGGAAGTGCAGTCGACAAATCTGCAGTGACTGTGTGATTGTAGTATTATCAGTATGGGCCAAAATCTCTGAGGAATGTGTCCAGCACCTTGTGGAGTCTATGTCATGAAGAATTAAAGCAGTTCCGAAGGCAACAGGACTCCAACCCAGTAATATCAAGTGGCATGTCAGTCTTGTGAAATTTCTCTTTTTTTCTTGCAAATGTGTAAGGTTTTTATTTAAAGTTGTAGCTTTTTTTTTAAATCAGAATAATGGAACATTTTCTGGCCAGGTGTGAAAGAGACTCTTGTTAATCAAGCATCATTTTTCATGCTATATTCATGTACAGTGAATTAGTTTGTGCTCCCATGAACAGACAGAAAAGGAGACTACTCACCCAGTATCAGAATCGAGTCTTCCTTCTTGACATGTTTTTCCAGGATGTGCTGAAACTTGGAGAAATTTCCCAACCAGTCATAGTTCTGCTCTGTCTTGTATCGTTCATCCCAGTATTCAATGTCTTTGTACCTGGAGTTGTTATCGGGCAGGTGGTCCATATTCTCTGCAACATGTAAACAAGACAAAATGTGACCAGAGGTTTCCGACTTAAGTCAGCCGTTCTATGTAATTTACATTAAGTAATCCTAACTTTACATAAGTCTGTACATCCACAAACTTCTATATCAGATCAGAGTGGGATGCAGTGTCATTGTATGGTTAGGAAAATGTCTGGGCTCATTAACACAACAAAAGAAAAGAGGGTTACGTGATATCTCCACCAAGGAGGTTCTGTGCTCCCTGCAGTTTGGTTGTCTGCCTATTAGCAGGATTATGCAGGAGCTAATGGACAGATTTTGAGAACATTTTCATCAGAGAGGGCACTTGGGCCAAGGATGAACATGTTAGATTTTGCGTATGTATGCATAGTCTGGATCATTTTTTTTCTACTTTTTTTTTTTTTTAAAAAACACATGAGATTGGAACCGAATGTCCAAACAACCAAAGAACTCACACTGGATTTCAGAAAGAACAGACAGGACGACCAACCTCTCCTCATAAATGGCGACCGCATGGAAACCGTCCGCGCCTTCAGGTTCCTGGGCACCCACATCTCCTCTGACCTCTCCTGGACTGTCAACACCAAGGCCCTGGTGAAGAAAGCTCAGCAGCAGCTGCACTTCCTCCCTGTCCTGAGGAAGAACAACCTGGACCAGAAGCTGCTGCTGGCCTTTTATCGCTGCTCAGTGGAGAGCGTGCTCACCTACTGTCTAGGTGTGTGGTATGCCGGCTCCACGGCTGAGAATAAGAAGACTGTGCACCAACACCGCCCCCCCCCAAAAAAAAAATCATCGGCAGCCCTCTGCCCTCTCTGGAGGGCATCTCCAAATCCTCCTGTCTCAGAAAGCTCAAGGCCATCACAACAGACCCATAACATGCCGCCCACCACCTGTTTGACCTGCTCCCCTCTGGACGACGGTTCAGCTCAATCAGGTCCCACACCTCCAGACTGACAAACAGTTTCTTCCCCTGGGCCATCCGAACTGCAGTCAGAGCCCCCCCCCCCCCCCCCGCGCAAACGCTCACATGCACAGAACTGAGGACCCTTTAATTATCATAATAACACACCTGTCTTTGCACTCTGCACTTTGATGTACAGTGGTGTGAAAAAGTGTTTGCCCCCTTCCTGATTTCTCATTTTTTTGTATGTTTGTCACACTTAAATGTTTCAGATCATCAAACAAATTTAAATATTAGACAAAGATAACACAAGTAAACACAAAATGCAGTTTTTCAATGAAGGTGTTTATTATTAAGGGTAAAAAAAAAATCCAAACCTACATGGCCCTGTGTGAAAAAGTGACCCCCCCACCCCGTTAAAACATAAATTAACTGTGGTTTATCACATCTTTGGAAAGCTGACTTAAATTTCTCTAGCCACACCTGTTATGTCGGGACAAGGAGCCAAGGAGAAGGCCAAGTATCAAGCCGAACACACGTTTCTTAACAAGCCACACAACACACTTGCAGCCGTCAGGCAGAAGAGATGGCAAAGAGACCGCCCCTCCTGCCTACTACCCTTTCATAGGCACGGGTGGTGGCGGAACCGGAAGCCGGAGCCACCACCCCATGCCTCACAAATAAAAGCATGGAACTATAATATTATAAATAACTACACAACATGCCCCCCCCTCACAAAAGTCCAAAACACACATACACAATTCAGACCCACCCCAATTTAAGACCCGAATCACGCACTAAGATGACAAAGCAATATAACATAAGAGGCCTAACACATTCACACCAAAGCAACTAAAGCTAGGGGGGACGGGTGGACTGCCGTCCCACCCCACACGGCAAAGCAGATTATTCTGCTGCTTATACTAAATGAGAGTCCACGTAAAACCAAAATACCGCCGTGTCTCCTAAACTAAAATAAGACAGACAAAATAACCCCCAGAAATATATGCAAACACCAGATGAACAGAACACAAACACTTAACAGTCAACGTATGACACACACATAACAAAACATTTCAAACACATGCACGATAGTCAACCTATATACATATGGCTGGAGAGAACAACCCCGTGAGCACACCCCCCCCCTCCGCACCCCCGACCGTCCGTTTATCAGTCCGCCCCTGGAGGTAGTCCGCCTCCCGGCCCCCGCTGGTTACCTCGGCCCCGGTGCACCTCCTCTTCGTCACCACTGGATGAGTCACTCGTCCAGGCCCATGTCCCACAGTCTCCTTCCAGGCACACCACAGCTCATTCGGGTGCCTCCACGAGCCATCCAACAGCTGTAGATAAGCATCCTCCCATCTGGCCACCACACACAGCTGCCTCTGGTGCGCCCCAAACTGCGTTTGGCCTGTATCCGCCGTGGTCGCGCCTCCTCCCAAGCCCAGACCAAGTCTGCGACTCCCAGAGGGGCCCTGCTTGGCTTGCAGGGTCTCTGCGTGGCAAGTGGTCTTACCGTGCCTAACGGTCTAGCCCCAACCTCTTTTGAATCCGCCACGGACATCGCCGTCGTGGCTCCCCGTTCACTGGCCCACTTCAGCCGAGCTCCGGGAACAATGCCTGGTTCCAGCGTTGCTCGTCGTCGTAGGTGTCCCGCCGTGCCGCCCAGAACCCTTGTCCAGGGCGACTTGGGCTCTGGCACAGGGACCCTCCTGCGATGGCCCTGAGCGATACTGGTCCTGCTCACTTTCTGGGGTGCCGGGCAGTTCTTCATCCCACACTGCATCTTCTTCCACTTTCAGAATCCGTCGGTCCCACAGTCCACAGCCCAACCACTCCTCCCCAGCACTGCTTTTAATGGCTAAGCCCAGACCATACAAAAGGTCGCAGCTCATTATGTTGTCACCACGGGCCGTCACAATGAACACCAGGTCACACATCTCCATCGATTTGTACCGGGCTGTCAATCTCAGCGTTCCCATCGCGGCCAGTCGCCCTCCTCCATATCCACAAAGCGGTGTTGGGTCACCCCCAATCCTGTAGTACGGGAAAAATTGTCTCACAGTAGCTGATTGAAAAATTTCATATTTGTGAATTTCTTTGTCTCAGAGTCTGCCTCAGAGTTGGTAAAAATGTCAAGGATGCAGCTGTATCAGTTATCATCTTGTTTTTAGTCCATTCTGTGCAGCTCCCGTGTGACTGGTACTGAGTGAGCGTCATGGTTCCTGAGATAAAGATAATCTGTACACCAAGTTTTGACCAGATGTACTGGACCAATCATGATGGACAAATTGCTCCTCCATCTCTCAGATAACAGAGGGCTTAAAGAACTGAGTGATGTGTGTTTGAGTCAGAATGGTGAGCGAATAGGCACCGAGACTATTTTTGTATTGTTCTCCACTGGCCAGTGTAATTAAATTTGCTGAAACTCTGATCCAGCCTGGTTTTTGACTGAAGGTTAAGAGGAATTTTTCAGTAGCCCAGTTCAGTAGGGAACCCTCCGCCCCTGTGTCGATTAGTAATGGCACCTCCACACCATCCAACTCCACCGTGCAGAACGTGTATCCATTGGTGCTTGGGGACACAGTGTGAACAACCGTCAGGGCGGGAGGGTCCGATTTATACTGCGGACTTCCTCGCTCAAACACGCAGCATACCCTGGTATAATGATGCAAGCGGCCACACTTGCCACAGCGCTTTCCTCTTGCTGGACAGTCCCTGGCCTTAAAACGGTGCTTCGTGGACCCACAACCCATACACTTGGGCTTCCCCGGGGCAGACCTCAAGTCTACAGCGTTGGCTTCGTCCACGTCGTCTTCAACGCTCCCATCGCTGTCCGGGTCCACTACTTATGTGGTCGAAGGGGATCCCAGCTGTCGGTGTGACAAACGCTCACTCAATTCCTGTGTCAGCTTATCCGCAGCTTCCAGCTGGAGAGCTAACTCAATGGCCGTTGACAGCATTAATTCACCCGAAAAAGTGAGCAGCTTCGACCTAATTGCAGCGCAGTTGGTATGCTCCGCCAACTGGTCGCAAACCATCTCCTCCTCCAACGGTCCGAACCAACACTCTCTAGCTAGTAGCCTCAGATCTGCCACGAACCGCTGAAAGGACTCGCCCACCTGTTGGCAGCGCTGCCAAAACTTAATCCTCTGAACTATGATGTTGTCCGGGACGCGAAAATGGCACGCCATTAGCTCGACCACGTCATCAAAATTGTGAAAGTCGCCAAGCGTGCTCAGAATCCACTGTCCCTCCATTCCCAGGCTGTGCACCAATAACACGCATGCCCTCAATTTGTCCAACTTCCCAAGGTTCAGCGCCACTATGTACGTTTGAAAAGCGGCGTACCACCTCAACCAGGGAATGGGTGGCTCGCCCAGGAGCTCCAAAAACAGCCGAACAGGAATAACACACGCTTCCATACCTTCTTTTATCCTCATTGCCAGATGTTATGTCGGGACAAGGAGCCAAGGACAAGGCCAGGTGTCGAGTCAAACACATGTTTATTAACAAGCCACACAACACACCACACTTGCAGCTGTCAGGCAGAAGAGATGGCAAAGAGACCGCCCCTCCTGCCTACTGCCCTTTTATAGGCATGGGTGGCGGCGGAACTGGAAGCCAGAGCCACCACCCCGTGGCTTACAAATAAAAGCATGGAACTATAATATAAATGACTACACAACAACACCCAGGCCTCATTACTGCCACACCTGTTCTCAATCAAGAAATCACTTAAACAGGACCTGCCTGACAAAGTGAAGTAGACCAAAAGTTTCTCAAAAGCTAGACATCATGCTGTGATCCAAAGCCATTCAGGAACAAATGAGAAACAAAGTAATTGAGATCTATCAGTCTGGAAAAGGTTATAAAGCCATTTCTAAAGCTTTGGGACTCCAGCAAACCACAGTGAAAGCCATTATCCACAAATGGCAAAAACAGGAAACAGTGGTGAACCTTCCCAGGAGTGGCCGGCCGACCAAAATTACCCCAAGAGCGCAGCGACGACTCACCCA
Organism: Pholidichthys leucotaenia; assembly: GCA_020510985.1. Taxonomy (NCBI): domain Eukaryota; kingdom Metazoa; phylum Chordata; class Actinopteri; order Cichliformes; family Pholidichthyidae; genus Pholidichthys; species Pholidichthys leucotaenia. The sequence goes on from CM035846.1 coordinate 282,865,483, forward strand.
AGAGGTCACAAAAGACACCACAACACCATTCAAAGAATTGCAGGCCTCACTTGCCTCAGTTAAGGTCAGTGTTTATGACTCCACCGTAAGAAAGAGACTGGGCAAAAATGGCCTGCATGGCAGAGTTCCAAGATGAAAACCACTGCTGAGTAAAAAGAACATAAAGGCTTGTCTCACTTTTGCCAGAAAATTTTTTGATGATCCCCAAGACTTTTGGGAAAATACTCTGTGGACTGACAAGACAAAAGTTGAACTTTTTGGAAGGTGTGTGTCCCATTACATCTGGCGTAAAAGTAACAGTATTTCAGAAAAGGAACATCATACCAACAGTAAAATATGGTGGTGGTAGTGTGATGGTCTGGGGCTGTTTTGCTGCTTCAGGACCTGGAAGACTTGCTGTGGTAAATGGAACCATGAATTCTGCTGTCTACCAAAAAATCCTGAAGGAGAATGTCTGGCCATATTTTCATGACCTCAAGCTGAAGTGCACTTGGGTTCTGCAGCAAGACAATGATCCAAAACACACCAGCAAGTCCACGCTCTGAATGGCTTAAGAAAAACAAAGTGAAGATTTTGGAGTGGCCTAGTCAAAGTCCTGACCTGAACCCGATCGAGATGCTGTGGCATGACCTTAAAAAGGCAGTTCATTCTTGGAAACTCTCCAGTGTGACTGAATTACAACAATTCTGCAAAGATGAGTGGGCCAAAATTCCTCCACAGTGCTGTAAAAGACTCATTGCTAGTTATCGCAAATGCTTGATTGCAGTTGTTGCTGCTAAGGGTGGCCCAACCAGTTATGAGGTTTAGGGGGCAATCACTTTTTCACACAGGGCCATGAAGATTTGGATTTTTTTGCCCTTAATAATAAACACTTTCATTTAAAAAACTGCACTTTGTGTTTACTTGTGTTATCTTTGTCTTATGGGGTACCCCCCCACAGCAGCCACAGACAAACACAGCGCTCGACTAGAGCAATTAACAGGACAGTGAGATGTGTGTGTTGAGATCAATAGGCAGCCTTCCTGTGCTTAGTTCAGGCACCAGCATCCTGTGGATATGTATGACGCAAATGCAAACATTCATGCTTCCTGCTCGCATTGTGGTACAAATGTCACATGTCTGAATGCATTTCCTTTGATGATAAAATGCCTTTGATGTATTGTCCGTTGCTGGGTATTTAAGTGGCTGAATTCATATGTTCACTCTCTTTCTGCTTCTGACTACAGCTAATGAGAGCCTGAGAGCTTCGCTCCAGCATGCTTATGCAGCAGCTGGGGTGAGCTCCGTGATGGCGATGATTTGGTCAATAAACTTCATTAAAACTCCAGACGCCGTGTCTTATTTTAACATCGCCACACTGGTGACCCCGCAGACGCACACGCTTTGTGCGACGCAACCATCTGGTCTGGACAACCACGCTGGCGACCCGACGCTGAAAAGAACACGCTGCCAGCAAACGCAGCACCCGGCAGTGATTCTCCGACGACAAGCGAACGCGGCAGCCCAACTGATCTGCCCTTCCTTTCTGCTTTAGGGAGACTTTGACGCTCTTCAGAGACCACCCACGACCGGGAAAGCTGAGGAAATTTCATGGTGAGGTCTGCACGCCTAGATCGGCACATCCACGCTGGACCGGCCGCTCTCACGGCTCCTGACACACGATTCTGTGTCTCCACACGAGAGCGCACACACCTTGCCCTCTCTCCACGACGGTGGCCCATGGCCGACGGAGAACGCGTGGACCTGAACGCACCATGACCCGGCACGAGCGACGACCAACAGCCCGAACAGGGGAGACAATCGGCGCCGACTGCGCAGATCTCCATCAAGCCCCCTGACTCTGATTCGCCTCGCGACAGCGGACCGGCCATGCACAGAAGCCTCGCATCAGAACAGCGCAGCTGGAAGGCACGTGGCCGCAGCGCGTGCTGCGCACCAGAGACAAGCTGGCTCTACAGACTTATACATCATCCTCCGCCGCTGCACACGGCTCTTCAGGACTGCTCACACACCTGAAGCACACACGCAGCCCGCACACAGGATTTGGTGTAAGTCTCAGCCACGGCGCACGACGGGAATCCAGCCGTCAGCTGTCCCCGAGGGCTTTAGGGCCGCGAACGCACCTAAAGCCTAAACGCCAAGTCCCTCACATAGCTTCAGCTCCTGTTTTTCTTCATTGCCGGACTGAATCGCGAGAGGAATCAGAGACTAACTTTTCTTCCCACAGCCATGGACATCCCCCGCCACTTGCTACCCCCACCCTCCTCCCTTCCCCGGCACAGACTTTCCCCGCAGCTCGCCACCAAAGCGGGACTACCGAGGTCTCAGCTCCCCGCTAAGCCCTCTGGGGGGGGGGTGTATGGGGTACCCCCCCACAGCAGCCACGGACAAACACAGCGCTCGACTAGAGCAATTAACAGGACAGTGAGATGTGTGTGTTGAGATCAATAGGCAGCCTTCCTGTGCTTAGTTCAGGCACCAGCATCCTGTGGATATGTATGACGCAAATGCAAACATTCATGCTTCCTGCTCGCATTGTGGTACAAATGTCACATGTCTGAATGCATTTCCTTTGATGATAAAATGCCTTTGATGTATTGTCCGTTGCTGGGTATTTAAGTGACTGAATTCATATGTTCACTCTCTGTTCTTCTTCTGACTGCTTCTGACTACTGCTCATGAGAGCCTGAGAGCGATCCCCAGCATGCTTATACAGCAGCTGGGGTGAGCTCCGTGATGGCGATGATTTGATGAATAAACTTCCATTAAAACTCCAGTCGCCGTGACGGAGCTCACCCCAGCTGCTGTATAAGCATGCTGGGGATCGCTCTCAGGCTCTCATGAGCAGTAGTCAGAAGCAGTCAGAAGAAGAACAGAGAGTGAACATATGAATTCAGCCACTTAAATACCCAGCAACGGACAATACATCAAAGGCATTTTATCGTGGGGTTAAAACGAACCGCCACACACGCTCCCCCCCAGAGGACGCGGCAGGGGGCTGCGACCTCGATGATCCATCTGTGTGAGCGAGCTGTGGGAGAAGCTCGCTGCAGGCGGAGGGGGAGGGAGGGGAGGGGTAGTAAGTGCCGGCAGGAGTTGTGAAATCGTCCTGAGCCGCGCAAAAATTGCTTGTGGGTCCGCAATGTCGAAGGGCTGGTCCCGTTGAACGTGCAGCGGTCCACAAGAAGAAAAATTAGTCTCTGACTCCTCTCGTGGCCATGAAGAAAAGCAGGAGCGGCTGTAAGAGAAAAAGTAAACAAAGCATAGGGACTGTTGGCTTTGGGTGCTGAAGCAACCCCAAAGCTCCCGGGAACAGCTGACGGCTGAAATCCCGTTGTGCCGTGGCTAAGACCATTAAAAAAATCCAGTGGCAAGCTGCGTGCTTGCTTCAGGTGAACGAGCAGCCCTGAAGGTTCTGTGAGCAGCGGCGGAGGATGATGGCGGTCTCTGGCGTGGCTGAGACTGTTAACAAATCCTTCGATCATGCTGCATGCGTGCCTCAGGTGAGTGTGCAGCCCTGAAAGGCAGCGGCGAAGGAGAAAAGCAGTCTGTGGAGCCGTTACTTGTCCCGTGCGTGATGCGCCGTCCTTGTAACTCCCCGAGCGTGCGCGGAGGTTCCGTGGCGTGGGTGGGCCGCTGGAGTGGCGAGTCAGGGTGCAGAAACTTGGTGGAAATCGGCGCAGACGGCGCCGATAAAATCCAGGTTGAGCTGTTGCTGTAGATTGGCCATGGTGCGTTGGAGCGGTGAGAGGAAATAGATGATCTTTAGTCCCTCAGGCCCGTGCAGATGCGTTGGAGCGGCGGGAGGGAATAGGCGATCTTTTGTTCCTCAGGCTCGTGCAGCTGCGTTGGGGCGGTGAGAGGGAGGAGACGCGTTGGAGCGGCGCGAGGTAATAGGCGATCTTTGTGCCCCGGGCTCGTGCAGGTGCGTTCAGTTCCACGCGCTGCGCTCTCCGTCGGCCCTGGAGGTTGCCGTCGTGGAGAGAGGACGAGGTGCGTGCGCTCTCTGTGAGAGCGGCCGGTCCAGCGTGGATGTGTAGATCTCAGGCGTGCAGATCTCACCGTGAAGCGTGAAGCGGTCACCAGTCGCGGTCCGGACCAGAAGTTTGCTTCGCACAAAGCGTGTGCGTGTCCGGGTGTTGCGTTCGCCAGCGTGGCCGTCCAAATCAGAAGGCTGCATCGCACAAAGCATGTGCGTCTTCAAGGGGTCACCAACGCAGCTGTGCGGCTGTCCAGCTCGGAAGGTTGCTTTCGCACAAAACGTGTGCGTGTTCGAGGGGTCACCAGTGCGGCGGCATGATAAAATAAGCAGCGATGCTGTGGTTTTAAGCAGGTTTTATTAAATCATACCGCCGTCACAAAGCTCCACTCCCGGCGCCGTGCATGAGCGCCGGAAGCGAGCTCACGGCTCTCAGAGGGCGGACACGTGTGTGTCTACCAGTTGCAGGATCAGAGTGAGAGAGAGAGAGAGAGAGAGAAATAGCGTTACAGAGTTGCGCCTTAAATACTTGACCATAACAATACATGAAAGAGACATACCCCACAGTGATCAAAGGGATAACCGAACAGGCAGGAGGTATTTGCATTTGTGAGACCAAGGGCAGATTAGCTAGACCTCGCTCCAGGTGCGGACAAAGAGGCTAACAAGCACATCTACATATTGATCTGAGTCTCTAGGTCACAGTAAGGACAGGACGCATGAGTACAATGGATGAAAGGCAATAATTAACATCCAGGTGTGAGACAGAAGAAACTCGTCTACCTGTAGACATTAATACACCAAAGCACAGTAAGGACAAGCCATAAGCACACTATACAGAATGGCGCATTACATCACAATACATGCATGTTTGCATCACAAATACATGAATGGCACATTGCATCTCAGTAGTGCAGCAGAAAAACAGAGAAAAGAGGGCTGAGTGTCCTTAGTCTGTTGTGGGGTTAAAACGATAAAATGCCTTTGATGTATTGTCCGTTGCTGGGTATTTAAGTGGCTGAATTCATATGTTCACTCTCTGTTCTTCTTCTGACTGCTTCTGACTACTGCTCATGAGAGCCTGAGAGCGATCCCCAGCATGCTTATACAGCAGCTGGGGTGAGCTCCGTGATGGCGATGATTTGATGAATAAACTTCCATTAAAACTCCAGTCGCCGTGCCTTATTTTAACATCGCCACAGTCTAATATTTAAATTTGTTTGATGATCTGAAACATTTAAGTGTGACAAACATACAAAAAAATGAGAAATCAGGAAGGGGGCAAACACTTTTTCACACCACTGTATATGATTTGTTGATCTGTCTTTGAGAATATATTTACTGTCATCAGTATTTCCAAACTTCATCTATAATGCACTTTTGAGAATGGACCTGTAGTATTTTTAATTTACACACTTATTTATTTATTTATATTTTCTATTCCATTGGTCTTATTCTTTTGTATACTTCCAATTTTTGGCTAATAGAGCATCTTTAACAAACCCAGTTTCCAAATGAGATCAGTATACTGTGATGCACACAGATATTTTGGGGAGCAGGGGGTCAACCAAAAAATAAATAAATAAAAAATAAAAGCACTCCTAAATAATGAAAAAAGGAAATTTACATACAGTAGAGCAAATTTGACTGTACTTGTTTGGTATAGTGCATCCAGAAAGTATTCACAGCGCTTCACGTTTTCCACATTTTGTTATGTTACAGCCTTATTCCAAAAGGGATTAAATTCATTTTTTTTCCTCAAAATTCTGCACACAATACCCCATAATGACAATGTGAAAAAGTTTTTTTTTTAATTTTTGCAAATTTATTAAAAATAAAAAACTAAGAAATCACATGTACATAAGTGTCATGTACTGGGAGACAAACTCGGGCGCTGGATACACTCGTGACATTTTAATAAAAGAAAGAACGAAGTCCAAAAAACTGTGCAGAATACAAAATATGAAATAACGAGAACACTTACAAATGGCGTCCCTGGGCCGACTTTGCCCAGCGGATGCAGAGGAGATCTGGAGGTAATCACAGATTGGATCCACAGTAAACAGTCACAGAAGACAACTAATCGTTCAGCCATCAAACAGAGAAAATGCAGAGCTTAAATATACAGGGGTGAAATGAGGAGTAACAAGCAGCAGGTGTGGCCAGGAGTGGGCAGTGACCTAATTCCAATCAATCATTCACAGCTGAGATGGACTGGAGAAACAGGCTGTGAGAGGTGGGTGTGTCTGAAATGGAGGAAAAGGGCTCGAATAACCCAAACAACAAAACAGAAGTAACAGGGAAATAGTAATGAACAGAAAAACACTTAAAACTACAAAGGGAGTCTGAGCGCTGAGGACAGACGCTCAGACATATGACATAAGTATTCACAGTCCTTGCTCAATACATTGTTGATGCACCTTTGGCAGCAATTACAGCCTCAAGTCTCACTGAATATGATGCCACAAGCTTGGCACACCTATCTTTGGGCAGTTTTACCCATTCCTCTTTGCAGCACCTCTCAGCCTCCATCAGGTTGGATGGGAAGAGTCGGTGCACAGCCATTTTCAGATCTCTCCAGAGATGTTCAATTGGGTTCAAGTCTGGGCTCTGGCTGGGCCACTCAAGGACATTCACAGAGTTGTCCTGAAGCCACTCCTTAGATTTCTGTGTGCTTAGGGTCATCGTCCTACTGAAAGATGAACCATCGCCCACGTCTGAGGTCAAGAGTGCTCTGGAGCAGGTTTTCATCCAGGATGTCTCTGTACATTCCTGCATTCATCTTTCCCTCTATCCTGACTAGTCTCCCAGTTCCTGCCGCTGAAAAACAGCCCCACAGCATGATGCTGCCTAACAACATTGGCATGGTTATGAACGGTGCCTGGTTTCCTCCAAACATGATGCCTGGCATTCATGTCAAACAAAGAGTTCAATCTTTGTCTCATCAGACCAGAGAATTTTGTTTCTCATGGTCAGAGTCCTTGAGGTGCCTTTAGGCAAACTCCAGGCGGGCTGCCATGAGAAACAAAATTCTCTGGTCTGATGAGACAAAGATTGAACTCTTTGTTTGACATGAATGCCAGGCATCATGTTTGGAGGAAACCAGGCACCGTTCATAACCATGCCAATGTTGTTAGGCAGCATCATGCTGTGGGGCTGTTTTTCAGCGGCAGGAACTGGGAGACTAGTCAGGATAGAGGGAAAGATGAATGCAGGAATGTACAGAGACATCCTGGATGAAAACCTGCTCCAGAGCACTCTTGACCTCAGACGTGGGCGATGGTTCATCTTTCAGTAGGACGATGACCCTAAGCACACAGAAATCTAAGGAGTGGCTTCAGGACAACTCTGTGAATGTCCTTGAGTGGCCCAGCCAGAGCCCAGACTTGAACCCAATTGAACATCTCTGGAGAGATCTGAAAATGGCTGTGCACCGACTCTTCCCATCCAACCTTGCCTTTAGGCAAACTCCAGGCGGGCTGCCATGTGCCTTTTACTAAGGAGTGGCTTCCATCTGTCCACTCTACCATACAGGCCTGATTGGTGGATTGCTGCAGAGATGCTTGTCCTTCTAGAAGGTTCTCTTCTCTCCACAGAGGAACACTGGAGCTCTGACAGAGTGACCATCGGGTGCTTGGTCACTTCAATGAATAAAGCCCTCCTCCCCTGATCGCTCAGTTTAGATGGCTGACCAGCTCTCGGAAGAGTCTTGGTGGTTCCGAACTTCTTCCATTTACAGATGATGGAGGCTACTGTGCTCATTGGAACCTTCAAAGCAGCAGAAATGTTTCTGTACCCTTCCCCAGATTTGTGCCTCCAGACAATCCTGTCTCAGAGGTCTACAGACAATTCCTTTGACTTCATGCTTGGTTTGTGCTCTGACATACACTGTCAGCTGTGAGACCTTATATAGTCAGGTGTGTGCCTTTCCAGATCATGTCCAATCAACTGAATTTACCACAGGTGGACTCCAATTAAGCTGTAGAAACATTTCAAGGATGATCAGTGGAAACAGGATGCACCTGAGCTCAATTTTGAGCTTCATGGCAAAGGCTGTGAATACTTATGTACATGTGATTTCTTAGTTTTGTTATTTTTAATAAATTTGCAAAAATCTCAAAAAAAAACTTTTTTCACATTGTCATTTTGGGGTATTGTGTGTAGAATTTTGGGTAAAAAATGAATTTAATCCCTTTTGGAATAAGGCTGTAATATAACAAAATGTGGAAAAAGTGAAGCGTTGTGAATACTTTCCGGATGCACCGTGTATCTATTTTGTTTTAATACCTATACACTCACAAACATATTTAATACCCCATAGATTTTTACAAAATTATTAACTCACACAGAGACCATGGTCTTCATCATTAATTATGTAAAACTCAATGACAAAAAAAATCAGCAGCTTCTATTGAAAAATAAATATCTGTTCAAAATACAAAAAACATTTGCAAAAATATGAAAAGCTTGTTTTTCTATAAATAAAACATTAAACTGTGGTGAACACTCAATGGACCTGTTGGACCGGTTCTGTGACTCGCAGTTGAGGTCAGAACAAAGGCAGGAAGCTTAGCCTTGTTATGCAAGGCTGGAGACTGTGGGGGGTCGATTAACGGATGCGTGGGAGACAGTGAAAGTGATATCATGGAGGGAAATGCATTGTGACTGTCTTTATTATGCCAGGTGGTGAAATGCATTGTGACTGTCTTTATTATGCAAGGTGGTCTGTGGGACATGTGATCTATGAGGTGTGAAGTCCCTGATATTTAAGGACGAGAGTTACATCCAACAGCCAACGGGTGGTAATGGGGGGGCGGAACATGACCGGGCGGCTTACCCCAGTCCCAGGCCTGGAAAGTCCACTCCTCCGGTGGCCGAACCAGATCGCCCAGTGAAACACACAACAAGTCGGGTGGCCGACCCGAGGCGCCGAACCGGCGAAACAGTTCCTCAGGCGGCCGACCCGCATCCCTCAGCCACCAATACCGGGGGAAAACAGCCCGCGGCAGCCTCCCTGGCGAGGACAAAACACGGAAGAGCCAGGGCAAGCGAAAAGGGACCCCCACGGCCTCCGGCGATGAAGCACAAGGGCGATGACTCCGTAGAGGGGACAGAAGGCAAGGATGAGCCCGAACTGGGTCAGGCGGCGAAGGGTCTGCAGCTCCTCCACCGTCCGTGGACCACACCGGCGCTGCACCTCCGCTGGACCCCGATTGGGTCCCGGCTGCACCCACGTCGGACCCTGATTGGGCCAGAATAGAACCTGCGGTGGACCCCGATTGGGCCTCGGGCGCACTCATGTCGGACCCCGATTGGGCCAAAGCAGTTCCTGCGATGGACCCCGACTGGGTCTCGGGCGCACCCACGTTGGACCCCGATTGGGCCACAGCAGCCTCCACAACGGACCCTGACTGGGTCGGTGCAGCTCCGCTGACGATCTCCACCCCCAAACCTGGAGCCTCCAACTCACCGACTACGACTGGCTCCGCACCGGTGACACTGCAAGGAATCTCAGAACATAAAGAAAAACCGGAATCAGTATCACCGGCAGCAACAGAACCCAGCGAGACGAGTTCGGGCGCAGCAGGTGGCTGCCACTCACTCGCCTCCCCGAGAGGCAGGCAAAAATGCTCCAACACAGGGGACAGAGACACAAGAGGGAGCACTTGCCTGCACTCGGGTTCTGTTGCTGTCCAGGACTCCGTCAATCCAGGCTCAGGGCGAAGAAGCTTGTGCATAGGCTCCAACTCAGCTGTGTCGGGCTCCACAGCTGGCAAGATGGATTCCGCAGTCTGAGGTTCCTCTCGCGCTGATGCCCACGCCGATGACCCGCAGGGTGTGGAGGCAGGGGACCCTCGACCCACTGGCTCGGACAGCTCCGGCGAGGAGACCCGGGGACGCTTCATCGTCGGCACAGGTTCCGGGCCGCAGTCCGCTCTTCTCCTCTGTCCACGACGTGGCTGCAGTGCCGGATCCAGGTTTTCCAGCACCGCAGGCCCCCTCCTCACCCCGCAACGTAGACCTGGCGTCGCGGACCACTCAGCAGAGTGAGACACAGAGGCAGCAGGTTTGGTTATTATAACTACAGCAAGTGGCAGGAGCTCGGGGGGCTGCAAACCCCGAACTTCGCCCCCAGGAGTCAGACAAGGCAGGTTACAATTATGGTGTAAAGAACGAACTTGCACTTGCCTTTCTCCCGGAGGGAGGATGGTGCCTGCTGTAGGGGATGTAGTTCCTCCCTCTCCCCGCTGGATGGCGACAGAGGGCCCCCTGGAGGAACGAGGAGGAGCCGCTCTCGGCGGTCTGCTGACGGGCTTCGCCGGCAGCGGGTCCAGCCGGAGATTCTGCTGAGGTTCACCTTGGCCGCGGCGCTGACGTCTTCGATGGCCCCCAGATGGCGCGAACTCCTGGACCGGATCGAAGACAGGAACGGGATCCCAAACCGGAGAGCGAGGATGCCTCCTCCTCTGCTTCCGGCCGTAGTCCTTCTCCACCATACGGAGTATCTCGTGCTGTGCGGCAATGTCATCCCTCCTTGCACCAACTTCAGGGTGGTCGGCGTAGCGGGGGAGATGATTTAGGGCATCCTCAGCGCAGTCCAGGTACCAGCGTACGTCGCTGTGGTAGTCGAGGAGGGAGGCAGCGATGAACGTTTCGTCCACATAGTCCAAAGCCTCCGCCAGCTCATAGTCCTGACTCCGAGCGTGGCCCCTCTGCGACAGCATTCTCCCAGCACGCAGTTACCCAGACAGGGAAGAACAATCGTCCAATTAAGCAAAAACTCACCAGAACGGCGTCTCGGTGCGGCGTCTCCGTTTAGACGTCTTGGCTGGAGTATACTGTCATGCGGTGACCCTCGCGGGCCACCATAAGACACCAAAAGTCACCAGTGAGTTTTGCATTTGATGTTTTATTATAACAAGACAAGACGAGACACAAAGCTGTGAGCCACTGGGGCAAAACACACACTACAGAATACAGGGGATCGTAGGGCTAACCCCAGCCACTACGACCTAAACTATGACATGAACAAGAATATGCACGAACCTGACACGAACGAGGACCAGGAACGTTTGACGATACTCCAGCATCAACCAGCTGTCAGTGCCCGCTAATAAAGCCGGTGACTAACAAGCGGTGATGCAGAACAGCTGATCGGCTCTGACAGCAGGAAGCCCCACCAAGCGCTGTCACAATAAGAGCCCGGGGAGCCAGAATGTAATCCACTGCTGTCAAAGCCGGCAGAGATGATGCATAGCCCGAGAGCGGACGAGATCGGCGCTCGGGTCATAACAAGAAATGCATGTGGGGGGGGGGGGGGGTTACCTTTTGGAAGCTCTGGTTTTTCTCACGAAAATTGATTTTTTTTTTCATAAGTTTGGGACTTGCTTATAGTAAATGTGACTTTTTAAGTTGTAAATTACCATATTTTATCATATTTTTGCAAATTTGTACTGAAACTACATTTATACCTTTGTAGTTCTACCAAGTGCTAACTTTTTGAATATTACCACCAACCCCCTTGTTAAAAAATAACAAATCAGCTGCTGCATGTATGCACAAAGCAATAAATAAATAAATATAAAAGGTGAGGTTTAGGGTAATGATGCATAACCTGGCTGAGGGAGCAGACGTGCTGCAGAAACAGGCTGCAGGCTGCTGTCTGACTGGTGCTACAGTTGAATCAACTGAGTGCAGGTGTGCAGACTAAACTATTTTGCACCTTTCTGAAGGAGTGGTAGAGGCCTCAGACAACATCCATCATTACAGTTAATGCAGAATTCAGTTTCTCAAACACTTCATTCAGCCAGGGTGAATTTTACCATGATATTCATTAATTAGAAATTAAAAGAATGCAAAACAGAAAAATGTTTTCATTCCAGGCTTTTTGAGGGCCCCTCCCTGCAGTGCCCCCCACCCCCCCACCCCTGGTGTGGCACCCCTGGCTGTTAGTACTAGAGGGGCTGTGTGAGTGGGGGCTGTGTGAGACAGAAAATGGTCTGAAAAAATGGAAACTATTCTGTCTCTGCTCCATACAGCAAGATTGGTTGTATCATTGCCTTGTGCAGTGCATCCAGAAAGTATTCACAGCGCTTCACTTTTTCCACATTTTGTTATGTTACAGCCTTATTCCAAAATGGATTAAATTCATTTTTTTTGCCTCAAAATCCTACACACAATACCCCACAATGACAATGTGAAAAACATTTTTTGAGACTTTTGCAAATTTATTAAAAATAAAAAACTAAGAAATCATATGTACATAAGTATTCACAGCCTTTGCTCAATACTTTGTTGATGCACCTTTGGCAGCAATTACAGCCTCAAGTCTTTTTGAATTTGAAGCCACAAGCTTGGCACAGAAGGAAGACTGGAGTCGGAATAGGAACTCCAGTCCAACAACACGGAGGTGTTTGAGCGTGTAGGTCACAGCGAGGAGTAAACCTCAGCTGCTCCCTTAAATACAGACAAAGGCCAACCAGAAATGGGTAAAGCAATTAGTGAAAATGACAAACAGCTGTCACGATGCCGGCTCGGCTTTGACAGACAGAAGTGCGGCCGTGACGCTGTCACAATAAAAGCCCTTGCGGTCCTAATAACAAACCCCGGAATACTATGGTGGAAAAGGGGAAATACTGAGTAACCCGAGCGCAGACGGGATCAGTGCTCAGATCAGCGCTCAGATCACCACAGTACCCCCCGTTCAAAGAGCGCATTCCAGGCGTCACAACATAACATCCAAGGACCCCCCCCCCCCACACCCCCAACGAGAAGGCTACGAGGACCGACCCAGGGAGGGCGGAGGGGGAACAGGCCAGGAGGGAGAGAACCAAAAAAAAAAAAAAAAAAGGCCACAGTGACACCCAGAGGAAGAAAGAAGAAAAAAAAAACCACCAGGAACGGATGACAATATAGATAACAAAATGGAGTGGCTTACACACAGAAATGACCAAAACTAACTCAAGTGCAACAGGATGACTTAAACAAAATACAGATACCCTTCCAACATATGTAAGTACCAAGCAACATTCAAACTAAAAAAAATAACGTGGCAGAATGAACAAAAATATGTATGGTACGACCCGATGTGACAAAGAAGAGGAAACCAAAATACAGGTACATTTCAAAATACCCCAGTACCCAATAACACTTCAACTAGACAAAACACAAAAAAAAAACCTTCAAGCACTACAAAATAAGCAAGGGGGGGGGGGGAGTATCTGCATGGTGCACACAGTAATTCAAAATATGACTTTAACTGACAAAGAATATGCTCATGAGGTAAAGGTGAGTGTCTAATTTGATAACTGGTGTATAAAGTTCTCTGAAAATAATATAACCTCCTTATGTGGCACCTTTCTATGACAGTGAAATTAACATCTTTCTAGTGACTAGGCATTTTGAGTAATATGGGGATATTCTTGCTTTGGTTTAGTTTTTAGTTCTAAATGGTGATCAAAAAATATTTAAGGGAGAAACTGTTAACTCAAAGCAGGTCACCGGGTCAAGGATCTATTGTTTACTCTGTGACATAACAGTCAGTGTTACGTCGCAGGTCGTCTGAACACCAGTAATATGAACTGTGAAGGTCATTTCTGTCACGCCGCGCCGCTCATCAGCGGCGCCACCTGCTCGCACACCTGCTCGTCATCAGCGGCGAGGGATATAAGCCGCCTCGCCCTGAGCTTCGGCCTGAAGCCGTCAGACTTCGCCACTCATCATCGTGAGTCAAACCTTTCCTTCAGCACAACGCTTTTGGTAAGAAGCCCTTACCTCCTTTCTTTCCAGTCTGCTCCCCTGTGCACAGGTGGATTCCTCGGTGGCGGACAACGCCTCTCCCTCGCCATTCCTCGCTGCTGCACCGAGCCCTGCAGGTGGCTGTCTTCCAGGTCCCGTCCTTGTGGTGCCAGTCATCTGTCCCTTGCAAGTAAGCTCCTCTCTCGCTCATTCTCCTCCTGTGTTGGTGTGTGCCCGTCACCCTGTGTCCTTGTGCTCTTTCCCATAGGGTTGCCGGCTGTACGGTCTCCTGCCTCTGTGCCCGAAGCAGACGCCGCCACCAATACATTTACATCCCGCAGACACACATCCATTCACCCCTGTTGCTAATAAACTATTTGAACTTCTCTGAGCCTGTGTGTGTGTGCGTCTCCTGAGCCGTGCGTTATGTCAGTACGGCTTCAGCAGAGCGGCTCGGCAGACGGCGGGCTCGCACACCGGCTTACCAACCTCGAGGCTCGGGTGGATCAGATAGCCTATCAGCAACAGGTGATCTTAAATCAATTAATCATCATAAATAACCGATTGGACCGCCTGGACCCCCAGCAGCCGTTCCCCCCGGCTCATCAGGGTGGCGCGGCTCCTGCCGCTCCAGTGGCCGTCCAGCAGGCTCCGGTAGCACCGGTGCGGCTCACACCCATTCCGACCCCCGCCCGCTTTAGCGGAAAGCTCGGCGGAGCGCGGGGGTTCATCATGCAGTGTGAGTCCGTATTCCACCGCGTGCCCGGAGACTTTCCCTCGGATCATAGTCGGATTGGTTATATCGGGAATCTCCTGGAGAGGCGAGCGTTGACTTGGACCTACGCCGTTATGGCGAGGCCCAGTTACGCCACCCTCACTTATGACCAGTTCGTGAGGCGCTTCCTGGAGGTCTTTGACCATTCACGAACCGAGACGGTCCAGGTCGACCGGCTTCTCGCTCTCCAGCAGGGAAGCCGGTTGGCCGCGGACTATGCGGTCGACTTCCGGGTAGCAGCGGAGGAAGTAGGCTGGGAGGAACGCTCCCTCTGCGGTCTTTTCCTCCGCAGCCTCAATGACGATCTGAGGGATGAACTGGCTGGGCGGGACCTCCCTGAGACGCTAGCGGAGCTGTCTTCCCTTGCCATCAGCTTGGATAACAGGCTGCGCGAGCGCTCCTCGGGGCGGAAGTCGTCATCTTCTCGCCCTCGCGGAGCCTCGTCGCGCCAGCCCCAAGCTCGCCCCCTGGTGACGCCGCCACCATCGCACCCCGAGGAGTCGGAGCCGATGGTGACGGGTTGGACAAAGCTCTCCCCGGCGGAGAGACAACGCCGCCGTGCGTTGAATCTCTGCATGTATTGCGGAGATAATCAACACACGGTAGAGCTTTGTCCACAGAAGCCAAACAGGGGGGTCCGCGAGTCACTGTAGGGGGCCTCGCGGACGTCAATCGGTTAAGTCCCCTCACTCAATTAAAGCTGCCCACCCGTTTCTGCCACAACCCCATTGGGCACCTCACCCACGCACTGGTGGATTCGGGCGCAGAGGGCAGCTTCATTTCACAAAGCCTGGCAACCCGATTGGGCATCCGCTGCCAGGCACTCAAAGACCCCATCTCCCTGGTCAACCTCTCCCGTGCTTCCCTTGGGAGAGTCACGCACCAGACCATCCCGGTTCCGGTGATCATCTCTGGTAACCACCGGGAGGAGATAACCTTTCTCATCCTGCCCAACTCTGTGTCGCCCGTCATCCTGGGGTATCCCTGGCTACGCCTCCACAACCCTGTCCTGGATTGGAAGTCAGCTGGGGTATCGGCATGGAGCACGTTCTGCATGGGCACCTGCCTTCAGTCCGCTGCCTGCTCTCCGTCCGCTTCTTCCCCCGCTACGGACGCTGCACCCCCGGACCTGTCCCTGGTGCCTCTGGAATTTCACGACCTGGGTATGGTATTTAGCAAGACCAAAGCTATGTCTCTCCCTCCTCATCGGCCCTATGACTGCGCCATCAACCTCCGCCAGGGGGCACCCTTACCTTCTGGTCGGCTCTACAGTCTGTCGGCGCCGGAGAAGGAGACGATGAACGCCTACCTTAAGGAATCGCTGAGCGCGGGGATAATCCGCCCATCGTCATCACCCGTGGGGGCAGGGTTCTTCTTCGTTGGAAAGAAGGACGGATCCCTCCACCCTTGCATAGACTACCGGGCTCTGAATGACATCACGGAGAAGGATCATTACACCCTGCCCCTCATGGACACTGCTTTCCACTCCCTCCAGGGGGCGACCTGGTTCACCAAGCTGGACCTTCGCAGCGCACACCACCTCGTCCGGATCCGGGAGGGAGATGAGTGGAAGACAGCCTTCCGTACCCCGAACGGCCACTTTGAATACCTGGTAATGCCGTTCGGGTTGACCAACGCTCCTGCCGTCTTTCAGCGCCTCATCAATGACGTCCTCCGGGACTTCATCGGCCTCTTTGTGTTCGTCTACCTGGACGATATACTCATCTTCTCCAAGTCCAGGGACGAGCACCAGGTCCATGTGAGGCGGGTCCTCCAAAGACTGCTGGAGAACCGGCTATACGTGAAGGCTGAAAAGTGTGAATTTTATGCTAAGACTACATCCTTCCTGGGATTCATCATCTCACACGACCAGGTGCGTCCAGACCCAGAGAAGGTGAAGGCGGTGGTAGAATGGCCTACACCTGCATCGAGGAAGCAGGTGCAACAGTTCATTGGTTTCGCGAACTTCTACCGCCGCTTTGTCCTTAACTTCAGCTCCATCGTCGGACCACTGACCCGCCTCACGTCCCCTAAGGTCCCGTTCTGGTGGACCGAAGAGGCCGCAGCTGCTTTTCAGGCACTGAAGGCGGAGTTCTCCTCCTCCCGGGTCCTTCGCCAGGTCAACCCCGTGCTGCAGTGCATCGTGGAGGTGGACGCCTCGGACACGGGAGTGGAGGCGGTGCTATCTCAGCGGTCGCCTGACGATGGCGCCAAACGGCCCTGCGCCTTCTTCTCCCGGCGCTTGTCCCCGGCGGAGAGAAACTACGACGTGGGGGACAGAGAGCTCCTAGCCATCAAGCTCGCGCTGCAAGAATGGCGCCACTGGCTAGAGGGGGTGGACCTGCCGTTCGTGGTCCTGACGGACCACAAGAACTTGGAATACCTACGATCTGCCAAGCGCCTGAACGCCCGCCAGGCGCGCTGGTCCTTGTTCTTCGCCAGGTTCCAGTTTTCCATCACCTTCAGGCCTGGCTCCAAGAACGGCCTGCCCGACGCCCTCTCTAGGCAGTTCGCCCCCGAGGAGTCGGAGGACACGCTCCACACCATCCTGCCCAGGTCGTGCGTCGTGGGAGCCATCTCCTGGGACATTGAGGGCAAGATCCGGAAGGCGCAGGAAGTGGAACCTGACCCTGGCGGCGGACCGGAGGGGAGGCTGTTCGTGCCATCTGCGGTTCGCGGAGAGGTCATCCACTGGCTACACACCTCCAAGCTCACCTGTCACCCTGGCTCCTCCCGGATGATAAACCTCCTCCAGCGGTCCTTTTGGTGGCCGGGCCTGCGGAGGGATGTGGCCCGCTACGCCCGGGCTTGTCCAATTTGTGCCACCAATAAGTCGGGAAACGCCCCTCCAGCGGGTCTGCTCCAGCCCCTGCCCATCCCTGGCAGGCCCTGGTCGCACATCGCTTTGGATTTCGTCACCGGACTCCCAGTCTCTAATTCCTACGACACCATCCTGACCATCGTGGACCGCTTCTCCAAGGCTGTGCACTTCATTCCCCTACGAGGTCTTCCAACTGCCCTGGAGACGGCGGACCTCCTCATCCAACACGTGGTCAGGCTGCACGGGATTCCGGTGGACGTGGTCTCGGACCGGGGGCCCCAATTTTCCTCTGAGGTTTGGAAATCGTTTTGTAACGCCATCGGAGCCAAGGTGAGCCTCTCCTCCGGCCATCACCCCCAATCCAACGGGCAGTGTGAGCGGACCAACCAGGAGCTGGAGGCTGCGCTCCGCTGTGTGACTGCATCCAAACCCACGTCCTGGAGTAACCATCTTGCCTGGGTTGAATACGCCCACAACACCACTCGCTCTTCTGCTACAGGGATGTCCCCCTTCAAGGCGTCCCTGGGTTACGACCCCCCGCTGTTCCCGGCACAGGAGAGTGAGGTAACTGTCCCCTCAGTTAGGGCGCATCTCAGGCAGTTCCGCTCCAGCTGAGCATCTGCGCGTAGTGCGCTTTTACGCACGGCGGAGCGCAACAGAACTGTGGCGGACCGGCACAGAAGACCTGCCCCGGCGTACAGAGTTGGGCAACGAGTCTACGTCTCAACCCAGGGCGTAACATTGAAAGGCGAGAGGAGGAAGCTGGCACAGCGCTTTATGGGACCCTACCCCATCACCCGGATCATCAACCCGGTAGCTGTGCGTGTGGCTATTCCCCCCTCCCTCCGCATCCATCCCACCTTCCACGTGTCCAAGGTGAAGCTGGCAGTCTCCGACCCCTTTTGCCCTCCTCCTGCTGCGCAACCCGCGCCCCGGATGATTGATGGCCATCCGGCCTGGTCCGTCGCCTCCATCCTGGACTCCCGGCGCCGGGGTCGTGGGTTGCAGTACTTGGTGGACTGGGAGGGCAATGGGCCCGAGCATCGACAGTGGGTACCCTCGTCGTTCGTGTTGGACCCATCGCTCATCGCTGACTTCCACCGAGCGCACCCAGAGAAGCCATCGCCAGGAGGCGCTGCTAGAGGGGGGAGTACTGTCACGCCGCGCCGCTCATCAGCGGCGCCACCTGCTCGCACACCTGCTCGTCATCAGCGGCGAGGGATATAAGCCGCCTCGCCCTGAGCTTCGGCCTGAAGCCGTCAGACTTCGCCACTCATCATCGTGAGTCAAACCTTTCCTTCAGCACAACGCTTTTGGGAAGAAGCCCTTACCTCCTTTCTTTCCAGTCTGCTCCCCTGTGCACAGGTGGATTCCTCGGTGGCGGACAACGCCTCTCCCTTGCCATTCCTCGCTGCTGCACCGAGCCCTGCAGGTGGCTGTCTTCCGGGTCCCGTCCTTGTGGTGCCAGTCATCTGTCCCTTGCAGGAAGCTCCTCTCTCGCTCATTCTCCTCCTGTGTTGGTGTGTGCCCGTCACCCTGTGTCCTTGTGCTCTTTCCCATAGGGTTGCCGGCTGTACGGTCTCCTGCCTCTGTGCCCGAAGCAGACGCCGCCACCAATACATTTACATCCCGCAGACACACATCCATTCACCCCTGTTGCTAATAAACTATTTGAACTTCTCTGAGCCTGTGTGTGTGCGTCTCCTGAGCCGTGCGTTATGTCAATTTCCTCTTACAGAGGAGCAAACTATGTATTTAAGGCAATATAGTTCAAGATATTAGATTATGTCTTTAGATTAAAAAAAAATGCAAGTGTAAATCTGCAGCCAGTAGCTAGTTAGCTCAGCACAAAGATCAAAGAAAGCCTAACTTCAATGATGTAGCAGAGCCGGCAAAGAACAGAGAATCCTTCAGAATACATGAAACAAAAAAAAAAACAAAAACACCACTAATTCAGGCAAAGAACTGAGAGTCCTTCAATATACATGGAACCAAACAAAAAAAAAACAACATAATTTCAGGGGCGCCAGCAGGTAGAAAGCAGAGAACAGGAAAAAACAGTTTGGGCGGTCTATCAAAGTCCCAGCGGTACCTGGTGGAGAAAAATAGGAGGGAAAATGAGGAACCAGTCCGGCAGAAGGGAATCTGCAGCTCCCTCACTGACCTCGAACCGAACCGGCGCTGCAACCTCGATGGGCCCCAACTGGGCTGGTGCTGCACCCTCGATGGACCCTGATTGGGCCAGCACAGCACCTGGGATGACCTCCGAACACGAACCTGGAGCCTCAATGACGATAACCCGAGCTGACTCGTCTCCGGTGACCCTGGGAGAATGCTCAGAAAAACAAAGAGAACCGGGATCAGGGTCACCAGCAGCGGCAGAGCCCGGCAAGACGAGTTCGGATGCAGCAGTCGGCTGCACCCGGCTCATCTCCCCAAGAGACAGGCAAGAATACTCCAGAACGTAAAGTAAGAAGACAAAATAGAGCACTTGCCTGATCTCGGGCTCCACCGCCGTCCAGGACTCCGACAATCCAGGCTCAATGATCCGTAGGTCCATTCCTGTTTCCGGCTCGACTGCGGCGGGCTCCGCAGCCGGCATGATGGTCATCACAGTCTGGGAACCCCCAGGCGCTGAAGCCCACGCCCAAGGCCCGCACGGCGTGGTAGCGGGGGATCCGTGACCTGCTGGGCCCGACCGCTCCTCCACGGAGACCCGGGAATGCTTACTCGTCGGCTCAGGCTCCAAACAGCAGTCAGGTCTCCTCCTCTGCCCATGACACAGCTGTGGGGCTGGAAGCAGGCTCTCCAGGGCCGCAGGCTCCTCCCTCGCCCGACGGTCTACTCCAGGTACCGGGGGACACTCAGAGAGAGGGGAAGGAGACACAGAGGTAGCAGGTTCAATGTTAATGGCTGCAGCAGGTGGTGGGAGCTCAGAGGACTGTAAACCCCGAGATCCACCCCCAGGAGTCAGACAAGGTAATTTATTATACTGAGAGTGAGAATGAAACAACACTTGCCTGTTCACCCAAGGGACGATGGTGGCTGCTGCAGCGGGCTTGGTTCTCCCCTTTCCCCTGAGGAGGGTGACTGAGGGCCCCCCGGGAAGACGAGGAGGAGCCGCTCTCACAGGACCAGTGATGGGCGGAGCCGGAGCAGGACTCGCTGAACTCACCTCAGCTGGAGAGCACGCCGAGGAGGAGGGAGGAGCAGCTGAGGCAATCCGGGAACGAGAAGCTGACGGAACAGCAGGGAAAGGTGACCCAGAAGCTGGAGCTGCTGTCTCAACCCTCTGACATGGCACGGGGGAAACAGCTGGCTGGGAGGCAGAGTTCTGGTGGTGGCCCGGGACAGAATCCGGACGGGGATCTCGCAGAGGCTGATCGCAGGCAGGGCGGCGATGTCTTCCGGCAGAGGGCGAGGCTAGATTTAAGTCTGGAAAGTGCCGCTGCTGTGTAGAAACGGAGGCCAGCAGCTCGGCGTACTCAGAATACTTATTAAGTTCGGGATTAGCCTCCACTAGTCTAACTGCCGCCACCACGTTGTGCAGGATTCTGCTGGGATGAGAGGAAGAGCGTGCTTTAGCCACGCGACCCCTGATGAGCTCAGCTGCCCACTGTGTCTCTTCACAGGGAGCCCCGGCTGGTCCTCTTCCTCCGCGGCATATGGAGACGGCCCTTCGGTGACGCAGAACCTCGGGCTGGATGGGTAACAGGAACCTGGTCCAGAGGCGAGGAGCGGAGATGCCTCACCGTCAGCTCCGACTTCGGCTTCCTGCTGGGACTTTTCACCAGCCCGTGGATCCTCCGCCGAAGTGCCATAATTTTGCCATCCTCTCCCTGCCCTCAACGTGATCCGCAAGGTAAGGACTGCGCTCAATAGCCGCTTCTGCGAGGTCCAGCGTACCAGCATGCGTTTTTGGGAGTGGCGAGCCTACAAGCGTTGGAGAGGAGGCCATCAACCTCCATCAGAGCCATGATCAGCTCATAGCCCAAGTCCAAGGAATAACCAGTTCTTGACAACGCCATCTCCCGAAGTACACTGGCATTCAAAAAGGGGAAAACTTAGCCCAAAACAAACTTACTGAGGCTGGCGTCTCGTGTGGCTGCGACCTACTGTTATGAATGCCCCTTGCAGGGCATTAGTGAGACGCCAGATGCCAAACGGTAAGTTTGCTTGTTTATTTACAAAAAGACAAAATGACAAAATAAACAGCCATGTGGGGCAAAACACGAACATATACTAAAGCACAAAATAATAGATTCTGAAGACAAATGAGGAGGGGCAGCGAGGACGGACCCTGCGCTGTACAAAACACTTACAAAGATGAGCACAATGAATCCAAGGCACAGAAGGAAGACTGGAGTTGGGATAGGAACTCCAGTCCAACAACAGGGAGGTGTTTGAGCATGTAGGTCGCAGCGAGGAGTAAGCCTCAGCTGCTCCTTTAAAGGGCCTATATCATGCTATTTTAAGCCTTTCAGAGTAAACTATATGCATGTATCCATCCATCCATCCATCCATCCATCTTCTACCGCTTTTCCGGAGGTCCGGGTCGCGGAGGCAGCAGTTCAAGCAGAGAAGCCCAGACTTCCCTCTCCCCAGCCACCTGCTCCAGCTCTTCAGAGGGGATACCAAGGCGTTCCCAGACCAGCTGGGAGACAGTCTCTCCACCGAGTCCTGGGTCTGCCCCGGGGTCTCCTCCCAGTGGGACGTGTCTGAAACACCTCAAGTGGAAGGCGTCCAGGAGGCATCCTAATCAGATGCCCATACCACCTCAACTGACTCCTTTCAATGTGGAGGAGCAGCGGTTCTACTCTGAGCCTCTCCCGGATGACTGAACTCCTCACCCTATCTCTGAGGGTGAGTCCAGCAATCCTACGGAGAAAGCTCATTTCAGCCGCTTGTATCCGCGATCTCGTTCTTTCGGTCATTACCTAAAGCTTGTGACCATAGGTGAGAGTAGGAACGTAGATTGACTGGTAAATTGACAGCTTTGCCTTAGAACTAAGCTCCCTCTTCACCACAACAGACCGGTACAACGTCCGCATCACTGCAGATGCTGCTCCAATCCGTCTGTCGATCTCTCGCTCCATTTTCCCCTCACTCGTGAACAAGACCCCAAGATACTTAAACTCCTCCACTTGGGGCAGGAGCCTGTCCCCAACCCGGAGAGGACAATCCACCTTTTTCCGGCTGAGGACCATGGACTCGGACTTGGAGGTGCTGATTCTCATCCCAGCCGCTTCACACTCAGCGGCAAACCGTCCCAGCAAGAGCTGTAGGTCATTGCTGGATGAAGCCAACAGGACAACATCATCTGCAAACAACAGAGATGAGATCCTGTGGTCACCAAGCATGACACCCTCCATTCCCTGGCTGCGCCTAGAAATCCTGTCCATAAAAATTATGAACAGGATCGGTGACAAAGGGCAGCCCTGGCGGAGTCCAACTCTCACTGGGAATGACTCCGACCGAGTGTTGGCAATATGAACCAAACTCTCACAACGGTCGTACAGAGACCGAATAGCTCGTAACAACAAGCCCGATACCCCATACTCCCGAAGCACCCCCCACAAAAATCCACGAGGGACGCGGTCAAATGCCTTCTCCAAGTCCACAAAACACATGTAAACTGGTTGGGCAAACTCCCACGAACCCTCAAGAATTCTCGAGAGGGTAAAGAGCTGGTCCGATGTGCCACGGCCAGGACGAAAACCACATTGCTCCTCCTGAATCTGAGGTTCGACCAACGGCCGGACTCTCCTCTCCAGTACCTTGGCATAGACCTTCCCAGGGAGGCTGAGGAGTGTGATCCCTCTAAAGTTGGAGCACACCCTCCGGTCCCCTTTTTTGAAGAGAGGAACCACCACCCCGGTTTGCCATGCCAAAGGCACTGCCCCCAACCTCCACGCAATGTTGCAGAGGCGTGTCAACCATGACAACCCAACAACATCCAGGGCCTTGAGGTACTCAGGGCGAATCTCGTCCACCCCCGGGGCCCGGCCACCAAGGAGATTTTTAACCACCTTGGCGACCTCAGCCCCTGTGATAGGTGAGTCATCCCCTTCGTCCCCAAACCCTGCTTCCTCTGTGGAAGGCGTATCAGTGGGATTGAGGAGATCCTTAGAAGTATTCCTTCCACCGCTCGACGATATCCCCAGTTGAAGTCAACAGTGTCCCATCCGCACCATATACAGTGTGGACGGGGAGCTGCTTTCCCCTCCTGAGCCGCCGAACAGTTTGCCAGAATCTCTTTGAAGCCGACCGAAAGTCTTGTTCCATGGCCTCACCGAACTCCTCCCATACCCGGGTTTTTGCTTCAGCAACCACCCGAGCTGCACTCCGCTTGGCCTGCCGGTACACCTCAGCTGCTTCGGGAGTCCCACAAGCCAACCAAGCTTGATAGGACTCCTTCTTCAGCTTAATGGCTCCCCTCACCACTGGTGTCCACCACTTGGTTCGGGGGTTGCCACCACGAGATGCACCGACCACCTTGCGGCCACAGCTCTGGGCCGCCGCTTCAACAACAGAGGTGGAGAACATGGCCCATTCAGACTCCATGTCTCCAGACTCCCTCGGAATGTGGTTGAAGTTCTTCCGGAGGTGGGAGTTGAAGACCTCCTGGACAGGGGCCTCAGCCAGACGCTCCCAGCACACCCTCACTATACGTTTGGGTCTACCAGGTCTGAATGGCTTCCTCCCCTGCCATCGGATCCAACTCACCACCAGGTGGTGATCAGTTGACAGAGCTGTCAACTGATATGCATGTATGTGATAGTATATTACCTATGGTACACTGGAGAATGAATTTCTTATGAAATATGAGTTATTTTCGCGAGCTACTTTTCCAACCCGGAAGTAAGATGCCTCGATCTCTGAGGCTCCGCCTCTCCTTCTTGTGGCTGCCGCCCATTTCATGACGTAACCCCTGAGCCGGCTGCTGCAGCGTGTCGCTGGGTTCCACCCACGAAAACTTAGAAGACATTGTCTTACGTAAAAAAGCAAACAGTTGTTGTCACTGAGCAGATTAGGTGCGAGAGGAACTACTTCTTCACAGCGTCAATGCTAAAGTGAAAGAGTTTTGCCGATCACCGCTCCATTAGCTGCGTGGAGAAAGTGGGTGTGTGCGTTAGCCTGGGGGCAGTGCTGGCAGCACAGGCACTTCCTGGAGTGGGCGGCTCACCCACGTTCATACGTATGAACGTGGGGACCCAGTCATTATCAGGGACAGGGCGGAGCAGCAGCTCAGGGAGCAGGGTTGAGGAGGAATACTCAGAGATGCGTGAATGGAGCAAAATACCACTTTGGGGGTGTTTTTGGTGAGGAATTAACATTATAACATGCTTAAAAGCTCAAAAAAGTCGATTTTGCATGATATAGGCCCTTTAAATACAGACAAAGGCCAACCAGAAATGGGTAAAGTAATTAGTGAAAATGACAAACAGCTGTCATGACGCCAGCTCGGCTTTGACAGCCAGAAGTGCGGCCGTGACGCTGTCACAATAAGAGCCTTTGCGGTCCTAATAACAAACCCCGGAATACTATGGTGGAAAAGGGGAAATACTGAGTAACCCGAGCGCGGACGGGATCAGCGCTCAGATCACCACATCAGGAGCAGGTTTTTATCCAGGACGTCTCTGTACTTTGCTTCATTCATCTTTCCCCTTTATCCTGACTAGCCTCCCAGTTCCTGCCGCTGAAAAACAGCCCCACAGCATGATGCTACTACCCCCATTGATGTGGTTATGAGCGGTGCCTGGTTTCCTCTAAACATGATGCCTGGCATTCACGCCAAAGAGTTCAATCTTTGTCTCATCAGACCAGAGAATTTTGTTTCTCATGGTCTGAGAGTCCTTCAGGTGCCTTTTGGCAAACTCCAGGTGGGCTGCCATGTGCCTTTTACTATGGAGTGGCTTCCATCTGGCCACTCTACCATACAGGCCTGATAGGTGGATTGCTGCAGAGATGGTTGTCCTTCTGGAAGGTTCTCTTCTCTCCGCAGAGGAACACTGGAGCTCTGACAGAGTGACCATTGGGTTCTTGGTCACCTCCCTGACTAAAGCCCTCCTCTCCCGATCGCTTAGTTTAGATGGCTGACCAGCTCTAGGAAGAGTCTTGATGGTTCAGAACTCCTTCCATTTACGGATGATGGAGGCCACTGTGCTCATTGGGACCTTCAAAGCAGCAGAAATTTTTCTGTATCCTTCCCCAGATTTGTGCCTCGAGACAATCCTGTCTCAGAGGTACAAATCTACCTACGGGTACAAATAAAGTAACCTGAACCTGAACCTGAACAATTCCTTTGACTTCATGCTTGGTTTGTGCTCTGACATGCACTGTCAACTGTGGGACCTTATATAGACAGGTGTGTGCCTTTCCAAATCATGTCTGATCAACTGAATTTACCACAGGTGGACTCTATTTAAGCTATAGAAACATCTCAAGGATGATCAGTGGAAACAAGATGCACCTGAGCTCAATTTTGAGCTTCACAGCAAAGGCTGTGAGTACTTATGTACATGTGATTTCTTAGTTTTTGATTTTAAAAAAATTTGCAAACATCTCCCAAAAAATTTTTCACATTGTCATTATGGGGTATTGTGCGTAGAATTTTGAGGAAAAATGAATTTAATCCCTTTTGGAATAAGGCTGTAACATAACAAAATGTGGAAAAAGTGAAGCATTGTGAATACTTTCCAGATGCACTGTATATCTTGACCTTCAGTTTGGTGGATATCTTCTTGTCACACAGTACAGGTGTACTTGTACACATTACCATTTCCTTCTCACATCCTCCAGCTGTCTCAAGGGTGGAACTGAGATATCTGAATGATGTTGTCTGGCCCGGGCTGATGTTGTGCTTATCATGCAATGAGAGATGTTCACTGGTCTTGTTGCACACCATGACTTCTGTTTCTGTAGCATTCACTCTCTGTCCTCTTAACTAATATCTTATCTACACTACCGTTCAAAAGTTTGGGGTCACTTAGAAATTTCCTTATTTTTGAAAGAAAAACACTTTTTTTCAATGAAGATAACTTTAAACTAATCAGAAATACACTCTATACATTGCTAATGTGGTAAATGACTATTCTAGCTGCAAATGTCTGGTTTTTGGTGCAATATCTACATAGGTGTATAGAGGCCCATTTCCAGCAAATACCACTCCAGTGTTCTAATGGTACAATGTGTTTGCTCATTGCGTCAGAAGGCTAATGGATGATTAGAAAACCCTTGTGCAATCAAGTTAGGTCTGCAATGCTGTAATTGCTGCAAATGGAGGATTCTTTGACGAAAGCAAAGTTTGAAGGAAAAAATTATTATTTCAAATACAAATCATTATTTCTAACCTTGTCAATGTCTTGACTATATTTTCTATTCATTTTACAACCCATGGTGGTAAATAAAAGTGTGACTTTTCATGGAAAACACAAAATTGTCTGAGGTGACCCCAAACTTTTGAACGGTAGTGTACATGATGATGTGTCTTCTCTGGGCCCAAATACCTTGTTGATGTCAGAGGTCAGAGGACAACGGTCAGACTGGCTCCATCTGATAGGAAAGCAACGGTAACTCAAATATCCAATCATTACACAGTTCTGAAGGCAATAAGGATCCAACACAGTAATAACAAGGTGTACCTATTAAAGTGGCCAGCCAGTATAATTCTTAAAGACGGACTGCAGCGGATATAAATCCCCTGAAAAACAAATCTGCATATCTAAACTTTAAAATGGCATCCTATGCCCTTTTTCCACAAAAAAGCTTTCATGGTCTTACAACTGCTCTTTTCCCTTTTCCTCCTCCTTCAAACACCAGGATCTATGGCTATTTGAAGTAGGCCCACCCATAGCCTATAAAGAGCCTAAGTCACACACCCTCTATTTCTGCATTTCGGACCTTAAATCAGAAAAAATTCTCCATTGAAATGAATGGCAAAAGTGAAATTATCTTTTGATCCTGATCTAATTTTGCCATGAGTTACACACATAGGGCCATATTACAACAACGGGGTCGGATGATCAGTTGTCTGATGCAGAATGCATTTATGGGCGTGTCCAAGTTCATTTCCTTATCACAACGGCAGAAAAATGAACCTTCTGCCGGCGCAAGATGCAAAGAGGCCGGTCTAATCATTCAGAGGTGTGTTTTGGATAATCCAATCCAAAGCACTCCCTCCCATCCCTTTAATGCAGAGAGGCGCATTATCTTAAGTGAACTGTGATCATGACGGTTTAAGATGGGTTTTGCGCTGACCAAAGCCCGTGTGTGTGAGCCAAAATGCACACAATAGTAACGCTGCTTGGTAATAAGGAAGACATCAATCACAGTTGATGCCCAGTTAGTTGTGTTAGAAAGAACAAACGGTGAAGAATGGGCTGAAAAATCAGCTGAATGTGCATGAATGGTCATGCGTGCACTTTACAAACAGGCTTTCTGCCATGCACCAGTGTTTTTCTGTCGGTGCATTGTCTGTTTTTTACGCCTTGCGTCATGCCATCAAATTACCAGTAGACAGTGCGCCCGCTATGCGCTCGGAGGAGGTGTCTCATTTCAAAGAGGTGTGGCAGCATGTGATCTAATGTGCATTACTGTTATGGTGCATTCCATGAGAATCCACTTTTGATCAGGAAAAAGGAGGTCTATTGTCAGAAGTGCATTGTTTAATGATGTGTCAGTGGCATGTTTTGACATCACGCAGCTCTGAAGTTCAGGAAACGGCACCGCTGAGATCTTGTAATAGTCATAATCGCCTGTCATTTTAATTATATGGTGATTACACACCAGTTTTTTCATATTCCATCCACACTCTTATTTTAATTTCAGAGTATATAGATTAGGCATTAATGTATGATTTTTTTAGGGGAATGAATGAATGAACACAGAGCATGTGTGCCAATGTGTTCCATTGTGATGCGCAGCGCACAGTGAGGACAGGGGGATTTTCATTTTCATCACAGACTTATTAGGCATTAATGTGTTTATTTTTAGGGGAATAAATGAATAAACAAGGCGTGTGCAGCGTTTTACTTTTCACTAACTCCCCAGAGAGACAGGAGATGTGTCCACATCTGCGTCGGTCGTGCGCCCCAGGTTTCCAGCCCAGCAAGCTCCCCGACAGCCACCCATCAGCCCCAGCTGAGGCTGCTGAAAGCAGGCTTGCTTCGTGGCAGGGGCCGGAGGCACCAGATCGCCTCCTTCCCTCCTACCCAGGATGAATAGGGGGAGATCCAC
Source organism: Pholidichthys leucotaenia (assembly GCA_020510985.1). Taxonomy (NCBI): domain Eukaryota; kingdom Metazoa; phylum Chordata; class Actinopteri; order Cichliformes; family Pholidichthyidae; genus Pholidichthys; species Pholidichthys leucotaenia. The sequence goes on from CM035846.1 coordinate 282,894,034, forward strand.
GGTTGGCGAAAGCAACACAGCCGGGAGCGACTTCCACACCATTGTTAATGAAAGTTCATGAAAGTTTGCACAGGCATCATCTTCCTTTCTTCATGCCTGTGTTGCATCCATGCACACATTAAACAATTCAGCTGATTTTTCAGCCCATTCTTCAGCATTTGTTCTTTCTAACATAACTGACTGGGCATCAACTGTGATTGATGTCTTCCTTATTGCCAAGCAGCATTACTATTACATGCATTTTGGCTCACACATACAGGCTTTGGTCAGCGCAAAACCTGTCTTAAACCGTCATGATCACAGTTCACTTTAGATAATGCACCTCTTTGCATTAAAGGGATGGGAAGGAGCGCTTTGGATTGAATTATCCAAAACACACCTCTGACTGATCAGACTGGCCTCTTTGCATCATGCACCGGTGGAAATTTCATTTTTAAGCCGTTGTGATAAGCAAAACAACTTGGACATACCCATAAACATGTTCTGCGTCAGACAACTGATCAACTGACCCGGTCGTAATATGGCCCCATGACTGTCCCAGCGCACGTCGTTTCCTGAGCTCCGGAGCTGCGCGATGTCAAAACATACCACTGGAATATCATTATTAAACAATGTGCTTCTGACAATAGACCTCCTTTTTCCTGATCAAAAGTGAATTTTGATGAAATGCACTATAATAGTGTAATGTGCATTAGATTATGTGCTGCCACACCTCTTTGAAATGAGGCACCTCCTCCAAGCACATAGTGGGCTCACTGTCTACTGGTAATTTGATGGCGTGATGCAAGACGTAAAAAACAGACAATGTGCTGACAGAAAATAAGAAAAACACTGGTGCATGGCAGAAAGTCTGTAAAAAAAAAGTGCGCGGATGACCATCAAAACAGGGCCCATAATATCTGTCAGTTGAAAAGGTAATGTTCCAGGTAAATAGGGTTGTAGGGTAAGCAGGGTAAGTAGGGTTACAAGAGTAATATTTAGTTTTTGTGAAAACGCTTGATGGACTACATCACCCGTCATCCCACTTGTTATAATAAATAAATAGTGAAAATTAGTTAATTAGATATTACACAAAGTGCTTGCAAACACATATCTCTTAGATCCACACATACACCCACACATACACAGACATGCAAGTCAAATGCTCTCCCAACCATTCACACATAAACATCAGTTGCTTACACATGCACACACATATAAGCTTCACAAGAAAGTCTCTGTTCTTGTTTCCATATATGGGCATGTCTAAGGCTGAAGAGAAGACATATGGACGCTGAGAGGAAGCTATAAAGGCAGGAACAAACGCCCATTAACTTGCCTATATGTAGCTGTGAATTGCTATGTGCAGGGTCCTTTCCAGGAGACAGAGCTAGGAGGAGACCCGTGGCCATGTATTCTGACTCCCTGCGTGGTTCAATAAAAGTTAAGCTGAGAAATAGTATTTTCTTCTGTGATCATTGGTTGGTTAACCTGTTGCACTCCGGTGTACCACGGGCAGACACGTCTCTGCGTCCTAGAGCGCACAAGAGCGCACGAGGGCGCACGAGGGCGCTGCGTCCTAGAGCGCACTGAAAAAAAAAGCTGCATTTCCGTTCTTCCACGACAGACACAGCCGCGAACAGAAAGCCAAAGGAGTGCTTTGATTGGTTTAGATGTGATTGACCTCTCATTCAACTAATAAGAGCCTTGAATTGGGTTTCTGAAACCTTGAAGAACCAATGACTGAAAACCTAGCAAGAAGGACCCGCCTACCAACGGCTGCGAATACAGCCAGCCAATTGAAGCACAGAAGTTCGAAAGCTGTTTTGTGTAAGGCTGGGTGACACACAGGCGTTCGCCAGTCTTTTTTTCTAACTACTGTTCTTATTTGTTTTGAAAAATTGTTCGCCAAAACCGCAATCATGGAAGCGCAAAACCGCAATAATGGAATTATGGTTTGACTGGGACGCGTGACCAGAACCACAAGTCCATAACAAGCGGACCAGCTTCATGTTCGTCTGACAATGAGGAAGAGAAGTTCACCAGCGAGACTGCTGTTGTGGACAGGTAAGTGTTATAAGCTAAATTATTCTTTATCCCTGAAAATTGTAATCCAAATGACTTTTGACCGATCGGTAAATTACAACTGTGTGTTATCGCAACATGACGGACCCGGACCACTCCGGTCTGGGTCCGTCATGTTGCGAACGGCCCCCCCGTCATGTTGTGAACGCCCCCCCCCCACTACTCTTCTGTAGCGGATTGCAGATATATTGCAGATATTTTAGTGCAACTGTGCGTATTAGACCACGGCGCACTGTCACCGCTTTCCGTCATGTAGCAATGGGCGATGTCCGTCCTCTGTAGCGGGGGGGATGGGAGTTGCTATCTTCTACATTACATATATTCTAGTATAATTTTTAGTGCAATGTAGGTTATTTTTTCTTGTAAAAAAAAGCCACACATTTTTTACGTGGCATGCTTCTTTGTGTGTGGGGGCTTGTTTGTTCATTCATGAATGAATAAACAACCCCCCCCACACACACACACACACACAGCCCTTCACCTTTCATTAGAGCCCAAGATGAAGCTTGTATATTGAATCATTCAAAAGTTACAGACGTTTTTCCAAACTGTGCCATTTGGCATAATTTGGCACAGTTCAAAAACGCCTGGGAACAACCTAAGAAAAAAAGCTGTGTAATATATTCATTATTTGTGGTATTGTTACAAAATTTTGACCTCAGCTGGATAACACTTGGTTCTACATTTCTGTTGCATTTTCCAGCCAGTATCTGAAGCTGTGTGTTATTTGCAAGCATTTGTATCCAAAAAAACACCCAGGCGAAATATATTTTCTTCAAGTTCAGTATGTTTAGATGACTGTTACTCAGTGGCAGGAGCACTTAGAGAGATTATGACTGTTTTGCCAAAAAATTCAAAGTGTTTTCTTTTAAATGAGACCAACCCCATGAAGATGCTGCAAAGGGTTGAAGAACAGCTTTTGATATACTTTGGGTACATTATTTTTTGGCATTTTTAGGGAAATTGACCAGAGTGCAAGGGGTTAACTGAAAAGATTCTGCTAACTGTCCAAAATTAATATTTACAAGAATGGTGGGAATGTGGGCAGTTTGCCAACTACTTTTGAAAAATAGAAGATAAAAGGCGATGGACATCAGGAGACAAAATCTTTGTCTGCATGTCGTGGACAATCTGGGCCCACTGATCAGAAGGTGAGACAACCTTTTCTAAAAAAAAAAAAAACTCTGTAGGATTGTCTGCGACATTCAGTCAAAGTAAGTCTTTGGTCCTGTTTTTTTTAAATTCTGTTGGAAAACTTAATATAAAGATGGTATATTTTGTGACTATTTTCTATGATTGTAAGAACATGCAGGGAGTCATAAGCATGCATGCATTCACATGTTAGGGACATATTAATGAGCCGCTTTTTAAAGATACATAGGGAGCTTTAATATACTGTAAAATTAAGCTTTCATATGTTATAGATACATAGAAAGTCTTAAGATTTTCACATGTTACTAATGATACATGGAAAGTTTTTATGTAAATAAGACTTTCACATGTTACTGATACATGGAAAGTTTTTATGTGAATAAGACTTTTGCATGTTACTAATGATACATAGAAAGTCTTTATGTAAATAAGATTGTCATATGTTACTAATGATACATGGAAAGTTTGGAGACTTTTATATGTTACCAAAGATGCATAGGAAGTTTTGATGTACACTGACTTTCATATGTTACCAATGAATTTTTATGGATACATGGTAAGTCTTAGTGTGAAATAAAGCTTTTATATGTTAATGAATAAGAGGTAACAGTACAAGAAACTTAGAAACAACAAATAGTGAGTAACTGTAACCACCAGTTTGTTAAAATTAGTTGGACTAATCTATATGATAAGCTATCACTGGTATTGATGAGTGGATGCAGCGCAATGTAAATAGCCTCTACATATATTTAAATTGGTTAAGGTTAAAATGTGATTCAGAGTGGCAGGGAAAGACACACACTCAAATACACAATAACCTGAACTTCCGGTCTGGACGCCATGGCGACTGCAGCTTAACACTGAAGCTCTCAGACCCAATCCAGGATAACACCTTGAAAATCAAACTTAACGGATTTTTGGAGGAGTGAAAATCAAAAGACAAAATCATCATGTCTAAAGGAAAACAGAAGAAACTGAAATTCTCCAGGCCAGGACACGTATCGGCCGGAGAATCTGAACTGGAAGATCTCCGTTCAGAAGACGAGGAACTGGTGATAGCTAACAAAAGGGTTAGCCTGAAATCACTATTTGAGGAGCTACGACGATTTCGCCGAGAAGTTACGGCCGAATTTCGGGAATTCAGAGAAGAATTGAAAAGGACAAACAGCAGAGTGGACCAGGCCGAGAACCGAATCTTGGAAACAGAGGATCGAATAAAAGTGCTCGAAGATTCTGTGCTGGACCTACGCAAAAGACAAGCAGCTATAGAGGCTAAGCTAACCGACCAAGAAGGAAAACAAAGAAGAGACAACATAAGAATTCATGGTCTGATAGAAGGAACCGAAAATGGTTTTAACTCAATGGCAGAATGCGTGGAATCCTTACTAAGAGAGAAATTGGATATTCCACAAACCACCGACTTGAAGATAGAAAAGGCACATCGTTCATTAGCCGCTAGGCCGGCGGCGGAAGCGCCCCCACGTTCGGTGTTGGTAAGATTTTCCAATTTCAAAATAAAACAAGAGGTTGTAAGACTGGCCTGGCAGAAAAAAGGATTTATGCACCAGGAGAGAAAAGTCTACGTGGAACACGATTACGCCCCAGAGGTCCTTAAAAAGCGCAGGGAATACAATGACGCGAAAAAGGTGTTAAGAGAGAAGAAATTGCGCTTTCAGACTCCATTTCCTGCGAAGTTAAGGGTCTTCTACGGCGATGAAACGTGTCTCTATAATTCGGCGGAAGAAGCAACAGCTGACATGGCGAAAAGAGGGCTCCCGGTAACAGTACTTAAACCCGCAGCAGACCCGAGTGAGAAGATCAAAGCGCAAACATGGACAACACAAAGACCCTCAAAATCCACGGACCAGCAGCGGGAAACCCAGCGCCAGAGCGTCGCGGATAAACTATCCGTTTTCAGGTTGGAATAGCGACCTTTTTTTTTTTTTTTTTTTTTTTTTTTCTCTTGAATCAATCCGCACATCCAACCCCCCTCATACAAGGTAACAAACATTAAAGGAGATGCGTATTCAGCATGTGGTAAAACATTTCATGGAACAATCATATTATTTGAAACAAATAAGCCTTTGTAATAAAAAAAAAAAAAAAAAAAAAACTTGTTAAAATAGAAATGTGACAATAATCCACATGTTCTCCTCATACTAACAAATACTGTTTTTGTGTGAATGTTTGATGTGATGGGGGTGGGAGGGTGCACACAATTTCACAGGGTTTAGGCATAAAAGGAAAAAAAAAAAATCATTACAAGTTTGGATTGGGTTCTGAAACTCACGTTAAAAGCATGGGACTACTTTCAGTGGTAAGAGAGGGCCCTCAACACGTAACAGAGTTTGAGGAATTTCCCTCAGGGCCTTCACTCCATCAAGGCTCTTACAGGGTCTTTAAAAAGACCTCAGCTCAGGAAGTTCTTATGACAGCTTTTTGTTTTAAAGTTTTTTACACTATGTTCTTAATGTTTTTCTTGTTTTTAATGTTCTTTCAGTTTCTGAGTAGCACAAATGAGGGCCACCACACAGTTATACTAAACAAAACAACACAATGGAGAAACAGGGTGTAACCAAAATAATTTCATATAATGTAAAAGGAATCCTGAATCCAGTTAAAAGATCCAAGATTCTAGGCAAAATGAAAAAAGACAAAGCAGGAATAATATTTTTACAAGAAACCCACCTAACAGACGTGGAACACAATAAACTCAGTAGACAAGGGTTTAAAATGATCTCTTCATCTTCATATAAATCAGGGAGGAGGAGGGGAGTAGCGACATTGATATCAACCAAAATTACATTTGAAAAAAAATCAGAACACAAAGATAAAGAAGGGAGATACAGTTTGGTAACTGGGCGGCTAGAGGGAGAAGATATCACCCTGCTGAATGTGTATGCTCCCCCAGGGGCTAACTGGAAATTTTATAAAAATGTATTCGACCTAATGATAACTAAAGCTCAAGGTTTAGTGATATGTGGTGGGGACTTCAGTCTTAGACTGAATCCATACTGGGATGCTTCTGGTAATTCCCCACATCAAAATAACACCCAAAACAGGAAGACTCGGATGCTACTAAAAGAAATGGGAATCTGTGACGTGTGGAGGGAACTCAACCCCAGTGTAAAAGACTATACATTTTACTCAACTCCACATTCATCTTACTCAAGGATTGACTATTTTTTTATGTTTAATAGAGACATTGGAAGAGTAAAAACATGTAAAATAGGACTGATGGATCTCTCCGACCACAGTCCGATCTACATGGACTTAAATATCCAAAAATACACAAATAATACATTTTCTTGGAGGTTAAATTCAAATGTCCTGAAAGGACCATTGAAAGATGAATTGGAATCAGATATTCTCAGATATTTGGAAGATAACGATAATGGAGAAGTATCCCCTTTAATACTGTGGGATGCATGTAAAGCTGTAATAAGAGGAAAGATTATTGCAAAACTGGCAACCCAAAAGAAACTAAGACAAGAAAAACTATCCACATTAGAGTCAGAACTTAGGAACCTAGAAAAAGAACACAAAGGCAACACTCATTCTACTGACTCGCTCAAGATTAAGGAAATTAAAAACCAAATAAATGAGATCTACACAATAGAAATCCAGAAGAAACTTACATTTCTGAAACAAAAATACTATGAAGCAGGCAGTAAATCGGCAAAATTGCTAGCCTATAAATTGAGGAAACATCAAACAGAAAGAGCAATCTACAAAATCAGAGACCCAGTATCAAAGGAAATAAAATTCAGAATTCAGGATATTCTTAAAAACTTCGAGAATTACTATAAGAACTTATACTCCCACAAAAAACATAAAAACGCATCCGAGGCATTCCTAAACACATTAAACCTTCCCCAACTTACGGAGTCACAAAATAAAACACTACTGTCAGAAATACATCCTAAAGAATTGGAAAAAGCAATTATGAAACTTAAAGCTAACAAATCCCCAGGAGCTGATGGCTATACAGCAGAGTGGTACAAAACCTTTAAACAGCAACTATCTCCTCTCCTCCTGAAAACATTTAATTATGTCCTCCACACAGGGGAAATCCCCCCCTCCTGGAGAGAAGGGGTCATTGCAGTTATACCTAAACCTGAAAAGGATAAACTAGAGTGCTCCAACTACAGACCAATCAGTGTACTAAATCAGGACTATAAGCTTTTTACCATTATCCTTGCCAAAAGGTTAGAAAATATACTGACAGACCTAATTCATTTAGACCAAACAGGTTTTATAAGACAAAGACAGACACAAGACAACATTCGACGCACTTTACACATAATTCATCATATAAAAAAATATAACTTAAATACAGTCATATTGGGATTAGATGCTGAAAAAGCATTCGATTCGGTTGACTGGTCTTTTCTATATAGAATCTTATCCAGTTTCAATTTTCATAACAACTTCATTAGAACTATACAGGCATTATATAAAAAACCAACAGCTAAAATAAGGATTAACGGTAATTTATCATCATCTTTTGAACTGGAAAGAGGATGTCGTCAGGGCTGCCCCCTGTCTCCACTGCTCTTTGCAATCTTCATAGAACCTCTGAGCCAATGGATAAGACAAAACCAAAAAATTCAAGGTATTACACTTGGTCAGAAGGAACATAAAATAGCACTCTTTGCTGATGACATTTTAATATACCTAGGGCAGCCGAACACTTCTTTACCAGAACTAACCTCAGTTTTTTCAGAATATGGAGATTTATCGGGGTACAAATTAAACATGCATAAAACCCAAGTTTTAACATTCAACTATGACCCAAATCATTATTCACTAAGCAAACTCAAAACTAACTGGGAGTCGGAATCTATGAAATATCTGGGGGTCAATATCCCGAAACAACTCAACAAAATTATATCACTAAACTATGATCCACTGGTGACAAAAATAAAATCTGACCTAGCAAGATGGAATATGATACCATTCTTGGGTACTGCACAAAGAATTGAAGCAGTCAAAATGAATATACTTCCACGTCTTCTATACCTTTTCCAAACAATACCGGTAGAACCTCCCAAAAAAACATGGCAGGAGCTGGACAGAAGGATCTCAAGATTCATATGGCAGGGCAAGAGACCTAGAATCAGATATAGAACCCTACAGCTAAACAAAGACAAAGGTGGGCTCGCGCTGCCAAATATCAGGGACTACTTTAAAGCCGCACAAATTAAAACTTTAGTAGAGATATGTAACCCAGTCTACACTGCACAATGGAAGGAGATCGAATGCCAAATAACAAGTGACATCCCCCTACAGGCGATAATAGGGAACAATGCCTTACCTAAGCTTTTGAATAACACTAACCCGTGGATAGAGACCCCGCTAAAAATTTGGTTTAAGATAGTCAGAGAGAATCAAACTAAAGAGCCCTATCGACTTCTGCAATGGATTGCCTATGATCAGGACTTTACTCCTAATAAAACAGACACCAGATTTAAAAAGTGGAAGGAGAAAGGGCTGATAAAATATTACGATTTTTTTAAAGGGCAAATCTTAAGAAGTTTTGAAGATTTGAAAAAACAAGGCCTAATAAATCAAGACCTTTACAGGTTCTTCCAGCTTAGACACCACATAAACAATATACTTAAAAAGGAGGTTTTGGGACTTCCGGTCTGGACGCCATGGCGACTGCAGCTTAACACTGAAGTTCTCAGACCCAATCCAGGATAACACCTTGAAAATCAAACTTAACGGATTTTTGGAGGAGTGAAAATCAAAAGACAAAATCATCATGTCTAAAGGAAAACAGAAGAAACTGAAATTCTCCAGGCCAGGACACGTATCGGCCGGAGAATCCGAACTGGAAGATCTCCGTTCAGAAGACGAGGAACTGGTGATAGCTAACAAAAGGGTTAGCCTGAAATCACTATTTGAGGAGCTACGACGATTTCGCCGAGATGTTACGGCCGAATTTCGGGAATTCAGAGAAGAATTGAAAAGGACAAACAGCAGAGTGGACCAGGCCGAGAACCGAATCTTGGAAACAGAGGATCAAATAAAAGTGCTCGAAGATTCTGTGCTAGACCTACGCAAAAGACAAGCAGCTATAGAGGCTAAGCTAACCGACCAAGAAGGAAAACAAAGAACAGACAACATAAGAATTCATGGTCTGATAGAAGGAACCGAAAATGGTTTTAACTCAATGGCAGAATGCGTGGAATCCTTACTAAGAGAGAAATTGGATATTCCACAAACCACCGACTTGAAGATAGAAAAGGCACATCGTTCATTAGCCGCTAGGCCGGCGGCGGAAGCGCCCCCACGTTCGGTGTTGGTAAGATTTTCCAATTTCAAAATAAAACAAGAGGTTGTAAGACTGGCCTGGCAGAAAAAAGGATTTATGCACCAGGAGAGAAAAGTCTACGTGGAACACGATTACGCCCCGGAGGTCCTTAAAAAGCGCAGGGAATACAATGACGCGAAAAAGGTGTTAAGAGAGAAGAAATTGCGCTTTCAGACACCATTTCCTGCGAAGTTAAGGGTCTTCTACGGCGATGAAACGTGTCTCTATAATTCGGCGGAAGAAGCAACAGCTGACATGGCGAAAAGAGGGCTCCCGGTAACGGTATTTAAACCCGCAGCAGACCCGAGTGAGAAGATCAAAGCGCAAACATGGACAACACAAAGACCCTCAAAATCCACGGACCAGCAGCGGGAAACCCAGCACCAGAGCGTCGCGGATAAACTATCCGTTTTCAGGTTGGAATAGCGACCTTTTTTTTTTTTTTTTTTTTTTTTTTCTTTTCTCTTGAATCAATCCGCACATCCAACCCCCCTCATACAAGGTAACAAACATTAAAGGAGATGCATATTCAGCATGTGGTAAAACATTTCATGGAACAATCATATTATTTGAAACAAATAAGTCTTTGTAATTAAAAAAAAAAACAAAAAACTTGTTAAAATAGAAATGTGACAATAATCCACATGTTCTCCTCATACTAACAAATACTGTTTTTGCGTGAATGTTTGATGTGATGGGGGTGGGAGGGTGCACACAATTTCACAGGGTTTAGGCATAAAAGGAAAAAAAAAAAAAAATCATTACAAGTTTGGACTGGGTTCTGAAACTCACGTTAAAAGCATGGGACTACTTTCAGTGGTAAGAGAGGGCCCTCAACACGTAACAGAGTTTGAGGAATTTCCCTCAGAGCCTTCACTCCATCAAGGCTCTTACAGGGTCTTTAAAAAGACCTCAGCTCAGGAAGTTCTTATGACAGCTTTTTGTTTTAAAGTTTTTTACACTACGTTCTTAATGTTTTTCTTGTTTTTAATGTTCTTTCAGTTTCTGAGTAGCACAAAAGAGGGCCACCACACAGTTATACTAAACAAAACAACACAATGGAGAAACAGGGTGTAACCAAAATAATTTCATATAATGTAAAAGGAATCCTGAATCCAGTTAAAAGATCCAAGATTCTAGGCAAAATGAAAAAAGACAAAGCAGGAATAATACTTTTACAAGAAACCCACCTAACAGACGTGGAACACAATAAACTCAGTAGACAAGGGTTTAAAATGATCTCTTCATCTTCATATAAATCAGGGAGGAGGAGGGGAGTAGCGACATTGATATCAACCAAAATTACATTTGAAAAAAAATCAGAACACAAAGATAAAGAAGGGAGATACAGTTTGGTAACTGGGCGGCTAGAGGGAGAAGATATCACCCTGCTGAATGTGTATGCTCCCCCAGGGGCTAACTGGAAATTTTATAAAAATGTATTCGACCTAATGATAACTAAAGCTCAAGGTTTAGTGATATGTGGTGGGGACTTCAATCTTAGACTGAATCCATACTGGGATGCTTCTGGTAATTCCCCACATCAAAATAACACCCAAAACAGGAAGACTCGGATGCTACTAAAAGAATTGGGAATCTGTGACGTGTGGAGGGAACTCAACCCCAGTGTAAAAGACTATACATTTTACTCAACTCCACATTCATCTTACTCAAGGATTGACTATTTTTTTATGTTTAATAGAGACATTGGAAGAGTAAAAACATGTAAAATAGGACTGATGGATCTCTCCGACCACAGTCCGATCTACATGGACTTAAATATCCAAAAATACACAAATAATACATTTTCTTGGAGGTTAAATTCAAATGTCCTGAAAGGACCATTGAAAGATGAATTGGAATCAGATATTCTCAGATATTTGGAAGATAACGATAATGGAGAAGTATCCCCTTTAATACTGTGGGATGCATGTAAAGCTGTAATAAGAGGAAAGATTATTGCAAAACTGGCAACCCAAAAGAAACTAAGACAAGAAAAACTATCCACATTAGAGTCAGAACTTAGGAACCTAGAAAAAGAACACAAAGGCAACACTCATTCTACTGACTCGCTCAAGATTAAGGAAATTAAAAACCAAATAAATGAGATCTACACAATAGAAATCCAGAAGAAACTTACATTTCTGAAACAAAAATACTATGAAGCAGGCAGTAAATCGGCAAAATTGCTAGCCTATAAATTGAGGAAACATCAAACAGAAAGAGCAATCTACAAAATCAGAGACCCAGTATCAAAGGAAATAAAATTCAGAATTCAGGATATTCTTAAAAACTTCGAGAATTACTATAAGAACTTATACTCCCACAAAAAACATAAAAACGCATCCGAGGCATTCCTAAACACATTAAACCTTCCCCAACTTACGGAGTCACAAAATAAAACACTACTGTCAGAAATACATCCTAAAGAATTGGAAAAAGCAATTATGAAACTTAAAGCTAACAAATCCCCAGGAGCTGATGGCTATACAGCAGAGTGGTACAAAACCTTTAAACAGCAACTATCTCCTCTCCTCCTGAAAACATTTAATTATGTCCTCCACACAGGGGAAATCCCCCCCTCCTGGAGAGAAGGGGTCATTGCAGTTATACCTAAACCTGAAAAGGATAAACTAGAGTGCTCCAACTACAGACCAATCAGTGTACTAAATCAGGACTATAAGCTTTTTACCATTATCCTTGCCAAAAGGTTAGAAAATATACTGACAGACCTAATTCATTTAGACCAAACAGGTTTTATAAGACAAAGACAGACACAAGACAACATTCGACGCACTTTACACATAATTCATCATATAAAAAAATATAACTTAAATACAGTCATATTGGGATTAGATGCTGAAAAAGCATTCGATTCGGTTGACTGGTCTTTTCTATATAGAATCTTATCCAGTTTCAATTTTCATAACAACTTCATTAGAACTATACAGGCATTATATAAAAAACCAACAGCTAAAATAAGGATTAACGGTAATTTATCATCATCTTTTGAACTGGAAAGAGGATGTCGTCAGGGCTGCCCCCTGTCTCCACTGCTCTTTGCAATCTTCATAGAACCTCTGAGCCAATGGATAAGACAAAACCAAAAAATTCAAGGTATTACACTTGGTCAGAAGGAACATAAAATAGCACTCTTTGCTGATGACATTTTAATATACCTAGGGCAGCCGGACACTTCTTTACCAGAACTAACCTCAGTTTTTTCAGAGTATGGAGATTTATCGGGGTACAAATTAAATATGCATAAAACCCAAGTTTTAACATTCAACTATGACCCAAATCATTATTCACTAAGCAAACTCAAAACTAACTGGGAGTCGGAATCTATGAAATATCTGGGGGTCAATATCCCGAAACAACTCAACAAAATTATATCACTAAACTATGATCCACTGGTGACAAAAATAAAATCTGACCTAGCAAGATGGAATATGATACCATTCTTGGGTACTGCACAAAGAATTGAAGCAGTCAAAATGAATATACTTCCACGTCTTCTATACCTTTTCCAAACAATACCGGTAGAACCTCCCAAAAAAACATGGCAGGAGCTGGACAGAAGGATCTCAAGATTCATATGGCAGGGCAAGAGACCTAGAATCAGATATAGAACCCTACAGCTAAACAAAGACAAAGGTGGGCTCGCGCTGCCAAATATCAGGGACTACTTTAAAGCCGCACAAATTAAAACTTTAGTAGAGATATGTAACCCAGTCTACACTGCACAATGGAAGGAGATCGAATGCCAAATAACAAGTGACATCCCCCTACAGGCGATAATAGGGAACAATGTCTTACCTAAGCTTTTGAATAACACTAACCCGTGGATAGAGACCCCGCTAAAAATTTGGTTTAAGATAGTCAGAGAGAATCAAACTAAAGAGCCCTATCGACTTCTGCAATGGATCGCCTATGATCAGGACTTTACTCCTAATAAAACAGACACCAGATTTAAAAAGTGGAAGGAGAAAGGGCTGATAAAATATTACGATTTTTTTAAAGGGCAAATCTTAAGAAGTTTTGAAGATTTGAAAAAACAAGGCCTAATAAATCAAGACCTTTACAGGTTCTTCCAGCTTAGACACCACATAAACAATATACTTAAAAAGGAGGTTTTGGAAAGGGCCCAGTCAGGTGTTCTGAAGGTCTTCTTAATGGCATATAAAGGGATCCCAGGGATCAGATACATTTCTAAAATATACCAAGGTCTTCAAGACTTAAAAGGAGACAACACATCTTATATAAAAGAGAGATGGGAAAAAGAGGGGAATTTCACTTTACAACTGGAAATATGGGAAAAGCTAAATAAACAGCAATGGAAAAGTACCTCATCCCTGCAGTGGAGAGAATTTGGATGGAAAAACTTGGCAAGATTTTTCAGAACACCTGCACAAAACAAATTTACCCATAAGGGATTGAACTGTTGGCGCTTGTGTGGTGAAAAGACTGCAAACCATTTTCATGTGTTTTGGTCATGCCCAGTTATCCACCAATACTGGACCAAGGTACAGACAATATTGGGGAAAATATTCAAAATTACAGTTCCCTTTTCTTTTGTAACTTTGTATTTGGGTTTACTACCGGACTCACTGGAAAGACGAGGAGAAAAATACTTATTCAGTGTTTTAATATTGGCAAGCAAAAAAGCTCTAACTAAAAAATGGATGTTGAAGGACTGTCCTACACCTGAAGATTGGACTAACGTGATCCAAGACATTTACTCGATGGAAAAGTTGACATTCGCACTGAGACAGGACATGGATGGGTTCATGAACTTTTGGCAACCCTGGACCGCATATGTGTCTTCCATTAGATCTAATCTTTGACAAATACCATTTCAATAATGGTTCCGCTCTTTGTTCCAACGCTACTCAGATGCTCTTTTATCTTTATTTACTTACTTTTTCTTTTTGTTTGTTTTTTACTGGTTTGTTTGTTTTTTTTATTTGTTTTTTGTTTTTTTTTCTCTTTAATTTCACTTTTTCTTTCACTTTAAAAAAAAAAAGGGGGTGTTGTAAGAATTAATCTTCCAATGTTGTCAGATATCAGAAAATAGGGGAACATGTGATGAAAATGTAAACAATGCATTGCTGTAACGACCTGTATACCCTTTACAAAAACTTAAAAAAAAAAAAAAAAAATACACAATAACCTCTGTATACTGTATATTGTCCATATTGTGCATGCTGATATTTGTGCTGATTCTGTGAATCTTGAGGGGATAAATGTGTGGGTTGAGAAATAACGGCGAAAGCCAGGAGGCTGTAAATATCTACTAACTCTTTTTCCCCCACAGTATATATATATATATATATATATATATATATATATATATATACTGTATATATATATATATATATACAGTATATAGGTGATTTAACTAAAGGCACATTTTCCATCGTGCAGGAAACAGGGGCAAGTCTGTGTCTTTGTTCACAGAAAGGGGGGGGGGGATTTACCCACTCGCCTGAGTTGAGCTGAGAAATTGGGTTTAAAGCATGGTAAAAGTTACTGAGAGGAGATTGTTTGAAGTAACAGCGTTGTATTGAGCACAGAGTTAAAGTTGTGTAAGATTATTCTTGCATGAATAATACTCAGTTAAGGAGACGGTGCTCCAGTTTCTTTGTAAAAAACAAGGCATGGTTTGTGGTCAACAGGCTTTGTGGCCACATTGTCCATTCACATTTGCACATGACTTAAACACATTCCCGTTATATGAGAACTGCACATGTGCAGACTAAGCAGTGTAAACGCCATCTTGAAAGTCACCAGGGTGAGTCAATCCTGGGGGCCATCGTGGAGCTGTGACAGCTAGACCGCCTTCAAGCTACGTCACTGTGTCTCCTCCTCCTTGAGTGCAGAACGAACTGCCTCCATCTTGTGGTCAACTATAAGAATTGCATTCTTTCATAAATTTATCTCCAAATTGAGTTTCCAAGTTAACTTTAAAGAAATTTTTCCAACAATTTTGGGGACCTTAATATCTCTCTGGCTGAAAGGAGCTGCCACTCTGAAAGACCGTGCACGGCAAAATAAAGACCTCCCACACCGGCTCAATAGCCGGGGTTTGGAGCAGTGAGGCACAGAGAGGCTACCCCCAATCAGCTGGAGAGTGAAGAGGTTCAACTTTAATCTGGGCAGAGGAAAGAATAAGCAGATTTATTCCTAATTATAAAAGGGAATGTGTTGTGAAAATCCTAGGTGGAGAATAATAAAAATAGGGTTAATTCAAAACACTACTAAAGAAAAAAGGGGAAAAAAATAAGAAGAAAAATAAATGTTGGGAGATTGTTATTGTTGTGCGTGTATGGTGAAGTGAATTTTGTATGCTGAGAGTGGACAGAAATGGAGAAGGAAGTTTGGTTTTAGAGGAAAATTGAAGGTTGATGAATGTGAAAGTTTTGTGCAGGATATAAAGGAAAAGTATGGAGAAGACTGGAAAAAGAGAAGAAAAAACATAAGAATGAGAGACTGACACTGCAATGCTGAGATGAAAAAATAATAAACTTGACAAAAATGAAAAAAGAAAAAAAGACGCTGTATAATGGTTTGTCTGTTTATCTATTAATCCGAGACGATGGTGGTGGCTGTGGTTCTGGGCCGGAGCCACCTCCTTACCACAGCAACCGTGTGAGTTCCTCTTCAGACCCACTTGAATTGGCTGTGGCCATCCCTTCCACGCCATTGCCTAATGACCCCCTCCTCCCTCCGTGACTACAGTAAAAGAATATAAAACAAAGGGACATCGAGAGACAGGACAAAGATGATCAAACTGACCACACGTAAGTAAAATACATTATATTGTTATTTTCCGATTACTTTTCTGATAGTGGCTCAAATATTGGCTCTCCTTCAAGAACATTTTAGTGTTAATCTGTGTAAATCATGCACATTTTGCCAGTAAGCTGTGTTAGTATGAACAAGCCACTCCAGATTCAACAAACTACTCATAAGTTCTCCAAGCATGTGTAAACAGCATTCGTGAATCATCTATAGTCAGCACGTGTTCATGAGAATTGAAGATTGCATAACTGATGCTTAAAACTACCACTAAAGACTTCCGGTCTGGACGCCATGGCGACTGCAGCTTAACACTGAAGCTCTCAGACCCAATCCAGGATAACACCTTGAAAATCAAACTTAACGGATTTTTGGAGGAGTGAAAATCAAAAGACAAAATCATCATGTCTAAAGGAAAACAGAAGAAACTGAAATTCTCCAGGCCAGGACACGTATCGGCCGGAGAATCTGAACTGGAAGATCTCCGTTCAGAAGACGAGGAACTGGTGATAGCTAACAAAAAGGTTAGCCTGAAATCACTATTTGAGGAGCTACGACGATTTCGCCGAGAAGTTACGGCCGAATTTCGGGAATTCAGAGAAGAATTGAAAAGGACAAACAGCAGAGTGGACCAGGCCGAGAACCGAATCTTGGAAACAGAGGAACGAATAAAAGTGCTCGAAGATTCTGTGCTGGACCTACGCAAAAGACAAGCATCTATAGAGGCTAAGCTAACCGACCAAGAAGGAAGACAAAGAAGAGACAACATAAGAATTCATGGTCTGATAGAAGGAGCCGAAAACGGTTTTAACTCAATGGCAGAATGCGTGGAATCCTTACTAAGAGAGAAATTGGATATTCCACAAACCACCGACTTGAAGATAGAAAAGGCACATCGTTCATTAGCCGCTAGGCCGGCGGCGGAAGCGCCCCCACGTTCGGTGTTGGTAAGATTTTCCAATTTCAAAATAAAACAAGAGGTTGTAAGACTGGCCTGGCAGAAAAAAGGATTTATGCACCAGGAGAGAAAAGTCTACGTGGAACACGATTACGCCCCGGAGGTCCTTAAAAAGCGCAGGGAATACAATGACGCGAAAAAGGTGTTAAGAGAGAAGAAATTGCGCTTTCAGACTCCATTTCCTGCGAAGTTAAGGGTCTTCTACGGCGATGAAACGTGTCTATAATTCGGCGGAAGAAGCAACAGCTGACATGGCGAAAAGAGGGCTCCCGGTAACGGTATTTAAACCCGCAGCAGACCCGAGTGAGAAGATCAAAGCGCAAACATGGACAACACAAAGACCTTCAAAATCCACGGACCAGCAGCGGGAAACCCAGCGCCAGAGCGTCGCGGATAAACTATCCGTTTTCAGGTTGGAATAGCGACTTTTTTTTTTTTTTTTCTCTTGAATCAATCCGCACATCCAACCCCCCTCATACAAGGTAACAAACATTAAAGGAGATGCATATTCAGCATGTGGTAAAACATTTCATGGAACAGTCATAATATTTGAAACAAATAAGTCTTTGTAATAAAAAAAAAAAACAAAAAAACAAAAAACTTGTTAAAATAGAAATGTGACAATAATCCACATGTTCTCCTCATACTAACAAATACTGTTTTTGCGTGAATGTTTGATGTGATGGGGGTGGGAGGGTGCACACAATTTCACAGGGTTTAGGCATAAAAGGAAAAAAAAAAAATCATTACAAGTTTGGATTGGGTTCTGAAACTCACGTTAAAAGCATGGGACAACTTACAGTGGTAAGAGAGGGCCCTCAACACGTAACAGAGTTTGAGGAATTTCCCTCAGGGCCTTCACTCCATCAAGGCTCTTACAGGGTCTTTAAAAAGACCTCAGCTCAGGAAGTTCTTCTGACAGCTTTTTGTTTTAAAGTTTTATACACTATGTTCTTAATGTTTTTCTTGTTTTTAATGTTCTTTCAGTTTCTGAGTAGCACAAATGAGGGCCACCACACAGTTATACTAAACAAAACAACACAATGGAGAAACAGGGTGTAACCAAAATAATTTCATATAATGTAAAAGGAATCCTGAATCCAGTTAAAAGATCCAAGATTCTAGGCAAAATGAAAAAAGACAAAGCAGGAATAATATTTTTACAAGAAACCCACCTAACAGACGTGGAACACAATAAACTCAGTAGACAAGGGTTTAAAATGATCTCTTCATCTTCATATAAGTCAGGGAGGAGGAGGGGAGTAGCGACATTGATATCAACCAAAATTACATTTGAAAAAAAATCAGAACACAAAGATAAAGAAGGGAGATACAGTTTGGTAACTGGGCGGCTAGAGGGAGAAGATATCACCCTGCTGAATGTGTATGCTCCCCCAGGGGCTAACTGGAAATTTTATAAAAATGTATTCGACCTAATGATAACTAAAGCTCAAGGTTTAGTGATATGTGGTGGGGACTTCAATCTTAGACTGAATCCATACTGGGATGCTTCTGGTAATTCTCCACATCAAAATAACACCCAAAACAGGAAGACTCAGATGCTACTAAAAGAAATGGGAATCTGTGACGTGTGGAGGGAACTCAACCCCAGTGTAAAAGACTATACATTTTACTCAACTCCACATTCATCTTACTCAAGGATTGACTATTTTTTTATGTTTAATAGAGACATTAGAAGAGTAAAAACATGTAAAATAGGACTGATGGATCTCTCTGACCACAGTCCGATCTACATGGACTTAAATATCCAAAAATACACAAATAATACATTTTCTTGGAGGTTAAATTCAAATGTCCTGAAAGGACCATTGAAAGATGAATTGGAATCAGATATTCTCAGATATTTGGAAGATAACGATAATGGAGAAGTATCCCCTTTAATACTGTGGGATGCATGCAAAGCTGTAATAAGAGGAAAGATTATTGCAAAACTGGCAACCCAAAAGAAACTAAGACAAGAAAAACTATCCACATTAGAGTCAGAACTTAGGAACCTAGAAAAATAACACAAAGGCAACACTCATTCTACTGACTCGCTCAAGATTAAGGAAATTAAAATCCAAATAAATGAGATCTACACAATAGAAATCCAGAAGAAACTTACATTTTTGAAACAAAAATACTATGAAGCAGGCAGTAAATCGGCAAAATTGCTAGCCTATAAATTGAGGAAACATCAAACAGAAAGAGCAATCTACAAAATCAGAGACCCAGTATCAAAGGAAATAAAATTCAGAATTCAGGATATTCTTAAAAGCTTCAAGAATTACTATATGAACTTATACTCCCACAAAAAACATAAAAACGCATCCGAGGCATTCCTAAACACATTAAACCTTCCCCAACTTACGGAGTCACAAAATAAAACACTACTGTCAGAAATACATCCTAAAGAATTGGAAAAAGCAATTATGAAACTTAAAGCTAACAAATCCCCAGGAGCTGATGGCTATACAGCAGAGTGGTACAAAACCTTTAAACAGCAACTATCTCCTCTCCTCCTGAAAACATTTAATTATGTCCTCCACACAGGGGAAATCCCCCCCTCCTGGAGAGAAGGGGTCATTGCAGTTATACCTAAACCTGAAAAGGATAAACTAGAGTGCTCCAACTACAGACCAATCAGTGTACTAAATCAAGACTATAAGCTTTTTACCATTATCCTTGCCAAAAGGTTAGAAAATATACTGACAGACCTAATTCATTTAGACCAAACAGGTTTTATAAGACAAAGACAGACACAAGACAACATTCGACGCACTTTACACATAATTCATCATATAAAAAAATATAACTTAAATGCAGTCATATTGGGATTAGATGCTGAAAAAGCATTCGATTCGGTTGACTGGTCTTTTCTATATAGAATCTTATCCAGTTTCAATTTTCATAACAACTTCATTAGAACTATACAGGCATTATATAAAAAACCAACAGCTAAAATAAGGATTAACGGTCATTTATCATCATCTTTTGAACTGGAAAGAGGATGTCGTCAGGGCTGCCCCCTGTCTCCACTGCTCTTTGCAATCTTCATAGAACCTCTGAGCCAATGGATAAGACAAAACCAAAAAATTCAAGGTATTACACTTGGTCAGAAGGAACATAAAATAGCACTCTTTGCTGATGACATTTTAATATACCTAGGGCAGCCGGACACTTCTTTACCAGAACTAACCTCAGTTTTTTCAGAGTATGGAGATTTATCGGGGTACAAATTAAACATGCATAAAACCCAAGTTTTAACATTCAACTATGACCCAAATCATTATTCACTAAGCAAACTCAAAACTAACTGGGAGTCGGAATCTATGAAATATCTGGGGGTCAATATCCCGAAACAACTCAACAAAATTATATCACTAAACTATGATCCACTGGTGACAAAAATAAAATCTGACCTAGCAAGATGGAATATGATACCATTCTTGGGTACTGCACAAAGAATTGAAGCAGTCAAAATGAATATACTTCCACGTCTTCTATACCTTTTCCAAACAATACCGGTAGAACCTCCCAAAAAAACATGGCAGGAGCTGGACAGAAGGATCTCAAGATTCATATGGCAGGGCAAGAGACCTAGAATCAGATATAGAACCCTACAGCTAAACAAAGACAAAGGTGGGCTCGCGCTGCCAAATATCAGGGACTACTTTAAAGCCGCACAAATTAAAACTTTAGTAGAGATATGTAACCCAGTCTACACTGCACAATGGAAGGAGATCGAATGCCAAATAACAAGTGACATCCCCCTACAGGCGATAATAGGGAACAATGTCTTACCTAAGCTTTTGAATAACACTAACCCGTGGATAGAGACCCCGCTAAAAATTTGGTTTAAGATAGTCAGAGAGAATCAAACTAAAGAGCCCTATCGACTTCTGCAATGGATCGCCTATGATCAGGACTTTACTCCTAATAAAACAGACACCAGATTTAAAAAGTGGAAGGAGAAAGGGCTGATAAAATATTACGATTTTTTTAAAGGGCAAATCTTAAGAAGTTTTGAAGATTTGAAAAAACAAGGCCTAATAAATCAAGACCTTTACAGGTTCTTCCAGCTTAGACACCACATAAACAATATACTTAAAAAGGAGGTTTTGGAAAGGGCCCAGTCAGGTGTTCTGAAGGTCTTCTTAATGGCATATAAAGGGATCCCAGGGATCAGATACATTTCTAAAATATACCAAGGTCTTCAAGACTTAAAAGGAGACAACACATCTTATATAAAAGAGAGATGGGAAAAAGAGGGGAATTTCACTTTACAACTGGAAATATGGGAAAAGCTAAATAAACAGCAATGGAAAAGTACCTCATCCCTGCAGTGGAGAGAATTTGGATGGAAAAACTTGGCAAGATTTTTCAGAACACCTGCACAAAACAAATTTACCCATAAGGGATTGAACTGTTGGCGCTTGTGTGGTGAAAAGACTGCAAATCATTTTCATGTGTTTTGGTCATGCCCAGTTATCCACCAATATTGGACCAAGGTACAGACAATATTGGGGAAAATATTCAAAATTACAGTTCCCTTTTCTTTTGTAACTTTGTATTTGGGTTTACTACCGGACTCACTGGAAAGACGAGGAGAAAAATACTTATTCAATGTTTTAATATTGGCAAGCAAAAAAGCTCTAACTAAAAAATGGATGTTGAAGGACTGTCCTACACCTGAAGATTGGACTAACGTGATCCAAGACATTTACTCGATGGAAAAGTTGACATTCGCACTGAGACAGGACATGGATGTGTTCATGAACTTTTGGCAACCCTGGACCGCATATGTGTCTTCCATTAGATCAAATCTTTGACAAATACCATTTCAATAATGGTTCCGCTCTTTGTTCCAACGCTACTCAGATGCTCTTTTATCTTTATTTACTTACTTTTTCTTTTTGTTTGTTTTTTACTGGTTTGGTTTTTTTTTTGTTATTTGTTTTTTGTTTTTTTTTTCTCTTTAATTTCACTTTTTCTTTCACTTTAAAAAAAAAAAAAGGGGTGTTGTAAGAATTAATCTTCCAATGTTGTCAGATATCAGAAAATAAGGGAACATGTGATGAAAATGTAAACACTGCATTGCTGTAACGACCTGTATACCCTTTACAAAAACTTAAATAAAAAAAAAAAAAAAAAAAAAAAAAAAAGAAGACGTGGAAGTATATTCATTTTGACTGCTTCAATTCTTTGTGCAGTACCCAAGAATGGTATCATATTCCATCTTGCTAGGTCAGATTTTATTTTTGTCACCAGTGGATCATAGTTTAGTGATATAATTTTGTTGAGTTGTTTCGGGATATTGACCCCCAGATATTTCATAGATTCCGACTCCCAGTTAGTTTTGAGTTTGCTTAGTGAATAATGATTTGGGTCATAGTTGAATGTTAAAACTTGGGTTTTATGCATGTTTAATTTGTACCCTGATAAATCTCCATACTCTGAAAAAACTGAGGTTAGTTCTGGTAAAGAAGTGTTCGGCTGCCCTAGGTATATTAAAATGTCATCAGCAAAGAGTGCTATTTTATGTTCCTTCTGACCAAGTGTAATACCTTGAATTTTTTGGTTTTGTCTTATCCATTGGCTCAGAGGTTCTATGAAGATTGCAAAGAGCAGTGGAGACAGGGGGCAGCCCTGACGACATCCTCTTTCCAGTTCAAAAGAAGATGATAAAATACCGTTAATCCTTATTTTAGCTGTTGGTTTTTTATATAATGCCTGTATAGTTCTAATGAAGTTGTTATGAAAATTGAAACTGGATAAGATTCTATATAGAAAAGACCAGTCAACCGAATCGAATGCTTTTTCAGCATCTAATCCCAATATGACTGCATTTAAGTTATATTTTTTTATATGATGAATTATGTGTAAAGTGCGTCGAATGTTGTCTTGTGTCTGTCTTTGTCTTATAAAACCTGTTTGGTCTAAATGAATTAGGTCTGTCAGTATATTTTCTAACCTTTTGGCAAGGATAATGGTAAAAAGCTTATAGTCCTGATTTAGTACACTGATTGGTCTGTAGTTGGAGCACTCTAGTTTATCCTTTTCAGGTTTAGGTATAACTGCAATGACCCCTTCTCTCCAGGAGGGGGGGATTTCCCCTGTGTGGAGGACATAATTAAATGTTTTCAGGAGGAGAGGAGATAGTTGCTGTTTAAAGGTTTTGTACCACTCTGCTGTATAGCCATCAGCTCCTGGGGATTTGTTAGCTTTAAGTTTCATAATTGCTTTTTCCAATTCTTTAGGATGTATTTCTGACAGTAGTGTTTTATTTTGTGACTCCGTAAGTTGGGGAAGGTTTAATGTGTTTAGGAATGCCTCGGATGCGTTTTTATGTTTTTTGTGGGAGTATAAGTTCTTATAGTAATTCTCGAAGTTTTTAAGAATATCCTGAATTCTGAATTTTATTTCCTTTGATACTGGGTCTCTGATTTTGTAGACTGCTCTTTCTGTTTGATGTTTCCTCAATTTATAGGCTAGCAATTTTGCCGATTTACTGCCTGCTTCATAGTATTTTTGTTTCAGAAATGTAAGTTTCTTCTGGATTTCTATTGTGTAGATCTCATTTATTTGGATTTTAATTTCCTTAATCTTGAGCGAGTCAGTAGAATGAGTGTTGCCTTTGTGTTCTTTTTCTAGGTTCCTAAGTTCTGACTCTAATGTGGATAGTTTTTCTTGTCTTAGTTTCTTTTGGGTTGCCAGTTTTGCAATAATCTTTCCTCTTATTACAGCTTTACATGCATCCCACAGTATTAAAGGGGATACTTCTCCATTATCGTTATCTTCCAAATATCTGAGAATATCTGATTCCAATTCATCTTTCAATGGTCCTTTCAGGACATTTGAATTTAACCTCCAAGAAAATGTATTATTTGTGTATTTTTGGATATTTAAGTCCATGTAGATCGGACTGTGGTCGGAGAGATCCATCAGTCCTATTTTACATGTTTTTACTCTTCCAATGTCTCTATTAAACATAAAAAAATAGTCAATCCTTGAGTAAGATGAATGTGGAGTTGAGTAAAATGTATAGTCTTTTACACTGGGGTTGAGTTCCCTCCACACGTCACAGATTCCCAATTCTTTTAGTAGCATCCAAGTCTTCCTGTTTTGGGTGTTATTTTGATGTGGGGAATTGCCAGAAGCATCCCAGTATGGATTCAGTCTAAGATTGAAGTCCCCACCACATATCACTAAACCTTGAGCTTTAGTTATCATTAGGTCGAAAACATTTTTATAAAATTTCCAGTTAGCCCCTGGTGGTGCATACACATTCAGCAGGGTGATATCTTCTCCCTCTAGCCGCCCAGTTACCAAACTGTATCTCCCTTCTTTATCTTTGTGTTCTGATTTTTTTTCAAATGTAATTTTGGTTGATATCAATGTCGCTACTCCCCTCCTCCTCCCTGATTTATATGAAGATGAAGAGATCATTTTAAACCCTTGTCTACTGAGTTTATTGTGTTCCACATCTGTTAGGTGGGTTTCTTGTAAAAATATTATTCCTGCTTTGTCTTTTTTCATTTTGCCTAGAATCTTGGATCTTTTAACTGGATTCAGGATTCCTTTTACATTATATGAAATTATTTTGGTTACACCCTGTTTCTCCATTGTGTTGTTTTGTTTAGTATAACTGTGTGGTGGCCCTCTTTTGTGCTACTCAGAAACTGAAAGAACATTAAAAACAAGAAAAACATTAAGAACATAGTGTAAAAAACTTTAAAACAAAAAGCTGTCATAAGAACTTCCTGAGCTGAGGTCTTTTTAAAGACCCTGTAAGAGCCTTGATGGAGTGAAGGCTCTGAGGGAAATTCCTCAAACTCTGTTACGTGTTGAGGGCCCTCTCTTACCACTGAAAGTAGTCCCATGCTTTTAACGTGAGTTTCAGAACCCAATCCAAACTTGTAATGATTTTTTTTTCCTTTTATGCCTAAACCCTGTGAAATTGTGTGCACCCTCCCACCCCCATCACATCAAACATTCACGCAAAAACAGTATTTGTTAGTATGAGGAGAACATGTGGATTATTGTCACATTTCTATTTTAACAAGTTTTTTTTTTTTTTTATTACAAAGACTTATTTGTTTCAAATAATATGATTGTTCCATGAAATGTTTTACCACATGCTGAATATGCATCTCCTTTAATGTTTGTTACCTTGTATGAGGGGGGTTGGATGTGCGGATTGATTCAAGAGAAAGGAAAAAAAAAAAAAAAAAGGTCGCTATTCCAACCTGAAAACGGATAGTTTATCCGCGACGCTCTGGTGCTGGGTTTCCCGCTGCTGGTCCGTGGATTTTGAGGGTCTTTGTGTTGTCCATGTTTGCGCTTTGATCTTCTCACTCGGGTCTGCTGCAGGTTTAAATACCGTTACCGGGAGCCCTCTTTTCGCCATGTCAGCTGTTGCTTCTTCCGCCGAATTATAGAGACACGTTTCATCGCCGTAGAAGACCCTTAACTTCGCAGGAAATGGAGTCTGAAAGCGCAATTTCTTCTCTCTTAACACCTTTTTCGCGTCATTGTATTCCCTGCGCTTTTTAAGGACCTCCGGGG
Organism: Pholidichthys leucotaenia; assembly: GCA_020510985.1. NCBI lineage: Eukaryota > Metazoa > Chordata > Actinopteri > Cichliformes > Pholidichthyidae > Pholidichthys > Pholidichthys leucotaenia. Next base: position 282,919,896 of record CM035846.1, read on the forward strand.
CGTAATCGTGTTCCACGTAGACTTTTCTCTCCTGGTGCATAAATCCTTTTTTCTGCCAGGCCAGTCTTACAACCTCTTGTTTTATTTTGAAATTGGAAAATCTTACCAACACCGAACGTGGGGGCGCTTCCGCCGCCGGCCTAGCGGCTAATGAACGATGTGCCTTTTCTATCTTCAAGTCGGTGGTTTGTGGAATATCCAATTTCTCTCTTAGTAAGGATTCCACGCATTCTGCCATTGAGTTAAAACCATTTTCGGTTCCTTCTATCAGACCATGAATTCTTATGTTGTCTCTTCTTTGTTTTCCTTCTTGGTCGGTTAGCTTAGCCTCTATAGCTGCTTGTCTTTTGCGTAGGTCTAGCACAGAATCTTCGAGCACTTTTATTCGATCCTCTGTTTCCAAGATTCGGTTCTCGGCCTGGTCCACTCTGCTGTTTGTCCTTTTCAATTCTTCTCTGAATTCCCGAAATTCGGCCGTAACTTCTCGGCGAAATCGTCGTAGCTCCTCAAATAGTGATTTCAGGCTAACCCTTTTGTTAGCTATCACCAGTTCCTCGTCTTCTGAACGGAGATCTTCCAGTTCAGATTCTCCGGCCGATACGTGTCCTGGCCTGGAGAATTTCAGTTTCTTCTGTTTTCCTTTAGACATGATGATTTTGTCTTTTGATTTTCACTCCTCCAAAAATCCGTTAAGTTTGATTTTCAAGGTGTTATCCTGGATTGGGTCTGAGAGCTTCAGTGTTAAGCTGCAGTCGCCATGGCGTCCAGACCGGAAGTCCAAGATAGAATATTCTAAATTAGAAACATATGCATTGTCACTTAACTGGGTAACCACAGCACAAAAGGCTGTACACACTGACACCCAGAAATATCCTACATGACCAATCTTAACATTAACAGAAGAGAGGATGAGCAAATTTGAAGTTCAAATTCTAAATTCATTATAGTAAAAAGATAAAACAAATGTTGGTCTAATAATAGGGGGCAGGATATGTCATTATAGACTATACAAAAGACAATATCCTCTCTGTCTAGAAGCTCAAAAAGGTGTTAAACAGATCATAAAAAAAAAGCTAAAAGCAGCAGATGTCATAGTATCGTGCTCAGCCTCCCCATTCCTGTGGGAAACATCCTGATGATGCAGGACCTGCAGGAATTAACAAAGCTATAATTCTTTGTGCTCATTGTGTACCAGGATCACACACATTGTTGAATGATCTAAAACTCTAAATGCAATTTTTCACAGTGGTAGTCATTAGCAATGCATTTTTGGCGTATCAGTACACCCAGATAAATCATTTCTGGTTTGCATTCATATCTGAAAACAAAAAGTACACATTCACCAGACTACCACAGGGTTACTGTGAGTCTCCTACAATTTTTTCTCAGGCAATGTCAGCAAATCTTGCACATCTTATACCTCCTAATAGGAGCCAATTGCTCTTATGACATATTGCTGGCATCTCCTGATGAAGAAATATGCAAACAAAACATATCTCTGCAGGCTGGAGTCTATAAGAGATTAAACAAAGGTGCTGTTTTTAATCAAGGTTCCCAAATTAATACCTGACCAAAGGGTAAACCCACCCTCCCACAAAAATTATTTCACTGTGCTGCTACTTGAACACATAGACTTTGCCATGTGTTCAAGGGAGGGATGGTGTTATTGGTTATTAGTTATCACAGCCTATGGGTTTGAAATTTTTGCTACAAAATTTTGCCAATAATGTCTAATTTGTGCACAAAATAATATCCAGGGCAATGTCAAGATCAGAGAAAGGTCGTTTTCCATCATCAACATACCCATTTCAGAACATCTGCATGGACTTCATTGAACTAACCAAATGTGAGGGGAAGAGATATTGTCTAAATATAGTTGATATAGTTACAGATTATCTCACATTTAGGGAAAGTGTTGAATAGTGATTTTAAACACCATGCAGCACATCACCCACAGTCTGCAGGATTTGTGGAACGACATAACTGGACCATTATAGAAAGATTAAGAAAACAATGGCGCAAACAGGACAGAATTGGATTTATTGTTTACCTTGATATTTTATATGAGAATAGTGCTTACAAAAAAAAGTTTATCTCCATGTAAAATTTACATGAAAAGCCTTAATTAGTAGTCCCTCTTAGACCATTCAACCCAGAAGATGAAGAGATTTGGTTTAGCAGATTACACATTAAAAATGTTGACTCAAAGGATTCTGTTCATGCTGTTCTTCCTAGGAAGGAACACACAGGAGGAATCATCACCATAAAACCCTGAGACAGACCAAGTCCTTACAAAGACTGTTAAAAGAAGACCTGGTCAGAAGCCCCCTGGCAGGGGCCACATAAGGGAATATTGTCAAAACACAAGGCAGAGACACTTGGGTACACCTTACACACTGTAAATTATTATCAAAACAAACCATAGAAACTACAGGGGAAAAGCCATAGAGTGTTGCTGTTGTGGAGGAAGTCTGAGGCTACAAAGGAAGTCAGGTATTTTAGCTGACCTGATTGTCTCAAACCTTGGTGAAGAAATTAAGAGTCCACAGCAGGTAGAATACACTCAAAATGGCTAACAATGAAAGACCCCTCAGAGATTACTGACGTAGATTCCAAGTTTTTGAATGGCTCACATGTGTGTTCCTTGTGCTTGTCCTTGTCGTAGTCCTCCTGATACGATTGTTGTGCAGCTCAGTAGCTATTTTAAAAGGTAATTGACAAATCAATAAACATTGACATTAAGGATAGAGGGACACCACCCACCATAACGTGAACTGAAGATAAAGCTCGTGAAGTCTAGTTCAACTATTGTGATATATATAATTATGACCACTCCATGCACTGTGAATCTGAGTCTGTGATGTATGAAAAGGGTCATAAGTACATGTGCACTCCTTCTCCATGTAACTGGGCTGAAATGTTCGGTCACACAGGACCCGATCACTCTTAAACTGTACAATATTATGTTGGAGTAAATGTACTTGGAAAAGACCCCTTAGAGAGCGTAGACATGGTCTACTATTCATCCTAATCCTAATTGTGAAACAATAATACTATATTCAAACACACACCAAGATATGTAGAACAGGTATTCACAACTAACTATTGGTGGGGATATGCAGAGTTCCTTGCTAGTAGGACAAATACAACAAATTTCTCCTGCTCAGGGCTTAGGAACATTTCAAACAGTTCCTCCAAACCATCCTCTGCAGTTGTAGTCCCAGCGTCAATGGCACCAGAGCAGAACAACACTTTTGAACTAAATGGAGGATGGTGGTTCTGTGGGCATAGGGTCTACTCACACCTGCCCTCTAACTGGGAGGTGTCTGCGCCCCTGTATGACTGACTGACCACGCTATCATGATGTATCTGGATTAAGTCAGACAGTCAGGATGTTGAAAGAGGGACCTGGAATACAAAACACATGATGCAGTCTGAGCAACAAATATATCAGTTGAATTTAACATTAGAGCATTGACCGAAAGGTCACACTCGCACTATTTCCTTGGACAGGGGTTGGAAAGAATATTCTTAGGACTGAGTTTTGGCCAAGATACTGGGTATGAACCCTATGTCTTCACTGCCTGGCTATAATCCTTCTCTGGACGGTGGGCAGGAGTGATAAAAAAAAACATAATATTGGAATTGCCATCCTTATGTGTGTAAGATGATGCTGCATTCCCTGCTGTAGAGGCCTTATTGAAAAAACAGAACATGCTGCTGGTGCACACCAGTATCTCATATTAGCTCAGCAGGAGGAGAGCGACAAGGATTCAAGTGATGAGGACAGACAAGTTTAATATCAAAATCTTGGTGCTGACAATATGCCTATAATGACTAAAGCATGATGTAACAGCTGAAAATTGTGTAAATATATTTACTGGAAGTTTTTTAAGTTTTTATTTTTGATATTGAAATTGTAATACTGAACGTTTGTAAATAACTCATTTTTACGTATGGCTGCCAAAAGTAGTAGAGGTGAGAATTTTTCCTGTATAAATGCTCAAAGAATGAAGACAGAAAAGAAATTGCATTACAATGATTACTCATGAAAGTATATACTGCTTACAGGTTTTTCACTCATCACAAGAGAATAACATCAGGTGTCTGATACCTGTTTATTATAGTTATTGACTCCATAAAATGGAGTCGAGAGAGGAAATAATTATTATAATAAATAAATAGTGAAGATTAGTTAATTAGATATTACACAAAGTGCTTGCATACACATATCTCTTAGAGCCACACATACACCCACACACACACACACACAGGCATGCAAGTCAAATGCTCTCCCAACCATTCACACATAAACATCAGTTGCTTACACACATACTACACACACATGCACACACACATATAAGCTTCACAGGAAAGTCTCTGTTCTTGTTTCCATATATGGGCATGTGTAAGGCTGAAGAGGACGCTGAGAGGAAGCCATAAAGCCATAAAGGCAGGAACAAATGTCCATTAACTTGCCTATATGTTGCTGTGAATTGCTGTGTGTGGGGTCTTTTCCAGGAGACAGAGCTGGGAGGAGACCCGTGGCCATGTATTCTGACTCCCTGCGTGGTTCAATAAAAGTTAAGCTGAGAAATAGTATTTTCTTCTGTGATCATTGGTTGGTTAACTGAAAAGATTCTGTTAACTGTCCAAAATTAATTTTTACACACTTCAGGCAGCTGCATGGCCAAGGACAAAAAACTGCCAGCAGTTAGACACAACATCTCCTGCCAAACTGATACAACACTCACACTTCAACATTACAATCATACTGATCCACACAACTGACGATAAAGATGACTCCCACACTGCTCTCTCTGTGTCTTGTGAACTTTTGGTCTGCTGATTGTGCATTGAGGGCTTTTTTTTTCTTTGTAATCATAATATTGATCATATGTGACCACTATTCTGAAATCAATGATTTTTTTGCTCCTTCCTATTGTATTATTCTTATGCCACCTGTACCCTCCTGTTGGCAGGCGCGTTTCAGATGCCGCCGCGTCACCGGAAATGCAGGTTCATTTTCTGTGTCAAGTCAAATCCCTCGTATGTTATCAGAATCTGTTAATGTACTTGGCAATAAATCTTTTCTGAGTCTGAGTCTTCACCAAGCACTGTTATGGTGGCTCCTCTATCAAAGCTCACCTCTTGTTTTCTGACTGATGAAACAAGGATCCAAAGAGGAGAAAATCAACACAAATGTATTGTTTTGTATTTTGAGAGCTGGAGCTGATCCAGAGGACTGTTAGTTACTTACCCCTGGGTGTTCTTTGAAAACAGTCACGTAAGTTATGTGTCTGTGTTTGTAGTCTTTTAATTTTTGTATTTTCACAACCTTATACCTTAACAGTTAGACAACAACTTACACTGTTATTTATATGGAAAATTATCTTTTAAATTGACAATCATCATATGTGTAACTCGTGGCAAAATTTGATCAGGATCAAAAGATAATTTCACTCTTGCCATTCATTTCAATGGAGAATTTTTCCGATTTAAGGTCTCATATGCAGAATTATAGGGTGTTACATATTGAAATAGGCAGTAGTAGTAAGATGGCAGCAGGATTTACCAGGAAATAGATGGTGGTGGCGAACTGCCGGTTCCCGTAGTGACGCCGCCCAGAGTATAAAGGACAAGGGTGGAAGGGGTTCGCCCTCTTTGCCTAGTAGATGACCTGGCCTGCACGAGAGCGCCGAAAGTCTGTAAGGTCTTGTCATATAGTTCTGTTAATAAATCTCCGTTAACAGTGCTCATGCTCTGTCGTTATTGACTAAATTATGGACACAACATTTGGCGACGAGGTAAAACCGGTTATGGAGAGGTATGTTGCCAATTTTCGTCCAATTTTGGAGACACCAGGTGAGCCGCCCGTGGCGTGGTCTCGGTGGTTTGCCACATTTACCAACTATTTGGTGACCCTGAACCTCAGCGAGCTGGAGAAGCTTGGCACAAAGGCAATTTTAGTCCATAATTTGGGCATGGAAGAACAGAGGATTTTGGAAAACTTAGGAGGAGCCGATAGCTTTGACGAGTTTGTGGAGCTAATGGTGTGCTATTTTTGCACTCCTGAAAACATCACAGTTAGACGCATTCAGTTTCAACACCACCGCCAACGGACGGGAGAGTCTGTGAAGAGATTCATTGCAGACCTCCATGAGATGGCGAGGGAATGCAAGTTTAGAAACCTGGAGGATGAAATGGTCCAGGACCAGTTGGCGGAGCATGTCCGGTGTCCTGCTGCTCGGTCAAGGCTTTTGACCCACCCAGGTGAGCTGACGTTGGCCACTGCTATCAAGCTAGCCCAGCAATTTGAGGCAGCTGAGACAAGAGCGAGAGGTCTCTGAGAGAGAACTTCTCCGACCCAAGACGAGCCTCGCTTGAGAGCGCTGAATTTGGACCCTGAGGAAGAGGACAGCGGAGATGATGATTACGCTTCCGTGGTCAAGATTAGGTCTGCCCCAGGAACGCCCAGATGTTATGGCTGTGGGTCCCCAAAATACTGCTATAAGTCCAGGGAATGTCCAGTGATGGGAAAGCGTTGTGGGAGGTGTGGCTTGTTAAATCATTTTGCCAGGACTTGTAAAAATTTTGAGCAGAGGGACCGACAGCGTGAGGCGGGTCCCTCCCTGAAGACTCCAACGACAGTTCATACGGTCTCACTGGAGACGAATGGATGGATCAGTTGTGTTGTGTCGCTGGATGGCGTTGAGGTGCCACTTTTGGTGGATACCGGAGTGGTGATTTCCGCTTTAAACCTGGCAACAGTAAGGAGTCTGTTTCCCCACCACCGCATTAATAAACGGGTTGCACCTTATTTTGGCTACAGCATGAATAGACTGGCTGTCTTGGGATTTCTGGAGATGGAGGCGAGGTACAAATCTGTGATACTGCCAGGCATTCATGTTATTGTCACCGCCTATGGAGCCAACATAATGGGATGCAACATGTTCTATGGATTGGGTTTTTTTCATCGCCAACAACACCGCAGAGGGGTGGTCGGGCTGTGGGTTGTGGAGCCAACCTGCTCCGTGTGTGGAGGATGAGGAGGTGTGGGATCCTGACTGGTCTGGCGTTTCTGAGGGGAAGCACATCCATCACTGCGCGACACCGCCCCAGGACGGACCCGATGCCAGTGTCCATGGTACCCTTGGTGTGGGTGCTGGACGGCACGACGGGACCCTCGGGGTGGTTAGTAAGCATCGTGGCGCCCGCGCTGATGACTGATGGGGCGAGACCACAGAGCGCAGTGTTAAAGCGCAGTGTTAAAGCGCTCCCAGCGACGGCCCTCCAAGAGGTCTTCGAACCAGACCCGCACGTCAACCGGTTCTGAAGAGGGGGCTTGCTTACACCGCAGTGGCCCGAGGAAGCATGATAGGCCTCCCCTGAGAGTTGGTGATAGAGTCCGCCCAAGGGTTGAAGCTCATCTGGGAGGGGCATGCGGGACACATGAACGACACGAGGACCATTGGTGGCTCCGGGTGGCCACTGCCCGGGCTGATGGGTTTCTGGGCCTATCAGACGAAACGTGGAGGTACACCAACAAACTGCGCTGCGTAGCAGAGAAGAGGAGACAGCGCAGTTCATCCCCAGAGGCCAAGAAGAGAAGATGCTCTGGGAGGGAACCATGAGATGGCAATCCAGGGGGAGGGCGCTCCATGGGGCATGTTAAATGGCTGGGAAGTGTGTTTGTCCATATGTTGTGAGTTTATCCCTGTGTCATGTTGTGTATAGTTGTTAGCCTTATTGGGGTAGGTTCCGACTATTTGCAGTGAAAGTAAAGTAATATTTTAGTAACTGAATAGTGTTAATGTCACGCCGCGCCATTCATCAGCGGCGCCACCTGCTCACGCACCTGACGATCATCAGCGGCGAGGGATAAAGGCCGTCTCGCCCGGAGGCTCGGCCTGAAGCCGTCAGACTTCGTCCCTCACCGTTGTGAGCATACTTCCCTTCAGCAAACCATTTTTGTAAGAAGATCGCTTACCTTTTTCTCTTCAGTCTTCTCCCCTGTGCACAGGTGGATTCCCCAGCGGCGGACATCTCCTCTCCATCGCCCAATCCTCGCTGCTGCACGGAGCTCTCCAGGTGGCTGTCTTCCGGGCCTTCACCCCCTTGTAGTGCCAGCTATCCTGACCCACCAAGTAAGTCCTTCTCTCGCCTTAAATTCCTCCTGTGTTGGTGTATGCCCGTCACCCTCTCCCTGTGCTCTCTCCATAGGGTTGCTCGGCTGTACGGTCACCTGCCCCTGCGCTTGGAGCAGACACCATCACCAGCACATTTACATCCCGCAGACACTCACTCACTCGCCCCTGCTGTTAATAAACTCTTTGAACTACTCTAAGCCTGTGTGTGTGCGTCTCCTGAGCCGTGCATTATGTCAGTACGGCTTCAGCAGAGCGGCTCGGCGGACGGCGGGCTCGCACACCGGCTTACCACTCTCGAGGCTAGAGTGGATCAAATTGCTTATCAACAGCAGGTCATCTTAAATCAATTAGTAATCATCACTGGCCGATTGGACCGCCTGGACCCCCAGCAGCCGTTCCCCCCGGCTCCTCAGGGTGGCGCAGCTCCTGCTGCTCCGGTGGCCGTCCAGCCAGCTCCAGTGGCACCGGCCCGACTCACACCAATTCCGACCCCCGCTCGCTTTAGCGGAAAGCTCGGCGGAGCACGGGGGTTTGTGATGCAGTGTGAGTCCGTGTTTGACCGTGTGCCCGGAGACTTTCCCTCAGATCACAGTCGAATCGGCTATATAGGGAACCTCCTGGAGGGGCGCGCTCTAACTTGGGCCTACGCTATCATGGCGAGACCCAGTTATGCCACCCTCACCTATGCCGAGTTCGTGAGGCGCTTCCTGGAGGTGTTCGATCATTCTCGTTCCGAGGCGGTCCAGGTCGATCGGCTTCTTGCTCTCCAGCAGGGAAACCGGTCGGCCGCGGATTATGCCATCGAGTACCGGGTAGCGGCGGAGGAATTGGGCTGGGAGGAGCGCTCCCTCTGCGGCCTGTTTCTCCGCAGCCTCAATAGTGATCTAAGGGATGAACTGGCTGGACGGGATATCCCCGGAACATTAGCGGAGCTAACCTCACTGGCAATCAGCTTGGACATCAGGCTGCGCGAGCGCTCCTCAGGACGGAAGCCGTCTGCTTCTCGCCCTCGGGGAGTCCCGCTACGCCTGCCCCAAGCTCGCCCCCTGGCGACGCCGCCACCATCGTGCCCCGAGGAGTCGGAGCCGATGGTGACGGGCTGGGCAAAGCTCTCCTCGGCAGAGAGACAGCGCCGCCGTGAGTTGGGTCTCTGCATGTATTGCGGAGACAGTCAACACACGATAGAGCTTTGCCCACAAAAGCCAAACGGCGGGGTCCGCGAGTCACTGTAGGGGGCCTCGCGGACGTCAATCGGCAAAGTCCCCTCACCCAATTGAAGCTGCCCATCCGTTTTTGCCACAATCCCACTGGGCACCTCACCCACGCACTGGTGGATTCAGGCGCAGAGGGCAGCTTCATTTCACAAGGCCTGGCAACCCGATTGGGCATCCGCTGTCAGGCATTGAAACACCCCATCTCCCTGGTCCATCTCTCCCGTGCCTCCCTTGGGAGAGTTTCTCACCAGACCATGCCAGTCCCAGTCATCATCTCAGGGAACCACCGGGAGGAGATGGTATTTTACGTCCTGCCCAACTCTGTGTCGCCCGTCATCCTGGGGTATCCCTGGCTACGCCTCCACAACCCTGTCCTGGACTGGAGGTCCGCTGGGGTATCGGCATGGAGCACCTTTTGTATGGGCACCTGCCTTCAGTCCGCTGCCTGCTCCCCATCCGCGGCTCCCCCTGTGGCGGATACAGCACCTCCGGACCTGTCATTGGTGCCTCCAGAATTTCACGACCTGGGTATGGTATTTAGCAAATCGAAAGCTATGTCTCTTCCCCCGCATCGACCATATGACTGTGCCATCAACCTCCGCCAGGGGGCTCCCCTGCCATCTGGTCGGCTCTACAGCCTGTCGGCGCCGGAGAAGGAGACCATGAATGCCTACCTGAAGGAATCTCTGAGCGCTGGGATTATTCGCCCATCGTCGTCACCCGTGGGGGCAGGGTTTTTCTTTGTCGGGAAGAAGGACGGATCCCTCCGCCCCTGCATAGACTACCGAGCGCTGAATGACATCACTGAGAGGGACCGTTACACCCTGCCCCTCATGGACACTGCCTTTCACTCCCTCCAGGGGGCGACCTGGTTTACCAAGCTGGATTTACGCAGCGCTTACCACCTCGTCCGGATCCGGGAGGGAGATGAATGGAAGACAGCCTTCCGCACCCCGAACGGCCACTTTGAGTATCTCGTCATGCCGTTCGGGCTGACCAACGCTCCTGCCGTCTTTCAGCGCCTCATTAATGACGTCCTCCGGGATTTCATCGGCCTTTTTGTGTTCGTCTACCTGGATGACATCCTTATCTTCTCCAGGTCCAGGGACGAGCACCAGGTCCATGTGAGGCGGGTCCTCCAAAGACTGCTGGAGAATCGTCTGTACGTGAAGGCTGAGAAATGCGAGTTCTACGCTAGGACCACATCCTTCCTGGGATTCATCATCGCTCAAGATCAGGTGCTCCCAGACCCAGAGAAGGTGAAGGCGGTGGTGGAGTGGCCTACTCCCGCATCCCGGAAGCAGGTGCAACAGTTTGTTGGCTTCGCCAATTTTTACCGCCGCTTTGTCCCAAATTTCAGCTCGATCGTCGGACCGCTGACCCGCCTCACGTCCCCGAAGGTCCCGTTCCGGTGGACTGAAGAGGTCGCTGCTGCCTTTAGGGCGCTGAAGGCGGAGTTCTCCTCCTCCCGGGTCCTTCGCCAGGTCGACCCCGCGCTGCAGTGCATTGTGGAGGTGGACGCATCGGACACGGGAGTGGGAGCAGTGTTATCCCAGCGGTCACCTGACGATGGCGCCAAACGGCCGTGCGCCTTCTTCTCCCGGCGCCTGTCCCCGGCGGAGAGGAACTACGATGTGGGGGACAGAGAGCTCCTGGCCATTAAACTCGCCTTACAGGAGTGGCGCCACTGGCTAGAGGGGGCGGACCTGCCGTTTGTGGTCCTGACGGACCACAAGAACTTAGAGTATTTACGATCTGCCAAGCGCCTGAATGCCCGCCAGGCGCGCTGGTCTTTGTTCTTCGCCAGGTTCCGCTTCTCGATCACCTTCAGGCCGGGCTCCAAAAACGGCCTGCCTGACGCCCTCTCTAGGCAGTTCACCCCCGTGGAGGCTGAGGAGACGCCCCACACTATCCTGCCCAGGTCGTGCGTCCTCGGTGCCATCTCTTGGGACATTGAAGACAAGATCCGGAAGGCGCAGGAGGTGGAACCTGATCCTGGCGGCGGACCGGAGGGAAGACTGTACGTCCCGTCTGCGGTCCGAGGAGAGGTCATCCACTGGCTCCACACCTCCCGGCTCACCTGTCATCCCGGCACCTCTCGGATGATCAGCCTCCTCCAACGGTCCTTTTGGTGGCCAGGCCTGCGGAGGGACGCAGCCCGCTACGCCCGGGCTTGCCCAATCTGTGCCACCAGCAAGTCGGGAAATGCCCCCCCAGCGGGTCTGCTCCAGCCTCTGCCCGTCCCCGGCAGGCCCTGGTCGCACATCGCACTGGACTTCGTCACCGGACTCCCCGTTTCCAGCTCCTTTGACACCGTCCTGACCATTGTGGACCGTTTCTCCAAGGCTGCGCACTTCATTCCCCTGCGAGGTCTCCCTACTGCCCTGGAGACGGCGGGCCTCCTCGTCCAACACGTGGTCAGGCTGCACGGGATTCCGGTGGACGTGGTCTCGGACCGGGGTCCCCAATTTTCATCCGAGGTTTGGAGATCCTTTTGTAACGCCATCGGAGCCAAGGTGAGCCTCTCCTCCGGCCATCACCCCCAGTCTAACGGGCAGTGTGAGAGGACCAATCAGGAGCTGGAGGCTGCGCTCCGCTGTGTTACTAGATCCAAGCCGACGTCCTGGAGCAACCATCTCGCCTGGGTGGAGTATGCCCACAACACCGCCCGCTCTTCTGCAACGGGGATGTCCCCCTTCAAGGCGTCCCTGGGTTACGACCCCCCGCTGTTTCCAGCGCAGGAGAACGAGGTGACTGTCCCCTCTGTTCGGGCGCACCTTAGGCAGTTCCGCTCCACCTGGGCTGCCGCGCGTCATGCGCTTTTACGCACAGCGGAGCGCAACAGGACCGTGGCGGACCGGCACAGAAGACCTGCCCCGGCGTACAGAGTTGGGCAACTCGTGTATGTGTCTACCCAGGACGTCACATTAAAAGGCGAGAGGAGGAAGCTGGCACAGCGTTTTATGGGTCCCTTTCCCATCACCCGGATCATCAACCCGGTGGCTGTGCGCGTGGCTATTCCCCCCTCCCTCCGCATCCATCCCACTTTCCACGTGTCGAAGGTGAAACTGGCAGTCACTGACCCCCTTTGCCCTCCTCCTGCAGCGCAACCCGCGCCCCGGATGATTGGTGGCCATCCGGCCTGGTCCGTCTCCTCCATCCTGGACTCCCGGCGCCGAGGCCGTGGGTTGCAATACCTGGTGGACTGGGAGGGCTATGGGCCCGAGCATCGACAATGGGTGCCCCCGTCGTTTGTGTTGGACCCATCGCTCATCGCGGACTTCCACCGAGCGCACCCGGATAAGCCATCGCCAGGAGGCGCTGCTAGAGGGGGGAGTACTGTCACGCCGCGCCATTCATCAGCGGCGCCACCTGCTCACGCACCTGACGATCATCAGCGGCGAGGGATAAAGGCCGTCTCGCCCGGAGGCTCGGCCTGAAGCCGTCAGACTTCGTCCCTCACCGTTGTGAGCATACTTCCCTTCAGCAAACCATTTTTGTAAGAAGATCGCTTACCTTTTTCTCTTCAGTCTTCTCCCCTGTGCACAGGTGGATTCCCCAGCGGCGGACATCTCCTCTCCATCGCCCAATCCTCGCTGCTGCACGGAGCTCTCCAGGTGGCTGTCTTCCGGGCCTTCACCCCCTTGTAGTGCCAGCTATCCTGACCCACCAAGTAAGTCCTTCTCTCGCCTTAAATTCCTCCTGTGTTGGTGTATGCCCGTCACCCTCTCCCTGTGCTCTCTCCATAGGGTTGCTCGGCTGTACGGTCACCTGCCCCTGCGCTTGGAGCAGACACCATCACCAGCACATTTACATCCCGCAGACACTCACTCACTCGCCCCTGCTGTTAATAAACTCTTTGAACTACTCTAAGCCTGTGTGTGTGCGTCTCCTGAGCCGTGCATTATGTCAGTTAACAGATGTATATTATAGGAAGTGATGATCAAATTGAAGAAATTGTGTAATTTGCTTTATATATATATATATATATATATATATATATATACTATATATATATATATATATACTATATATATATATATATATATATATATATATATATATATATACAGTATATATAAAAGAGGAACTAAAGTATGTCCATGGGTAAACTGAATTATTGTAAAGTGGAATTCACAGAGCTGATTAGAATACATGTAAATGGTGTGTAATTTTGGAAAAGAAGAGGTACTGATTATGTTAAAGGGGCATAAGAAAAACACGAGTTGTTTGGCTGATGTAAAGTATTGCTTTGTGAAATTTGACGTGGTTATTTGAAGTGCCCAACACTTTTATGTGGTATGCCCAAATGTGGGGTGGGTGTGTTGGGGTGGGGGCCACCAATAAGGGGTTAGATGTGTTTGTGATTATACTGTTCACCGTTTACTGTTTTCATGTATATATTGTGACTGTTCTGGGATTAATTTTAATTAGAAACATGGCTAATTTTACTTGTTGGACTGATAGGGACATGGTGGCAGAAAAACTCGCCTGGCCGTGTAGGGACACTGGTAGTCTACCCAGTGTCCCCAGCCTTAGTTGTGTGAATGGATAGGTGTTAATTTATTTTTGTACATATGTTTGGTGATTAGAGAGTGAGTCGGGTGATAAATTTGGATGAGCCAACCTGTGTGCTTGCAGTTTTTTCAAGGGGGGAGGGGATGTTACATATTGAAATAGGCAGTAGTAGTAAGATGGCGGCAGGGTTGGCCAGGGAATAGATGGGGGTGGCGAACTGCCGGTTCCAGTAGTGACGCCGCCCAGAGTATAAAGGACAAGAGCGTAAGGGGTTCGCCCTCTTCACCTAGTAGACACCCTGGCCTGCAGGAGAGCGCCGAAAGTCTGTAAGGTCTTGTCATATACAGACGTGGACAAAATTGTTGGTACCCCTCTGTTAATGAAAGAAAAACCCACAATGGTCACAGAAATAACTTGAATCTGACAAAAGTGGTAATAAATAAAAATTCTATGAATATTAACCATTGAAAATCAGACAATGCTTTTGAATTGTGGTTCAACAGAATTATTTTAAAAAACAAACTCATGAAACAGGCCTGGACAAAAATGATGGAACCCTTAACTTAATATTATGTTGCACAACCTTTTGAGGCAATCACTGCAATCAAGCGATTTCTGTAACTGTCAGTGAGACTTCTGCACCTCTCAGCAGGTATTTTGGCCCACTCCTCATGAGCAAACTGCTCCAGTTGTCTCAGGTTTGAAGGGTGCCTTCTCCAGACGGCATGTTTCAGCTCCTTCCACAGATGTTCAATAGGATTTAGCATACCTGCCAACTTTTCAAACCTGAAAAGCCTAGTAGCTAGCCGGGGTCCAGGGGCCGATGCTAATGCTAATAATGCTAATGCTAATAATAATAATGCTAATATTTGCCAAACAAATATTAGCATTAAATCTAGTTAAATGTAGCTAACAACCTCATATTTCTTCAACTTTCAAACCTGAAAAGCCTAGTAGCTAGCCGGGGTCCAGGGGCCGCAGTGTCAAACAAATATTAGCATTTGACATAGAAGTCACATATTAATTATATTAAAGGTAAAATATCTAAATCAATTGCAATACTACACAGAGCGAAATATTTGCTGAATCAACCCACATTATATACTTTGTATCATTCATTAATACTCCCATACATGACATATTGTACTGAAGTATGGGGAAATACATATAAAACAAACATATATCCAGTCTTTATGCTTCAGAAGAGAGCTATTAGAATAATAAACAAAGCTGCTTACAGGGAACTAACTAACTAACTAACCTGCACTTATATAGCGCCAACAAACCCACTTTTTTCTTAAATTAAAAGCTCTCAAGTTGAAAGATCTGGTTGACTTTAAAACTGCAGTAATAATGTTTAAAGCTAAGAATCTGTCACTGCCCGCAAATATCCAAAAGTTGTTCCAAATAAGGGAGAAACAATATCATTTCAGAGGAACATGTATATTTCAAAAACCTTCAGTGAGAACTACCACCAAGCAACACTGTGTTTCAGTGCAAGGGGTCAGATTATGGAACAATTTTGGACCTGAATTAAAATCATGTACAACGCTTGGACAATTTAAACAAAAACTAAAGGAAGAAATACTCCAAACATATATACAAGATGACATGTAAAATCACATAAGGATTGTCATATCCAGTCTGTGTTGTGTTGTTACTTAGTTTTTTTTGTCACATTTTGTCTTAGCTTTGTTCTGAATTGTAATCGCTCTTGTTTTGTTTTTCTTTTGAATTCTTGGATGGAATATGGGTGGGCAATATAAGCTGCGGCTTCAGCCATCACCCATTTCAGATAACTTATGTTGAACTGTATAATCAGAGGAGTTCTTGTTTAATTTTGTCACGCCGCGCCGCTCATCAACGGCGCCACCTGCTCACACACCTGTCAGTCATCAGCGGCGAGGAATATAGGCTGCCTCGCCCTGAGCTTCGGTCTGAAGCCGTAGACTTCATTTCCCTTTCATGGGCTTCTACCACATTCTCTTCAGCATCCTCGTCACCGGTAAGAAGATCACTTACCTCATCTCTCCAGTCTGCTCCCCTGTGCACAGGTGGATTCCTCGGCGGCGGACAACCCCATCCCTCGTCTCTCCTCACTGCTGCACCGAGCCCTGCAGGTGGCTGTCTCCCGGGCTTCCATCCTTGAAGCGCCAGTCATCTGTCCAAACAAGTAAGCTTCTCTCCCTCGCCTATTCTCCTCCTGTGTTGGTGTGTGCTCATCACCCTGTGTCTGATTTCTCCCATAGGGTTGCCGGCTGAACGGTCTCCTGCCTCTGGGTCCGAAGCAGACGCCACCACCAACACATTAACATTCCGCAGACACGCACCCAAACATCCCTGTTGTTAATAAACAGTTTGAACTACTCTGAGCCTGTGTGTGTGCGTCTCCTGAGCCGAACGTTATGTCAGTACGGCTTCAGCAGAGCGGCTCGGCAGACGGCGGGCTCGCACACCGGTTTACCATCCTCGAGGCTCGGGTGGATCAGATTGTTTATCAGCAACAGGTGGTTTTTAATCAATTATTAGAATTAACTAACCGATTGAACCGCTTGGACCCCCAACAGCCGTTCCTCCCGACTCGCCAGGGTGGCGCGGCTCCTGCTGTTCCAGCGGCCGTCCAGTCGGCTCCAGTGGCACCGGTTCGGCTCACACCGATTCCGACCCCCGCCCGCTTTAGCGGTAAGCTCGGCGGAGCGCGGGGGTTCATTATGCAGTGTGAGTTCGTGTTCCACCGTGTGCCCGGAGATTTTCCCTCGGATCACAGTCGAATTGGTTACATAGGGAATCTTCTGGAGGGGCGTGCGTTAACTTGGACCTACGCCGTAATGGCAAGGCCCAGTTATGCCACCCTCACCTATGACCAATTCGTGAGGCGCTTTCTGGAGGTCTTTGACCATTCTCAAACCGAGACGGTCCAGGTCGATCGGCTTCTCGCTCTCCAGCAGGGAAGCCGGTCGGCAGCGGACCACTCGGTCGACTTCCGGGTAGCGGCGGAGGAACTGGGCTGGGAGGAACGCTCCCTCTGTGGCCTGTTCCTCCGCAGCCTCAATAGTGATCTGAGGGATGAACTGGCTGGTCGGGATATCCCTGGGACGCGAGCGGAGCTGACGTCCTTAGCGGTAAGTTTGGATAACAGGCTGCGCGAGCGCTCCTCGGGGCGGAGGTCTTCTTCTTCTCGCCCTCGTGGAGCCTCGCCGCACCTGTTCCAAGCTCGCCCCCTGGCGGCGCCGCCAGCATCGCGCCCCGAGGAGTCGGAGCCGATGGTGACAGGCTGGACTAAACTTTCCCCTGTGGAGAAACAACGCCGTCGTGAGTTGGGCCTCTGCATGTATTGCGGAGGCGACCAACACACCGTGGAGCGTTGTCCACGGAAAGCCAGTCGGTGGGGTCCGCGAGTCACTGTTGGAAGTCTCGCGGACATCAATCGGTTAGGATCACTCACTCAATTGAAGCTGCCCATCCGTTTCTGCCATAACCCCACTGGGCACCTCACCCACGCACTGGTGGATTCGGGCGCAGAAGGCAGCTTCATTTCACAAAGCCTGGCAACCCGATTGGGCATCCGCTGCCAGGCACTCAACACTCCCATCTCCCTAGTCCATCTCTCCCGTGCCACCCTTGGGAGAGTGACACATCAAACTGTCCCCCTACCGGTCATCATCTCGGGAAACCACCGGGAGGAGATGACCTTTTATGTCCTTCCCAACTCTGTGTCGCCCGTCATCCTGGGGTATCCCTGGCTCCGCCTTCACAATCCGGTCCTGGATTGGAGATCAGCTGGGGTATCGGCTTGGAGTACATTTTGCCTGGGCACCTGCCTCCAGTCCGCTGCCTGCTCGCCGTCCGCTCCTCCTCCCGCAACGGACGCTGCACCCCCGGACCTGTCCCTGGTGCCTCCGGAGTTTCACGACCTGGGTATGGTGTTCAGTAAAGCGAAAGCTATGTCTCTTCCCCCTCATCGGCCCTACGACTGTGCCATCAACCTCCGCCAGGGGGCGCCGTTACCTTCTGGTCGGCTCTACAGCCTGTCTGCGCCGGAGAAGGAGACGATGAACACATATCTGAAGGAGTCATTAAACGCCGGGATAATCCGCCCATCATCGTCACCCGTGGGGGCGGGGTTCTTCTTCGTGGGAAAAAAGGATGGGTCCCTCCGCCCTTGTATCGACTACCGGCCCTCAATAATATCATGGAGAAGGACCGTTACACCCTGCCTCTCATGGACACTGCTTTCCATTCCCTCCAGGGGGCGACCTGGTTCACCAAGCTGGACCTACGCAGCGCTTACCACCTCGTCCGGATCCGGGAGGGAGATGAGTGGAAAACGGCCTTCCGTACCCCGAACGGCCACTTTGAATACCTGGTGATGCCGTTCGGGTTGACCAACGCTCCTGCAGTCTTCCAGCGCCTAATTAATGACGTCCTCCGGGACTTCATTGGCCTTTTCGTGTTCGTCTACCTGGACGATATTCTCATCTTCTCCAAGTCCAGGGATGAGCACCAGGTCCACGTGAGGCGGGTCCTCCAAAGGCTGCTGGAGAATCGTCTGTACGTAAAGGCAGAAAAGTGTGAATTTTACGCCAGGAGTACGTCCTTCCTGGGGTTCATCATCGCCCACGATAAGGTGCTCCCTGACCCAGAGAAGGTAAAGGCGGTGGTGGAATGGCCTACACCTGCATCCCGGAAGCAGGTGCAGCAATTTGTTGGCTTCGCCAATTTCTACCGCCGCTTTGTCCCCAACTTCAGTACCATCGTTGGACCACTGACCCGCCTCACGTCCCCGAAGGTCCCGTTCCGGTGGACCGAAGAGGTCGCTGCCGCCTTTGAGGCGCTGAAGGCGGAATTCTCCTCCTCCCGGGTCCTTCGCCAGGTCGACCCCGCGCTGCAGTGCATCGTCGAGGTAGACGCTTCGGACACGGGAGTGGGGGCAGTGCTGTCCCAGCGGTCACCGGACGATGGCGCCAAACGACCGTGCGCCTTCTTCTCCCGGCGCTTGTCCCCGGCGGAGAGGAACTACGATGTGGGGGACAGAGAGCTCTTGGCCATCAAGCTCGCCCTGCAGGAGTGGCGCCACTGGCTAGAAGGGGCGAACCTGCCGTTTGTGGTCCTTACGGACCACAAGAACTTGGAGTATTTACGGTCTGCCAAGCGCCTGAATGCCCGCCAGGCGCGCTGGTCTCTGTTCTTCGCCAGGTTCCAATTTTCTATCACCTTCAGGCCTGGCTCTAAGAACGGCCTGCCTGACGCCCTCTCTAGGCAGTTCACTCCCGTGGAATCGGAGGAGACGCCCCACTCCATCCTGCCCAGGTCGTGCGTCGTGGGAGCCATCTCGTGGGATATCGAGGCAAAGATCCGGAAGGCACAGGAGGTGGAACCTGATCCTGGCGGCGGACCGGAGGGAAGACTGTTCGTCCCATCTGCGGTCCGAGGAGAGGTCATCCACTGGCTCCACACCTCCCGGCTCACCTGTCATCCCGGCACCTCTCGGATGATCAGCCTCCTCCAACGGTCTTTTTGGTGGCCAGGCCTGCGGAGGGATGCAGCCCGCTACGCCCGGGCTTGCCCAGTCTGTGCCACCAGCAAGTCAGGAAATGCCCCTCCAGCGGGTCTGCTCCAGCCTCTGCCCGTCCCCGGCAGGCCCTGGTCGCATATCGCACTGGATTTCGTCACCGGACTCCCCGTTTCCAGCTCCTTTAACACCATCCTGACCATCGTGGACCGTTTCTCCAAGGCGGCACACTTCGTCCCCCTGCGAGGTCTCCCTACCGCCCTGGAGACGGCGGGCCTCCTCATCCAACACGTGGTCAGGCTGCACGGGATTCCGGTGGACGTGGTCTCGGACCGGGGTCCCCAATTTTCATCCGAGGTTTGGAGGTCCTTTTGCAACGCCATCGGAGCCAAGGTGAGCCTCTCCTCCGGCCATCACCCCCAGTCTAACGGGCAGTGTGAGAGGACCAATCAGGAGCTGGAGGCTGCGCTCCGCTGTGTTGCAAGATCCAAGCCGACGTCATGGAGCAACCATCTCGCCTGGGTGGAGTACGCCCACAACACCACCCGCTCTTCTGCAACGGGGATGTCCCCCTTCAAGGCGTCCCTGGGTTACGACCCCCCGCTGCTTCCAGCGCAGGAGAGCGAGGTAACTGTCCCGTCAGTTAGGGCGCATGTGAGGCAGTTCCGCTCCACCTGGGCCGCCGCGCGTCATGCGCTTTTACGCACAGCGGAGCGCAACAGGACCGTGGCGGACCGGCGTAGAAGACCTGCCCCGGCGTACAGAGTTGGGCAACTTGTCTACGTTTCCACCCAGGACGTCACCCTAAAAGGCGAGAGGAGAAAGCTGGCACAGCGCTTCATGGGCCCCTTTCCCATCACCCGGATCATCAACCCGGTGGCTGTGCGCGTGGCTATTCCCCCCTCCCTCCGCATCCATTCCACTTTCCACGTGTCGAAGGTGAAGCTGGCAGTTACCGACCCCCTTTGCCCTCCTCCTGCAGCGCAACCCGCACCCCGGATGGTTGGTGGCCATCCGGCCTGGTCCGTCTCCTCCATCCTGGACTCCCGGCGCCGGGGTCGTGGGTTGCAATACTTGGTGGACTGGGAGGGCTATGGGCCCGAGCATCGACAGTGGGTGCCCCCGTCGTTTGTGTTGGACCCATCGCTCATCGCGGACTTCCACCGAGCGCACCCGGATAAGCCATCGCCAGGAGGCGCTGCTAGAGGGGGGAGTACTGTCACGCCGCGCCGCTCATCAACGGCGCCACCTGCTCACACACCTGTCAGTCATCAGCGGCGAGGAATATAGGCTGCCTCGCCCTGAGCTTCGGTCTGAAGCCGTAGACTTCATTTCCCTTTCATGGGCTTCTACCACATTCTCTTCAGCATCCTCGTCACCGGTAAGAAGATCACTTACCTCATCTCTCCAGTCTGCTCCCCTGTGCACAGGTGGATTCCTCGGCGGCGGACAACCCCGTCCCTCGTCTCTCCTCGCTGCTGCACCGAGCCCTGCAGGTGGCTGTCTCCCGGGCTTCCATCCTTGAAGCACCAGTCATCTGTCCAAACAAGTAAGCTTCTCTCCCTCGCCTATTCTCCTCCTGTGTTGGTGTGTGCTCATCACCCTGTGTCTGATTTCTCCCATAGGGTTGCCGGCTGAACGGTCTCCTGCCTCTGGGTCCGAAGCAGACGCCACCACCAACACATTAACATTCCGCAGACACGCACCCAAACATCCCTGTTGTTAATAAACAGTTTGAACTACTCTGAGCCTGTGTGTGTGCGTCTCCTGAGCCGAACGTTATGTCAAATTTGACCTTGTTGGATTTTTTCGCCTTTGTTATATTATTCTGTTTCTTTTTAATCTTTACTTTTAATCTATCCGAAATAAAGATTCATTCATTCATTAAATTTGCATTCAAAAGACTATCTTAACACTGCATAGAACTTCGAATAGGCCAGATGTGATGTATTATGAATACTAGAAAAGCACTTGGAGAGCGCAGACCTCCGCCAAGCGCCACAGTTCCCCCCATACAGTGTTTAACATCATAAATAAAATATTGAAAATGGCCCTATCTCACAATGTTAAAAAAAAAAAATAATAATAATCCTTTAAAAAATTTCTGGATCCAGACGGTGATCCGGATCACCACCAAAATCTAATCATCTGTAGGATACCCCATTTCTGACAATCTGTGAAAACTTCATGAAAATCCGTCCATAGCTTTTTGAGTTATCTTGCTAACAAAGAAACAGACAAACAGACAAACCAACGCTGATGATCACATAACCTCCTTGGCGGAGGTAACTAGAAGACTAGAAATATCAGCAGGGTATACTAGCACTGTATGACACACGTGCGTAATGACGGCAAAATCGCTCTGATATTTTATGTGTTTACATGATACACCAAGCATGACAAGGCTTGCAATTACACAGCACATGTTCTTCAAGTTTGCCGCTAGCGTCACTGGCACTGGCCTTGTGTTTTTTCGTTCTTACGTGGTCTTTCACATCGCTGATTCCGCCATGTCCAATCAAAAAGTCTTGTCTACACAAAGTGCAATTTGCGTAATTTCCACCCCTTCTTGAGCGAATAATAACTCCCGGAAATGCTTTGCTGTATTCCTCACGAAAAGACTGTAATTTTTCGTTTGTGTTTCACGCTCGTTAGTGATTTTTCTCCGGCAGACTCCATGATGAAAACGTATAATTCTTACCTGATTGCCTCGCGACTGCACATGGAAAATTGGCTCAGAACTCTCGCACATGCGCAATACACCTACATGAAGCAGAGCCGATTGCCTTTGTTCTAAATTTAGATACGATTCCGAGCGACAGCGTGTTTGGAATTGCTTTCGTGTTTTCCGTGTTTTTTTTACGATTTAAAATTTTTGACTGAATTTTTTAGTGAAAAACCGTAATTTTGAATAATAAAACCGGAACCCGGAATGGGGTCTTGAAAACCGGAACCATTATGGCAAAACCGGAGTAGTTGGCAGGTATGATTTAGATCAGGGCTCATAGAAGGCCACTTTAGAATAGTCCAATGTTTCGCTCTTAGCCATTCTTGGGTGTTTTTAGCTGTGTGTTTTGGGTCATTGTCCTGTTGCAAGACCCATGACCTGTGACTGAGACCAAGCTGTCTGACACTGGGCAGCACATATCTCTCTAGAATACCTTGATAGTCTTGAGATTTCATTGTACCCTGCACAGAATCAAGACACCCTGTGCCAGATGCAGCAAAGCAGCCTCAGAACATAACAGAACCTCCTCCATGTTTCACAGTAGGGACAGTGTTCTTTTCTTGGTATGCTTCATTTTTGCGTCTGAACATAGAGCTGATGTGCCTTGCCAAAAAGTTCCAGTTTTGTCTCGTCTGTCCATAGGACATTCTCCCAGAAGCTTTGTGGCTTGTCAACATGCAGTTTGGCAAATTCCAGTCTGGTTTTTTATGATTTGTGTTCAACAGTGGTGTCCTCCTTGGTCGTCTCCCATGAAGTCCACTTTGGCTCAAACAACAACGGATGGTGCGATCTGACACTGATGTACCTTGACCTTGAAGTTCACCATGAATGTGTTTAGAGGTTGTTCTGGGCTATTTTGTTACCATTCGTATTATCCGTCTCCTCCTGCGGCCACGTCCAGGGAGGTTGGCTACAGTCCTGTGGATCTTAACTTTCTGAATAATATGTGCAACTGTAGTCACAGGAACATCAAGCTACTTGGAGATGGTCTTATAGCCTTTACCTTTAACATGCTTGTCTATAATTTTCTTTCTAATCTCCTGAGACAACTCTCTCCTTTGCTTCCTCTGGTCCATGTTAAGTGTGGCACACACCATGTCAACAAACAGCACAGTGACTACTTGTCACCCTTTAAATAGGCCAGCTGACTGATTACAAGTTTGTAGACACCTGTGATGTTAATTAGAGGACACATCTTGGTTGAACATGTCCCTATAGTCACATTATTTTCAGTCTTTTCTAGGGGTACCATCATTTTTGTCCAGGCCTGTTTCATGAGTTTGTTTTTTAAAATAATTCTGTTGAACCACAATTCAAAAGCATTGTCTGATTTTCATTGGTTAATTTTCATAGAATTTTTATTTATTACCACTTTTGTCAGAATCAAGTTATTTCTGTGACCATTGTGGGTTTTTCTTTCATTAACAGAGGGGTACCAACAATTTTGTCCATGTCTGTAGTTCTGTTAATAAAGCTCCGTTAACAGTGCTCACGCACTGTCGTTATTGACAAAATTATGGACACAACAGAGGGGGTGTGACTTAGGCTCTCTATAGGCCCACAGCCAGTGTTTAGTCCTGATTGGTTCACCTGTTATAGTGACATCACAAAAATGGTCTGTCTAAAGTTACCTTTTTCCAGTGGGGAGGAGCTTAACTGAACTTTTAACAGCAGAAGAACAGACTGATTTCACTCTTGATGTGTCTTGGAAGTCATGAAAACATGTTGCAGACATGTTAACAAAAAGAACTTGATTTTGACCAAGGGTGTCCCTTTAAGTCAAAACAGGAGGATTGTAAACTTAAACTTGCCAATCAGCAAACATACTGTAACAGCTGAATTGTTCCTCTTAAATATGCCATTTTTTCTCACAAATCTGTCACTTGCATAGTTGCAGCTTTTATTCTTCTTGACAACTGTTTTGCAAACTTTTTTGAATCTCTTAAATTGGCTTTTTTCCAGATAAACTGAGGAATTTATTATTGTAAATTTGCAACCTTCATAAAATGTGTTATTTTCTTGTGCGTGTTTTTTTTTTAATTTATAGAAATCATTTCCTTAATGCAAATTTGAGAGAGTTTTTCTATGGTTAAAAAGTCCCAGCGACGTTGTAGACCTTTGTTTTGATTTGACCCTGCAAGATGGGATTAGACTGGGCTTATTCTTATTTTTTATCTACAATTACACCGGATCAACAACCTACAGTTTATCATTCTCTACTTATAACTTCTTTTAACGTATTTATAACTGATACTTTCAGTCTGTTATTGTAGCTTGCTGAAGGTGTGGTGAGATTTAACACTATAGAACATAGGCACGTGTGCGGTATGAACCACCACTTTAGTATAAATGATTTAGCTCTTCTTAGACCGTGACACACATTTGACTGTGCTGGTTTTAGTTTGCTTCCTACTTACGGGTTTGTGGTGAACTCCTGTGGCTGTACCCGAACAGCTGGTAACTGCTGCAGATGAATCGATCCACGTGTTTAACAGCAGCAGCAGCAACTAGTCTTCCACTGAAATATGATAAAACTGCAATAAAAACGGTTTAAAATCTGAGTCATTTCAGTAGAGACCTGGAAGGAAATGACAAGCCTTTCTTCTGAAACCTCACCGATCTCAGAGAGACGGGGCGAAGTGTGTTTTTTCGTGTCTGTACGTGTCTTTTCACCAATAGCAAGCAACCAACAGTAATGTAGGGCATTTCCACGAGGGGGCGCCATGACACCATTAACAAGCAACCCCGTTATAGACAGTCTGTGCATGTGCCAAGCATGGACTGTGGCTTCAGTCCTCCACGATTTATTTACAGTCTGTGACTTGACAGCACTTTCAGTTAAAATACTAAATTTAATTTGTGATTTATATTTCACAACTTCTTGGTTACCTATATGCCATATTGCAGGGCCGTTTCTAGCTTTTTCGGGGTCCTATGCAAGATTGTATGTGAGGGCCCCCATTTTTTTAATGGGGAAGACAAAAAAAACTCTCCCCTCTGTGGGTGACCCCCACAACAGACTGGGACAAGCAGAGCGCTCAGCTGGAGCAATTAGCAGAACAATGAGATGTGTGTATTGATATCAATAGGCAGCCACTCTTTGTCTAGCTCCTTCCTGCCAGTCCTGCTGTTGATATGTATGACTCAAATGCAAATGTTCATGCTTCCTGCTCTGACTGTGATGCAAATGTCCCATGCCTTCCCGCAGTTACTGTGATGCAAATGTGCCTTTCATGTATTGTCTGTAACTGGGTATATAAGTGACTGAATATCACATGCTCACTCTCTCTCTGACCACTGCTTCTGACACATGCATTCCGTGTCTCCTGACGAGAGCCTCCGGGCCCGCTCCGGCGCGCCTGCACGGCGCTGGAGTGGGTGTTGTGATGGCGGTATGATTAGTAAACTCCCTCAAAAACTCTCAGTTCGCTGCTTATTATTCCATGCCGCCACACCCTCCCCCAAAACATTTTAAAATAAACTTAAGCCACTGGTCGAAATAACAGAAAAAAAATTGAACCATTACACAGAATAACAATTTAAACAGCAGCCATATGAACGTTGCAAATTTGCAAGAAAAAAAAAACATTAAAAAATTATGAGAAAAAATGAAAATTTACAAAAAGTAACAAATTGATGAGTAAAAGCTACAAATGTACAACAAAAATATCATGTTTGTGAGACAAAAATTTCAAATTTACAAGGAAAAATTTACAAGTTTACAAGAAAAACACACAAATTTATAAGAAGAAAATTTAAAGATTTATGAGAAATTTTTTTCCAACTTAACAAAAAGTGACAAATTGATGAGTGAAAGTTGCAAATTTCCAAGAAAAAATGTCACATTTATGAGACAAAAATTGCAAATTTACAAGGACAAAGTTAAAAGTTTACAAGAAAAAGACACAAATTCATAAGAAAAAAATCTTAAATTTATGAGAAAAACTTTGCCAGTTTAAGAATGAAAAGCTGAAGGTGTGGCAACCTGGGGAGTGCATAATGGTTTACCACCTTAGACAGGAACAAAGGACGCAAAGTTAACCTTTTGTGTGTGAGAAGTTTCTAGATGCCCTAGTAAGATAGCAGGGAGGTGTCAAGGATGAATGGACTGACTGCAGTCGGACGGGGAGATTATCTTTTGTGTGTGAGAAGAGTCTAGAAGGATGTCATGTTATTTAAGGGAAGAGTTCCTACTTGTATGCCATTCTGTCTATGCTCCTTGTGTGAGTCATGTAATAAACCGCCTGAACCAAATCCGCCTCATTATTTACACGCTCCACACTGGTGACCCAAGACGAATCATGGAATACGACGGCAGATCCCCGGAGCCAACCTCGACTGGAACCCTCTGCTTCGCGTGCGCTGTAGCGATCAAACTACCTGATTTTTGGCAGCACAACCCGCGCTCCTGGTTTCACCTAACCGAGTCGCAGTTCGCCCTCCGAGGGATATTGGCTGATGATATGAAATTCCACTATGTGGTCGCAGCGCTCGATGCCAGCACGGCTCAGCACATCGAGAGCCTGCTCGATCAGCCACCAGCCGACGGCAAATATGACGCGCTGAAGGCTGCCCTCATCCTGCACTACACGCTCTCGGATGGTGAGAGAGCAGAGAGACTTCTGACGCGGACCGAGTTGGGAGACGGTTCGGCCGTGGACATGATGGAGAAGATGCTGAGGTTAAAGGGCACGGACGACGACCACTTCATCTTCACCCACATTTTCCTCAGGAACCTTCCGACAGCGGCGAGAGCGGCCCTGGCCAATTCGTCGTTGCTGGCCAAACGGGACTATCGTGCGCTAGCCCGAGAGGCAGACCGGATCATCGTCGCCACCAAGGCTTTCGTGACCATTGCGGCAGCGACGGAGCCCGGCACATCGACACGAGGAGGCGAGGAGCCGCCGACGGCAGCAGCAGAACCATCGACGGCAGCAGCAGCGGGGGCCAAGGAATGTGGAGGTGACACGCTTTGCTTCTACCACCGCCGCTTTGCAGAGAGGGCACGCAAATGTATACCACCGTGCCAGTTCAAGCGCTTGGGAAACGCCAAGACCGGGGGTCAGTAGCAGCCGCGACCCTCGGGGAGGAGAACAAGCTGCTCTATTTGACGGACGCACGCTCGGGGAGGCATTTCCTCGTGGACACCGGCACACAGAAGAGTTTCATCCAGCCGACCTACGCTGACCGGCTGGCAGGACCCAGCGGCCCCGAGATGGCAGCAGCAAACAGCTCAGACATTAAGACCTTTGGTGAGAGGACTCTACTCTTGTCTCTACACGGTCGTACATTTGAATGGACTTTTGTTGTAGCAGCATTGGATTACCATATACTGGGGACTGATTTTCTATGTGCACATGGGTTGTTGGTAGATATCACTAACAGGCTTTCTGGCTTCCTCTTTTGACTCTCTCCCCTGTATAGCTCGAGTGACCTGGCCAACAGCACAAGCCAACATCACAGCAGTATGCGGTAAGTTTCACACACTGCTCGCTCAGTTCCCAGCACTCACAGTCCCGATGTTTTCAGCAGCTATCGCTAAACATGGGGTGGAGCATTTTATCACCACCACCGGGGCGCCCGTTTTTGCAAGACCTCGGCGCTTGGACGCAGCTAAACTGGCCATAGCACGCGAGGAGTTCGCTAACCTAGAGAGGTTAGGCATCATCAGGCGCTCAAACATCCCATGGGCTTCCCCGCTACACATGGTCCCTAAAGCTGAAGGTTCGTGGAGACCTTGTGGCGATTTCCGCAGGTTAAACAACGCTACAGCGCACGACCGCTACCCAATTCCCCACATTCAGGATTTTTCCGCTCACCTCGCAGGAGCGCGCATTTTTTCTAAGATAGATTTGGTCCGTGGTTACCACCAAGTCCCAGTGCGCACTGAGGACATACCCAAAACAGCGGTAATAACTCCGTTTGGTTTATTTGAGTTCTTGCGCATGGCGTTTGGGCTTAAAGGGGCAGCACAGACGTTCCAACGCATGATGGATGCAGTGCTGCGCGATCTCCCTTTCGTGTTCGTCTACCTGGACGATATCTTGGTAGCCAGCGCGTCCGAAGACGAACACGAAACCCACCTCACGACAGTTTTCCGAAGGTTGGAAGAGCACGGTTTAATAATCAACCCAGCGAAATGTCAGTTCGGGGTGACGGGGATTGATTTTTTAGGGCACCGCGTCTCTCCCGAAGGAGTGGTTCCGCTGCCTGACAAAGTGCGCGCAGTGACAGATTTTCCCCGACCGCAAACGGTCAGGGCGCTACAAGAATTTTTGGGAATGGTGAACTTTTATAACCGTTTCCTTCCCCGCGCAGCGCAGCTCATGCAGCCATTGTACGCTGCGCTCAAAAAACAAAAACCTGCGAATAGGGTCGAATGGACCCCGGAACGAGAGCAGGCGTTATCGGAAGTTAAAGCAGCCCTGGCAAACGCCGCATTGTTGGCACATCCAGACCCAACGGCCCGCATAGCCCTCACCACTGACGCCTCAGATGTGGCCATAGGGGCTGTCGTGGAGCAGCGCGTCGCCGGGGCTTGGCAGCCGCTTGCCTTTTTCAGCAGAACCTTGCGCGACAATGAATGTAAATACAACGCGTTCGACAGAGAGTTGCTGGCTCTCCACCTGGCCATTCACCATTTCCAGTTCTGGCTGGAAGGGCGCAATTTTACTGCGTTCGTTGACCACAAGCCACTAACATTCGCGATGGCCAAAGTTTCAGAACCTTGGTCGGGCCGGCAGCAGAGGCAGCTGGCCGCTATCTCAGAATTTACTACCGATATTCAGCATGTGTCGGGCAAACTGAATGTAGTGGCAGACTGCCTCTCGCGCACCGTTGTGGCCCCGGTCTGTGTAGGGATGGATTACGCAGCCATGGCCGCGGAGCAGGCTAGTGACGCGGACGTGCGCACGCTCCAGTCTGGACCAACAGGGTTAAGGCTGGAGAAGAGGACGCTGCTTAACGGCATTCCCCCCTTAATCTGCGACGTCTCCACGGGTCGCCCACGGCCTGTGGTTCCGGCCGCATGGCACCGCCGCGTGGTTGAGTCGGTTCACTCTTTGGCACACCCAGGGGTGCGTGCGTCAGTCAAAATGGTAGGAGAGAAATATGTGTGGCCGGGCCTTCGCGAACAAGTGAAAGAGTGGGCGGCAGCCTGTGTGGCGTGCCAACGAGCCAAGGTTCACAGACACACGAAGGCTCCTTTGGAGCCGTTTCGCATCCCGGCTAAGAGGTTCGACCATGTCCACGTGGACCTCGTAGGCCCCCTTCCGCCATCACAGGGGTACACGCATCTCCTGACAATGGTGGACTGCACCACGCGCTGGCCAGAAGCGGTTCCGCTGGTGGCAACCACGGCCGTGGAGGTGGCGCGCGCATTTTTAGCAGCATGGGTGGCGCGTTTTGGAGTTCCGTTGGACATTACGTCCGACAGAGGCTCTCAATTTGTTTCTGAACTCTGGTCAACCATGGCCCGCAGCCTAGGTGTCTCAATTCACCGCACAACAGCGTACAACCCGCAGGCTAATGGGTTATGTGAACGTTTTCATAGGTCGTTAAAAGTGGCTCTGAGGGCTTCACTGACGGATGCAAATTGGGTAGACAGGCTACCATGGGTTTTATTGGGGTTACGTTCTGCGCCTAAAGAGGATCTGGAAGCTTCCCCGGCAGAACTCGTTTTTGCACAACCACTCCGGCTGCCTGGGGAGTTTCTGCCAGATAATCCTGCGCCGGGCAGCTCCCCGTCTCAGCTGCTGCAGCGTTGCATAGACTCAAGCACGCTGCCGGGCCCTGCCCACCACAGTTTTCCGCACGTTTTTGTGCCTAAAGCTTTGAAAAATGCAGAGTTCGTGTTTGTCAGACACGACGCCCACCGCCCCCCACTGCGCCCACTTTATGATGGACCGTTTAGAGTGCTGGAAACAGGGGATAAGCATTTTTTGCTAGATTTGGGGGGTAGGAGGGAAAAAATTGGCATAGACACACTCAAACCTGCTTTTGTTGTGGCTGACGAGCAAGTGCTGTTGGCGAGGGCCCCTCGGCATGGAAGACCCCCACGGGGCGCTTCCCAGAGAAAAGATTATCCAGAGCACCCACACAGACAGTCAAAAAGTTCTCACCCCCAGACATCAGCCCCCCAGCATGGCAGCGCCACGGAGGCAGCGAATCCTGGCTACAGCAGATACGGCAGAAGACTGAAGCCCAAGCAGCATGCGGACTGATGTTGATTGTTCTACAGCATGTGGACTGATGTTAATGGTTCTATCACAGCATGTGGACTGTTACCCTTTTGTCCTATCTAAGTTGCTGGGGGGGGGGTGGCAACCTGGGGAGTGCATAATGGTTTACCACCTTAGACAGGAACAAAGGACGTGAAGTTAACCTTTTGTGTGTGAGAAGTTTCTAGATGCCCTAGTAAGATAACAGGGAGGTGTCAAGGATGAATGGACTGACTGCAGTTGGACGGGGAGATTATCTTTTGTGTGTGCGAAGATTCTAGAAGGAGATTATTTTTTTGTGTGTGAGAAGAGTCTAGAAGGATGTCATGTTATTTAAGGGAAGAGTTCCTACTTGTATGCCATTCTGTCTATGCTCCTTGTGTGAGTCGTGTAATAAACCGCCTGAACCAAATCTGCCTCATTATTTACACGCTCCACAAAGGTAATTTTAAATTCCCCCTAAAATGTTAAGGGCAACTTGAATTTGGGGGCCCTCTCGTAGCGGAGAGGCCCGTAGGCATTTGCACATTCTGTTTTTAGGGCTTTTCTACTCAGTATGAAATCCTTGTAAATCTGTGTGGGCGGAAGGCCTCACTTTTCCTAGATACAAGATGGGGCAACTGGGAAAAAAAAAAAAAAAGGTTGTGAAAAACTATTTTCTATTTTCAGATTTTGAAAAAAAATAACACGTTTATTCCTCATTTAAGGTCTCTGAGGTGGACGATTTGGGTTAAAACCTTGACGTACCTGTTGAAAAACTTAACCACTTTCATGTAAAAAATAAAGTGTTGGTTTGAGGAATAAAAAAATTGCCTATAGTGTAATATAAAGTATTCACATAACAGACAATAGTGCAGTGGATTGTCATAAATTTGTCACTTTTCCCCATAAAATGTCACTAACCCCTCATGAATTTCAATTGGCAACCCTTTTCCATAACTTTTTTTTTTTTTATAGATTTGCTTTTTTCCTTATAAATATTAATTTTTTTCTAATAATTATGTCACCTTTTCCTCATAGGTTTGTTTCTTTTTAATAAGAAATTTGGCACTTTTTTCTTGTAAATTTGTAACTGTTCTTTATATTGTAACGTCGGGGCCGTGTTAAGGGGGGCAGGGATTTCCCACCATGCTTTGCCAGCAGAGAACGTTACTGTGTGTGTGCATTTAATGTTATTACTGAGTTATTATACTGCTGGGTCATTATAACTGCATTATAATGACCCAGCAGTGTTATAGGCAGGATTAGGGCAAGATTTATTATGTGTGTGTAACCATGATTGAAACGGAGGTCTGGGAGAATGACCTCCCCTCCTGTCTGTGCTCAGGTTGTTGTTGAATAAAGCCTGTTCGTCGCAACCGTCTGTTCCTCTTCTTTGAGTGAACCTCGCCAATGTCACACTGGTGTCAGGAATGGGGATGGAGCAAGATGGTGGCCAGGACCCGGGCGGACGTCCAGCGGCCGGGGCGGTTCATCGCTCGGCTGGGAACGGACGGCAGAGCTGAGACACTGACCCCCGGAGTGGCTCGCCGCGATGGACGGAGCAGTGGACTGGACGGGACTGCTCTGCCTTTTTCAAGGCAGAGCGGGCCAAGCAGAGCAAACCAGCCCCGCTTCCCGCCCTTTTCAGGCCAGGACGGGCTGGCGATTCCACGGCAATCAGGAGCGGCGATCGACCAGGAGGTGATCGTCCCATCCATCCCGCAGTGGGCCAAGATTCCCTGCTACAATGGCAAGACCCTGTTGGATGACCACCTGGCCCAGGTCGAGCTGGCTGCTGCGCTGAACGACTGGTCACTGGAGGAAACCGCCATGCTGAAAGCGAGGGGGAGGAGGAGGAGTTACAGTAGACCACGGCAGTGCGTCCATGGAGAAGACAGCCGCGGCAATGCGAGAAAGGGGGGCTCCCACTGCGCAGAGCCAGGGTACATCGCACGGTACTGCCCCGCACCCACCCCACGACAAACTGGCCCCTCGCCGACGTCAAACTAGAGCGAGGTGGCATGGACGGGGAAAGGCCACCTCCCGCAGATGCTTCCCCCGGCGGTGACGTCACAGAGGCCCTCGGCGCGCAGCAGCAGCGGAGCGAGCAGGACGGATCCGGTCTTTTCCTGGGCTCGGCAGGGGCTGGACACCTGGACGCGGGCCAGCGGCCGCCTGGGAGGTCCTGGCAGCGGTGGGAGTCATGGCTCCCGCTGCCAGGGGAGGGACTGTGCGTAGTCCTACTAAAGCTGCTGGATGTGCTGGTCTTCGGCATCGAAGCCGCCCCAACACCTGGACTGATTCGCGTTGGACTTCTGGGTTGGACTTTGATTTTTCTGGGGACAGAAACCAGTCGGGGGGGGGGGGCAGTGTGACATCGGGGCCGTGTTAAGGGGGGCAGGGATTTCCCAGCATGCTTTGCCAGCAGAGAACATTACTGTGTGTGTGTATTTAATGTTATTACTGAGTTATTATACTGC
This sequence comes from Pholidichthys leucotaenia, assembly GCA_020510985.1. Classification (NCBI taxonomy): domain Eukaryota; kingdom Metazoa; phylum Chordata; class Actinopteri; order Cichliformes; family Pholidichthyidae; genus Pholidichthys; species Pholidichthys leucotaenia. Next base: position 282,952,699 of record CM035846.1, read on the forward strand.
TGGGTCATTATAACTGTGTTATAATGACCCAGCAGTGTTATAGGCAGGATTAGGGCCAGATTTATTATGTGTGTGTAACCATGATTGAAACGGAGGTCTGGGAGAATGACCCCCCCTCCTGTCTGTGCTCAGTGGTGTGTTTTAATAAAGCCTGTTCGTCGCAACCATCTGCTCCTCTTCTTTGTGTGAACCTCGCCTACGTCACAATATATTTGCAACTGTTTCCTTATACATTTGCCAAATTTTGGCCAATTTTCTAGCAAATCTGACAGCGTTTTCTCTAAATTTGACACTTTTTCTCACAAATTTTCGACTTTTTTCCTCATAAATTTGCCACTCTTTATAAATTTGGCACTTTGTCTCACAAATAATTGTTTCACTATAAATTCTCTACTTTTTTCCCATAAATTGCAAATTTTCTAACAAATTTGCAACTTTTTTCCACATAATTTTGTTACTTCTTTGTTGTAAATTTGCCACTTTTCAACATAAATTTGCCAACTTTTTTTCTCGTAAATCTGGCGTTTTTCACCCCAGATTTTCTACTTTTACTCTCCCGCTTTTACAGCTGCTTCTCCAAAAGTTTCTCTTAAAATTTCCTTTTTTTTTTTTCTTGTAAATTTGAGGGTAAACTTGCCAGCTATTTTTTTCCTCGTAATTTTTCAGTTTCTCATAAATAGTCTTGAGGCCTTTTTAGACGGCAAAAGACAACCGGAAGTTATTCTTCTTCTTCGGTCCTCCAGCTTGGCTCCGCTGTGGGGAAACATGAAAGCGGGCGGCGGCAGTAGCCGCAGTAGCTGAGAGCGGACAGCCGGCCGTGATTTAAACCTCTCTGCTCGGCATGGCAGCGAGCACGGAGGCCCCGGAGCCCTGGTACCTGGCCCTGCTGGGCTTTGCGGAGCATTTCCGGACGTCGAGCCCGCCGAAGATCCGCCTCTGCGTCCACTGTCTGCAGGCGGTGTTTCAGTTCAAGCCGCCCCCGAGGGTCGAGGCCCGGACGCACCTCCAGCTGGGCTCGGTGCTGTACCGACACACAAAGAACAGCGAGCTGGCTCAGACACACCTGGAGAAAGCGGTATTCATTAGTAATGATGCAGTGATTAATTATGAATTTGACGTTGTGTGCGGAAAGATGCTCACTGTGATGCTGACCCTTTTCTCCTTTCCCCCCCTAGTGGTTTATATCACAACAAGTATCCTTTTATATATGATGACAATATGCAAAACACAGTATACTTGCATCTCCTATAACCCATTTAAACACATTTTTTTGTGGTGAATCTTTAATGGCATGTCAGATTTCTCAGTTTGAGGATGTGAAGTTTGAAGCTGCAAGCATCCTGTCAGAGTTCTACTGTCAACAGGTAGCTGCATCCCCATCACGCTTCCTATCCTGCAGTAATGGTGATGAGTATTTAAAGGTCCACTATTGTGCCCTTTCTGGGGATTAATAAGCTCAAGAACATCTAAAATCCAGTTCTGTGTAGTTTACAGTTCCTCAAAAAGCCTGTCCGTAAAGTTCTGTCTGAAACATTCAGTGTTCATGCTGGTCATTAATTTTAATTAATTAGGTTTTCTGAGAGGGCCAGTGGTGATGAAGCGCAATGAGGCGCATTTGTTGTGCTAACTTGTGGTGGGCTCAGACAAAATGCGAAGCAAATGTTTTGTACAGTATAAATTCATAAAAAGTCAGTGGAAAGACACAAATAAACGTGACTTCACTCTGGGCCGTGCAAATACATGCAAAATCCCTGTGAGTTGGATTTTATTTGTATTGGGCAAAAAAATTTGCTTGATGCTTGGTCGCTATAGCCAGCGTCCAGATTCTGCTCTCACCGGGAGTATCAGTAATGGAGGATAAACTGTTTGAATATGAGACTGCCATGTGCAACAGCTGTGATAAAAATGCAGTGTTTGTGGGGGAGGCAGGGGCGTTTTCCTGACTGTGTGCTTTACTGGATTACATTGCGAAGCCCAAAAATGATGGTGTTTATGGCATTTTCATAGCAGGTACAGCTAGGACTGCAACTAATGATTATTTTGGTAGTGGACTAATCGAACAACTATTTTTTTCAATTAGTCAACTAATCACGATTATTTCCGTCATGTCCACCATCTCTGCTTCCTGTAGGTGCAGCTCCTGTTTTTTTTTTTTTTTCCACAGCTCCCATTCGGGGCTCCAGGTCATGTTCTGCCTTACCTGTTTAAGCCTGCACACCTGTGAAAATCACTTTGTTGTCAGTCTCTGCCTTAACATAACGTAGCCTATTCTAAAACGTTCCCGTAGCTAAACTAGAAAAGCACTCGGAGAGCACATACCTCTGCCAAGGCTCCTTCCGTCCCTCATGGATCACCCCCAAAATATAATGGGTTTGTGTTTAGGCCTAGAGTCACTTCTTTTTTCCACAATATCTTTATTGAACCTTTTTTTTTTTTTTAACAAACATGATACAAACAATCAAACACTAACACTAAAGTACTACAAAAAAAAAAAAAAATACCCTAAAAACACCAACAACCACCAACAGAATCAAGTCTTTAACAATGCTCCTCTGTTTAGTCTAGACAATCCAATACATTAGTATACATATTATGTTCACCAGTTTGGAATTTACAAGGTCCACACACATCATTCACCTTCTTCTTCAAGAGTTATGTTTAAATTTTTTACATAATCAATAAAAGGTCTCCATATATTCTCAAACACAATTTCCTTTGATTTCAGTATATATGTTATTCTTTCTAATGGAAGGTTTGTTAACATCTGTCTTAACCACTGAGTCACATCTGGTCTATGAGTCTTTTTCCATAATAGTGCAATACATTTTTTGGCATTAAGCAAACTGAGGTCTATGAATGTTCTTTCACTTTTATTGAAATTATGCTTTTCTGGGTACAGACCCAACAAAAACAGTTTAGGATTCAATATGATTTGTTTTGAGATTATTTTTTCAATTGTTACCCTCACCTCCTCCCAAAACATTCTTATTAATCTACATTCCCATAAACAATGAAATAGGGTTCCTTTACTTTCCATGCATTTTGTGCATGTATCTGGTATATTTTTGTTATATCTATTTAACTCCTCCGGTGTAACATACATCCGCATTAACCATTTGAAATGTATCAATTTAAGGCGTGCATTTATTGATTTGGTTTGAGCTTCTGTACAAGCCAATTCCCATTGTTCCTCTGAAATTTCAATTTGCAGATCTTCTTTCCAGTAGTTTAATCTTTTCAGTGAATTTTCACTTGAAGATAGTGTCAATGAGTTATAAAACTCTGAAATAATACCCTTTCTTTTACTATCTTTCATCATCATTTTTTCCAAGGATGAATAAATAGGTCGAGTGAGAGCTTTATTTTGATTTGATCGAATAAAGTTTCTAAGTTGAAGATATTTAAAAAAATGTGTTCTATTGAGATTAAATTTGATCCTCAGCTCTTCAAAAGACATTATGTTGTCTGCACATGGCAAATATAAGGCCTAGAGTCACTTCTGGTGAAAATTGAATCAAATTTTGTCCATTAGTTTTGGAGTATTGTTGCTAGCACACTGTGTGAGAAGATGAGAGCCTTGGTGGAGGTATGCACTCTCAAATCATCACCAAAATCTAATCATCTGTTCCTCATGCCATTACACACCTTTCCTGAAAATTTCATCAAAATTCGTTCAAAACTTTTTGAGTTATGTTGGTAACAGACAAACCAACCAACGCTACTGGAAACATTACCTCCTCCCTTGGCAGAGGTAATAAAATAATGACTCATCAAACAAGTCGGAAACTTGAACTTGACAGCTTAATAAAAAAGTGTTTGGAGCAGCACAATTAAACAACAAAAACTAAAATACAGTCTTTTAACCCAAAAATAAAGTGCAAAAGCTCAAATAGCAGCTTCTGCTGCAGCATGGAGGGCTGTTGTAACTCTGCATGTTAAAAACAAACTAGAGCAACATTCAGATCCATAAAAGTGAAAAAGAAAAACTAGTCTGTCTTATTAAAACATTTCTAGGTCTGGAAGTTTAAAAGTTCAATTACACTTCACATGAAAATTAAAAGAACTTCCAGTACAAAATAAGTTTGCAAATGCTTTAAGTTACAGTGCAGGAATATGAACCTTCACTACACATGCAGTGAAATATTTAAGCCGTTATAATTTATTTTTGATGATTATGGTTATAACATAAGAGGGAGGCTGTGGCTCCTCAGCCACGTGGCCAGGTTGGAAGATGGCACACCAGCTAAGCAGGGCCTCTCTGCCAGCGCTCATCACCTCTGAGGTCGGCCCAGACTGTCCTGGATGATCCAGGTTGCAGTGATAAGACCTCTGGATGACTTCATTGCCCTAGCCCAAGATCGCCCTGCCTTCAGATGATTGGCCATGACGGTCACTTAAGTGGCCAGGTGAGGATTAAGTAAGATTATGGTTACAGTTTTTATTAATTAAAACTGCAAATCATGGTATTGCAATTTACTGAGATGCACTAATATTCAGAATGAGGGCTGATATTGCCAGGACAAAGAGGGAAGATGAGAGAGTAAGCCACTCCTGTAATTCACTAATTTAGTGCACTTTACACGTTAGCCAGCAGAACTGAAACAGCTCAGCTGTCAGCAGCCATCATCGAAAAGATTATTGTCCAGCAGGTAAACCAACATAAACAACACATGCTAACAGTTTAATCAGTTTTCTGAAGCTGAGACAATCGCTCATTGAAAATAAGAAGTACTGACTTTGCTCGCTAACCTTACCGTTGCAGTGTTTAGAAATAGCCCAACTTCAACCATTCATCACCAGGACGGCGCGCAGCAGAAACCCGCTGACAGGCAGCCGAGCCGGTGAACAGAACGGAGGGAGGAGGGGGAGGTGGATGGATGCATCGCTGTAGTGCTGCTGGGATAATGACAACTCCTTTTTTTTAATAGAGTTTGCATTGAACTTGTTTCGTGTGTTTATTTTCGGTAAAATGCTCCCATACTTTGGAAAGTCTTGGCCTCTTCTTCTCCGTGATTTTCTCTCTTGTGTTGCCATGATGTGTACCTCTTTTTCTTCGCTGGAACAGTTAAACTGAACATGCTCACGGCATGCATATAAACTTTAAAGTTAAACAGTTCATCAACAATAAAAATCTGTGTCGACAAATTTGTATGATCAACGGCGTCGATGACGTTGACTAATCGTGCTGGTTGGTCTCATCTCTGGCTATTTGAATGAGTAGAACAGCATGAATTTTTGCTTTGCGTTTGGGCTGAATGCACCATTATAGAAGTGAAGCCAGCTTGTTTGTTTGTAACATCATGAAACTCAGAAAGTGTGATATGCTCGTTTCTTTAAGAGCTAAACTAAAGAAATGCAGTGTATTTTTTTTTTTTTTGCAAAGTGAGCTTTTTTTAATATTCTAACAATAAACATCTGGCCAGTCACTTTATTTTTAACATGCACTGCAGTGGATATAAATCCCCTTAAACTAAATCTACATTGTCTAAAATGGTGTCTTTATGCCCTTTTTTCCCCCCACAAAAAACCTTTCATTGTCTTACAGTTGCTTGAAAAATTTTTGCTCTTTTCCTCCTGCTTCAAACGCCAGGATCTAATTAGGCCCGCCCACATCCCACCCACCAGGACACAGAAGTCTGTAAGCTGGCAAATCTGACCAGCCAGTGCTTAGTCCTGATTGGTTCACCTGTTATAGTGACATCACAAAACACTCCGTCGAAACATGCCTTTTTCCAGGGGGAGGAGCTTACAGCAAAAAACACAGACATGACACATCAGAGTGATTTCACTCTTGGTATGTCTTGTAAGTCATAAAAAAAAAAAACATGCTGCAGACATGCTCACAAGGAAAAAAAAAAACCCTTGATTTTCACCTGTGTGTCACATTAAGGTTAAAACCCGTGAAAAATCATTTTGGGCAATAGGGGACCTTTAAAACTACAGTTGAAGAATGAATGAAGCAGTTTAAGTTTGACATGTTTCAGAGTGTCTGTGACTCACATCTTGGCCTGTTTCCTTTTTAAAGAACTCAGTGGACTCTGCAAAACCAGTTCTGCGGAAGGCCATCCAGATATCTCAGCAGACACCCTACTGGCACTGTCGACTCCTCTTCCAGCTGGCAGTGAGAACTGACATGCATCTGCAGATTATTTGTGTTAATTAAACTGACGGGATGCCCGTTTAACTCTGGTACATCTATCTACTAATCCTCAGCAACTGCACGCATTAGAAAAAGATTTGGTGTCCGCCTGTGACCTCTTGGGAGTGGGTGCAGAATATGCAAGAGTCATGGGATCAGAATACACAAGGTAAATGAATCATAAATTTGATTTGATTTAACACATTTGCAGTAAGTCAAAACTACACTTTACACCAACCGCCTGTTGTCGTCGTCGTTTTTTCTCCCATAGAGCTTTGTTCTTGTTGAGCAAAGGAATGGTAAGCCTAAATCTTCCTTATTCGGCCTGTTTATCTGTGTTTTCTCAGCGTATAATTTTGTCATCTGTATGATTTGACAGTTGCTGCTTATGGAGAGGAAGCTGGACGAGGTGCACCCGCTGCTGTCGCTATGTGGGACCATTGTGGAAAACTGGCAGGGTAACCCCATTCAGAAGGAGTCTCTGAGGGTTTTTTTCCTGGTGCTGCAAGTTACGCACTACTTGGATGCTGGACAGGTACATTTTTATTACCGTGTTTTCATTATTAGCTCCCTTGTTTCAATTATCATCTCACATTCCAAATTAAAATATATTTTTTTAAGTAAATGAAGTAGGTTTTCTTGCCATTTTTCAGCAACCGATGCTCTATCTGCTTGTTTTTAAGCCAGTTTCATGTTGGTTTCACACGAACGCACCCAGCCTTTTAACACTTGTGCCGGGTTTAGGTGAAGAGTGTGAAGCCGTGTCTGAAGCAGCTCCAGCAGTGCATCCAAACCATCTCCACTCTCCACGATGACGAGATCCTCCCCAATAATCCAGCCGCTCTCTTCCACTGGCTGCCCAAGGAGCACATGTGTGTGCTGGTGTATCTGGTGAGTTGTATTTGTTTTGTCACATACAGCCTCTGAAAAACCGTAATATTCTGCAGCTGGAACCTCAACATCGGATATTTCCTGTTTTTGTGTGTGTGTGTGTGCCAAAGGTGACGGTGATGCACTCCATGCAGGCGGGTTATTTGGAGAAGGCACAGAAGTACACAGACAAAGCTCTCATGCAGCTGGAGAAGCTGAAGAGTAAGTTTGAAGGAACGTGCTCACTGATCTTTTCCCATCTTGGTGGTGGTGTTAATTATCGACTCTGATTCATGCGCTCGAAGTGCTGGACAGCAGCCCCATCCTGTCCACCTTTCAAGTCATCCTGCTGGAGCATATCATCATGTGCAGACTGGTCACCGGACACAAGGCCACAGCACTGCAAGAAGTAAGTCGTCAGTGGTAGAGATTCATCTGTGAAGCCTCGTTTCCACCAAATCCTTCGGTTCAGTTTTCTACGCTGTGTAATCACTTGCGTTTCCATTGTCAGAAGTCATGAGCGGTACCTAAAAGAACCGAGCCATACGTCTTACGTTTTGGTAGCCTTCGGTTGGGCCAGCGAGCTCTGTAGTCTGGTACATAAAGGGTGGAGCTAGACACACTGTAGTCCATTGATTGGTCGGCAGAGAATGGTCACTTCAGTGCAACAACGGGATTGAGATGGGGGTGGGGGTGGGGCAAAACAAATTTTTGAATATACTGTATGACAGAGGGGATTGAGGGTGGTTTGTGCATTTTTACAATTAAAGCCTCGGTAGGTAATCCATTCAACGTTTGTGGCATCTTGAGCGCAAAACATCAAAAAGTCTTTCTGAAAACCTTGAAGCTGAAAAATAAGCTGCTTAGATGCTGAGTCTGTTTTTATTTGATGTCAGCAACTAGTTTAAAACATATTTAAAGATTTGTGCCGCACTGCTCCCAAAATTCATTCTGAATCATTTTACATAGAGAAGAAATGGGAAGTGGAGAAAGACTGGATTACTTAACTTAGTGTAAAACATATTTCCTGGTTCTTTGTTGACAGGGTGAGGTGTTTCACTATGGACACTGATACAATCAATGCAAAGCTAGGGTGTGTGCAGGTAACGTGGGCGGGAAAACCAGAGACCCCCACAATACAATATTATCCTGATACTTGAGTCACAATATTGTTACAATCTTGTGATGCGGTGATTATTGCAATGTTCCAGTCTTTGTCTTGTCCAAGTCCTGCCTTAAGCTCACGAGTCACTCCTCTGCTATGCTTACCTAACCAGACAGTACACATTTAGCACCATCTAGTGGACTGAAAAGTCTTTCTTTCAAAGGTCTTTTTATTATTATTAATTGAAGTATCAATACAATACAAAGTATTAGAAATTTTCATTTTTGTTTCAACCCAACAGTGAGAAACTAAAACTTAAAGCCAACAAATGTAAATGCTTCAAAGCACAAAAACCTTTAAATAAACAATAATTAAAAAAAAAAAATACAAAGAAAAATTGTGTGTGTGAAGTGGGGGTGGGGTAAAGGGGATATGAGCTACTCAGAAACTATAATCGTGGGTCTTTCAAAGAAATCAAGAAACGGGCGCCATAATTTATAGAATTTGTTTTCAGAGCCACAGACTGTATATCTGATTTTTTCTAAATCCAAACAGGACATTATATCTTTTATCCACTCTAAATGTGAAGGGGGCGAAGAGTCTTTCCACTTCAGTAATACAGCCCGTCTGGCCAATAATAATGAAAATTTGAATACTTTTAATTTGGAACTTGGCAAGACAAGTTCTGGAGCCACACCAAAAATGGCGCATAATGGATCAGGTTTAATTTGATATTGCAGGACTTCAGACATAGTGATAAAAACAGAATGCCAAAAATTCATCAATGCAGGGCAGGACCAATACATGTGAAGCAAAGTGCCAGGAGCGCTACCACACTTTTCACAAGTTGGGTCTATATCCGAGTAAATACGTGCTAACTTAACCTTGGACAGGTGCATCCGGTGTACAATCTTAAATTGAATAAGAGCGTGACGAGCACACATTGATACAGTGTGAACCTGGCCAAGAATAGAGTCCCACAGTTCATCAGTAAAAGTAAAATTAAGATCTTGTTCCCAGTTCAATTTGATAGCGGCCAGAGAAGAAGATTGTAAATTTGAAATTAAATTATATAAAACTGACATTACCCCCTTAGAAGTTGGTTTAACTAATAAAAAATCATCTAGAGGATTATCAGAAGGTTTTTGAGGGAATTGTTTTGTCATGGTTTGCACATAATGTCTGACCTGGAGGAAGCGGAAAAAATGTGTAGAAGTGATGTCAAATTTGGTGGAAAGTTGAGAAAAACTTGCAAATTGACCATCAAAATATAAATCCGCAAGACTTCCGGTCTGGACGCCATGGCGACTGCAGCTTAACACTGAAGCTCTCAGACCCAATCCAGGATAACACCTTGAAAATCAAACTTAACGGATTTTTGGAGAAGTGAAAATCAAAAGACAAAATCATCATGTCTAAAGGAAAACAGAAGAAACTGAAATTCTCCAGGCCAGGACACGTATCGGCCGGAGAATCTGAACTGGAAGATCTCCGTTCAGAAGACGAGGAACTGGTGATAGCTAACAAAAGGGTTAGCCTGAAATCACTATTTGAGGAGCTACGACGATTTCGCCGAGATGTTACGGCCGAATTTCGGGAATTCAGAGAAGAATTGAAAAGGACAAACAGCAGAGTGGACCAGGCCGAGAACCGAATCTTGGAAACAGAGGATCGAATAAAAGTGCTCGAAGATTCTGTGCTAGACCTACGCAAAAGACAAGCAGCTATAGAGGCTAAGCTAACCGACCAAGAAGGAAAACAAAGAAGAGACAACATAAGAATTCATGGTCTGATAGAAGGAACCGAAAATGGTTTTAACTCAATGGCAGAATGCGTGGAATCCTTACTAAGAGAGAAATTGGATATTCCACAAACCACCGACTTGAAGATAGAAAAGGCACATCGTTCATTAGCCGCTAGGCCGGCGGCGGAAGCGCCCCCACGTTCGGTGTTGGTAAGATTTTCCAATTTCAAAATAAAACAAGAGGTTGTAAGACTGGCCTGGCAGAAAAAAGGATTTATGCACCAGGAGAGAAAAGTCTACGTGGAACACGATTACGCCCCGGAGGTCCTTAAAAAGCGCAGGGAATACAATGACGCGAAAAAGGTGTTAAGAGAGAAGAAATTGCGCTTTCAGACACCATTTCCTGCGAAGTTAAGGGTCTTCTACGGCGATGAAACGTGTCTCTATAATTCGGCGGAAGAAGCAACAGCTGACATGGCGAAAAGAGGGCTCCCGGTAACGGTATTTAAACCCGCAGCAGACCCGAGTGAGAAGATCAAAGCGCAAACATGGACAACACAAAGACCCTCAAAATCCACGGACCAGCAGCGGGAAACCCAGCACCAGAGCGTCGCGGATAAACTATCCGTTTTCAGGTTGGAATAGCGACCTTTTTTTTTTTTTCTTTTCTTTTCTCTTGAATCAATCCGCACATCCAACCCCCCTCATACAAGGTAACAAACATTAAAGGAGATGCATATTCAGCATGTGGTAAAACATTTCATGGAACAATCATATTATTTGAAACAAATAAGTCTTTGTAATAAAAAAAACAAAAAAAAAACTTGTTAAAATAGAAATGTGACAATAATCCACATGTTCTCCTCATACTAACAAATACTGTTTTTGCGTGAATGTTTGATGTGATGGGGGTGGGAGGGTGCACACAATTTCATAGGGTTTAGGCATAAAAGGAAAAAAAAAAAAATCATTACAAGTTTGGATTGGGTTCTGAAACTCACGTTAAAAGCATGGGACTACTTTCAGTGGTAAGAGAGGGCCCTCAACACGTAACAGAGTTTGAGGAATTTCCCTCAGAGCCTTCACTCCATCAAGGCTCTTACAGGGTCTTTAAAAAGACCTCAGCTCAGGAAGTTCTTATGACAGCTTTTTGTTTTAAAGTTTTTTACACTATGTTCTTAATGTTTTTCTTGTTTTTAATGTTCTTTCAGTTTCTGAGTAGCACAAAAGAGGGCCACCACACAGTTATACTAAACAAAACAACACAATGGAGAAACAGGGTGTAACCAAAATAATTTCATATAATGTAAAAGGAATCCTGAATCCAGTTAAAAGATCCAAGATTCTAGGCAAAATGAAAAAAGACAAAGCAGGAATAATACTTTTACAAGAAACCCACCTAACAGACGTGGAACACAATAAACTCAGTAGACAAGGGTTTAAAATGATCTCTTCATCTTCATATAAATCAGGGAGGAGGAGGGGAGTAGCGACATTGATATCAACCAAAATTACATTTGAAAAAAAATCAGAACACAAAGATAAAGAAGGGAGATACAGTTTGGTAACTGGGCGGCTAGAGGGAGAAGATATCACCCTGCTGAATGTGTATGCTCCCCCAGGGGCTAACTGGAAATTTTATAAAAATGTATTCGACCTAATGATAACTAAAGCTCAAGGTTTAGTGATATGTGGTGGGGACTTCAATCTTAGACTGAATCCATACTGGGATGCTTCTGGTAATTCCCCACATCAAAATAACACCCAAAACAGGAAGACTCGGATGCTACTAAAAGAATTGGGAATCTGTGACGTGTGGAGGGAACTCAACCCCAGTGTAAAAGACTATACATTTTACTCAACTCCACATTCATCTTACTCAAGGATTGACTATTTTTTTTATGTTTAATAGAGACATTGGAAGAGTAAAAACATGTAAAATAGGACTGATGGATCTCTCCGACCACAGTCCGATCTACATGGACTTAAATATCCAAAAATACACAAATAATACATTTTCTTGGAGGTTAAATTCAAATGTCCTGAAAGGACCATGGAAAGATGAATTGGAATCAGATATTCTCATATATTTGGAAGATAACGATAATGGAGAAGTATTCCCTTTAATACTGTGGGATGCATGTAAAGCTGTAATAAGAGGAAAGATTATTGCAAAACTGGCAACCCAAAAGAAACTAGGACAAGAAAAACTATCCACATTAGAGTCAGAACTTAGGAACCTAGAAAAAGAACACAAAGGCAACACTCATTCTACTGACTCGCTCAAGATTAAGGAAATTAAAAACCAAATAAATGAGATCTACACAATAGAAATCCAGAAGAAACTTACATTTCTGAAACAAAAATACTATGAAGCAGGCAGTAAATCGGCAAAATTGCTAGCCTATAAATTGAGGAAACATCAAACAGAAAGAGCAATCTACAAAATCAGAGACCCAGTATCAAAGGAAATAAAATTCAGAATTCAGGATATTCTTAAAAGCTTCGAGAATTACTATAAGAACTTATACTCCCACAAAAAACATAAAAACGCATCCGAGGCATTCCTAAACACATTAAACCTTCCCCAACTTACGGAGTCACAAAATAAAACACTACTGTCAGAAATACATCCTAAAGAATTGGAAAAAGCAATTATGAAACTTAAAGCTAACAAATCCCCAGGAGCAGATGGCTATACAGCAGAGTGGTACAAAACCTTTAAACAGCAACTATCTCCTCTCCTCCTGAAAACATTTAATTATGTCCTCCACACAGGGGAAATCCCCCCTCCTGGAGAGAAGGGGTCATTGCAGTTATACCTAAACCTGAAAAGGATAAACTAGAGTGCTCCAACTACAGACCAATCAGTGTACTAAATCAGGACTATAAGCTTTTTACCATTATCCTTGCCAAAAGGTTAGAAAATATACTGACAGACCTAATTCATTTAGACCAAACAGGTTTTATAAGACAAAGACAGACACAAGACAACATTCGACGCACTTTACACATAATTCATCATATAAAAAAATATAACTTAAATGCAGTCATATTGGGATTAGATGCTGAAAAAGCATTCGATTCGGTTGACTGGTCTTTTCTATATAGAATCTTATCCAGTTTCAATTTTCATAACAACTTCATTAGAACTATACAGGCATTATATAAAAAACCAACAGCTAAAATGAGGATTAACGGTAATTTGTCATCATCTTTTGAACTGGAAAGAGGATGTCGTCAGGGCTGCCCCCTGTCTCCACTGCTCTTTGCAATCTTCATAGAACCTCTGAGCCAATGGATAAGACAAAACCAAAAAATTCAAGGTATTACACTTGGTCAGAAGGAACATAAAATAGCACTCTTTGCTGATGACATTTTAATATACCTAGGGCAGCCGGACACTTCTTTACCAGAACTAACCTCAGTTTTTTCAGAGTATGGAGATTTATCGGGGTACAAATTAAATATGCATAAAACCCAAGTTTTAACATTCAACTATGACCCAAATCATTATTCACTAAGCAAACTCAAAACTAACTGGGAGTCGGAATCTATGAAATATCTGGGGGTCAATATCCCGAAACAACTCAACAAAATTATATCACTAAACTATGATCCACTGGTGACAAAAATAAAATCTGACCTAGCAAGATGGAATATGATACCATTCTTGGGTACTGCACAAAGAATTGAAGCAGTCAAAATGAATATACTTCCACGTCTTCTATACCTTTTCCAAACAATACCGGTAGAACCTCCCAAAAAAACATGGCAGGAGCTGGACAGAAGGATCTCAAGATTCATATGGCAGGGCAAGAGACCTAGAATCAGATATAGAACCCTACAGCTAAACAAAGACAAAGGTGGGCTCGCGCTGCCAAATATCAGGGACTACTTTAAAGCCGCACAAATTAAAACTTTAGTAGAGATATGTAACCCAGTCTACACTGCACAATGGAAGGAGATCGAATGCCAAATAACAAGTGACATCCCCCTACAGGCGATAATAGGGAACAATGCCTTACCTAAGCTTTTGAATAACACTAACCCGTGGATAGAGACCCCGCTAAAAATTTGGTTTAAGATAGTCAGAGAGAATCAAACTAAAGAGCCCTATCGACTTCTGCAATGGTTCGCCTATGATCAGGACTTTACTCCTAATAAAACAGACACCAGATTTAAAAAGTGGAAGGAGAAAGGGCTGATAAAATATTACGATTTTTTTAAAGGGCAAATCTTAAGAAGTTTTGAAGATTTGAAAAAACAAGGCCTAATAAATCAAGACCTTTACAGGTTCTTCCAGCTTAGACACCACATACTATACTAATACATAGCTACTCAGATGCTCTTTTATCTTTATTTACTTACTTTTTCTTTTTGTTTGTTTTTTACTGGTTTGTTTTTTTTGTTATTTGTTTTTTGTTTTTTTTTCTCTTTAATTTCACTTTTTCTTTCACTTTAAAAAAAAAAAAAAGGGGTGTTGTAAGAATTAATCTTCCAATGTTGTCAGATATCAGAAAATAAGGGAACATGTGATGAAAATGTAAACACTGCATTGCTGTAACGACCTGTATACCCTTTACAAAAACTTAAATAAAAAAAAAAAGAAAAATATATAAATCCGCAAAAGATTTTAAACCTTTTCTGTGCCATATATGAAATGCACTATCAATAGTTGATGGGGTAAATAAATGATTTGCGGCAATTGGACTTCTAATGGAAAAAAACTGAAGACCGAAATTTTTCCTGAATTGAGACCAAATTCTAAGAGACTGACGAACTACTTTATTATTACCCAGTGTAGACAAAGCAAGGGGAAGTGGTGAACCTAAAATTGCCGGTAGGGAGGTTTGATTGTCCACATGTGACTCCATAAGGATCCAAATAGGTGATTTGGGTTCCAGATAAAAATGTTTCCAATATAACATGCACCTGATATTTGCTGCCCAGTAGTAATATTGAAAGTTAGGCAGAGCCATGCCACCTACTGATTTGGGTCTTTGAAGAAAAACTTTCCTCAATCTCGGATGTTTACCATTCCAAATAAATGAGGTAATCAGAGAGTCCAAAGACTTAAAAAAGGATTTAGGAATAAAAATGGGGAGACATTGAAACAAATATAAAAGCTTTGGAAGTAACATCATTTTTACAGAATTGATTCTGCCAATTAAAGACAAGGATAATGGGGACCATTTGGAAAGTATTAGCTTGCACTGGTCAAGTAAGGGGAGAAAATTATTTTTAAACACGTAATTAAATTGTTTAGTGACACATATCCCAAGATAATTAAAATGATCAATAACAACCTTGAAAGGAAAATTTTCAAAATCCTGAACTTGAATCTTTTCATTAATCAGAAACAGTTCACTCTTATTAAGATTAATTTTATAACCAGAAAACCTACTAAAACTATCCAAAATGTCACTTCCGGTTATGGCTGCCACGTAGGACGGACGTGTCTCGCTCTGCTCTGCTCCTGGAGAAAAAAATCGGCAAATAACTCTCTCATTTGGGACAGAACGTATCCCAGCATTTGGGCGAGGATATGTCGGCGAAGCCTAAGGCTGGAAAACCAGGAAAAGGAAAAAGCGAGCCGCCGAAACAGTCCAAATTAACGGACTTTCAGGTCTGTGACGCAGCAAACAAGGCTCCATATATGGCGGAGGAGGCTGGCGGCGGTGCGATTTCTGCGGGGAATGGCGCAGATGCGCTGATGGCTGCCATGAGTTCAATGAGAGCGGACTTTTCCTCTAGATTTGATGGGATTATGACAGCGCTGGAAGGAATAAGAAAGGAATTGGGTGACTGTGTAGAACGAACGGCGCAGATGGAGCTCCGTCTCGCTAGTGCTGAAGATGACGTCACCCGTCTTCAATTAAAGGTGCGCACTTTGGAAAAAAAAAATAAATCTCTGGAAGATAATATTTTGGATTTGGAATCTCGGTCGAGACAGAATAATTTGAGGCTGGTGGGTCTTCCAGAGGAATCAGAAGGTCGGGACGTATGTTCCTTTCTGGAAAAGTGGATTCCGGAGGTGCTGGGCAGCGAGGAGTTGCAATCAGCAGTGGTTCTGGAAAAAGCACATCGTATTGGCCCACGGAGAGATAAGGGACCGCCGAGGACCTTAATTATGAAGTTTCTAAGCAACAGAGACAGGATGAAGATCTTCAACGCTGCACGTGCTAAAGGAGAGATTAAACACCAGGACCAGCAGGTGCGGTTCTACCCAGATTTGGCCACAGGAATCCAGCAATTGAGGAAGCAGTTTGATCCCGTACGTAAGGAGCTGCGCAACCTTGGGATTCGTCATGGTGTAATCTATCCTGCGAGACTGCTGACCACGTATGAGGGCAGAACCCACATCTTCAAGACCCCAGAGGAGGCGCAGGAGTTCATCAAGAAGATCAAAGAAGAAGAAGAGACTGGTGGGAGCTAAGCATGAACAAAATATAAGGTAGAATAATTAAGCATTTGCACAGGCATCTGACTGACTTGAAGTAAATAGTAAGTTTACAAAATATAGATTGTATTATATATTAAAAAAAAAAAACAAAAACAAAACAAACAAAAAAAAAAAAAAAACTGTGATGTACAAAGTTGTTAAAAATTTTGGAGTTAAGTTGGAAAACTACAGAGGAGAGTTAATGTTACGTCATTAAAAGCAGTAGAGTTAGGGTGATTGGGAGGATGAAGAAGGAGTGGCTTAGGCTGTTCCCCGTGGGTGTGGAACGGTCGATGGCTATATCGGGAGACAGAATTTTTCTTTTGATTTTGGGGGGTTTGCCACAAGTGTGGGAAGGGGAAATTTGTTTGTGTGTAGTTTGTAGGATGAATGTTCAACCACTCATGTTTTTGCTTCTCTGTATGAGCATGTTTACACTGCAAGGTAATCCCAAACTCTCTATTGATCATGGACCAAAGTGTTAATCTTAATTTAACTTCATGGAATTGCAGAGGTCTACAAAATTTAAAAAAACTTAAACAAGTTATGAATAAAATAAAGGACATGGGTTCAAGAATTGTGTTTTTACAAGAAACTCATCTGATAGAGGAGGATGTTAAAAGAATTAGGAGTAGATGGCAGGGAAGTGTATTCACCTCTTCATTTTCATCCCGAGCCAGGGGAGTTATGACTCTCATACATAAATCAGTTCCTTTTCAAGTGAAAAATGTAATTGGAGACAAATTTGGAAGATATGTAATCATTCAAGGTTCTTTGCTATTAGAAAATATAAATCTTGTGAACTTATATGGTCCCAATATAGATGACCAGAAGTTCTTTGCTAATTTATTTCTCATCTTATCATCACTTACAGGGCAACATATAATAGCAGGGGATTTTAATTGTACATTGAATCCAGGTGTGGATAGATCAACAGGACTGGATTGTACGCACATTGGATGTAGGATGACTATTAATCATTTTATGAAAGAATTGAGATTGTTAGATATATGGAGAGAAATGAAACCACAAGTTAAAGCCTATTCTTGTTATTCCAGTACCTACAAGACATTCTCACGTATTGATTATTTTTTGATTTCCACAGAATTAAGGTCCAAGATTCAAAACTGCTTTTATGATAACATCGTGATCTCTGATCATGCACCCTGTTGTCTAATATATGTAGATAAAAAATTGATAAAGGAATCAGGTAGATGGCAATTTCAGCATAAATGGCTTCAGGATGAGGAATTTGTCAAGTATATAGAAAAACAGATAGACGAGTTCTTTGACATCAATACTACACAAACATCAGCATGTGTAAAGTGGGAGGCTTTCAAAGCTTTTATTAGGGGACATATTATTAGTTATACAGGATCAAAATCTAAGAAGACTCGAGAGGAGAGAGCTAAATTGGAACATAAAATAAAAAATCTTCAGGAAAAAGTGTATGCAGGAAGTGACCCAAGGTTGGAGAATGAATTACTGATTTTGAGAGCTGAATACGACAAAAAATCAGCGAATAGAGCTGCCTCGAGTCTTCTAAGATTGAAACAATCTTTTTATGAACAAGGTGAAAAATCAGGAAAATTATTAGCATGGCAGATTAAACAATTGGAAATTAAAACACCAATTACCAGTATTATAAGTAATGGACAGGTAGTTATAGATCCTTTAGAAATTAATAGAGCCTTTAGAGATTACTATGAAAAATTATATGATACCAAAAATGAACCTGATTTAACAAAACTAAATGGGTTTTTGAACGAACTATCTATACCGTGTATTCCAAATGAAAACAGGGAGATATTGGAGTCTAAAATTAGTCAAGAAGAAGTTGGGCTAGCCATTGATAATATGAAATCAGGAAAAAGTGCAGGACCAGATGGTCTTCCAGTTGACCTTTATAAAAAATTTAAGAATAAATTAATAAAACCTTTTTTGGAAATGGTTTTAGAAGCATTTCAAAATAATAATTTACCATCATACATAAATAATGCCTTAATTATACTGCTGCCAAAACCAGGTAAGCCCTCTAATAAATGTGAAAATATGAGACCAATAAGCCTATTAAACGCCGACCTTAAGATAATCTGTAAAATTTTAGCAAGACGAATACAAGAAATTTTACCAAATATTATTAATCGAGATCAGAATGGCTTTATAAAGGGTAGACAAGGCTTCCATAATGTAAGAAGACTATTTAATATTATTTATTTTAATAAAGAAGCACCGGATACAGCTCTCCTATCATTGGACGCCGAAAAGGCCTTTGATAGAGTTGAATGGCCCTTTCTTTTTGAAGTCCTACAAAGGTCTGGACTTGGAAATAATTTCATAAAATGGGTTCAAATAATATACAATAATGCTACAGCAGAAATCCTAACAAATAACAATATTTCAAAACCAATAAAAATCAATAGAGGATGTCGACAAGGCTGTCCACTTTCACCTTTACTGTTTACTATGGCAATTGAACCTTTAGCGATAGCGATACGTTTACATTCACAAATATATGGAATTAAAGTTGGACCAACAGAACATAAAATCTCCCTGTACGCCGATGACATAATTTTGTTTATGTCGAATCTAAAAAAATCAATTCCAACCTTGTTGAATTTAATAAAGAATTTTGGGGAAATATCAGGATATAAAATAAATAAAACTAAATCTTCAATATTAATGCTAAATGAGACCCAGAGAAATTACCCAGCCCCTGAGGTAAATCAATTCAATGTTGTAAATCAGTTTAAATATTTAGGAATCCAAATTATGCCTAAGCTAGAATCAGTCGCCAGTGTCAACTATGAAGCCTTAATGTCAGATATCAATGAGTTAACTCAGAGATGGATGTCACTACCAATGTCGATGATCGGGAGAATCAATATACTTAAAAGTAATATTTTACCTAAAATACTTTATTTATTTCAATACATTCCCTTATCACCACCTTTAGATCTATTCTCAAGAATAAAAAAAAAGTTAGTGGAATTTATATGGAACAACAGGAGGGCTAGATTACGTTTGTCTTTATTATATTTACCATTTGATCGTGGAGGTCTGAAATGTCCAAATTTTATGTTGTATTATTGGTCGGCACAACTGAGGTCTATGACATATTATTTTTCATCAAATGATCTCCCTCACTGGACTGAAATGGAATCATACAATTTACCTTTACCTCTTCCCATATTCATATACTCAGATTCGGCAAAAAAATTACAAAAACAAGTTAAAAATCCATTTGTAAAGCATATGATCAAAATATGGTGTGAAGCTAAAAACTATTTAAAAGAACCACAGTTATTGTCACAATTTAGTCCAATATGGGGTAATCAATATTTTAAACCAGGGAGAGCGGACGCTGTATTTAAAGTATGGAATTTAAAAGGGATACAAAAGATTCAGGATTTATATTTGCCATGTGCAGACAACATAATGTCTTTTGAAGAGCTGAGGATCAAATTTAATCTCAATAGAACACATTTTTTTAAATATCTTCAACTTAGAAACTTTATTCGATCAAATCAAAATAAAGCTCTCACTCGACCTATTTATTCATCCTTGGAAAAAATGATGATGAAAGATAGTAAAAGAAAGGGTATTATTTCAGAGTTTTATAACTCACTGACACTATCTTCAAGTGAAAATTCACTGAAAAGATTAAACTACTGGAAAGAAGATCTGCAAATTGAAATTTCAGAGGAACAATGGGAATTGGCTTGTACAGAAGCTCAAACCAAATCAATAAATGCACGCCTTAAATTGATACATTTCAAATGGTTAATGCGGATGTATGTTACACTGGAGGAGTTAAATAGATATAACAAAAATATACCAGATACATGCACAAAATGCATGGAAAGTAAAGGAACCCTATTTCATTGTTTATGGGAATGTAGATTAATAAGAATGTTTTGGGAAGAGGTGAGGGTAACAATTGAAAAAATAATCTCAAAACAAATCATATTGAATCCTAAACTGTTTTTGTTGGGTCTGTACCCAGAAAAGCATAATTTTAATAAAAGTGAAAGAACATTCATAGACCTCAGTTTGCTTAATGCCAAAAAATGTATTGCACTATTATGGAAAAAGACTCATAGACCAGATGTGACTCAGTGGTTAAGACAGATGTTAACAAACCTTCCATTAGAAAGAATAACATATATACTAAAATCAAAGGAAATTGTGTTTGAGAATATATGGAGACCTTTTATTGATTATGTAAAAAATTTAAACATAACTCTTGAAGAAGAAGGTGAATGATGTGTGTGGACCTTGTAAATTCCAAACTGGTGAACATAATATGTATACTTATGTATTGGATTGTCTAGACTAAACAGAGGAGCATTGTTGAAGACTTGATTTTGTTGGTGGTTGTTGGTGTTTTTAGTGCATTTTTTTTTTTTTGTAGTACTTTAGTGTTAGTGTTTGATTGTTTGTATCATGTTTGTTAAAAAAAAAAAAAAAAAGGTTCAATAAAGATATTGTGGAAAAAAAAAAGAAAAAAAAAACTATCCAAAATGTTGAGTATAGCAGGTAATGAAGTAAGTGGGTTGGAGAGAAATAATAAAAGATCGTCAGCATAGAGTGAAACCCTATGCTCAATGCCACCCCTACGAATGCCTAGAAAGTCCCGGCTCCCACGGATTGCAATAGCTAACGGCTCAACTGCCAAGGCAAAGAGCAACGGGCTCAAAGGACAGCCTTGTCTCGTACCACGGTAAAGTCTAAAATAGTCAGAATAGCGACAATTAGTTAACACTGAAGCTAAAGGACTAGCATAGAGAAGTTTAATCCAGGAACAGAAGGAAGGACCAAAACCGAACCTCTCCAAAGTAAAAAACAAATACTCCCACTCAACCCTATCGAATGCCTTTTCAGCGTCCAAACTAATAAGACATTCAGGTATGTTGTGGTGAGGAGTATAAATAATATTAAACAACCGCCGCAAGTTAAAAAAAGAATGGCGATTTTTAATGAAACCGGTTTGGTCCTGTGAAATTATAAAAGGAAGAATCTTTTCCAACCTTGAAGCTAACAACTTTGACAAAATTTTAACATCGGTATTTAACAAGGAAATAGGCCTGTAAGAAGCACAATCAACAGGATCCTTATCCTTTTTAAGCAACACAGTGATACAGGCCTGATAGCATGAAGGAGGAAGTGTACCAGAGTCAAGCGACTCTGTAAAAACTTGACAAAGGAAAGGGGCGAGGTCGTCAGAGAATTTTTTGAAAAAATCAGCGGAAAACCCATCAGGTCCTGGAGATTTTCCTGATTGCATGGATGATATTGCCAGCTGAATTTCTTCTTTTGTGATGGGAGCTTCTAAAATTTGCCGAGATTCTGAAGAAATCGAAGGAATATCAATAGAATCAAAAAAAATTTCCAAATCCTTTAAGTTTGTTGTATATTCTGAGGTATATAATTTGGAATAAAATGACCTGAAAATATCATTAATCACTTGGTCAGATGTCACCTCTCCTTTATCTGTCCTAACTCCAGTAATAATTTGCTTAGCTCTAATACCACGTAGTTGATTAGCTAGAAGTTTACTGTTTTTTTCGCCATGTTCATAAAATTCACTCTTGTTCCTTATTAAACAACCTTCAATTTGTCGAGTAGAAAGTAAATTAAGTTTAGTTTGTAATGTCATACGTTCCTTGTACAGAGCGGGTGATGGAGATTGAGCATATTGTCTGTCAATGTCCAGGATTTGATCTAAAATAGCCTTCTGTTCCTGTATTAAGGATCATCTTTTAAATGCTGCCAATGAAATAAATTCCCCCCTAAGAAATGCCTTCATGGCCTCCCATATCGTTTTATTTGGCATACCAGGAGTTTTATTTTCTTTCAAAAAAAAATTAATTTTAGAAGAAATATTCGCAACCAATTTTTCATCTGTAAGTAATAATGGATCCAATCTCCAATGCTTTCTCATGGAGTCACATCCATGGAGGATCATTTTAAGTACAAGAGGGGCATGATCAGAAACCGAGATGCTATCATAACTGCAAGAGCAAAGGTTATTAATTAATAAATTGTCAACAAAAAAATAATCTATTCTGGTATAAGTATGGTGTACGTGAGAGAAAAAAGAATAGTCCCTGCCGTTAGGATGTAAAAAACGCCAAGGATCTGTAAAGCTATATTCCTCAAGAAAAGACTTAACATAAGTTGCAGATTTATTAAGACTAGCAGGTTTTGAAGATGAGCGGTCTAAGATCGGATCCATATACAAATTAAAGTCACCCCCAAGAATTAGAGAATGAGTATTTAAATCTAGAAGTTGCGAAAAAAGGTTGCGAAAAAAGTGCACATCATCAAAGTTCGGTGCATACAGATTAGCCAAGGTGACATGTTTATCGCCAAGTTTACCTGATACTATTACAAATCGTCCATTTTTATCTTATACAACATTAGAGGGAATAAATGGGATATTTCGATCAATAAGAATAGCAGCGCCCCTGGCCTTAGCTTTAAAATTTGAATGAAAAAATTGTCCTGACCAACATTTTGACAAACGCAAGTGGTCGGAATCCTGCAAATGGGTTTCCTGCAAAAACAATACCCCAGGCTTAAACTGCTTTAGACGTGACATGACTCTCTTTCGTTTAATTGGATGGTTCAACCCCTTCACATTGACTGAAAAGTCAATTGGTTTTTATTACTCTAGCACCTATAAAGCTGAGTTTGTAACATTTATTAATACTTTAATACTACACTGTATTGATCTTTTCCCCCACCACAGCAGGTAAACAGGTAAACCATCCAGTCCTTGAATTCAGTCTAGATGAAATGATTGGCTGCTGTTTTTACAGTCATCAGGATGTGAAAAGAATATCAACACACTTTGGAAAAAAAAAAAAACACATCCAGACAAGATTACCTACTGACACTTTAATCTCAGTTTACAATGCTGCCACATGTCTTCCTTTGTTGTATTTTATTTATTGTGCATCATCTTTCTTCTACTTTGAATCTATTGGTGGGCTACAGTCTGCCATGCTGATATGATGATAAACTATTTACGTAGCTGATGCAGCTATCACTCTTTGGCCTACACACCCTGCAGTGGACACAAAAGCCAGATCAGGGTTCACTGTTCCAGATCGTACCGTGGTAGGCTGAACAACAGGCCCAGTGGTAGAGCACCCACCCCTCAGCCGGGAGGTCATGGGTTCAAGCCCCGGCCGGGGTCATACCACAGACCATATAAAAATGGTACTTCCCGCTCACTAGCTCAGTGCTCAGCATAATAGGATGGAGGAAGGAAAGGTACCCAGCCACAGGGGGCACATAACCCAGTGTACTCCCTGTGCCAGTCCCAGGCCCAGATAAATGGGGAGGGTTGTGTCAGGAAGGGCACCTGGCGTAAAAAAAAAAAACCAAACAAAATCTTTACCAAATGGACATGTGGATCATCACGATATAAGGTGATGATACGCTGTGGCAACCCCGAAAGGGGAAAAAAGGCTGAAAGACAAAAAAAAAAGTCAAAATGAGGCTTATGTCAGACATTTGACTTTGGTGGCTGTGGGTACCTGATGGTTGATCATTTGTGTTTTAGATTTCTCAGGTTTGTCAGCTCTGCCAGCAGTCACCCAGGTTGTTTACAAATCACGCTGCCCAGCTTCATACACTCCTGGTAAGTACACAAGCAGCAGGGGAACACAAGTGCTAGTATGATCAAATGAAGCAAAACTTTATTAATGCCATTAGTAACACCAAGTTTTGGGTAGCATCACTTCGAAAAGAACCTGTAAGATTTTAAGATAGTAGTACAAACTGCTGAGTTAGCTGCCGAGAAAGTAGCATGTTGGAGTACTTTTCAATTACAAAGAATGAGCTCCCTCTTTAACAGGTGCAGCATTACTGCTGAGAGCGATGACCTGCTGTACATCTGTTTATCATGTGTTTTACAGTTCAGAAGGAGTAGCTCTAGTGGATAATAATAACAGGCACAATATTACCTTTATACATGGAGTGTACTGATTATGATTACACTAAAACATTAAAAAGGTGGGGCTCAATGCATGCAGCATAAACCATTACTTAATCACTAATTAACAGATCACCTGATTTACAAAAGTAACTTGTTGTGTTGCTCCTTACTCACAGAAGTAATCACGATACTCTACCCTACGCTAGTAACGCTACTGCATACCAGTAATGTTACGTTGCATAAAGGGTCAGGTCAGCAGTTTGGGCAGATACAGTTAGGTCCATATGTATTTGGACACTGACATAACTTTTGTTATTTTTGCTGTTTACCAAAATATATTCAGGATACAGTTATAGTGTGTGGATACAGTTATAGTGGGCTGCACGGTGGCGCAGTGGTTTAGCACTGTAGCAGCACAGTTTTACCCTCGGCCAGGGGACCGCGGGGATCATGAGATCGTGGGTTCGATCCCAGCCCCCGACCAACAGTGAGCTGTGTGGAGTTTGCATGTTCTCCCCGTGTTGCGTGGGTTTACTCCGGGATTTCTCCAGTTTCCTCCCGCATACCAAAAACATGTAGGTTTAGGGCGCTCGCGCACGCAGCGACCAGCAGCCGGTGGCTTGTCACCAGACTGCAAACCAAGTCTACCTACGGGTACAAATAAGTAACAAAAAAAAAAAAATAGTTTAGCACCTTGGTGGAGCCAGATTATTTAGCATCTCAGACAAGAGACAGTGGATAAACATGGGAGAACAATACGCAGGAGGTTCCTGGTGCGATAGCAGGAAGGAGTCAAGGACATAGGGGGTTGAATGCAGTGCGATGCAAATGTCATGTTGTGTGTGGAGAAATGCCATGAAACTTAAGAGGAGAGTGCCTGCTGAAATGCTCAGTCTGTTCTGTGCTTGTGAGATGTGAGTGTGTAATAAATCGTCTGAAATGAATCTGCCTCTTCATTTACATACTCCACACTGGTGACCCAAGACGTATTATGGAACACGAGGCAAGATTCCCGGAGCCGGCCCGGTCAGGAAGCTACAGCGAGGCGGCAGCCATCCCACAGACAGCCCGGACTGGAACCTCCAGCCACGCGTGTGCGGTTTCAGTCAAGCTACCGGATTTCTGGCAGCACAACCTGCTCTCTTGGTTCCACCTCACTGAGGCCCAGTTCGCCCTCTGGGGAGTAACGGCAGACGACACCAGATTCTACCATGTGGTCGCAGCGCTGGACGCCCACACAGCTCAGCAGGTAGCGAGCCTGCTCGATCAGCCACCAGCCAGCAGCAAATATGAGGCGCTCAAGGCTGCGCTCATCCAGCGCTACACACTCTCGGACTGTGAGAGAGCGGAGAGGCTCCTGACGCGGACCGAGTTAGGAGATGGTTCGGCCGTAGACCTGATGGAGAAGATGCTGACGTTAATGGGCACGGACGACGGGCACTTTCTGTTTGCCCACCTCTTCCTCCGAAACCTTCCAACAGAGGCGAGAGCGGTTCTGGCCAATTCGCCGTGGCTGGCCGCGTGCAACTACCGTGCGCTAGCCCAGGAGGCAGACCGGATCATCCTCACCACCAGGGCGATCACAGTTAACGCGGCAGCGGCAGAGGCAGCGGTAGAGCCCAGCGAGACGACCAGAGGAGGCGAGGAGCCACCGACGGTAGCAGCAGCGGGGGCCAAGGAGCGCCAGAGAGACACGCTCTGTTTCTATCACCGCCGCTTCGGAGAGAACGCACGCAGATGTGCGCCCCCGTGCCAATTCAGGCGCTCGGGGAAATGCCAAGGCCGGGGGTCGGTAGCAGCTGCGACCCTCGGTGAAGAGAACAAGCTGCTCTACTTGACGGACGCACGCTCGGGGAGGCGTTTCCTTGTGGACACCAGAGCCCAGAAGAGCTTCATCCTGCTGACCTACGCTGACCGGCTGGCAGGACCTAGCGGCCCCGAGATGTTGGCAGCAAACGGCCCGGATATTAAGACCTTTGGTGAGAGGACTCTGCTCTTATCTCTACACGGCCGTACATATGAGTGGACTTTTGTCGTAGCAGCACTGAATTACCATATCCTGGGGGCTGATTTTCTGTGTGCACATGGTTTACTGGTTGATGTTGCTAACAGGCGCCTGGTTAATGCACTGTCCTTTGACTCTCTCCCCTGTATAGCTCGAGTGACCCAGCCAACAGCACAAGCCAACGTCACAGCTACAGATGGTAAGTTCCACGCACTGCTCACTCAGTTCCCAGTACTCACGGTCCCAACGTTTTCCGTGGCCATTGCTAAACATGGGGTGGAGCACTTTATCACCACCACTGGGCCGCCCGTTTTTGCAAGACCTCGGCGCTTGGACACAGCTAAATTGGCCATAGCGCGGAGGAGTTCGCCAACCTGGAAAGGTTGGGCATCATCAGGTGCTCGAACAGCCCATGGGCATCCCCGCTACACATGGTCCCTAAGGTTGAGGGATCGTGGCGACCGTGCGGTGATTTCCGCAGGTTGAACAACGCCACAGCGCACAACCGCTACCCAATTCCCCACATACAGGATTTTTCCGTTCACCTTGCTGGAGCACGCATTTTTTCCAAAATAGACCTGGTCCACGGTTACCACCAAGTCCCAGTGCGCGCTGAGGACGTACCCAAAACAGCGGTAACAACTCCGTTCGGTCTATTCGAGTTCCTGCGCATGCCATTCGGGTTAAAAGGAGCGGCACATACGTTCCAGCGCATGATGGATGCAGTGCTGTGCGATCTCCTGTTCGTGTTCGTCTACCTGGACGATATCCTGGTAGCCAGTGCGTCCGAAGACGAACACGAAACCCACCTCAGGACGGTTTTCCGGAGGTTTGAGGAGCACGTGTTAATAATCAACCCGGTAAAATGCCAGTTCGGCGTGACGAAGATTGATTTTTTTGGGGCACCGCGTCTCTCCGGAAGGAGCGATCCCGCTGCCCGACAAGGTTCGCGCCGTGGCGGATTTTCCCCGGCCTCAGACAGTCAGGGCGCTGCAGGAATTTTTGGGGATGGTGAATTTTTATAACCGTTTCCTTCCCCACGCGGCGCAGCTCATGCAACCATTGTACGCCGCGCTCAAGAAACAGAAGCCCGCAGATAGGGTCGAATGGACCCCGGAGCGAGAGCGGGCGTTCTCGGCAGTTAAAGCAGCCCTGGCAAACGCCGCACTGCTGGCGCATCCGGACCCGGCGGCCTGCATAGCGCTCACCACCGACGCTTCAGACGTGGCCATAGGGGCTGTCGTGGAGCAATGCGTCGCCGGGGCTTGGCAGCCGCTCGCCTTTTTCAGCAGAACTTTGCGCGACAGCGAACGTAAATACAGCGCGTTCGACAGAGAGTTGCTGGCTCTCCATCTGGCCATACGCCACTTCCAGTTCTGGCTGGAAGGGCGCAGCTTCACCGCGTTCATGGACCACAAGCTGCTAACATTCACGATGGCCAAGGTTTCAGAACCATGGTCAGGCCGGCAGCAGAGACAGCTGGCCGCAATCTCAGAGTTTACTACCGATATTCAGCATGTGTCGGGTAAACTGAATGTGGTGGCAGACTGCCTCTCGCGTGCCGTGGTGGCCCCGGTCTGCGTGGGGATAGATTACGCAGCCATGGCCGCGGAGCAGATTAGCGATGCAGACGTGTGCGCGCTCCAGTCTGGACCAACAGGGTTAAGGCTGGAGAGCAGGGTGCTGCAAGATGGCGGCCCCCCCCCCCAATCTGCGATGTCTCCACGAGTCGTCCGCGTCCGGTGGTCCCGGTCGCGTGGCGCCGCCGCGTGTTTGAGTCGGTTCACACTCTGGCGCACCCAGGAGTGCGCGCGTCTGTCAAAATGGTGGGAGAGAAGTTTGTGTGGCCGAGCCTACGCAAACAAGTGAAAGAGTGGGCTGCAGCCTGCGTGGCGTGCCAACGAGCCAAGGTACACAGACACACGAAGGCTCCCTTGGAGCCGTTTCGTATTCCGGCTAAGAGGTTCGACCATGTTCACGTGGACCTCATGGGCCCCCTCCCGCCATCACAGGGGTGCACGCACCTCCTGACAGTGGTGGACCGCACCACGCGCTGGCCAGAAGTGGTCCCGCTGGCGGCAACTATGTCCGTAGACGTAGCGCGCGCTTTTTTAACAGCATGGGTGGCGCGTTTTGGAGTCCCGTTGGACATTACGTCGACATTACGAGTGCGGAGTTCGTGTTTGTCAGACACGACGCCCACCGCCCTCCATTGCGCCCACCCTATGATGGACCGTTCAGAGTGTTGGAAACAGGGGATAAGCATTTTTTGCTAGACTTGGGGGGTAGGAGGGAAAAAATTGGCATAGACAGACTCAGACCCGCTTTCGTTGTGGCGGACGAGCAAGTGCTGTTGGCTAGGGCCCCTCGGCGTGGAAGACCCCCACGGAGAGCTCCCCAGGGAAACAATTCACCAGAGCAGCCACACGTGCAGACCGAAGTGGGCCCCCCCCCCAGTCACAGCCCACCCGCAGTCAGACACACTCCCAGCAGCCCCCCACTGGCACAGCAGTGCCACGGAGGCGGTAAACCCCAGTTACAGCAGATACGGGAGGAGACGGAAGCCCAAACAGCATGTGGACTGATATTCTATTGTTCTATCACAGCATGTGGACTGTTATTCTATTGTTCTATCTAAGATGCTGGGGGGGGAGGGAGTTTAGCAATTTGGGGGAGCCAGATTATTTAGCATCTCAGACAAGAGACAGTGGATAAACATGGGATAGCAATACGCAGGAGGTTCCTGGTGAGATAGCAGGAAGGAGTCAAGGACATAGGGGATTGAATGCAGTGTGATGCAAATGTCATGTTGTGTGTGGAGAAATTCCATGAAACTTAAGAGGAGAGTGCCTGCTGAAATGCTCAGTCTGTTCTTTGCTTGTGAGATGTGAGTGTGTAATAAATCGTCTGAAATGAATCTGCCTCTTCATTTACACACTCCACAATATAACCAATATGGGTTTAAAGTGTAGACTCTTCTTTAAGGGTATTAACCTGCAGCCATTTTTATACAAATAAATCCTCATTTCAGGAGCTCAAAAGTAACTGGACAAATTAAAATTTTCATTTTTAACAGTTTGCTGAGAATCCTTTGCAAGTAATGACTGCCTGAAGTCTGGAACCCATGGACATCACCAAATGCTTGGTTTCCACCTTTGTGATGCTTTGCCAGGCCTTTACTGTAGTTGTCATTTGTTGCTTGTTTGTGGTCTTTCTGTTTGAAGTTTTGTCTTAAGCAAGTGAAATACCTGCTGAATCAGGTTGAGATCTGGTGATTGACTCGACCATTGCAGAAGATTCCACTTTGTTGCCTTAAAAAAAAAACCAGGTTGCTTTCACAGTATGTTTTGGGCCACTGTCCATCTGGACTGTGAAGTGCCATCCAATCAACTTTGCTGCATTTGGCTGAATCTGAGCAGACAGTATATCTCTATACACTTCAGAATTCATACAGCTGCTTCTTTCTTCTGTCACATCATCAATAAACACTAGTGACCTGTTATGTATGAGGAAAGGAGTCGGAGTCTCTTCATGCAGGGAATCAACAACCAGCAACCAACCCTTTTATTATCAGAACTCAGAACTATATATACAAGTGGCCATGCCCGCCTGACGTCACACTGTGGGCGGGTATGGCAGCACACACACACACACTACACAACATTCCCCTCCCCCTTACAAAAGTGTAAGACCACACACACAATCGAGACCCTCCCCAATTTAGGACCCAAATCATACACTGAGGACCTAACGGGGAACAGTGCACAAGAATAACCGAACACATTCATCCCAAAAACAACTAAAATCGGACCATGTCTCTAAAATATAAAAAATTAACCCCTTGCACTCTGGTCAATTTCCCTAAAAATGCCTAAAAATAACGTACCCAAAGTAAATCAAAAGCTGTTCTTCAGACTTCCGGTTATGGCTGCCACGTAGGACGGACGTGTCTCGCTCTGCTCTGCTCCTGGAGAAAAAAATCGGCAAATAACTCTCTCATTTGGGACAGAACGTATCCCAGCATTTGAGCGAGGATATGTCGGCGAAGCCTAAGGCTGGAAAACCAGGAAAAGGAAAAAGCGAGCCGCCGAAACAGTCCAAATTAACGGACTTTCAGGTCTGTGACGCAGCAAACAAGGCTCCATATATGGCGGAGGAGGCTGGCGGCGGTGCGATTTCTGCGGGGAATGGCGCAGATGCGCTGATGGCTGCCATGAGTTCAATGAGAGCGGACTTTTCCTCTAGATTTGATGGGATTATGACAGCGTTGGAAGGAATAAGAAAGGAATTGGGTGACTGTGTAGAACGAACGGCGCAGATGGAGCTCCGTCTCGCTAGTGCTGAAGATGACGTCACCCGTCTTCAATTAAAGGTGCGCACTTTGGAAAAAAAAAATAAATCTCTGGAAGATAATATTTTGGATTTGGAATCTCGGTCGAGACAGAATAATTTGAGGCTGGTGGGTCTTCCAGAGGAATCAGAAGGTCGGGACGTATGTTCCTTTCTGGAAAAGTGGATTCCGGAGGTGCTGGGCAGCGAGGAGTTGCAATCAGCAGTGGTTCTGGAAAAAGCACATCGTATTGGCCCACGGAGAGATAAGGGACCGCCGAGGACCTTAATTATGAAGTTTCTTAGCAACAGAGACAGGATGAAGATCTTCAACGCTGCACGTGCTAAAGGAGAGATTAAACACCAGGACCAGCAGGTGCGGTTCTACCCAGATTTGGCCACAGGAATCCAACAATTGAGGAAGCAGTTTGATCCCGTACGTAAGGAGCTGCGCAACCTTGGGATTCGTCATGGTGTAATCTATCCTGCGAGACTGCTGACCACGTATGAGGGCAGAACCCACATCTTCAAGACCCCAGAGGAGGCGCAGGAGTTCATCAAGAAGATCAAAGAAGAAGAAGAGACTGGTGGGAGCTAAGCATGAACAAAATATAAGGTAGAATAATTAAGCATTTGCACAGGCATCTGACTGACTTGAAGTAAATAGTAAGTTTACAAAATATAGATTGTATTATATATTAAAAAAACAAAACAAAAACAAAACAAACAAAAAAAAAAAAACTATGATGTACAAAGTTGTTAAAAATTTTGGAGTTAAGTTGGAAAACTACAGAGGAGAGTTAATGTTACGTCATTAAAAGCAGTAGAGTTAGGGTGATTGGGAGGATGAAGAAGGAGTGGCTTAGGCTGTTCCCCGTGGGTGTGGAACGGTCGATGGCTATATCGGGAGACAGAATTTTTCTTTTGATTTTGGGGGGTTTGCCACAAGTGTGGGAAGGGGAAATTTGTTTGTGTGTAGTTTGTAGGATGAATGTTCAACCACTCATGTTTTTGCTTCTCTGTATGAGCATGTTTACACTGCAAGGTAATCCCAAACTCTCTATTGATCATGGACCAAAGTGTTAATCTTAATTTAACTTCATGGAATTGCAGAGGTCTACAAAATTTAAAAAAACTTAAACAAGTTATGAATAAAATAAAGGACATGGGTTCAAGAATTGTGTTTTTACAAGAAACTCATCTGATAGAGGAGGATGTTAAAAGAATTAGGAGTAGATGGCAGGGAAGTGTATTCACCTCTTCATTTTCATCCCGAGCCAGGGGAGTTATGACTCTCATACATAAATCAGTTCCTTTTCAAGTGAAAAATGTAATTGGAGACAAATTTGGAAGATATGTAATCATTCAAGGTTCTTTGCTATTAGAAAATATAAATCTTGTGAACTTATATGGTCCCAATATAGATGATCAGAAGTTCTTTGCTAATTTATTTCTCATCTTATCATCACTTACAGGGCAACATATAATAGCAGGGGATTTTAATTGTACATTGAATCCAGGTGTGGATAGATCAACAGGACTGGATTGTACGCACATTGGATGTAGGATGACTATTAATCATTTTATGAAAGAATTGAGATTGTTAGATATATGGAGAGAAATGAAACCACAAGTTAAACCCTATTCTTGTTATTCCAGTACCTACAAGACATTCTCACGTATTGATTATTTTTTGATTTCCACAGAATTAAGGTCCAAGATTCAAAACTGCTTTTATGATAACATCGTGATCTCTGATCATGCACCCTGTTGTCTAATATATGTAGATAAAAAATTGACAAAGGAATCAGGTAGATGGCAATTTCAGCATAAATGGCTTCAGGATGAGGAATTTGTCAAGTATATAGAAAAACAGATAGACGAGTTCTTTGACATCAATACTACACAAACATCAGCATGTGTAAAGTGGGAGGCTTTCAAAGCTTTTATTAGGGGACATATTATTAGTTATACAGGATCAAAATCTAAGAAGACTCGAGAGGAGAGAGCTAAATTGGAACATAAAATAAAAAATCTTCAGGAAAAAGTGTATGCAGGAAGTGACCCAAGGTTGGAGAATGAATTACTGATTTTGAGAGCTGAATACGACAAAAAATCAGCGAATAGAGCTGCCTCGAGTCTTCTAAGATTGAAACAATCTTTTTATGAACAAGGTGAAAAATCAGGAAAATTATTAGCATGGCAGATTAAACAATTGGAAATTAAAACACCAATTACCAGTATTATAAGTAATGGACAGGTAGTTATAGATCCTTTAGAAATTAATAGAGCCTTTAGAGATTACTATGAAAAATTATATGATACCAAAAATGAACCTGATTTAACAAAACTAAATGGGTTTTTGAACGAACTATCTATACCGTGTATTCCAAATGAAAACAGGGAGATATTGGAGTCTAAAATTAGTCAAGAAGAAGTTGGGCTAGCCATTGATAATATGAAATCAGGAAAAAGTGCAGGACCAGATGGTCTTCCAGTTGACCTTTATAAAAAATTTAAGAATAAATTAATAAAACCTTTTTTGGAAATGGTTTTAGAAGCATTTCAAAATAATAATTTACCATCATACATAAATAATGCCTTAATTATACTGCTGCCAAAACCAGGTAAGCCCTCTAATAAATGTGAAAATATGAGACCAATAAGCCTATTAAACGCCGACCTTAAGATAATCTGTAAAATTTTAGCAAGACGAATACAAGAAATTTTACCAAATATTATTAATCGAGATCAGAATGGCTTT
Source organism: Pholidichthys leucotaenia (assembly GCA_020510985.1). Classification (NCBI taxonomy): domain Eukaryota; kingdom Metazoa; phylum Chordata; class Actinopteri; order Cichliformes; family Pholidichthyidae; genus Pholidichthys; species Pholidichthys leucotaenia. The sequence continues at coordinate 282,986,048 of CM035846.1, forward strand.
ATAAAGGGTAGACAAGGCTTCCATAATGTAAGAAGACTATTTAATATTATTTATTTTAATAAAGAAGCACCGGATACAGCTCTCCTATCATTGGACGCCGAAAAGGCCTTTGATAGAGTTGAATGGCCCTTTCTTTTTGAAGTCCTACAAAGGTTTGGACTTGGAAATAATTTCATAAAATGGGTTCAAATAATATACAATAATGCTACAGCAGAAATCCTAACAAATAACAATATTTCAAAACCAATAAAAATCAATAGAGGATGTCGACAAGGCTGTCCACTTTCACCTTTACTGTTTACTATGGCAATTGAACCTTTAGCGATAGCGATACGTTTACATTCACAAATATATGGAATTAAAGTTGGACCAACAGAACATAAAATCTCCCTGTACGCCGATGATATAATTTTGTTTATGTCGAATCTAAAAAAATCAATTCCAACCTTGTTGAATTTAATAAAGAATTTTGGGGAAATATCAGGATATAAAATAAATAAAACTAAATCTTCAATATTAATGCTAAATGAGACCCAGAGAAATTACTCAGCCCCTGAGGTAAATCAATTCAATGTTGTAAATCAGTTTAAATATTTAGGAATCCAAATTATGCCTAAGCTAGAATCAGTCGCCAGTGTCAACTATGAAGCCTTAATGTCAGATATCAGTGAGTTAACTCAGAGATGGATGTCACTACCAATGTCGATGATCGGGAGAATCAATATACTTAAAAGTAATATTTTACCTAAAATACTTTATTTATTTCAATACATTCCCTTATCACCACCTTTAGATCTATTCTCAAGAATAAAAAAAAAGTTAGTGGAATTTATATGGAACAACAGGAGGGCTAGATTACGTTTGTCTTTATTATATTTACCATTTGATCGTGGAGGTCTGAAATGTCCAAATTTTATGTTGTATTATTGGTCGGCACAACTGAGGTCTATGACATATTATTTTTCATCAAATGATCTCCCTCACTGGACTGAAATGGAATCATACAATTTACCTTTACCTCTTCCCATATTCATATACTCAGATTCGGCAAAAAAATTACAAAAACAAGTTAAAAATCCATTTGTAAAGCATATGATCAAAATATGGTGTGAAGCTAAAAACTATTTAAAAGAACCACAGTTATTGTCACAATTTAGTCCAATATGGGGTAATCAATATTTTAAACCAGGGAGAGCGGACGCTGTATTTAAAGTATGGAATTTAAAAGGGATACAAAAGATTCAGGATTTATATTTGCCAGGTGCAGACAACATAATGTCTTTTGAAGAGCTGAGGATCAAATTTAATCTCAATAGAACACATTTTTTTAAATATCTTCAACTTAGAAACTTTATTCGATCAAATCAAAATAAAGCTCTCACTCGACCTATTTATTCATCCTTGGAAAAAATGATGATGAAAGATAGTAAAAGAAAGGGTATTATTTCAGAGTTTTATAACTCATTGACACTATCTTCAAGTGAAAATTCACTGAAAAGATTAAACTACTGGAAAGAAGATCTGCAAATTGAAATTTCAGAGGAACAATGGGAATTGGCTTGTACAGAAGCTCAAACCAAATCAATAAATGCACGCCTTAAATTGATACATTTCAAATGGTTAATGCGGATGTATGTTACACCGGAGGAGTTAAATAGATATAACAAAAATATACCAGATACATGCACAAAATGCATGGAAAGTAAAGGAACCCTATTTCATTGTTTATGGGAATGTAGATTAATAAGAATGTTTTGGGAAGAGGTGAGGGTAACAATTGAAAAAATAATCTCAAAACAAATCATATTGAATCCTAAACTGTTTTTGTTGGGTCTGTACCCAGAAAAGCATAATTTTAATAAAAGTGAAAGAACATTCATAGACCTCAGTTTGCTTAATGCCAAAAAATGTATTGCACTATTATGGAAAAAGACTCATAGACCAGATGTGACTCAGTGGTTAAGACAGATGTTAACAAACCTTCCATTAGAAAGAATAACATATATACTAAAATCAAAGGAAATTGTGTTTGAGAATATATGGAGACCTTTTATTGATTATGTAAAAAATTTAAACATAACTCTTGAAGAAGAAGGTGAATGATGTGTGTGGACCTTGTAAATTCCAAACTGGTGAACATAATATGTATACTTATGTATTGGATTGTCTAGACTAAACAGAGGAGCATTGTTGAAGACTTGATTTTGTTGGTGGTTGTTGGTGTTTTTAGTGCATTTTTTATTTTTGTAGTACTTTAGTGTTAGTGTTTGATTGTTTGTATCATGTTTGTTAAAAAAAAAAAAAAAAAAGGTTCAATAAAGATATTGTGGAAAAAAAAAAAGCTGTTCTTCAACCCTTTGCAGCATCTTCATGGGGTTGGTCTCATTTAAAAGAAAACACTTTGAATTTTTTGGCATAACAGTCATAATCTCTAAGTGCTCCTGCCACTGAGTAACAGTCATCTAAACATACTGAACTTGAAGAAAATAAATTTCGCCTGGGTGTTTTTTTGGATACAAATGCTTGCAAATAACACACAGCTGTCAGATCCGGGCTGGAAAATGCAACAGAAATGTAGAACCAAGTGTTATCCAGCTGAGGTCAAAATTTTGTAACAATACCACAAAAAATGAATATATTACACAGCTTTTTCCTCAGGTTGTTCCCAGGCGTTTTTGAACTGTGCCAAATTGTGCCAAATGGCACAGTCTGGAAAAACGTCTAACTTTTGAATGATTCAATATAGAAGCTTCATCTTGGGCTCTAATGAAAGGTGAAGGGCTGTGTGTGTTGGGGGGGGGGGGTTGTTTATTCATTCATGAATGAATGAATGAACAAACAAGCCCCCACAAACAAAGAAGCATGCCACGTAAAAAATGTGTGGCTTTTTTTTTTTTTTTTTTTTACAAGAAAAAATAACCTACAGTGCACTAAAAATTATACTAAAATAGCTGTAATGTAGAAGATAACAACCCCCCCCCCCCCCGCTATAGAGGACGGACATCGCCCATCGCTACATGACGGACCGCGGGGACGGTGCGCCGCGGTCTACTACGCACAGTTGTACTAAAATATCTGCAATAATATCTGCAATCCGCTACAGAAGAATAGCGGGGGTGGGGGGTGTTCACGGTCCGTCATGTTGCGATGACGCACAGTTGTAATTTACCGATCGGTCAAAAGTCATTTTGATTACAATTTTCAGGGATAAAGAATAATTTAGCTTATAACACTTAGCTGTCCACAACAGCAGTGTCGCTGGCGAACTTCTCTTCCTCATTGTCAGACGAACATGACACTGGTCCGCTTGTTACGGACTCGTGGTTCTGGTCGCACAATCCGGTCAAACCATGATTCCATTATTGCGGTTTTGCGCTTCCATGATTGTGGTTTTGGCAAACGATTTTTCAAAACAAATAAGAACAGTAATAAGAAAAAAACACTGGCGAACGCGTGTGTGTCACCCAGCGGCTTACACAAAACAGATTTTACGCACAGGACGTACGCTTTCAATTGTTGAAGTTCTCTGCTTCAATTGGCTCGCTGCATTCGCAGCCGTTGGTAGGCGGGTCCTTCTTGCTAGGTTTTCAGTCATTGGTTCTTCAAGGTTTCAGAAACCCAATTCAAGGCTCTTACTAGTCGAATGAGAGGTCAATCAAATCTAAACCAATCAAAGCACTCCTTTGGCTTTCTGTTCGCGGCTGTGTCTGCAGCTTTTTTTTTTTTTCAGTGCACCCTAGGACGCAGAGACGTGACCGCTCGCGGTATCCCGGAGTGCAAGAGGTTAATCCTATATCACACATACTCGCATGCACACCAGCAGCGTGTGTGTGTGTGTGTGTATATATATATATATATATATATATATATATATATATATATATATACTGTATATATATATATATATATACACGTATATTTACATCAACAGTGTTCAAGTTGCACCTATGTCCACTGGCAGCCAGCGGTAAAACAGGGCCCAGGGCAGCCCCAAATCATGCATGCCCGTGGCCGCCGAAGATAAGACCGGCTCGGAGGCCCTGGGCAGCCCCACAGCATGTGTGCCTCTGGCCGCCGTCTGCCTCCGGGATCAAAAACAACTTCTCTTGCAGTAATATCTCTCTTCACCGCCGACTGCCTCACTCCTCAGGACCCGCAGTGCTGCTGTTCGGCACACCGTCCCTCTGTGCTTGCCGGTCCACTCCCGACTGCCTTCATCACCGCTGTCGTGGCTCCAAACATTCCGGCCCCCTGTGGCCGAACTCCGGAGAGACTTGAAGCCTGCTCGTCGGCACCGCTTGCTGCCTCAGGTGCCTCGCTGTACCACCCAGCACCCTCGTCCAGGGCACGTTGAGCTCCGGCACTGAGACTCTGCACAACCTCTACAGTGCCAGGCGCCTCCTCTCTGTTGTCTGAGGCGCTCCGCTGCACTGCCTCCATGCACAGCTGCCGTTGCTCACTCCCGGGGTTCACAGCATCATTTTCGCCGGCATCGTCTGCCAACCCAGGCACCTCGCCGCTGCTCCCAGCACCCTTGTCCCAGGCGCTCCCGCTGCACCGTCTCCGTGCCCGGTCGTAGCCGCTCTCTCCCGGGGCTCTCAGCGTCCCTGTTGTTGGCGTCACTCTCCAACCCAGGCGCTTTGTTGCTGCACCCAGCACCCTCGTCCCAGGCGCTCTGCTGCGTCGTCTCCATGGCCGGCTGTAGCTGCTTTCTCCCGGTCCCCCCAGCGTCACTCCCGTCGGCGTCACTCACCGACCCAGGCGTCTCGTCGCTGCTCTCATCACCCTTGTCCCAGGCGCTCCGCTGCGTCGTCTCTATGCCTGGCTGTCACTGCTCTCTCCCGGGGTCCTCAGCCTGCACATTCCTGCTCTCCCGCTGCCCAGCCTTCAGCTGCGGGTATGACTCCCGTCGCTGCTCTCCCTCTCTGCTGTCATCGCACACCGCGTCATCAAACTCACCAGCACTACGGTCCTGTACCATGCTGCACTCCTTGGCTGGCCCGCCGTCTGCAGTGACCGGGAACTCCACCACTCGTGGCCCCGGTCCCACCTCACTGCCTATCTGGTAGCCTGGAACTTGCTTTTGGCGCGCAGTTAGCTTTGTGGCTAACTTGTCCATAGACAATGAGTGGGCCGTTAGCTTCTCCGAGCTAACTAGCCTAGCTCTACTTGGTGCCAACACTCCCCCCACCCATAGCTTCATGGTCCTCGTCTGCTCGGCGAAGTGCTCGGCCAGCCGCTTGACAGCATCCTCATAGCACTCCGTTTCATCCAACGTACCAAGAATTCTTTGGCCTTCCACACCGAGATGGTGGGCCCGAAGTGCTCGTCGTCATCTCCCATCGAGTCTACTTAAGCCCAGCGCCCCAATATAATCCTCGAACATGGCCCGCCACTTTGGCCACAGGATCACTGGCTCTCCCGTGTACTCCAGAAACGGTAGCAGTGATGGAGGTAGCCCATATGCTCCCATGATCCCATCCTCGTCGCCAAAATGTTATGTATGAGGAAAGGCGTCGGAGTCTCTTCATGCAGGGAACCAGCAACCAACCAACCCTTTATTATCAGAACTCAGAACTATATATACAAGTGGCCGTGCCCGCCTGACGTCACACTGTGGATGGGTACGGCAGCACACACACTACACAACATGACCCAGTGCCACTGAATGGCATGCATGCCCTGCCTCCACCATCTTTTACAGAAGATGTGGTGTGCTTTGGATCATGAGCCATTCCAAGACGTCTCCATGCTTTCTTCTTCCCATCATTCTTTAACAGGTTGATCTTGGTTTCATCTGTCTGAAAGACGCATATCGCGCTGTTCCCCGCGCTGCGCTCGGACTATCTGATCACGTGATGGTCCACCTCATTCCCACATACAGACAGAGATTGAAGCTCACTAAACTTGTTGTGAGCACTACGAAGAAATGGACCAGTGAAGCTGAGGAGAAGCTGGAAACATGCATGGAAATAACTGATTGGGGCATGTTTAAAGGAGCCACGCATGATCTGGATGAGTACACGGACACTGTGAACTCATATATCCACTTTTGTGAGGAGAGCATTCTTCCATCGCGCACCAGGGTGAGGTACTCTAATGATAAGCCCTGGTTCACTGCTAAGCTCAGACAGATCAGGAAGGAGAAGGAAGCAGCGCTGAAAAGTGGAGACAGGGGCTGCTACAGGGAGGTTAAATATTGGTTTATCAGAGAGCTGAGGAGAGCTAAATCTGTGTATTCTGAGAGACTCCAGCAGCAGTTCACTGCTAATGACTCGGCTTCTGTGTGGAGATGACTGAGGCAAATCACCAATTATCGGCCTCAGGCTCCTAAAGGTCAGGATGACAAAGCCCTTTGTCAAAGACTGTCCCAACACTATGCCCGTTTTGACACCTCGTCATCTGTGTCCAACTCCCCCCCCCTCCCTCCAGCTCCACAGCCTCCACGATCCCTACTTCATCAAAGGCGCCCCCCCTCCTCCCCCCCTGCCCTTGTCATCAGTGAGCAGGACGTGCTCAAACAGTTCTCCAGACTGAACCCGCACAAGGCCCCCGGTCCGGACGGCGTGTCTCCCTCCACCCTGAGACACTGTGCGAAAGAGCTGGCTCCTGTCTTCACAGACATTTTTAACACCTCCCTTAAGCTATGCCACGTGCCGTCCTGCCTCAAATCCTCCACCATCATCCCTGTCCCCAAGAAGCCACGGATCACTGGACTTAACGACTACAGACCTGTAGCGCTCACCTCTGTAGTCATGAAGTCCTTTGAGCGCCTGGTCCTGCCCCACCTCAAGTCTATCACCACCCCCCTCCTCCTGGACCCGTTGCAGTTTGCCTACCGAGCCAACAGGTCTGTAGACGACGCAGTCAACCTGGCCCTCCACTCCATCCTGCAGCACCTGGACTCCCCGGGAACCTACGCCAGGATCCTGTTTGTGGACTTCAGCTCCGCATTCAACACCATCCGCCCCGCTCTGCTCCGGGACAAGCTGTCCCTGCTCAACGTGCCTGACTCCCTCTGCAGGTGGATCACCGACTTCCTGACGGACCGGAGGCAGCATGTGCGGCTGGGAAAGACTGTCTCAGACTCTGCTAGCATCAGCACCGGATCACCCCAGGGCTGTGTACTTTCCCCCCTACTCTTCTCCCTTTATACCAACTGCTGCACCTCCAGCCACCAGTCTGTCAAGTTGATCAAGTTTGCGGACGACACCACCCTCATCGGGCTCATCTCCAACGGCGATGAGTCTGCCTACAGGAGAGAGGTGGCCCAGCTGGCGTCCTGGTGCAACAACAACAACCTGCAGCTGAACGCTCTGAAGACAGTGGAGATGATTGTAGACTTCAGGAAAGTCACAACCCCTCTGCCCCCCCTCACCCTCACAGGTTCTCCCATCACCACTGCTGATTCCTTCCGCTTCCTAGGCACCACCATCATCAGGGACCCCAAGTGGGAGCCGACCATCAGCTCCCTCATCAAAAAGGCCCAGCAGAGGATGTTCTTCCTGCGGCAGCTGAGGAACCTCAAGCTACCCACCAAGATGTTAGTGCAGTTCTACACAGCCATCATCGAATCCATCCTCACCACCTCCATAACCGTGTGGTACGCAGGAGCCACTGCCAGGGACAGACTAAGGCTGCAGCGCGTCGTACGCACTGCTGAGAAGGTGATCGGCTGCAAGCTCCCATCTCTCCAGGATCTGTACATCTCCAGGACCCGGAGGCGTGCTGGCCGGATCATAGCCGATCCCTCACACCCTGGTCACGTACTGTTTGCCCCTCTCCCCTCAGGTAGAAGACTTCGGTCCATCCAGACTAAAACCTCCCGTCACATGAACAGCTTCTTCCCCTCTGCCATCAGACTGCTGAACACTAAGGGACTTATTGACTCTCGTGCACTATGTACAGCAGCTCAACCAGACTCATGTCAATCATCACTGTTTTCTTCCTGCATTACCGACTGCACTATATGGTTCTCCACATTATCTGCTGCTCGCTAATATATTTTAACTACTGATTAGTATTACTCACTCTTATTCTACACTTTATTGCATGTATAGTTTATTTCTTTTATTTTATCATGTTTAATGTTGCAGCATTGCACCGAGACAAATGCCTAGTTTGTGTACTACATGAACAATGGCAATAAATCTGATTCTGATTCTGATCTGTCCAGAGCATGCTGTAACAGAACTGGGCTGGCTTCTTTAGATGCATTTCAGAAAAATCTTATCTGCAATTTCTATTTTTGAGGCTCGATTATTAGTTTGCACCTTGTGGTGAACCCTCTGTATTTGCTCTCATGAACTCTCCTCCTTATGGTAGACTTGGATGCTGATAAACTTACTTCCTGGAGAGTGTTCTTCACTTGGATGGATGTTGTGAAGGGGTTTTTCTTCCCCACAGAAAGAATCCTGTGATCACCACCACTGTTGTCTTCTGTGGACGTCCAGGACTTTTTGAATTCCAGAGCTCACCAGTGCACTTTTTTTTTCTCAGACTGTACCAAACTGTTAATTTGGCCACTCCTAACATTTCCACTAACTCTCTGATGGATTTCTTCTTTTTTCTTCAGCCTAAGGATGGTCTGCTTCACTTTTATTGAGAGTTCCTCTGACCACATGTGGGTTCACAGCAGCAGCTTTCAAATGCAAATGCTATACCTGGAGTCAACTCCAGACCTTCCATCTTCTTGATTGATGATGGATTAACAAGGAAATAGCCCATGCAGCCAATGAAATAGCTTTTCAGTCAATTGTTCAATTACTTTTGAGCGCCTGAAATAAGGAGACTTTGTATAAAAATGGTTGCAATTCCTAAACCATCGCTCATATTTGCATGTATATACCCTCAAATTAAAGCTGAGAGTCTGCACTTTAAGCCAACATTGGTTCTATAACTGTGTCTTGAATTTGTTTTGGTAAACGGCTAAAATAGTAAAACTTGTCAGTGTCCAACTATACGGCTCTGGAATAAGAGACCACTGCACTTTTGTCTGAAATCAGCATCTCAACACATATGACAGCCATTCCAGTGTCTGTTGAATTCCAACACAAGCACATCTCATTCTACTTACAGGTGCATCTCAATAAATTAGAATGCCATCGAAAAGTTAATTCAATTCAGTAATTCAATTCAGAAAACTAGAAGAGCACTCGGAGAGCGCAGACCTCCGCCAAGCGCCACAGTTCCCCCATACAGTGTGTGTACGTTTTCAGATTCCTTGACCATGAAAACATATGACTAGCAATTGGATTCACAATGACAGGATTAGTGGTTCAGTAGTTATTGACGAAAGTGGCATTTTCCGTAATGGCGGTTTAGCGCCACAGTTCCCCCCATACAGTCTTCAGATTCCTTGACCATGAAAACATATGACAAGCAATTGGATTGACAATGATAGGATTAGTGGTTTAGTAGTTATTCACGAAAATGGCATTTTGCGTAATGGCGGTTTTCTTGTGGACGGTGATCCGGATGACCACCAAAATGTAATCATCTGTAGGATACCCCATTTCTGATAATCTGTGAAAATTTCATGAAAATCCGTCCATAACTTTTTGAGTTATCTTGCTAACAAACAAACAGACAGACAGACAGACAAACCAACGCCAATGGTCACATAACCTCCCCCTTTGGCGGAGGTAATGAAACTCCTATATTATATAGATTAATTACACACAGAGTGATATATTTCAAGTGTTTATTTCTTTTAATTTTGATGATTATGGCTTACAGCTCAAGAAAACCCAAATTCAGTTTCTCAAAAAATTAGAATATTATATAAAATGAATTTTTAAAAAATAGATTTTTAATAGAAATGTTGGCCTACTGAAAAGTATGTCCATGTACACACTCAATACTTGGTCAGGGCTCCTTTTGCATGAGTTACTGCATCAGTGTGGTGTGGCATGGAGATGATCAGCCTGTGGTACTGCTGAGATGTTAAAAAGGCCCATGTTGCTTTGATAGCGGCCTTCAGCTCGTCTTCATTGTTGGGTCTGGTGTCTCTCATCTTCCTCTTGACAGTACTCCATAGATTCTCTATGGAGTTGAAGTCAGGCTAGTTTTATGGCCAGTAAAGCACAGTGATACCATGGTCATTAAACCAGGTTTTGGCAGTGTGGGCAGGTGCCAAGTCCTGCTGGAAAATGAAATCAGCATCTCCATAAAGCTTGTCAGCAGAGGGAAACATGAAGTGCTCTAAAATTTGCTGGTAGATGGCTGCACTGACATTGGACTTGATAAAACACAGTGGACCGACACCAGCAGATGACCTCTTTTCAGATTAAAGTAAATTTTGTATTTCATTTGGAAATCAAGGTCCCAGAGTCTGGAGGAAGAGTGGAGAGGCACAGAATCTAAGTTACTTGAGGTCCAGTGTGAAGTTTCTACAGTCAGTGATGATTTCAGTGATGGTTAGTTTTCAAGTATGTCTCAGGGATGTGTGAATGGATGTGTTGGGGTGGGGGGTGAGGGTGTGTGTGAGTGTGTCTTAAATTATGTTCTTCTTACTTATATGGATGCCGAGAGAAACGCAATTTCATCTTGCCTGCACTACAGTTGTATGTACAGCAATATGACAATAAAGGTTGATTTGATTTGATTTGAGGAGCCATGTTATCTGCTGGTGTCGGTCCACTGTGTTTTATCAAGTCCAAAGTCAGTGCAGCTATCTACCAGAAAATTTTAGAGCACTTTATGCTTCCCTTTGCTGACAAGCTTGATGAAGATGCTGGGGTTCATTTTCCAGGAGGACATGGTGCCTGTCCACACTGCCAAAAGTACCAAAACCTGGTTAAATGACCATGGTATCACTGTGCTTGATTGACCACAAAACTAGCCTGACTTCAACTCCATAGAGAATCTATGGAGTATTGTCAAGAGGAAGATGAGAGACACCAGACCCAACAATGCAGACGAGCTGAAGGGCACTATCAAAGCAACCTGGGCCTCCATAACACCTCGGCAGTACCACAGGCTGATCACCTCCATGCCACGCCACATTGATGCAGTAACTCATGCAAAAGGAGCCCCGACCAAGTACTGAGTGTGTACATGGACATACTTTAAGTCGGCCAACATTTCTATTAAAAAAACATTTTTTAAAATTAATTTTATGAAATATTCTAATTTTTTGAGAAACTGAATTTTGGGTTTTCATGGGCTGTAAGCCATAACTATCAAAATTAAAAGAAATAAACACTTGAAATATATCACTCTGTGTGTAATTAATCTATATAATATAGGAGTTTCATTTTCTGAATTGAATTACTGAATTTAATTAACTTTTCGATGACATTCTAATTTATTGAGATGCACCTGTAATTACGTACGGATTAGGTGATCACCTGAATCAAATCTTATTTAAGGAGGTAAAGTATAAACACTGCTGTGGTCATCTCTATCCTCTTGCAATAGGACCAGCTGGATGGCAAAAACAGTGCTAGTAGTGCCTCACAAGTAATTGGAATCAAAAACTAACTATTGACCATGCCAAAAGAGTTGAAAAGAAAAGGGTTCAATTCTGGCTTTACTGGTAGAGGGATGAGCGTTGGGTTGCTTCCATCCGTAAAATTTCTAAGATGGCAATTCATAAGAACAAGGTCAAGCAGCGGACATTGGGAACAACAAAGCTACAGGTTGGCAGATGGCGAAAATGAGTCTCCACTGACCGGGATGACCATGAACTCATTCGAATGTCACTCAGCAACCGTAGGATGACATCAAGTGATCTACTAAAAGAATGGCAAATGGCAGCTTGGGTGAAGTGCATAGCGAAAATGGTTTGAAACGGGCTCCTGCGGCAGGACTCAAGTTGTTTAATGCTAGAAAAAAGCCCTTCATCGTTGAGAAGCAAAGAAGAGCTAGTCTGAGGTTTGCTAAAGACCATAGGATTGCACCATAGAGGACTGGAGTAGGGTCATCTTTGATGAGTCCAGTATCCAGCTTTGCCCAACACCTGGTTGTCTCAGGGTTAGACAGAGACCTGGAGAGGCCTACAGGCCACCGTGTCTTGTACCAGCTGTGAAATTTGGTGGCGGATCGGTGACAATCTGGGGGTGCTTCAGCAAGGCTGGAATCGGGCAGATTCGCCTTTGCAAACAACACATGACTCAAGCTACGTACAAGGTTATCCTGGAAGCGAGCTTTCTTCTGCTCTGACAAGGTTCTCCGAGTTTGAGGATTGGTTTTCCCAGCAGGAGAGTGATCCATGCCACACAGCTAGGTCAATCAAGGTGTGGATGAAGGACCATCAGATCAAGACCCTGTCATGGCCAGCCCAATCTCCAGACTTCAACCCACTGGAAACCTCTAGATTGTGATCAAGAGGAAGATGGATGGTCACAAACCATCAAATATAGCTGAGCTGCTTGAATTTTTGTGCCACGAGTTACATAAAGTCACCAAACAGCAATGTGAGAGCATGTCAAGGTGCATGAAAACTGTGATTGAAAATCAGGGTTATTCCACCATATACTGATTTCTTTGGCTTCATCCAGCAATGACCTACAGCTCTTGCTGGGACAGTTTGCCGCTGAATGTGAAGCGGCTAGGATGAGAATCAGCACCTCCAAGTCCGAGTCCATGGTCCTCAGCCGGAAAAAGGTGGATTGTCCTCTCTGGGTTGGGGACAGGCTCCTGCCCCCAAGTGGAGGAGTTTAAGTATCTTGGGGTCTTATTCACGAGTGAGGGGAAAATGGAGCGAGAGATTGACAGACAAATCGGAGCAGCATCTGCAGTGATGCGGACGTTGTACTGGTCTGTTGTGGTGAAGAGGGAGCTTAGTTCTAAGGCAAAGCTGTCGATTTACCAGTCAATCTACATTCCTGCTCTCACCTATGGTCACGAGCTTTGGGTAATGACCGAAAGAACAAGATCGCGGATACAAGCGGCTGAAATGAGCTTTCTCCGTAGGATTGCTGGACTCACCCTCAGAGATAGGGTGAGGAGCTCAGTCATCCGGGAGAGGCTCAGAGTAGAACCGCTGCTCCTCCACATTGAAAGGAGTCAGTTGAGGTGGTATGGGCATCTGATTAGGATGCTTCCTGGACGCCTCCCACTTGAGGTGTTTTGGGCACGTCCCACTGGAAGGAGACTCCGGGGCAGACCCAGGACTCGGTGGAGAGACTATGTCTCCCAGCTGGTCTGGGAATGCCTTGGTATCCTCTCTGAAGAGCTGGAGCAGGTGGCTGGGGAGAAGCAAGTCTGGGCTTCTATGCTTGGACTGCTGCCTCTGCGACCTGGACGTCCGGAAAAGCGGTAGAAGATGGATGGATGGATGGATGGATACTGATTTCTGAACCATTTCTACGTTAAAACATTATTATTGAGTTGTTAAAAATGAATATGAACTTGTTTTCTTTGCAATATTTAGGTCTGAAAACACTGCATCTTTGTTATTTTGCCCATTTGTCATGTTCTGCAAATAAATGCCCTAAATAACAATATTTTTATTTGGAAGAAACGTTGTCAGTAGTTTATAGAATAAAACAAAAATGTTAATTTTTCTCAAACACATTCCTATAATAGTACAATCAGAAAAACTGAAATTTGCAGTGGTATCTTAATTTTTTCAAGGAGTTGTAGTATATGGACATAACTGTACAAATTTAGTTACTCTGTTCTCATAAAAAGACATGCGAAATTAATTCTTATTTGTGACCCAGTAATTTTGGTTCAAAATAAAAGTTCTTCCAGGAACTTTGGGTCACTGTTTTCATCAGGATTTTGGTCCGGACTCTGACATGTACCTACCATCCAGGCATGGTTTTAGAGCAAGAACCTACTTGTGGTGCTCTTAATAGAAGTGCCTCCCCCCCACACACACACACACACAAAACCAGACAAAATCTACCAATGAAAGTTTTTTGGTTTTTTTTCCTCTAAAGTACACTCTGCCGAACACTCACTGAGATCCTGTACCCATGCCCTGATGGGTACTGTGATGGTTTGGAGACTTTCACACAGTGAGGCATGTGGTTTGGTTTTATGTTATTAGACATTTCCCCACTTCTTCTAAGCGCCGGCTGTGAGCGTGAAGGAGCTCCGAAACTGCCCGTCGTTTTCCATTGCATTTGTCCCACATAATATGAAACCATTCCCATCTGTTTCCTCCTTTCTGTGTCAGGGTCTCTACTGTATCTCTGTAAATTGCATGGATAATGCCGAGGCACAGTTCACCGCTGCTCTACAGGTAAGTTTGGCATCATCACTCTCGGATCTTCGATTTAGTTTCCTTCTTTATGTCCCAGTTCCTGAAAATCTAATATTTCTGAAGAGACAAGCCCATGAGAAATGTAGGTAACTTCTCAACATGCCACTCTACCTGATTATGAATAAAGGTCAGATTGTGCGCTCATATCAAAACGATTCTGTGAAAGTTCCTGTTCCCAAACATGATTTTGAATGGGCCAGCGATTTTTACACCCAAAATAAACTGGCTGAAAAAGCCTGAAAAGTTGACTCTCAGCTGGAAAATGGTGGGATTTTCCTCACAAACCATTGTTTATTTAAACTAGACCATTGTAACGCTCTCCTGTCTGGACTACCAAAAAGCTGATCCAGAACTCTGCAGCCCAGGTGCTAACTAAAACCAGAAGGAAAGAACACACAACTCCAGTTCTAAAGTGCCTACATTGGTTGCCTATCACTTTCTGTTTCGATTTTAAAGTTCTTTTACTTGTTTTTAAAGCACTTCATGGTCTCGCTCCAACATACTTGTCCGAGATGTTGCGAGTGTATGAACCAGTATGGCCCCTCAGATCCTCAGGCTCCAAACTTTTAATCGTCCCAAAGTGTAGGACCGAAACGTTTGGCGAGGGAGCCTTCAGTATTTATGCTCCACGCTTCTGGAACACTGTCTGAGGGTCTGAGGTCATCTGGAAGTGTTGATGTTTTTAAACATAATCTCAAAACTTCCCTCTTTAGACTGATTTTTGATTAAGAATAACTTCTACGGGGGGATTTTATTATTTTTATTTTTAATTACTTATTTATTTTTAGTTTATTTTAGTCAGTTTTATCAGTGATCTTGTTATTATGAGTATTATGTTGTTGTTGTTAATGCATTTTTATTGGTTTTATCTTGTTTTTAACCATGTTATTTTACTGTATTTTGATCCTGAATGTATTGTTGTTATTTTACTCCATTTCCTCCACATACTCTACCTTTTTGTCACTTAGTCATCTGTGAAATTCTTTGAATTGCATTAACTTGTACGAAAGGTGCTATACAGATAAAATTTGATTGATCAGAAGGTGACATCTGACCAAACTGACCTCCGTTCAGTGAAATCCACTGAACTCCTGCTAAACATTTACACCTGAGCTTGGTGATGCAAAAAAAGTCAGTAATTAACCACATTATTTCTCACCTCAGATGTTTTCAGAAACCATTTTCTCTGGTTTTGTTTTATAAAAGCAAAGAAAATTTGCTGCCAAATCGCTACATTTTTGGGGTTTTGAGGGCCCAGTGCTACACCTAAATCAGTGGCTCATCAGAATCTGTGACTGCAAAGGGCAGTAAACAGAGATGTTGATGTTTGAAGCAGTTATGAAGCTAGAGGGAAGGTATTCTGGTAGTCGCCAGCTATCAGAAAGAGTAACTTGTGTTTCTGACCCTTTGATGACAGAGTAATGTGCGAGGTGCATAGACGGTGTATAATAGCAGCTGCAAGCACCAGTTCTGATGGGTCACAGATTTCCATGTAGCACTGGAAGCATAGGAAGACTCCCAGCTGGGGAACATTTAAACCAGCCGTTAAAAACAGATTCACAAACTAAATGTCATGTTTCTCAGTTCAGATGTTTGCAGAAATGCTGTTCTCTGGCTTGTTTTCACAATATCGGAGAACGTTTACCGCCGATCCCCCATATTTCTCAGTTTTGAGCAAATCTGTGAAAAGCTCACCCCCTATGACGGATGTCACCACTCTGGAGGGCTGTAGACGAGCAGTTGGAGCTGTCAGTCATTTATCACGTTTTCTCGTCATCACCATCTGAAAAGATCCTGTCGTTGGCGTCACCCCTGTGTAAAATGGTATGAACATGGGCTTGTGTAGTTTGCAGGGATCATGTAGTTAGCTACAAAAAAGTACAAATGTACAGAGGGAAACTATTTACAGTATATTTACAAAATCAGTCATTTATGACTACTGCGGCTTCACGTTGGTTTTCCTTTGTTAAAGATGCTTATGACTTTGTTCCATACCCATCTGTAGTAATTTTAGTGGGCATTATAGAATATTTATCAAGTTTCTTAACTGCCTTACTGTATTCAACATCTTTTGTCCGTTAGATGACAACACACCAGGAGTTGTGGACTTTTATTGTGATAAACCTGGCCAGCGTCTACATCCGAGAAGGAAACCGACACCAAGAGGTCAGAAAGCTGTCGCCTACTCACACAAACAGCAGCAATCTTAATTTCATTGGTTAAATTCAATTTAAAGAAAAAAAACATTTTTTTTTTTTTAAATTGACAGCTGTACAGCCTTTTAGAGAGGATTAACCCAGATCACAGCTTTCCTGTCAGGTAAGTTTTGGTGGATTGAAGAAATGACACCGTGTGTGTGTGTGTGTGTGTGTGATCTTAGAATTTTAAACTAACGTAACTTTGACCTCTTCAGCTCTCATTGTCTTCGAGCTGCAGCGTTTTACATCAGAGGACTCCTGTCTTTCTTCCAGGGGCGTTACAACGAGGCCAAGTAAGAGTGGCTGTTTGTTTTTAAGCTACATGGACTGAAAAGTTTTTCTCTTCTTGTATTCTGTTGAGAATGTGGAAGATGAACGTGTACATGTATGCTTTTGGGTACAGAAGATTTCTGAGAGAGACTCTGAAGATGTCTAATGCAGAGGATCTAAACAGGCTCACTGCTTGCTCACTAGTCCTACTGGGTCACATTTTCTTTGTTCTAGGCAACCACAGGGTGAGTTGACACCAACCTCATATCCTATCCGTTAGACCACAGTTGTTGTAGAGCAGTTACAGCGCCACTGCACTGCAGATGTGATCTCCACTTCATGTTTGTACATATTTTGCAGGAAAGTAACAATATGGTGGTTCCAGCCATGCAGCTGGCAAGCAAGATCCCAGACATGTCTGTGCAGCTCTGGTCTTCAGCACTTCTCAAAGGTACGCATGAGTTACAAGGAAAATGCCTTTATCAAAATTGGCTAAAAATATTAAAGTAAAAAAATTGAAGGTGGGTTCCACAAAAATAAGACCAAATTTGTCTGAAAGGGTTGCATATGCGTCCAAAATTGTAGGGGCTTCAGTGTAACACTTGGCAGCCTTGTTGTTACATACACCATGCTGAAGCTGATGCAGAGTAATTTGGTTCCTATGCTGTTAATATGACTTGCATGAAAGCTACTGTAACTTAGACTTGAGAGGGCTGCATGTTGCACTTCATGTTCATTTTTGAGCAAAGCAGCTTTTTAATAAGGCAGAAGAGGTTATGTTAAACTACAGGCCTGATTTGAACAGTTTTAGATTTTTGAATCAAAGGGTTGATCCAGGAATTTTTTTTCCCACTGGCCTCATCTTTAATGTGAGACAGATTCTTGACATTCTCATTATTTTTTGGAGAATTATGAATGAAACTTGATTTTAAAAAATTCAGGGAGAGAGGTTCCTGTGTGCGTCCGTGCATGCATGCGTGCAATGTAGTGTGGATCCAGACATAAAAATGTTGGGTCTCTATGGCTCGCCACCTTATCGTGGTGCAGGGTCTGTGTGCCCTAATGATACCAGGAGCTATGTTGTCAGGGGCAGCTTGTCCGTGGTAGGGTCTCCCATGGCAAACAGGTCCTGGGTGAAGGGTTATATGAAAAAGTTAAAACAGGGACCCAGTGTGCCCAAACGAGCCACATGGGTCCACCCTCCAGTGGGCTCACCACCTGCTGGAGAGCTCATGGGGATCATGGTGCCATGTGAACGCCATGTGAACAGGGCGGCAGTCTGAGCTACTGTGCTTGGACTGCTGTGACCCGGACCCCCAGATAAGTGGTACAAGATGGATGGATGGATAGTCTCTCTCCTGTCTCTCCTTCCTATCTTGCTGAAATGAAATGAGGCTATCCATCCAATACTGCGTCTGTAGTGACTGATCAGTTGTGTCGGTACTTGTATGAAACAGTTTACATAAAAACTCAACATTATGGCACTATTTACACCTGGCATGTATTTGTGATTGAATTACAGTCGGTTAGTGTCTAACCACATGCATTTACCTCTTATTTTAGCGTGCGTCTCCGGTGATCTCAGCACTTTGCCATGTCCGATAGTGATTCAGTCATAGAAATGCCTTTTAATGACATGTGTAAATGGGGACTATGGCTTCAATTACATTTAAGTTATAGATAAACTTGATAAATTAAAGCAAACCATAACCAAAGTTTTAGTTGGATGTTTGGTGACACTAGGATGTCATGTTCATTGGTCCCAGGATCTGATCTGTGCTTTTCATGGGCGATGTGGCTCTGCTGGCTTCATCCTTAAACTTGCATTAAGAGCAGGTGTAGCTGAGTGTGAAATGGCTGGGCTGAGAATTCCCACCACCGTGTCCATGGTTCTCAGCTGGAAAAGTAGGGCTTGCCCACTCCAGGTTCGGGATGAGTTCCTGTCCTAATTGAAGGATTTCAAGTATTTCAGGGTCTTATTCATGATTGACGGATGGATTGGAGATGCATGTGCAGTGATGTGGACACTGGAATGGTCTGTCCTCCCCTTGTCCACCTCCCCTCTGACCAGCAGTCATTTGAATAGGACACCCAGGTGAACATGCCACGAAGCAGGCATCAGTGTCACCAGCACAAAGTGGAAAGGACTCCGACAGCTGTCTGTCATTTTGACAGAATATATAAACTGCAGCAGGCAGGTGTGTGTGCTACAGTTACATAAATATCACAGCAACTGAATATGGAAAGTTTCTTTTAAGAGCATCGCCTTTCAGTTGATCCCCTCAGAATCGAAGCCGCTGTAGATCCTGAACAGCTGCTGAGTGTGACAGATATACATATATATTTTGCACTGAGCAGATACAGCTGAATAAAATTTAAAAAAAAAAAATGTCTGCCTTGATTTCAGGCAGCAAAGCAACAAAATGTGAGTTTTTATTTTTTTATTTTTTTTTTAAGGGGATTGATTCTTTTCTATGCCCACTGTACACATTCCATTTTGGCACTTCTGGCCACTTATGTTTTAAAAAAAAAAAAAAAAAAAGCCCAAAAAGTCACAACTCTAGACTGTTCATAATTATAAGAGTCTTTTTGGGGAGGGGGGTAAAACAAGTCCAAAGTCACTGGAAATGAGCGTGTCTGGCAGCTATGGTGGACAAGTGTGGGGTGATGCTTCAAAAAACACAGGTAGGATTATCTGAGTAAAGGTATTTACATGTATGAATAACCTGAAAAAAGATCAAAATACTCAGTTTGAAACAGTCCAAAAGCTGTTGTTTACATGGCGTCGTCTTATTTGGGGCATTATTCGGGATGAGATCAGAGTATCGGCGAGTGTGCAGATGTGGACAGTCACTGGTCTTTTTCCTTCAGATCTGAACAAGGCCTGTGGAAACACCATGGACGCCCATGAGGCGGCACAGATGCATCAGAATTTTTCCCAGCAGCTCTTGCAGGACCACATCGCAGCCTGCAGCCTCCCTGAACACAACCTCATCAGCGTGAGCACAGTATCAGTCCACCACACTTAGAATGCCAAGTCTCTCCTCCTGGTTGGATTTTCTTGTGAATCCTTTCTGTAATGTGTTGCGTTGCAGTGGACGGACGGCCTCCCTCCGGTGCAGTTTCAGCCTCAGAATGGACCTACAACCAGCCTGACCAGCCTACTCTGAGGGGAAAAAAGGCAAAGTGAGACGTTGAAGGAGCTATTGCAGGGAAAACGGCAGAATAAGGGTTTGATGTGTGAAGTAAGGGTGAGAGGATGAGGAGGGTTATGAAAGAGAGGGCTTGCTGTGTCGTGTGTAAATTTTTCTTTCATCCGTATTTTGGCATTTAGGCCTAAATTTGAAGTCATTTACAGTGCCATGTAAAACTGTCTCAAATTTTATTTTATGAGGTGATAATACTTACACACCTATTTTTTTTTAAATCATGAACCATAAATTTTAAATCATTAATGGTTCAGAGTTTTACTTGGAGGGTACTAATACATTAATGGACACTATTTTAATACCATGTTTTGCTACAGGGCTTCTTTTCATCCTCTGCTTGACACTGTTTTGAAGCTGCTTTCAAGGCCCGTTGTGCTACCGCTGCTCAGCTGACGTGAGAAAAGCAAAGGCATACAGTGCTGTGAAAAAGTATTTGCCCCTTCCTGATTTCTTATATTTTTGCGCATTTGTCACAATTAGATGTTTCAGATTTAATATTAGACAAAGATAACCCGAATAAATACAAAACGCAGTTTTTATTATCCCCCGCCAGTTGAAGACTGAAGTGGGATAATAGTGTGGGTTCAGAGTCAAAGGTCAACGTTAACATTCCCTATCCTCTCTTACTATAGAACATGTAAATCTCTCTAGGGTCGCCAAACTTGCTACACGGGTTCACCTCGGGATCCTGCCCTACAACTATGGTTTGTATACTCATGGATGATGGGCTTATCAGAATTTGGTTCTGCCCCAGTAATTATATTGAAAAGTTGAAAACTGCTCTCCGTCAGTAAGTATGGGGATCGTCAAAGAAAACTGAGGCGGGCGACATTGCGGGCGGCAGTGGCTCAGGAGGTAGAGCAGGTCATTAATAACCCGATGGTTGGCGGTTCGAATCCCGCTCTTCCCCAGATATCCTGCCGTTGTGTCCCTGGGCAAAACACTTCACCCGCATTGCCTCCAGTGCCCATAACACTGGGTATGAATGTGTATAAATGTATAAAATGTTTAAATGTTCGGTGGTGGCCGGAGGGGCCGTTGGCGCGGATTGGCAGCCACGTTTCCGTCAGCCTGCCCCAGGGCAGCTGTGGCTACAGTAGTAGCTTACCATTGTCTGTCTGGAGTGAATGAATAATGTATCTACTTGTAAAGCGTCTTTGACTGTCTATGATAAAGCGCTATATAAATCTGATGCATTATTGTTATTATTATTATTATTATTGCCCTCGCCTCAGAGTGCTCTTGTTAAATGATGATTTAATAAAGGGGAAAAAGTTATCCAAACCTACACGGCCCTATGTGGAAAAAGTAAATGCCCCTAAACCTAATAACTGGTTGTGCCACCCAGTTAAAAGTTTCTAGTTTTCTTTGTCTAATAAAATTTGTTTGATCTGAAACATTTAAGTGTAACAAATATGCAAAAATAAAAATATAAGAAATCAGTATAATAATAGTCTTCTACAACACTGGATGTAAGAGTTCCTAGTTTCTAAAGGAGAAAAAAGTTTTTGAATAAACTTAATTTGAAAGATTTTCTTTTATTTCTAATTTTCTCTCTGAATGATCATTTTACATGTAAATGATGGAGCCATAATCTGATCAAATCTGTACATTTACAGCAGAATTGTTATTCAAAATATTCAGCTTTATTAGTAGCACTGAAGTAAATTGTGAGAGCAGAAAGTTTTGAAAGGCGACGACCATTAGCCATACACACTGATACACACTGATACACACTGATACACATTGATACACATTGATACACATTGATCACTCTCAGCTGAAAAGGATTTTTCTGTTTCTGCATCAACATCAAAATAAACATAATCCACAGGGTTAGATCTGCAGATACCAGCAGGGCATTGTGATTTGTCTTCATCTTCTTCAGTCAGCAACAGAATGGATGGGATTCTGTTAAAAAAAAAAAAAAGTTTAAATGGGGGGAAAAATATATTTAATGAACTCCTAAATTTTTTTTGTTAGAGGCTGTACCAGCCTAGTCACTACTAGAGCATTTTACATGTATGTATCTGAAATTATCCAGTGGTTCTTTTAACTCACTACAGATACATCTAAAAAAAAAATGTGAATATTGTGAAAAAATTCATTTATTTTTAATAATTCCAAAAAGTAACTAAAAGTAATATTTTATATCCTTTACAAGGGAAATATTTCAAGCCTTTTTTTCATTTTGATTATGATTTACAGCTTTTTGAAATGAAAAATCTAGTATGCCAAATTCTTAGCGTATTCTCAAAGATCATTCATTCATTCATCTTCTTCCGCTTAATCCTTTTTTTGGGTCGCGGGGAGGCTGGAGCCTATCCTAGCATCTTTGGGCGAGAGGCAGGGTCCACCCTGGACAGATCGCCAGTCCATCGCAGGGCCAACACAGAGAGACAGACAACCATTCACTCTCACAGTCATACCTAAGGACAATTTAGAATCCCCAGTTTGATGCCAATTAACCTAACTTGCATGTTTTTGGCATGTGGGAGGAAACCGGAGAAATCCCAGAGTAAACCCACGCAGACACGGGGAGAACATGCAAACTCCACACAGATCACTGTTGGTCGGGGGCTGGGATTGAACTCGGGATCCCCCGGCCAAGGGTGAGTTGCTGTGCTGCCGCAGTGCTAACCACTCCGCCACCGCGCTGCCTTCTCAAAGATCAATCCAAAATAAAGATTTGCAAGACAGAAATGTTCACCTTCAGAAAAGTGTTCATTTATAATCTCAATACTTAGTTGGGCCTTCTTTACCAGGAAGTACTGCATCATTGCGGCGCAGCATGGAGTTGATCAGCTTGTGGCACTGCTGAGGTGTTATTGAAGTCCAAGCTGCTTTCAGCTCATCTGTACTGTTGGGTTGGGTTTTTATCTACAGAGAACCTGTGGAGTTCAGGTCAGGCCAGTTGACTTGACCAGTCAAGCATATTAATATTATGGTCAGCAAACCATTATGTAGTATAGTTTTGCTCTTCCTCCAAAACTCTATAATCTTGATTTTTCACATGAAATGCAACATTTGTTTTCACCAGGAAATGGAGACTTTGGACCATTGAGCAACAATCCCGTTCTTTGTCTCTTAGCCCAGTTAAGATGGTTCTCACGTTGTCTCTTGTTCAGGAGTGGCTTAGTAATAGGAACACAACAGTCATATCCACTTTCCTGAAGATGTCTGTGCTGACAACGGACTCGGTCCACTTCATGTGAAGCTCTCCCAAGTCCTTAAATCAACTTCTCTCTTAATGCTACAGTTATGCCTGTTCCTTGTGCACATTTTTCTACCACACTTTTTCCCTTCCAGTCAGCTTTCCATAAATATACTTTGATACAGCACTCTGTGAACAGCCAGCTTTTCAGCAATGACCTTCTGTGGCTTGTAGTGTCCATCTAGGTGTACATTTTTCCACTGCCAGTTCATTGTCTGTGTAGGACGCCTCACATTGCATTCTGGGAGGGTTGCTTCTACAGTCTCAAGCAGTTGTGTGGAGGTGCTCGCTCCTTCATTTGCATGAAGGAAGGCCTCTCTACTTTATGCACATGCGGAGCGGGCACATGGAGCCGGTCGTTTGAGGCACCTCATGCTGAACTTTTAAATTAGCAGTCATTGGTAAAAAGTAAACGGCACATTCAACAACTGTAATTTATTTCTCACCTCAGTTGTTTTGAAAAACATGTTTGCTGTTTAGTTTTGAAGCTATAGGAGAAAGTTTACTGCCCCTGTGCCATTTTGGATGTGGGTGAACAGACTGCCCACCAAAGGACGCATCGACCAGTGAGGTGCAGCTCATGTGTTTTGCCAAGCAGCACATGCCAGTCATTTGTTGCAGCTTCCATGGTTACGCCCATTCGCGCTGCTAACGGATTCTTGAAGCGGAGACATCACGGTAACCATCCGTCAAAAGATGCCTAGGTGGACACGTACCATTACCCTGCTTGTGGAGTGTGTCCATGACGGTCTTCTGGACAACTGCCGTCAGTAGTCTTGGCCAGGAAGATGTGTGGTATTCATACTGTTTGAATAGTAATTTACTCAAACTTCTAATTAGGGATGCATGATATATATAGGCATGTTATCGGTATTGGCAGAGAAAGCATGTAAAAATTATTGGCAAAAATTAATATTTACAGCCAATAGAATAATTTTACAGCAGGCAGTCAGGTGTGATGCTCGGCTGTGACGTTTTTCCAGCGGCACGAGGGAATAACGTCAGGTGCGTAGATGAACATGCACTGTACAGTTGTGCAGTGAGTACACTGTGTTTTTACATTATCTCTGCGGACAGGTTGCATTTAGTCACATGGTTCCTCTTGCCCTGATTGTGGCTGTTGGAATGGAAGTCACAGTAACATTATCCTCCAAGCCTGTTAAAAGGAGGGAGTTTACAGTTCTGTTGAACATGTTACTAAAAATAAATGATATGGATTTATTTTCATAGTTGAGGTAGTTGTCTTATTTTCCATGGGGAATGTGCCAGTTATTCATCACTGTAAGAGAAAGGAGATGTGAATGAGTGGGGAAAAATATCTGCATAGCATAGTATGTGCCTAGCAGTCATACTTCAGTATAATTTGAGATGCTAGATTTCAGATTTTCATAAGATATAAATCATAATCATTACTATTAAAACAAAAAAGGCATGAAATGTTTCTCTTTACTTGTAAGGAATATAAAATATGAAAGTTTACTTTTGAAATTAAATTATGGAAAATAAAGGAACATTTTCACAACATTCTGATTTTGTGGGCTGCACCTGTACTGTACCATCTTGTGCCTTTCTCTGAAGATGACATCCCCCATTACACATGTAAAGCATCGCGTTTTGCTCGTTAAAATAATAAATCTACACAATAAACTTTTCTTTTTCAGGATAGTCATGAAGGTGTTCAGCTGTCATTAAACAAAGCTTTTAAAATTATTTATCTTTATTTGATCTGGCAAGACATTAAGAAAACATTCTTACTCCAGTTTGGCTTGAAACCAGGAACACGTCTGTACCTGTGGCCATTGTAGAATCTAAGATTAACTTAATTTGCATGTCTTTGGACTGTGGGAGGAAACGGGAGTAAATCCACACAAGCAGGGGGAGAGCATGCACAACTCCTCACGGCTCAGCCCATTTTCAGCCATAGAACCTCTTCCTGTGAGGTTGCAGAGCCAACCACTGAAAAATTAAACCAAAATTAAATCACTGTTTGCACCATGTGTTATCTAAAGAACTGATGGTTCAAATCAAGTTAGATTTGGTACATTGTGCATGTATCTGTTCTTTCAAAGCACTTGGTCCGTAGAGCTACTATATTAGTTTGAGCACATCTGGATATTGAGTACATGATACTATATTTCCATTAATATAATGTGGAAGTATGGATATGTTCACTAAAAAGAGGAAAATGTCGGAGGTGCTGGGCAGCGAGGAGTTGCAATCAGCAGTGGTTCTGGAAAAAGCACATCGTATTGGCCCACGGAGAGATAAGGGACCACCGAGGACCTTAATTATGAAGTTTCTTAGCAACAGAGACAGGATGAAGATCTTCAACGCTGCACGTGCTAAAGGAGAGATTAAACACCAGGACCAGCAGGTGCGGTTCTACCCAGATTTGGCCACAGGAATCCAGCAATTGAGGAAGCAGTTTGATCCCGTACGTAAGGAGCTGCGCAACCTTGGGATTCGTCATGGTGTAATCTATCCTGCGAGACTGTTGACCACGTATGAGGGCA
This sequence comes from Pholidichthys leucotaenia, assembly GCA_020510985.1. Classification (NCBI taxonomy): domain Eukaryota; kingdom Metazoa; phylum Chordata; class Actinopteri; order Cichliformes; family Pholidichthyidae; genus Pholidichthys; species Pholidichthys leucotaenia. Next base: position 283,011,670 of record CM035846.1, read on the forward strand.
GAACCCACATCTTCAAGACCCCAGAGGAGGCGCAGGAGTTCATCAAGAAGATCAAAGAAGAAGAAGAGACTGGTGGGAGCTAAGCATGAACAAAATATAAGGTAGAATAATTAAGCATTTGCACAGGCATCTGACTGACTTGAAGTAAATAGTAAGTTTACAAAATATAGATTGTATTATATATTAAAAAAACAAAACAAAAACAAAACAAACAAAAAAAAAAAACTATGATGTAAAAAGTTGTTAAAAATTTTGGAGTTAAGTTGGAAAAATACAGAGGAGAGTTAATGTTACGTCATTAAAAGCAGTAGAGTTAGGGTGATTGGGAGGATGAAGAAGGAGTGGCTTAGGCTGTTCCCCGTGGGTGTGGAACGGTCGATGGCTATATCGGGAGACAGAATTTTTCTTTTGATTTTGGGGGGTTTGCCACAAGTGTGGGAAGGGGAAATTTGTTTGTGTGTAGTTTGTAGGATGAATGTTCAACCACTCATGTTTTTGCTTCTCTGTATGAGCATGTTTACACTGCAAGGTAATCCCAAACTCTCTATTGATCATGGACCAAAGTGTTAATCTTAATTTAACTTCATGGAATTGCAGAGGTCTACAAAATTTAAAAAAACTTAAACAAGTTATGAATAAAATAAAGGACATGGGTTCAAGAATTGTGTTTTTACAAGAAACTCATCTGATAGAGGAGGATGTTAAAAGAATTAGGAGTAGATGGCAGGGAAGTGTATTCACCTCTTCATTTTCATCCCGAGCCAGGGGAGTTATGACTCTCATACATAAATCAGTTCCTTTTCAAGTGAAAAATGTAATTGGAGACAAATTTGGAAGATATTGTAACGTGCTGCTCGACATGGCGACGTCCCACCGGGAGATTCGAACTCACGCCTCCCGCTCCGGAGTCCCGCACCCTACCTGTGTCGCCAATAGGGTCAACCCACTTGGCAAGCCAAGTAGGGTGCTCATATTGAGTTCGCTACACTACTCCCCTCTGGTTCTCGACATCGTCCCGATGTCAGCGCCCCATTACTGCTTTGGACAGGAGATCCCACTTCTGACACCAGTGTAACGTGCTGCTCGACATGGCGACGTCCCACCGGGAGATTCGAACTCACGCCTCCCGCTCCGGAGTCCCGCACCCTACCTGTGTCGCCAATAGGGTCAACCCACTTGGCAAGCCAAGTAGGGTGCTCATATTGAGTTCGCTACAATATGTAATCATTCAAGGTTCTTTGCTATTAGAAAATATAAATTTTGTGAACTTATATGGTCCCAATATAGATGATCAGAAGTTCTTTGCTAATTTATTTCTCATCTTATCATCACTTACAGGGCAACATATAATAGCAGGGGATTTTAATTGTACATTGAATCCAGGTGTGGATAGATCAACAGGACTGGATTGTACGCACATTGGATGTAGGATGACTATTAATCATTTTATGAAAGAATTGAGATTGTTAGATATATGGAGAGAAATGAAACCACAAGTTAAAGCCTATTCTTGTTATTCCAGTACCTACAAGACATTCTCACGTATTGATTATTTTTTGATTTCCACAGAATTAAGGTCCAAGATTCAAAACTGCTTTTATGATAACATCGTGATCTCTGATCATGCACCCTGTTGTCTAATATATGTAGATAAAAAATTGACAAAGGAATCAGGTAGATGGCAATTTCAGCATAAATGGCTTCAGGATGAGGAATTTGTCAAGTATATAGAAAAACAGATAGACGAGTTCTTTGACATCAATACTACACAAACATCAGCATGTGTAAAGTGGGAGGCTTTCAAAGCTTTTATTAGGGGACATATTATTAGTTATACAGGATCAAAATCTAAGAAGACTCGAGAGGAGAGAGCTAAATTGGAACATAAAATAAAAAATCTTCAGGAAAAAGTGTATGCAGGAAGTGACCCAAGGTTGGAGAATGAATTACTGATTTTGAGAGCTGAATACGACAAAAAATCAGCGAATAGAGCTGCCTCGAGTCTTCTAAGATTGAAACAATCTTTTTATGAACAAGGTGAAAAATCAGGAAAATTATTAGCATGGCAGATTAAACAATTGGAAATTAAAACACCAATTACCAGTATTATAAGTAACGGACAGGTAGTTATAGATCCTTTAGAAATTAATAGAGCCTTTAGAGATTACTATGAAAAATTATATGATACCAAAAATGAACCTGATTTAACAAAACTAAATGGGTTTTTGAACGAACTATCTATACCGTGTATTCCAAATGAAAACAGGGAGATATTGGAGTCTAAAATTAGTCAAGAAGAAGTTGGGCTAGCCATTGATAATATGAAATCAGGAAAAAGTGCAGGACCAGATGGTCTTCCAGTTGACCTTTATAAAAAATTTAAGAATAAATTAATAAAACCTTTTTTGGAAATGGTTTTAGAAGCATTTCAAAATAATAATTTACCATCATACATAAATAATGCCTTAATTATACTGCTGCCAAAACCAGGTAAGCCCTCTAATAAATGTGAAAATATGAGACCAATAAGCCTATTAAACGCCGACCTTAAGATAATCTGTAAAATTTTAGCAAGACGAATACAAGAAATTTTACCAAATATTATTAATCGAGATCAGAATGGCTTTATAAAGGGTAGACAAGGCTTCCATAATGTAAGAAGACTATTTAATATTATTTATTTTAATAAAGAAGCACCGGATACAGCTCTCCTATCATTGGACGCCGAAAAGGCCTTTGATAGAGTTGAATGGCCCTTTCTTTTTGAAGTCCTACAAAGGTTTGGACTTGGAAATAATTTCATAAAATGGGTTCAAATAATATACAATAATGCTACAGCAGAAATCATAACAAATAACAATATTTCAAAACCAATAAAAATCAATAGAGGATGTCGACAAGGCTGTCCACTTTCACCTTTACTGTTTACTATGGCAATTGAACCTTTAGCGATAGCGATACGTTTACATTCACAAATATATGGAATTAAAGTTGGACCAACAGAACATAAAATCTCCCTGTACGCCGATGATATAATTTTGTTTATGTCGAATCTAAAAAAATCAATTCCAACCTTGTTGAATTTAATAAAGAATTTTGGGGAAATATCAGGATATAAAATAAATAAAACTAAATCTTCAATATTAATGCTAAATGAGACCCAGAGAAATTACCCAGCCCCTGAGGTAAATCAATTCAATGTTGTAAATCAGTTTAAATATTTAGGAATCCAAATTATGCCTAAGCTAGAATCAGTCGCCAGTGTCAACTATGAAGCCTTAATGTCAGATATCAATGAGTTAACTCAGAGATGGATGTCACTACCAATGTCGATGATGGGGAGAATCAATATACTTAAAAGTAATATTTTACCTAAAATACTTTATTTATTTCAATACATTCCCTTATCACCACCTTTAGATCTATTCTCAAGAATAAAAAAAAAGTTAGTGGAATTTATATGGAACAACAGGAGGGCTAGATTACGTTTGTCTTTATTATATTTACCATTTGATCGTGGAGGTCTGAAATGTCCAAATTTTATGTTGTATTATTGGTCGGCACAACTGAGGTCTATGACATATTATTTTTCATCAAATGATCTCCCTCACTGGACTGAAATGGAATCATACAATTTACCTTTACCTCTTCCCATATTCATATACTCAGATTCGGCAAAAAAATTACAAAAACAAGTTAAAAATCCATTTGTAAAGCATATGATCAAAATATGGTGTGAAGCTAAAAACTATTTAAAAGAACCACAGTTATTGTCACAATTTAGTCCAATATGGGGTAATCAATATTTTAAACCAGGGAGAGCGGACGCTGTATTTAAAGTATGGAATTTAAAAGGGATACAAAAGATTCAGGATTTATATTTGCCATGTGCAGACAACATAATGTCTTTTGAAGAGCTGAGGATCAAATTTAATCTCAATAGAACACATTTTTTTAAATATCTTCAACTTAGAAACTTTATTCGATCAAATCAAAATAAAGCTCTCACTCGACCTATTTATTCATCCTTGGAAAAAATGATGATGAAAGATAGTAAAAGAAAGGGTATTATTTCAGAGTTTTATAACTCATTGACACTATCTTCAAGTGAAAATTCACTGAAAAGATTAAACTACTGGAAAGAAGATCTGCAAATTGAAATTTCAGAGGAACAATGGGAATTGGCTTGTACAGAAGCTCAAACCAAATCAATAAATGCACGCCTTAAATTGATACATTTCAAATGGTTAATGCGGATGTATGTTACACCGGAGGAGTTAAATAGATATAACAAAAATATACCAGATACATGCACAAAATGCATGGAAAGTAAAGGAACCCTATTTCATTGTTTATGGGAATGTAGATTAATAAGAATGTTTTGGGAAGAGGTGAGGGTAACAATTGAAAAAATAATCTCAAAACAAATCATATTGAATCCTAAACTGTTTTTGTTGGGTCTGTACCCAGAAAAGCATAATTTCAATAAAAGTGAAAGAACATTCATAGACCTCAGTTTGCTTAATGCCAAAAAATGTATTGCACTATTATGGAAAAAGACTCATAGACCAGATGTGACTCAGTGGTTAAGACAGATGTTAACAAACCTTCCATTAGAAAGAATAACATATATACTAAAATCAAAGGAAATTGTGTTTGAGAATATATGGAGACCTTTTATTGATTATGTAAAAAATTTAAACATAACTCTTGAAGAAGAAGGTGAATGATGTGTGTGGACCTTGTAAATTCCAAACTGGTGAACATAATATGTATACTAATGTATTGGATTGTCTAGACTAAACAGAGGAGCATTGTTGAAGACTTGATTTTGTTGGTGGTTGTTGGTGTTTTTAGTGCATTTTTTTTTTTTTTGTAGTACTTTAGTGTTAGTGTTTGATTGTTTGTATCATGTTTGTTAAAAAAAAAAAAAGGTTCAATAAAGATATTGTGGAAAAAAAAAAGAGGAAAATGTGAACATTAATCTTTATCTAAGGATTGTACACTAATATATTAGTTATGTCACTTTGAAGCCAGCTCACCATTTTATGTATACAGCAAAGAAAACCACCGATTTGATCGTATTTAAAGTCTAACTGTGTTTTGAGGTTGTAATCTGTCAAGAAAATATTTTGCTGTGGTGGTCTTCCTGTCTGTGCTTGAATTCACTTTAGTTTTGGTGTATGTTCATAAGCTGTGAACACTGTAGTCACTAAATCAGTTAAACCAGTTTTACAAAAGGAGATGGTTGCCTCTTTCTACATGTTCTCTTTGAGTCACATTTGTATCTCTCACATTTACACATTTATATTCATTTCCTCTTTTTTCTGGGTTATGTTTGACTTATTTCATCCAGATGGTGGCAGCATTAAATCTTATTTGAATAATATATTTATTTAATGTTGGTTTTCATTAGAGCAGGTGATGTTTTCCCATTAAAGCTAATCACACTTTTGATATATTATCAGATAATTAGTTGGACTATGAGTTTATTTTTGCTAAAGTAGTGAAGGCACATTTTTAGTGTACCTTTAGAATAATCAGTTGTGTATCTATATCAAGATAAACTACTGAGCATGGTCTTTGCTGTAAAAAAGAAAGTAGGAATGCCATGTATTTTGTTTGGGATTTATAGCATGTTATTTAAGAGAATGTTTAATTTGTGTTGCCAACACTTGATGTAATTTTACTATCAACACTTTTTTTTTATAATAAAAACATCAAATGTGGAGTGATTTGATTTCTTTTCAGATACCGGCTAACTATAGTGATGCATTTTTGATTGAAAAGATTTCTGTTTAACAGAGCCTCTGTTTTTCATTAGAAAGAGAGCATTGAATGGTCACCTTCAGTTGCCTAATTCATGCCAGGAGCAACTGGGGGGGGGGGGGGTGAAAAGCTGACCACTATGTACTTTTCAGCCCCTCTTGCACTTTAACGGGGTCATTGACTGGAAAATTGTGTTTTTATAGTTTTTAACCTTCTAAATTGCATCTATTGGTCACATGACTATTGGAAAGAAAATATTAACACTTATCTTTAAAAAAAAAAAAACACCCTTATTTAGTTTTTCTCTTCAAGAAGCTGTTTGGACTCTTTTGGGTATTTTCCTCTAAGAAGTGGGAAACGTCACTAGCCTTGATACCTGCCCGCTGCTTCATTATTGGCCAGCCTAGCTGTCTGTCATGTAGATGAGCAGAGTGCCAAAGGCATTAGCTTAAGTTAACAGTGGTACTAGGAAGCTCGTGTTTATATTATTTTTGTTTCAGTCATCCTAATAGACATCACTGTTTCCACCTGGTCCATTAATCCACAGTCAATAATGCTGTATGTCTGGATGGAGTTAAACGTAGCCTTAGAGATTTAAAGAGGCATGCACCATGCACATGAAACCAGCTGTTCTCTGAAAGGCTGCAAATGCTGATTCACAAATGATGCTGCAATAAAGAAAGAAAATTTGACCAAAATATGTCAAACATTTCATTAAGATGTGTGAGCTGTTAAAATGTGGAAAAAGTCCAGTCATTGAGCCCTTTGAATTGTGTCTGGATAATAAAGAGCATGTAGTTCAGATTAATCTGCACTTGCATTGCATCACTATACAGTAATGTCTGCTGGGTTTTTTTATTATTTGCATAATTCCCATGAAACAATACTTTCAGTCAGCCTCAAAGATATTCTGGCAAACTTGCGACTCAGAAGGTGAAATCGGCTCCCTGTCCATAATGTGTATGGTGTGGATGGAGCACTGCTGAACTCAAATGGAGACATTTTCAGCCCATAGAAGGAGTAATTCAAGGATCTCCTCAATCCCACTGATATGCCTTCTATAGAAGAGGCAGACCCTGAGGACAAGGGGGATGGTTCAGTCATCACTGGGGCAAAGTTCACTGAAGTGGTTAAAAAAAAAACAAAAAAAAAACTTCAGTGGCAGGGCCCTAAGGGTGGATGAGATTGACCCTCTGAGTGTTGTAGAACTGTCCTAGTGGACGTGTCTCTGCAACATTGCATAGAGGTTGGGGACAGTGCCTCTGGCATGGCAAACTGGTGTGGTGGTTCGCCTCTAAGAAGGGCGACCAAAGGGTATGTTCCAAATTTAGATGGATCACACTTCTCACAGACTCCCTGGGAAGATCTATGCCAAGGGGCTGGAGAGGAGAGTCTGGCCATTGGTAGATAGATAGATGTACTTTATTGATCCCAAACTGGGAAATTGCAGTGTAACAGCAGCATGACAGTTGACAACCAAACAGAAACACACACATGACAAAGGGATTACCCATGGAAAGTAAAAAACTAACACGACGATAAAACCTATATACATCATAGCTTAATGTATGATGACCCGTATAAACACATGAATAATCCCATTGCACACAGAAGGACTATCAGGAGCAGAGTGAAAATGTGATGTACCAGTTAGTCTGTAAGATACAGTGTGGCAGCATAGCTATGCCAGAATACAGCGTCATAGTGAGTTATTGTACAGTGAAATTGCATGTGGCAGGAAAGATTTCCTGTACCTGGCTGTTCGACAACGAAGCTGTAGTAGTCTACTGGAGAAAGTGCTTCGCTGTCTATCTATTTCCTGTATATATTTGCATCCTTTTATAGAAACGTGGACAGACTGTAATTTACTGTACATACTCTGGTTGTCATTGAATCCTTATTTAAATCCTTCACCTGAACAACGAGAGCAAGTTTTTAGCCAAAGTCAAATTCCTTGTATGTGTTGTGCATACTTGGCCAATAAAGCTGATTCTGATTCTGATTCTGATTCTGATCGAGTGTGTGGTGGAGGGGGTGATCAGAATTGTCCATGATGGATCGCAGTTTATTTAGTGTTCTCCTCTCCATCACTGTCTCAAAGGTCTCCAGTCTGAGACCAATTACAGGGCCAGCCCTCTTGATAATCTTGTCAAGTCTGTTGGTATCTCTGGCCCTGATACTGCTACCCCAACAGACAGCAGCAAAGAAGATGGCTCTGGCGACAACAGTCTGGTAGAAAAGCTCCAGCATCCTGCTGCACACGCTAAAGGATCTCAGCTTTCTCAGGAAGTAGAGTCTGCTCATCCCCTTCTTGTGTGCAGCATCGGTGTTGGATCTCCAGTCCAACCCGCTGCTGATCCTGACACCCAGATATTTGTAGTCCTCAACCACTCCCACATCCTCCCCCCTAATCTGCAGTGGCTGAGAAGGAGCCTTCCTCTTCCTGAAGTCAATCACCATCTCTCTGGTCTTACTGACATTCAACCTCAGGTGATTCTGCTCCGTCCACTCCACAAATCTGTCTACCAGTGCCCTGTACTCCCCTTCCTCTCCTCCTCTTATACACCCCACAACAGCTGAGTCATCGTAGAACCTCATATTCAAGTTTTCATCCTGGTTGTGGAACACTTGACCAACTGTTTACCCTCTCAAGGATCCTCGAGGGTTCGCGAGAGTTTGCCCAACCAGTTTACAGTGGTGTGAAAAAGTGTTTGCCCCCTTCCTGATTTCTCATGTTTTTGTATGTTTGTCACACTTAAATGTTTCAGATCATTAAACAACTTTAAATATTAGACAAAGATAACACAAATAAACACAAAATGCAGTTTTTAAATGAAGGTGTTTATTATTAAGGGGGAAAAAATCCAAACCTACATGGCCCTGTGTGGAAAAAGTGATTGCCCCCTAAACCGAATAACTGGTTGGGCCACCCTTAGCAGCAACAACTGCAATCAAGCGTTTGCAATAACTGGCAATGAGTCTTTTACAGTGCTGTGGAGGAATTTTGGCCCACTCATCTTTGCAGAATTGTTGTAATTCAACCACACTGGAGGATTTTTGAGCATGAACCGCCTTTTTAAGGTCATGCCACAGCATCTCAATTGGATTCAGGTCAGGACTTTAACTAGGCCACTCCAAAGTCTTCATTTTGTTTTTCTTAAGCCATTCAGAGGTGGACTTGCTGGTGTGTTTTGGATCATTGTCCTGCTGCAGAATCCAAGTGCGCTTCAGCTTGAGGTCACAAGCAGATGGCCAGACATTCTCCTTCAGGATTTTGTGGTAGACAGCAGAATTCATGGTTCCATTTACCACAGCAAGTCTTCCAGGTCCTGAAGCAGCAAAACAGTCCCAGACCATCACACTACCACCACCATATTTTACTGTTGGTATGATGTTCCTTTTCTGAGATGCTGTGTTACTTTTACGCCAGATGTAATGGGACACACACCTTCCAAAAAGTTCAGCTTTTGTTTCCTCAGTCCACAGAGTATTTTTCCAAAAGTCTTGGGGATCATCAAGATGTTTTCTGGTAAAACTGAGACGAGCCTTTATGTTCTTTTTGCTCAGCAGTGGCTTTTGTCTTGGAACTCTGCCATGCAGGCCATTTTTGCCCAGTCTCTTTCTTATGGTGGCATCATGAACACTGACCTTAACTAGGCAAGCAAGTGAGACCTGCAGTTCTTTGCATGATATTGTGGGGTCTTTTGTGACCTCTTGGATGAATCGTCGCTGCTATCTTGGGGTAATTTTGGTCGGCTGGCCAGTCCTGGGAAGGTTCACCACTATTCCATGTTTTCGCCATTTGTGGATAATGGCTCTTACTCTTCTCTTATTCTCTTATCTCCCCCCACTTGGGAGATCAGATCACAACTTGGTTCATCTCCTGCCGGTGTACAAACCCCTAGTACACAGACAACCTCCGGTCATGCGCACGGTGAAGATATGGTCTGAGGAGGCAATGGATGCTCTAAAGGACTGTTTTGAAATCACTGCCTGGGAGCAGCTCTGTGATCCACATGGTGAGGATATCAATGGCCTTATGGCGATGCATATTGGTGATATAGCAATGTATATTGGGGTTGTGTCAGCAGACAGCGTCTCAGTCAGAAGGCAGTGGTTAGACACAAGAGAACAATAGGCAGGGACCTCATGGGGAGTTGGCAGGAGGAGAGAGCTGGGGGTTTAAGGAAAATGTATGGTGGAGGTGAAATGTCATGCAGGTGTGAGATGATCTGTGGAGTTTTAAGGGATGAAACCTGGTTGGGCTATTCAGTGCTTTCTGTGTATGATGTTGTGAGAGTGTGAATAAACTTTGTCTGATCGTAACTTGGCCTCATCATTTCCACACTCTCCACACTGGTGACCCTGGACGTATTATGGGACACGAGGCAAGAACCCCGGAGTCAGCCCAGACGGGAAGCCCCAGCAACGCGGCAGGCATCCCACAGATGGCCCGGATGGGAACCCCCAGCAACACGTGTGCTGTTGCAGTCAAGCTACCGGACTTTTGGCAGCACAACCCACACTCTTGGTTCCACCACACCGAGGCCCAGTTCGCCCTCCGGGGAATAACGACAGACGACACCAAGTTTTTCCATGTGGTTGCAGCGCTGGACACTCGCACAGCTCAGCAGGTAGCGAGCCTGCTCGACCAGCCCCCAGCCCACGGCAGATATGAGGCTCTCAAAGCTGCGCTGATTCGGCGCTACACGCTCTCGGACTGTGAGAGAGCAGAGAGGCTCCTGAGGCGTTTCGAGTTAGGAGATGGTTCGGCCGTCGATCTGATGGAGAAGATGTTGGCGTTAATGGGCACGGACGACAGGCATTTTCTGTTTGCCCACCTCTTCCTCCGGAACCTTCCAACAGAAGCGAGAGCGGTCCTGGGCAATTCGCCGCTGCTGGCCGCACGTGACTACTGTGCGCTAGCCCAGGAGGCAGACCGGATCATCCTCACCACCAGAGCGCTCACGGTGAACGCAGCGGCGTCGGAACCCAGCGAGACGACCAGAGGAGGCAAGGAGCCACCGACAGTAGCGGCAGCGGGGGCCAAGGAGCACCAGGGAGACACGCTCTGCTTCTACCACCGCTGTTTTGGAGGGAATGCACGCAGATGTACGCCACCGTGCCAATTCATGCGCTCGGGAAATGCCAGAGCCCGCAGTCGGTAGCAGCTGCGACCACCGGTGAAGAGAACAAGCTGCTCTACGTGACGGACTCGCGCTCAGGGAGGCGTTTCCTTGTAGACACCGGAGCCCAGAAGAGCATCATCCTGCCGACCTACGCTGACCGACTGGCAGGACCCAGCGGCCCTGGGCTGGTAGCAGTAAACGGCTCGGATATTAAGACCTTTGGTGGGAGAACACTGGCTTTATCTCTACATGGCCGCACATACGAGTGGACTTTTGTCATAGCAGCACTGAGTTTCCCGATCCTGGGAGCTGATTTTCTGTGTGCGCATGGTTTATTAGTTGATGTTGCTAACAGGCGTCTGGTTAATGCACTGTCCTTTGACTCTCTCCCCTGTACAGCTCGAGGGGCCGGGCCAGTAACACAAGCCAATGTCACAGCTCCAGGCGGTAAGTTCCACACACTGCTCACTCAGTTCCCAGCACTCACGGTCCCGACGTTTTCAGCGGCCATCGCTAAACACAGGATGGAGCACTTTATCACCACCACCGGGCCGCCTGTTTTCGCACGACCTCAGCGCTTGGACGCAGCTAAACTGGCCATAGTGCGCGAGGAGTTTGCCAACCTGGAAAGGTTGGGCATCATCAGGCGATCCAACAGCCCATGGGCATCCCCGCTACACATGGTCCCTAAGGCTGAGGGATCGTGGCGACTGTGCGACGATTTCCGCAGGTTGAATAATGCCACAGCACACGACCGCTACCCGATTCCCCACATTCAGGACTTTTCCATTCACCTCGCCGGAGCGCACATTTTTTCTAAAATAGACCTGGTCCGTGGTTACCACCAGGTCCCAGTGCACGAGGAGGACATACCCAAAACAGCAGTAATAACTTCGTTCGGCTTGTTCGAGTTTCTGTGCATGCCTTTCGGATTAAAAGGAGCGGCACAGACGTTCCAATACATGATGGACGCGGTGCTGCGTGATCTCCCGTTTGTGTTCGTCTACCTGGATGATATCCTGGTAGCCAGCGCGTCCAAAGACGAACATGTAACCCACCTCAGTACGGTTTTCCAGAGGTTGGAGGAACACGGGTTAATAATCAACCCGGTGAAGTGCCAGTTCAGCGTGACGGGGATTGATTTTTTGGGGCACCGCGTCTCACCGGAGGGAACAATACCCTTGCCCGACAAAGTGCGCGCTGTGGCGAACTTCCCCCGGCCTCAGACGGTCAGGGCGCTGCAGGAATTTTTGGGGTTGGTTAATTTTTATAATTGTTTCCTCCCCCGCGCAGCTCAGCTCATGCAGCCACTGTACGCCGCGCTCAAGAGACGGAAACCCGCGGATGGAGGGAGAGTGGGCGTTCTCTGAGGTGAAAGCAGCTCTGGCAAACGCCGCACTGTTGGCGCACCCAGACCCGGCGGCCCGGATAGCGCTCACTACCGACGCCTCGGACGTGGCCATAGGGGCCGTCATGGAGCAACGTGTCGCCGGTTCTTGGCAGCCGCTCGCTTTTTTCAGCAGGGCATTGCGCGACAGTGAGCGTAAATACAGCGTGTTCGACAGAGAGTTGCTGGCTCTCCACCTGGCCATACGCCACTTCCAGTTCTGGCTGGAAGGGCACAGCTTCACCGCGTTCGTGGACCACAAGCCGCTGACATGGCCAAGGTTTCGGAACCATGGTCGGGCCGGCAGCAGAGACAGCTGGCCGCGATCTCGGAGTTTACGACCGATATTCAACATGTGTTGGGTAAACTGAATGTGGTGGTGGACTGCCTCTCGCGCGCGGTAGTGGCCCCGGTCTGTGTAGGGATAGATTATACAGCCATGGCCACAGAGCAGATTAGCGATACGGACGTGCGCGTGCTCCAGTCTGGACCAACAGGGTTAAGGCTGGAGAGCAGAGTGCTGCAAGGCGGCAGCCCCCCCCCCCCCCCCCAATCTGCGATGTCTCCACGGGACGCCCGCGCCCGGTGGTCCCGGTTGCGTGGCGCCGCCACGTGTTTGAGTCAGTTCACGCTTTGGTGCACCCAGGATTGCGCACATCAGTCAAAATGGTGGGAGCGAAATTCATGTGGCCAGGCCTGCGCAAACAAGTGAAAGAGTGGGCTGCAGCCTGCGTAGCGTGCCAACGAGCCAAAGTGCACAGACACACCAAGGCTCCTTTGGAGCCATTTAGGATACCGGCTAAAAGATTCGACCATGCTCACATGGACCTCGTGGGCCATCTCCCGCCGTCGCAGGGGTTCACGCACCTTCTGACAGTGGTGGACCGCACCACACGCTGGCCAGAAGCAGTTCCGCTGGCGGCAACCACGTCCGCGGATGTGGCGCGCGCTTTTTTGACAGCATGGGTGGCGCGTTTTGGAATCCCGTTGGACATCACGTCCGATAGGGGCCCTCAGTTTGTTTCCGAACTTTGGCCCACAATGGCCCGCAGCCTGGGTGTTGCAATTCACCGCACAACCGCTTACAACCCACAGGCAAATGGGTTATGTGAACGTTTTCACAGGTCACTGAAGGCAGCACTCAGGGCTTCATTTACGGATGCAAATTGGGTTGACCGGTTACCGTGGGTTTTATTGGGGTTGCGTTCTGCACCAAAAGAGGATTTGGAGGCTTCCCCGGCTGAGCTTGTTTTTTCTCAGCCACTGCGGCTGCCCGGGAAATTTTTGCCAGATAATCCCGCGCCGGACAGTTGCACGTCTCAGCGTTTGCAGCGTAGTGCAGACACAGGCACGCTGCTTGGCCCGGCCCACCACTGTTTCCCACGCGCTTTTGTACCAAAAACTTTGAAGAACGCGGCGTTCGTGTTTGTCAGACACGATGCCCACCGCCCACCATTGCGCCCACCCTATGATGGCCTGTTCAGAGTGATGGAAACAGGGGACAAGCATTTTTTGTTAGACTTGGGGGGGGGGGCGTCGGGAGAAAATATGCATAGACAGACTTAAGCCCGCCTTTGTAGTGGCAGACGAGCAAGTGCTGCTGGCTCGGAACTCTCGGCGTGGAAGACCCCCACTGAGAGCTCCCCAGGCAAACGATTCACCAGGACAGCCACACGGGCAGAGCGAAGTCCCCCCCCCCTCCCCTTGGCCCACCCGCAGTCAGACACACGTCCAGCAATCCCCCGCCGGCACAGAGACCCCCATTACAGCAGATATGGGAGGAGACTGAAGCCCAAAAGACATGCCGACTGAAACTCTGTCTGGGGGGGGGGGGGGGGTTGATTATGGCGATGCATATTGGTGATATAGCAATGTCTATTGTGGTTGTGTCAGCAGACAGCGTCTCAGTCAGGAGGCAGTGGTTAGACACAAGAGAACAATAGGCAGGGACCTCATGGGGAGTTGGCAGGAAGAGAGAGCTGGGGGTTTAAGGAAAATGTATGGTGGAGGTGAAATGTCATGCAGATGTGAGATGATCTGTGGAGTTTTAAGGGATGAAACCTGGTTGGGCTATTCAATGCTTTCTGTGTATGATGTTGTGAGAGTGTGAATAAACTTCGTCTGATCGTAACTTGGCCTCATCATTTCCACACTCTCCACAGCCTCACTCACACCATCACGGACTACATCAGCTTCTGTGTGGACAGCACCGTACCCACCAAGACAATACAGTGTTGCTCGAACAACAAACCCTGGATCAACCCTGAGATAAAAACACTTCTGAGAGAGAAGAAGAGGATCTTCAGGTCGGGGAACGGGAAGATGCTGAAGTCCGTACAGAGGGAGCTGAGGACGAAGATCAGAGAAGGCAAGGACAGCTTCAGGACGAAGATGGAGGACAAGCTGCAACAGAGCAACATCAGCGGGGTCTGGAGAAACCTTAAAACCATCTCTGGGCTCCAGAATACCTCCTCCCAGGCCACGGGGGGCAGAGAGTGGGCGAACAATCTGAACCTGTTTTTTAAAAGATTTGACCAACCGCCCTCCCCCCCAACTGCAAACCAACCACTGCTGCCTCTAAAGTCATCGAGACCTGCTATCCACACCCCACTCCACCAACACGCCCCCCCCCCCCCACTCCCAGCACACCGCCCCCCAACCTGACCCTCACTAAGACCCAGGTGAGGACGGAGCTGAGGAAGATCAAGGCGAGGAAGGCCTCGGGACTGGACGGCTTAAGCGCGAAGCTCCTCAAGTCCGGCACAGACCAGCTGTGTGGGATTGTGGAGCACATCTTCAACCTGAGCCTGAAGCTGGGGAGGGTACCACAGTTGTGGAAAACAGCTTGTGTGGTACCTGTACCAAAGACTTCCCACCCCAAAGACCTGAACAGCTACAGACCAGTGGCCCTGACGTCTCACATGATGAAGACCCTGGAGAGACTGCTCCTTGCTCACCTCCGCCCCCTGGTGGGCCAGCGATGGATCCACTCCAGTTCGCCTACCAGCATGGCATTGGGGTGGAGGATGCAGTGATCTTCCTCCTTCACCATTCCCTGACCCACCTGGAGAAGCCCGGGAACGCGGTGAGGATCATGTTCTTTGATTTCTCCAGTGCTTTCAGCACCATCCAACCGGTGATCCTGAAGGACAAGCTGCTGTGCGCAGGGGTGGACCAGCACCTGTCATCATGGATCCTGGACTACCTCACAAACCGGCCACAGTTTGTGAGAACCCGGGATTGTGTCGGACACAATCATCGGCAGCACGGGGGCCCCCCAGGGAACGGTTTTGGCTCCTTTCCTGTTCACCCTTTATACTGTGGACTTCTCACACAACACAACACACTGCCATCTACAGAAGTTCTCTGACGACTCTGCGATCGTCGGCCTCATCTCCAACGGAGATGAAGCTGAGTACAGAGGACTTATCCAGGACTTCGTGGACTGGTGCCATCGGAACTGCCTCCAGATCAACGCGAGGAAAACTAAGGAGCTGGTGGTGGACTGCCGCAGGCAAGGACAACCCCTCACAGCACCAGGGAACAGACATTGAGATGGTGACATCCTACAAGTACCTGGGTGTTCATCTGAACAATAAACTAGACTGGTCACACAATACCGACGCACTCTACAAGAAGGGACAGCGCAGGCTGTTCCTACTGAGGAGGCTCAGGTCTTTTGGTGTACAAGGGGTGCTCTTGAAGACATTCTACGACACGGTGGTGGCATCAGCCATCACTTTTGGAGTGGTCTGCTGGGGCAACGGCATTACAGCAGCCGATAGGAAGAGACTGAACAAACTGATCAAGAAAGCTAGCTCTGTCCTGGGGCAGCGCCTTGACCCAGTGGAGGAGATAGGAGAGAGAAGGATGGTGGCTAAACTGTTATCTCTGCTGGAGTCCGAGTCCCACCCTATGCAGGACATACTGAACGCACTGAGGAGCTCATTTAGCAGTAGACTACATCATCCTAGATGCGCGACCGAGAGGTTTCGCAGGTCCTTCCTACCTATGGCTGTCAGACTGTATAACCTCAGCAGGGCTGCTCGCAGAGTTAGCAAAAAAACGTGGCAAAAGACGCAACAGACTTACACAAATGGTCCCCTCCAGTATACAACTATGACAATATCAGTCGCTATGGAGGGTGACAATATGTATGGGTACATATTCATACCATGTAGGGTAACTAAATAGACAGTTATGCTGTTTAGTCCATCTAGCTACAATGCTCTGCACTGTGTATATATATATATTTATATATTTATGTGTACATATGTATATTCACTGCTCTTATTTTCTTATCTTCTAAATCATTGCTCTGAGTGTTGCTATCCCTGTGCTGTTGCAATCCTGGAATTTCCCCATTGTGGGACTAATAAAGGCCTATCTTATCTTATCTTATCTTATTGTGGGGGCAGTGCGGTGGCGGAGTGGTTAGCACTGCGGAAGCACAGCAACTCACCCTCGGCCAGGTGATCCTGGGTTCGATCCCAGCCCCCGACCAACAGTGATCTCTGTGGAGTTTGCATGTTCTCCCCATGTCTGCATGGGTTTACTCTGGGATTTCTCCAGTTTCCTCCCACATGCCATTAAACATGCAAGTTAGGTTAATTGGCATCAAACTGGGGATTCTAAATTGTCTTTAGGTATGACTGTGAGAGTGAATGGTTGTCTGTCTCTCTGTGTTGGCCCTGTGATGGACTGGTGATTTGTCCAGGGTGTACCCTGCCTCTCGCCCAAAGATGCTGGGATAGGCTCCAGCCCCCCCGCAACCCGAAAAGGATTAAGTGAAAGAAGATGGATGGATGGATGGCTCTTATTGTGGTTCGCTGGAGTCCCAAAGCTTTAGAAATGGCTTTATAACCTTTTCCAGATTGATAGATCTCAATTACTTTGTTTCTCATTTGTTCCTGAATATCTTTGGATCACAGCATGATGTCTAGCTTTTGAGGATATTTTGGTCTACTTCACTTGGTCAGGCAGGTCCTATTTAAGTGATTTCTTGATTGAGAACAGGTGTGGTAGTAATCAGGCCCGGGTGTGACTAGAGAAATTGAACTCAGCTTTCCAAAGATGTGATAAACCAGTTAATTTATGTTTTAACAGGGGGAGGCAATCACTTTTTCACACAGGGCCATGTAGGTTTGGATTTATTTATTTTTTTTACCCTTAATAATACACACCTTCATTTAAAAACTGCATTTTGTGTTTACTTGTGTTATCTTTGTCTAATATTTAAATTTGTTTGATGATCTGAAGCATTTAAGTGTGACAAACATACAAAAAAATGAGAAATCAAGAAGGGGACAAACACTTTTTCACACCACTGTACATGTGTTTTGTGGACTTGGAGAAGGCATTCAACCGGGTGTCTCAAGGTTTCTTGTGGAGAGCACTTTGGGAGTATGGGCCATCAGGCTTGTTGCTACAAGCCATCTGGTCCCTATGTGACCAATGTGAGAGTTTAGTTCGTTTTGCCAACAATCAGTTAAAACTCATTCCCAGTGAGAGCTGGACACCACCAGGGCTGCCCTTTATTACTGATCCTGTTCATAAAATATGGACAGGATTTTTAAATGCAGCCATGGATAACAGGTGTGATTTTCACTTGTCATAGTTGCAGATGATGTGATTCTGTTGGCTTCACCAAGCAGTGACTTACAGGTCTTAATGGGGCAGTTTGATACTGATTGTGAAGTGGCCGGGATAAGAAACGGCACCTCCAAGTCTGAGTCCATGGTCCTCAGCCAGAAAAGGAGATTGTCCTCTCTGGGTTAGGAGGAAGTCGAGGTGCCCAGATATCTCGGTGTCTTTTTTGTAGTGTAGGGGGGAATTTAATGGGAGACAGACAGCACTGGGTCTGCATCTGCACTGATGTAGACGTTGTACCGGTCTGTCCTGGTGAAGAGGGAGCTGCGCTTTAAAGCAAAGTTGTCAACTTACTAATCAATCTACGTTCCTACCCTCACCTGTGGTCATGAACTGAGATCCTTGATACCAGTGGCTGAAATTAACTTTCTCCGTAGGGTGGCTGGACACAACCTTAGAAATAGGTTGAGGAGCTCAATTATCCAGTAGAGGCTCAGAGAAGAGCCGCTGCGCCTTCACATTGAAAGGAGCCAGCTGAGATGGTTTGGGCATCTGATCCCACTGAGAAGAGGCCCCAGAGCAGACACAGGCAGGGCACACTGGAGAGTCTCTGTCCCCCAGCTGGCCTGGGGAGCCCTGGTGTCCCCCTTGAAGTGCTGGAGGAGGTAGCTTGGGAGAGAGAAATCTGGGCTTCTCTGCTTAGACTGCTGCCCCTGCAGTAAGTAGTAGAGGATGGATGGATGGCATAATTGCTAATCTAGGGGCATACATACACTCCCCTCCAAAAATGTTGGAACAGTGACACAAGTTTAATTATTTTAGCTGTTTACTAAAACATATAAAGATACAGTTATATAATTAATATGGGCTTAAAGTGCAGACTCAGCTTTAATTTGAGGATATTCACATCCAAATTGGAGTTATGGTTTAGGAATTGCAACCATTTTTCTATCAAGTCTCCTCATTTCAGGGGCTCAAAAGTAATCAAACAAATTAACATTACCATAAATAAAATTTTAATTTTTAATAGTTTTTTGAGAATCCTTTGCAGGTAATGACTGCCTGAAGTCTGGAACCCATGGACATCACCAAATGCTTGACTTCCACCTTTGTGATTCTTTGCCAGGCCTTTACCGCGGTCGTCAGTTGTTGCTTGTTTGTGGTCTTTCTGCTTTTAAGTTTTGTCTTAACCCTAGAACACAAACGTTAAAGTTAGTAACACTATCAGGACACTAACATCGGGTGAAAATCACCCAACGTTAGTGTTCTAGGGTTAAGCAAGTGAAATGCCTGCTGGATCAGGTTGAGATCTGGTGATTGACTCGGCCATTGCAGAAGATTCCACTTCATTGCCTTAAACTCCTGGGTTTGCTTTCGCAGTATGTTTTGGGTCACTGATCATCTGGACTGTGACGTGCCATCCAATCAACTTTGCTGCATTTGGCTGAATCTGAGCAGACAGTATACCTCTATACACTTTAGAATTTATCCAGCTGCTTCTGCCTTCTGTCACATCATCAATAAACACCAGTGACCCAGTGCCATTGGAAGCCATGCATGCCCATGTATCACACTGCCGTCACCATGTTTTACAAAAGATGTGGTGTGCTTTGGATGATGAGCCGTTCCAAGACTTCTCCACACTTTCTTCTTCCCATCATTCTGGAACATCGTGACTTCATCTGTCCAGAGCATGCTGTTCCAGAACTGGGCTGGCTTCTTTAGATGTATTTCAGAAAAATCTTATCTGGAATTTCTATTTTTGAGGCTCAATTATTGGTTTGCACCTTGTGGTGAACCCTCTGTATTTGCTCTCATGAAGTCTTCACTTTATGGTAGACTTAGATACTGATACAACTACTTCCTGGAGAGTGTTCTTCTCTTGGGTGGATGTTGTGAAGGATTTTTCTTCCCCACAGAAAGGATCCTATGATCACCACCACTGTTGTCTTCTGTGGACGTCCAGGACTTTTTGAATTTCAGAGCTCACCAGTGCACTCTTTTTTTTTTTTTTTCTCAGACTGTACCAAACTGTTGATTTGGCCACTCCCAACATTTCCACTATCTCTATGATGTATTTCTTCTTTTTCTTCAGCATAAGGATGGTCTGCTTCACTTCCATTGAGAGCTCCTTTGACAAAATGTTGTGGGTTCACAGCAACAGCTTCCAAATGCAAATACCACACCTGGAATCAACTCCAGACCTTCTATCTTCTTGATTGATGATGGATTAACAAGAGAATAGCCCATGCAGCCCATGAAATAGCCTTTGAGTCAATTGTTCCATTACTTTTGAGTGCCTGAAATAAGGAGACTTTGCATAAAAATGGTTGCAATTCCTAAACCATCACTCCAATTTGGACCTGAATGTCCTCAAATTAAAGTGAGAGTCTGGACTTTAAGCCCATAGTGGTTATATTGTGGGGAACCCACGCAGTATTTTCCCCTCAGACTGAATGGCTTAGTGGATCAAAGGTGCTGGGGGACAGAGAGGATAATGGGGGATTAATATGAAAAAGCAGCACCTCTCGTAGTAGAGGTGTGGGGTGATAAAAGGGAGTGATTGCAACCTGTGTGTTTAATTCTAGTGACTCTGGTGGATGTGAGAGAGATGGGGTGAGAATAAAGTCCCTTATACTGTGAACGCTTGGCCTAGTTATTCATCTCTCCACACTGGTGACCCTAGACACATAATGGAACACGAGCCGAACACCCCAGAGACGACCCGGATGGGAAGTGCCAGCAACGTGTGCGCCGTTTCGGTCAAACTCCCAGACTTTTTGCTACACGACCCGAAGTCTTGGTTCCTTCACACAGGCCCAGTTCGCGCTCCGGGAAATAACGGCAGATGACACCAGATACTACTACGTGGTTGCAGCGCTGGAGGCACGCACAACACAGCAGGTGGCGAGCCTGCTCCAACAGCCCCCAGCCCGCGACAAATATGGTGCTCTCAAAACCGCGCTGACCCGGCGCTATACGCTCTCGGACTGTGAGAGAGCAGAGAGGCTCCTGACGCACTCCGACTTGGGAGACGGGTCAGCGGTCGAATTGATGGAGAAGATGTTGGCGTTGATGGGTGCAGATGACGGGCATTTCCTATTTGCCCACCTTTTTCTACGGAACCTCTCGACAGCGGCCAGGGCGGTCCTTGCCAATTCGCCGCTGCTGGCCGCATGCAACTACCAGGCACTAGCTGAAGAGGCAAATCGGATCATCCTCGCCACCAGAGCCCTCACAGTGAACGCAGCAGTGTCGGAACCCAGCGAGACTGCCAGCGGAGGTGAGGAGCCAGCAACGGTGGCGGCAACGGAGGCCAAGAAGCACCGGAGAGACACGCTCTGTTTCTACCACCGCCGTTTTGGAGAAGACGCACGCCGATGTGTGCCACCGTGCGAATTCAAGTGCTCGGGAAACACAAGGGCCGGCAGTCAGTAGCAGCTGCGACTGCCAGCGAAGCAAGCAAGCTGCTCTATGTGACAGATTCACGCTCCGGGAGACGGTTCCTTGTGGACTCCGGCTCCCAAAAGAGCCTCATCCTGCCATCCTATGCCGACCGGCTGGCGGGAACTAGCGGCCCCGAACTGACGGCCGCCAACGGCTCAGACATTAAGACTTTTGGTGAGAGGACACTGACTGTATCCTTGCACGGCCGTACATTCCAATGGACATTCGTTGTAGCGGCATGCAGCTTCCCCACTTTGGGCGCTGATTTTTTGTGTGCACACGGACTACTCTTCGATGTGGCTAACAGATGCCTGATTAATGCTATGTCTTTTGATTTTCTGCCCTGTACAGCTCGAGGAGCCGGGCCAACAACACTAGCCAACGTCACAGCTCCAGGGGGTAAGTTCGACACACTGCTCACCCAATTCCCAGCACTCATGGTCCCGACATTTTCGGCGACCGTCACTAAACACGGGGTGGAACACTTCATTACCACCACGGGGCCGCCTGTTTTTGCACGACCTCGCCGCCTGGACGCAGCTAAACTGGCCATAGCGCGCGAGGAGTTTGCCAACTTGGAAAAGTTGGGCATCATCAGACACTCAAACAGCCCATGGGCATCCCTGCTACATATGGTTCCAAAAGCCAAGGGATCGTGGCGACCGTGCGGAGATTTCCGCAGATTGAACAACGTCACAATGCACGACTGCTACCCGATCCCCCATATTCAGGATTTTTCCGTTCACCTCACCAGGGCACGCATTTTTTCCAAGATAGACCTGGTCCACAGTTACCACCAGGTTCCGGTGCGCGCTGAGGACATACCTAAAACAGCAGTAATAACCTCATTTGGTCTTTTTGAGTTTTTACGCATGCCTTTTGGGTTAAAAGGCGTGGCGCAGACTTTCCAAAGCATAATGGATGCGGTGTTGCACGATCTGCCGTTTGTGTTCGTCTACCTGGACGACATCCTGGTGGCCAGCGCGTCCAAGGACGAACACGTAGCCCACATCAGGACAGTTTTCCAGAGGTTGGAGGAGCACGGATTAATAATCAACCCGACAAAGTGCCAGTTCGGGGTGACGGGAATTGATTTTTTGGGCCACCGCATCTCACCGGAGAGCGCGATACCCTTACCAGACAAAGTGCGCACAGTGGCAGATTTTCCCCGGCCTCAGATGGTCAGGGCGCTGCAGGAGTTTTTGGGGATGGTTAACTTTTATAACCGTTTCCTCCACCGCGCAGCCCAGCTCATGCAGCCGTTGTACGCAGCGCTTAAGAAACGGAAACCGGAGGACAGAGTCGACTGGACTCCTGAGCGGGAGAAGGCGTTCTCTGAGGTTAAAACAGCCCTGGCGAACGCCGCACTGCTGGCGCACCCGGACCCGGCGGCTCGGATAGCGCTCGCTACGACACCTCAGATGTGGCCATAGGGGCCGTCGTGGAGCAATGCGTCGCTGGTTCTTGGCAGCCGCTCACCTTTTTTAGCAGGTCTTTGTGCGACAGTGTGCGTAAATACAGCGTATTCGACAGAGAGTTACTGGCTCTCCACCTGGCCATACGCCACTTCCAGTTCTGGCTGGAAGGGCGCATCTTCACTGCGTTTGTGGACCACAAGCCGCTAACGTATGCGATGGCTAAGGTTTCGGAACCATGGTCGGGCCGGCAGCAGAGACAGCTGGCCGCGATCTCGGAGTTTACGACCGACATTCAGCATGTGGTTGGTAAACTCAACGTGGTGGTGGACTGCCTCTCTTGCGCATTAGTGGTCCCAGTCTACGTAGGGATAGATTACACGGCCATGGCCGCGGAGCAGATCACTGATGCGGATGTTTGCGCGCTCCAGTCTGGACCAACAGGGTTAAGGCTGGAGAGCAGAGTGCTGCAAGACAGGGGGCCCTCCCAATCTGTGACGTCTCCACAGGCCGCCCGTGCCCGGTGGTCCCACACGCTTGGCACCGCCGCGTTTTTGAGTCGGTTCACTCCCTGGTGCACCCAGGAGCGCGCGCGTCATTCAAAATGGTGGGAGCGAAGTTCATCTGACCGAGCCTGCGCAAACAGGTGAAAGAGTGGGCTGCAGCCTGCGTAGCATGCCAACAAGCCAAAGTGCACAGGCACACAAAGGCCCCCTTGGAGCCATTCCATATCCCGGCTAAGAGGTTCAACCACATTCACATGGACCTCATGGGCCCCCTCCCACCATCGCAGGGGTTCACGCACCTCCTGACAGTGGTGGACTGCACCACGCGCTGGCCTGAAGCAGTACCGCTAGCTTCCACCACGTCCGCAGAAGTTGCATGCGCTTTTTTGACGACATGGGTGGCACGTTTCGGTGCCCCTTCGGATATCACGTCCGATCGGGGCCCACAATTTGTCTCCGACCTCTGGTTCACCATGGCCTGGAGCCTGGGCATCACAATCCATCGCACGACCGCGTACAACCCCCAGCCTAATGGGTTATGCGAGCATTTCCACAGATCGCTTAAAGCAGCGCTCAGGGCTTCACTGATGGATGTAAATTGGGTGGACTGGTTGCCGTGGGTTCTATTAGGGTTGCGTTCAGCACCGAAGGAGGATTTGGCAGCCTCCCCAACAGAGCTGTTTTTTTCCCAGCCGCTGTGGCTCCCAGGGGAATTTTTGCCGGGCAGCCCCGCGCCGAACAGCGATCCATCCCCGTTTTCACCACGTAGCACAGTGGTAGGGACGGTACCCGGTCCAGTCCACCACTGTTTTCCACGCGCTTTTGTGCCAAAGACCTTGAAGGACGTGGCGTTCGTATTTGTCAGGCATGATGCACACCGGACCCCCTTGCACCCGCCCTACAATGGCCCGTTCAGAGTGCTGGAACCCGGGGACAAACATTTTGTGTTAGACTTGGGGGGATGCAGGGAAACAGTCTGCATAGACAGGCTTAAGCCCGCCTTTGTTTTAGCAGATGAACAGGTAGTGTTGGCCCAAGCTCCTCGGCGCGGAAGACCCCCACTGAGAACTCCCTAGGTAAATGACTCTTCAGACCAGTCACATGAGCATGCTGAAGGTTTCCCCCCCCATTGTCCCCCCACAGACAGACATACCCCCAGGACCCCCCCACCGGTACAGCAGCGCCTCAGAGCCGGAGACTCCCTGTTACAGCAGATATGGGCGGAGGCTGAAGCCCAAAGGACATGGGGGTTAAGGCTCAGTCTGTGACTCTGGGGGGGGGGGGGGGGGGGGGCACGCAGTAGTTTTCCCCTCAGACTGAATGGCTTAGCGGATCTAAGGTGCTGGGGGACAGAGAGAATAATGGGGGATTAATATGTAAATGCAGCACCTCTCATAGTGGAGGTCCATCCATCCATCCATTCATCCATCCATCTTCTACCGCTTTTCCGGAGGTCCGGGTCGCGGAGGGAGCAGTTCAAGCAGAGAAGCCCAGACTTCCCTCTCCCCAGCCACCTGCTCCAGCTCTTCAGAGAGGATACCAAGGCGTTCCCAGACCAGCTGGGAGACATAGTCTCTCCACCGAGTCCTGGGTCTGCTCCTGGGTCTCCTCCCAGTGGGACGTGCCCAAAACACCTCAAGTGGGAGGTGTCCAGGAGGCATCCTGATCAGATGCCCATACCACTTCAACTGACTCCTTTCAATGTGGAGGAGCAGCGGTTCTACTCTGAGCCTCTCCCGGATGAGGTGTGGGGTGATAAAATGGAGTGATTGTGTAGCACTTGAGTGAGTGTTGTGCTAAATACGTGAAAAACATTGCCTGAATTTATTAATGACTCTGTTTTCCCATTGTGTGTTTTGTAGTGTAGTTATACATCTGCACCAATAGGTGGCGGTAGTGCTGTAGATTGTTCTTTTGCCTTGAACTGAGGTCAAGTGTTTTTTTGTTGAGGCTCTCTGTTGTTCGAGCTACTGAAGAAGACACAAAAGTGTACTCTGTATGTGTGCTGCATTAACCTTTTTGAGGTAAATAAAGAACTCATTTTTCTACACCAAGTTGTCCTGGAGTGGTGTAACATTTTGGGGGTTCCACTGAGATTGATATTTCTGGATTACCTCACGGAGGGAGACTGAAAAAAAAAGACAACGGAGACGGTAAAGAAGTGTGCCAGAGCAAGAGGCTAACACAGCAGTTCAAGCAGCATGAGTCTAGCTAGTGCGACACAAACCGCATTGTTTTTTCAGTCAAATCCAGTGAAAAGGCTAATTTTGCAAGCATGTCTGAGCATCACGAAGATTTTTTGTTGAAGCTGGAACAGAAATTATGTGACCTTTCTGTGAAAGAACTGCTAAGAGTATGTGAGCCGTATAATATTACCGGAAAGGACCATGATGATATTTCAAGCAAAACTCACAGAGCTCTTGTTAAGCTTATTATTCAGTTTTGTGAACGAGATGAGCTTGTGCAAAGTGAAGATGAAGGCATGTCTGTGCTTTTGGAGTTAAACAATGTGCTCGACTCGCTCATAGAGACACGGTCATCGGCTGTCGGCGCGGGAGCGGCGGCCCTATCTTCATCCATGGACGCGGCGGCGACGGCGGTGATTATGCGCCCGGAGCAGCCCGCGGCAGTGGGATAGGACCAGGCGCCAGGAGAGGACCTTGTACCGTCAGCATCGGCGGCATCGCTGGAGCATCAGGTGGCCCCGAGGACAACGCTGGACAGCAGGACTCAGTGCAGAGGGAGAGACTCCATCAGCAACAGCTGCTGCAATGCTTCTTCACTTAGATTCAGGAAAGATTTCAGGATAAATGGTCACGTGGGTGAGTCATCGTCAAAAGACACCTTGAGTTTCAGTAGCTTGGAGCATCAGATTGAAAGTGGCTTAAAAGAAGGCTACTCTGAAATTGAAATAGTCAATGCTGTAGTCCTTGCCATAAGCCCTGGACTGAAGTTAAGGAGCTATTTAGAAGGAAAAGTAGATCTCACATTGACCAGCCTGAGACATATACTAAGAGCCCATTATGGGGAAACAGATGCAACTGTGTTGTATCAACAACTGACCAAAGCAACACAGGGAACAAATGAAACACCCCTTGAGTTTCTGATTAGAGTACTGGATTTGCGTCAGAAAATCCTCTTTGCATCAGAGCGTACTCAGTCTAGCCTGAAGTACAACAAAGAGCTAGTTCAAAGTCAATGCTTTCAGTCAATCATGACCGGACTGTTAAATGACAATGTCAGAGCAGAAATGAGGATGTACCTACAGGATGAGAACAGCAGTGATGAGCTCCTGTTACAGAAAATGCAAACCGCACAGTACAATGAGAGTGAAAGAGCTCTAAAGACAAAGGCAAATAAGTCAGCTCTCAGAGCAGGGCTAAATGTAGTTGAACAGACTGAAACACTGAATGACCCCTGCATAGGCCAACCTGTAGCTAAGCCAAACAAACCAGCCAAAGACAACTCACTATTCTCTAAAACAGAGGAAAGTAATACTGCAGTCAGAGAGCTTACAGGTCAGGTAGCCTCACTTGTGCAGACTGTTCAACGTGACATAAAACATGAGGGTGGCAAGCAAACCAAATCCTACAAAAGGTCAACCCAGAGACAGAAAAGACAATGTGCTGCGTGTCAGCAAGGGAACAAGGACTGTAACCATTGCTTCAAATGTGGCAGTGACTCTCACTGGGCAAAGGGATGTAGAGTTAGGGGGGAGTCAGAGGCAGGGAAACTGGTGGGGGCTGTGACTGAGGGGCAAGCCACAGCTCCAAAACCGAAGTCCCAAAGTGGGAAAATCCCCAAAGCTCAAAACTCACCCCATGTCCAACCAATAGAGTTAAGCCCGAACAAGCAAAATGTGCTACAAAGTACGGCGACAATAAATACCAAAGCTAGAGACCAAACCAGTCAGTCAGAGCATCCTGAGGATACTCAAGAACAGATAATGGACACTCACAAGCTCAGAGTGGATGCTGAGGAGTTTCAAATGGACATTCCGGAACCAACAGAGACTGTTTCCTTTCCAGCCCAGCCCGGTGGTGTGGACACAGCACTGTCAGACACTGTGCTGAGGAGGTCTCGGAGAGGGAGATGCCCAAGAGAAACACTAACTTATGATACACTTGGTCAACCACTTTGGAGAGTAATTGGTCTTAATTCCAATCCACTGTATGCCAGTGCAGTAACCCCATTCTATGGACAATATTGTAACGTGCTGCTCGACATGGCGACGTCCCACCGGGAGATTCGAACTCACGCCTCCCGCTCCGGAGTCCCGCACCCTACCTGTGTCGCCAATAGGGTCAACCCACTTGGCAAGCCAAGTAGGGTGCTCATATTGAGTTCGCTACACTACTCCCCTCTGGTTCTCGACATCGTCCCGATGTCAGCGCCCCATTACTGCTTTGACAGGAGATCCCACTTCTGACACCAGTGTAACGTGCTGCTCGACATGGCGACGTCCCACCGGGAGATTCGAACTCACGCCTCCCGCTCCGGAGTCCCGCACCCTACCTGTGTCGCCAATAGGGTCAACCCACTTGGCAAGCCAAGTAGGGTGCTCATATTGAGTTCGCTACACTATGGAGGACCTTGGATAGCTCCACAAATGCCTTACTACCCAGCTTATGTGCCTGTGGGTTATTATTGAACTGTGACACAGATCACCTGTTTAATATTGTTGGAGATGTGAAATGTATTGGTACTCACAAGGTTAAAACTATTATTGTGACTTAAGTATTTGATACTACAAACTATTGAGATGGTATATAACAAAATTGGTTTGAGTGACATTTGGTCAATTTGATATGTCCAAGTAAGGTTATTATCTAAGTGTAAAGACTCCGGAGTACATGAAGTGATAGTAACATGTGCTAGAGTAAATCGTTAATACCTGTACTATTGGGAAAACTACTCCACGTGGTTATGAGCTTCATGCTTATTTGAGTAATGAGTTACACTTGGTGTTCGTTAGACAGACTGTGGTTAGCACAGAAGTCCAATAACTGAACACCACTCGGGTTCAGATCGGGCAGGCCGTTCCTCCCAATCACCCCCCTCCAGGTTTCACTGTCGTTGCCCACGTGCGCATTGAAGTCCCCCAGTAGGACAATGGAGTCTCCAGGAGGAGCACCCTCCAGCACCCCAGTCACAGACTCCAAAAAGGGTGGGTACTCTGAAACATCATTTGGTGCATAGGCACAAATGATGGTCAGGACCCGTTCAAGCATAAGGATTGTTCAAGCATAAGGGTGTCCATATGTGCACCTGGCACCAGGACACCCTAGGCCGCAGGTCGATGATCGATTTTGTTATCGTATCATCAGACCTGCGACCGTATGTCTTGGACACCCGAGTAAAGAGAGGTGCAGAGCTGTCAACTGATCACCACCTGGTGGTGAGTTGGATCCGATGGCAGGGGAGGAAGCCATTCAGACCTGGTAGACCCAAACGTATAGTGAGGGTGTGCTGGGAGCGTCTGGCTGAGGCCCCTGTCCGGGAGGTCTTCAACTCCCACCTCCGGAAGAACTTCAACCACATTCCGAGGGAGTCTGGAGACATGGAGTCTGAATGGGCCATGTTCTCCACCTCTGTTGTTGAAGCGGCAGCCCAGAGCTGCGGCCGCAAGGTGGTCGGTGCATCTCGTGGTGGCAACCCCCGAACCAAGTGGTGGACACCAGTGGTGAGGGGGGCCATTAAGCTGAAGAAGGAGTCCTATCAAGCTTGGTTGGCTTGTGGGACTCCCGAAGCAGCTGAGGTGTACCGGCAGGCCAAGCGGAGTGCAGCTCGGGTGGTTGCTGAAGCAAAAACCCGGGTATGGGAGGAGTTCAGTGAGGCCATGGAACAAGACTTTCGGTCGGCTTCAAAGAGATTCTGGCAAACTGTTCGGCGGCTCAGGAGGGGAAAGCAGCTCCCCGTCCACACTGTGTATGGTGCGGATGGGACACTGTTGACTTCAACTGGGGATATCGTCGGGCGGTGGAAGGAATACTTCGAGGATCTCCTCAATCCCACTGATACGCCTTCCACAGAGGAAGCAGGGTTTGGGGACGAGGGGGATGACTCGCCTATCACAGGGGCTGAGGTCGCCAAGGTGGTTAAAAATCTCCTTGGTGGCCGGGCCCCGGGGGTGGACGAGATTCGCCCCGAGTACCTCAAGGCCCTGGATGTTGTTGGGTTGTCATGGTTGACACGCCTCTGCAACATTGCGTGGAGGTCGGGGGCAGTGCCTTTGGCATGGCAAACCGGGGTGGTGGTTCCTCTCTTCAAAAAAGGGGACCGGAGGGTGTGCTCCAACTTTAGAGGGATCA
The DNA here is from genome assembly GCA_020510985.1 of Pholidichthys leucotaenia. Taxonomy (NCBI): domain Eukaryota; kingdom Metazoa; phylum Chordata; class Actinopteri; order Cichliformes; family Pholidichthyidae; genus Pholidichthys; species Pholidichthys leucotaenia. The sequence continues at coordinate 283,041,223 of CM035846.1, forward strand.
CACTCCTCAGCCTCCCTGGGAAGGTCTATGCCAAGGTACTGGAGAGGAGAGTCCGGCCGTTGGTCGAACCTCGGATTCAGGAGGAGCAATGTGGTTTTCGTCCTGGCCGTGGCACATCGGACCAGCTCTTTACCCTCTCGAGAATTCTTGAGGGTTCGTGGGAGTTTGCCCAACCAGTTTACATGTGTTTTGTGGACTTGGAGAAGGCATTTGACCTGCGTCCCTCGTGGATTTTTGTGGGGGGTGCTTCGGGAGTATGGGGTATCGGGCTTGTTGTTACGAGCTATTCGGTCTCTGTACGACCGTTGTGAGAGTTTAGTTCGCATTGCCAACACTCGGTCGGAGTCATTCCCAGTGAGAGTTGGACTCCGCCAGGGCTGCCCTTTGTCACCGGTCCTGTTCATAATTTTTATGGACAGGATTTCTAGGCGCAGCCAGGGAATGGAGGGTGTCATGCTTGGTGACCACAGGATCTCATCTCTGTTGTTTGCAGATGATGTTGTCCTGTTGGCTTCATCCAGCAATGACCTACAGCTCTTGCTGGGACGGTTTGCCGCTGAGTGTGAAGCGGCTGGGATGAGAATCAGCACCTCCAAGTCCGAGTCCATGGTCCTCAGCCGGAAAAAGGTGGATTGTCCTCTCCGGGTTGGGGACAGGCTCCTGCCCCAAGTGGAGGAGTTTAAGTATCTTGGGGTCTTGTTCACGAGTGAGGGGAAAATGGAGCGAGAGATTGACAGACGGATTGGAGCAGCATCTGCAGTGATGCGGACGTTGTACCGGTCTGTTGTGGTGAAGAGGGAGCTTAGTTCTAAGGCAAAGCTGTCGATTTACCAGTCAATCTACGTTCCTACTCTCACCTATGGTCACGAGCTTTGGGTAATGACCGAAAGAACGAGATCGCGGATACAAGCGGCTGAAATGAGCTTTCTCCGTAGGATTGCTGGACTCACCCTCAGAGATAGGGTGAGGAGCTCAGTCATCCGGGAGAGGCTCAGAGTAGAACCGCTGCTCCTCCACATTGAAAGGAGTCAGTTGAGGTGGTATGGGCATCTGATTAGGATGCCTCCTGGACGCCTCCCACTTGAGGTGTTTCAGGCACGTCCCACTGGGAGGAGACCCCGGGGCAGACCCAGGACTCGGTGGAGAGACTATGTCTCCCAGCTAGTCTGGGAACGCCTTGGTATCCCCTCTGAAGAGCTGGAGCAGGTGGCTGGGGAGAGGGAAGTCTGGGCTTCTCTGCTTGAACTGCTGCCTCCGCGACCCGGACCTCCGGAAAAGCGGTAGAAGATGGATGGATGGATGGATGGAGTTACACTTGATTGTATCACCTGAGGTTCAATAGTATGGTATGCCAAAGTGATCTTAATGCACTGTGAAACATTTACTCTATTCCAATTATATTCCATCTTGATAACGTCACATGTAACATGCATTTCTGGTTCATATTTGGCCAATGTTGAGGACAACATTTATTTAGCAGGGGAGGATTGTAGCACTTGAGTTAGTGTTGTGCTAAATACGTGAAAAACATTGCCTGAATTTATTGACTCTGTTTTCCCATTGTGTGTTTTGTAGTGTAGTTATACATCTGCACCAATAGGTGGCGGTAGTGCTGTAGATTGTTCTTTTGCCTAGAACTGAGGTCATGGGTCAAGTGTTTTTTTTGTTGAGGCTCTCTGTTCAAGCTACTGAAGAAGACACAAAAGTGTGCTCTGTATGTGTGCTGCATTAACCTTTTTGAGGTAAATAAAGAACTCGTTTTTCTACACCAAGTTGTCCTGGAGTGGTGTAACAATTGCAACCTGTGTGTTTAATTCTAGTGACTCTGGTGGATGTGAGAGAGATGGAGTGAGAATAAAGTCCCTGATACCGTGAACGCTTGGCCTGGTTATTCATCTCTCCACAGTATAACTGTATCTTGAATATGGTTTGGTAAACAGCTAAAATAACAAAACTTATTTCACTGTTCCAATACTTTTTGAGGGGAGTGTATGTTTAATGTGTTAAAATTCTGACCAAGACTTCCGGTCTGGACGCCATGGCGACTGCAGCTTAACACTGAAGCTCTCAGACTCAATCCAGGATAACACCTTGAAAATCAAACTTAACGGATTTTTGGAGGAGTGAAAATCAAAAGACAAAATCATCATGTCTAAAGGAAAACAGAAGAAACTGAAATTCTCCAGGCCAGGACACGTATCGGCCGGAGAATCTGAACTGGAAGATCCCCGTTCAGAAGACGAGGAGCTGGTGATAGCTAACAAAAGGGTTAGCCTGAAATCACTATTTGAGGAACTACGACGATTTCGCTGAGATGTTACGGCCGAATTTCGGGAATTCAGAGAAGAATTGAAAAGGACAAACAGCAGAGTGGACCAGGCCGAGAACCGAATTTTGGAAACAGAGGATCGAATAAAAGTGCTCGAAGATTCTGTGCTGGACCTACGCAAAAGACAAGCAGCTATAGAGGCTAAGCTAACCGACCAAGAAGGAAAACAAAGAAGAGATAACATAAGAATTCATGGTCTGATAGAAGGAACCGAAAATGGTTTTAACTCAATGGCAGAATGCGTGGAATCCTTACTAAGAGAGAAATTGGATATTCCACAAACCACCGACTTGAAGATAGAAAAGGCACATCGTTCATTAGCCGCTAGGCCGGCGGCGGAAGCGCCCCCACGTTCGGTGTTGGTAAGATTTTCCAATTTCAAAATAAAACAAGAGGTTGTAAGACTGGCCTGGCAGAAAAAAGGATTTATGCACCAGGAGAGAAAAGTCTACGTGGAACACGATTACGCCCCGGAGGTCCTTAAAAAGCGCAGGGAATACAATGACGCGAAAAAGGTGTTAAGAGAGAAGAAATTGCGCTTTCAGACACCATTTCCTGCGAAGTTAAGGGTCTTCTACGGCAATGAAACGTGTCTCTATAATTCGGCGGAAGAAGCAACAGCTGACATGGCGAAAAGAGGGCTCCCGGTAACGGTATTTAAACCCGCGGCAGACCCGAGTGTGAAGATCAAAGCGCAAACATGGACAACACAAAGACCCTCAAAATCCACGGACCAGCAGCGGGAAACCCAGCACCAGAGCGTCGCGGATAAACTATCCGTTTTCAGGTTGGAATAGCGACCTTTTTTTTTTTTTTTTCCTCTTGAATCAATCCGCACATCCAACCCCCCTCATACAAGGTAACAAACATTAAAGGAGATGCATATTCAGCATGTGGTAAAACATTTCATGGAACAATCATATTATTTGAAACAAATAAGTCTTTGTAATAAAAAAAAAAAAAAAAAAAACTTGTTAAAATAGAAATGTGACAATAATCCACATGTTCTCCTCATACTAACAAATACTGTTTTTGCGTGAATGTTTGATGTGATGGGGGTGGGAGGGTGCACACAATTTCACAGGGTTTAGGCATAAAAGGAAAAAAAAAAAAAAATCATTACAAGTTTGGATTGGGTTCTGAAACTCACGTTAAAAGCATGGGACAACTTTCAGTGGTAAGAGAGGGCCCTCAACACGTAACAGAGTTTGAGGAATTTCCCTCAGAGCCTTCACTCCATCAAGGCTCTTACAGGGTCTTTAAAAAGACCTCAGCTCAGGAAGTTCTTATGACAGCTTTTTGTTTTAAAGTTTTTTACACTATGTTCTTAATGTTTTTCTTGTTTTTAATGTTCTTTCAGTTTCTGAGTAACACAAAAGAGGGCCACCACACAGTTATACTAAACAAAACAACACAATGGAGAAACAGGGTGTAACCAAAATAATTTCATATAATGTAAAAGGAATCCTGAATCCAGTTAAAAGATCCAAGATTCTAGGCAAAATGAAAAAAGACAAAGCAGGAATAATACTTTTACAAGAAACTCACCTAACAGACGTGGAACACAATAAACTCAGTAGACAAGGGTTTAAAATGATCTCTTCATCTTCATATAAATCAGGGAGGAGGAGGGGAGTAGCAACATTGATATCAACCAAAATTACATTTGAAAAAAAATCAGAACACAAAGATAAAGAAGGGAGATACAGTTTGGTAACTGGGCGGCTAGAGGGAGAAGATATCACCCTGCTGAATGTGTATGCTCCCCCAGGGGCTAACTGGAAATTTTATAAAAATGTATTCGACCTAATGATAACTAAAGCTCAAGGTTTAGTGATATGTGGTGGGGACTTCAATCTTAGACTGAATCCATACTGGGATGCTTCTGGTAATTCCCCACATCAAAATAACACCCAAAACAGGAATACTCGGATGCTACTAAAAGAATTGGGAGTCTGTGACGTGTGGAGGGAACTCAACCCCAGTGTAAAAGACTATACATTTTACTCAACTCCACATTCATCTTACTCAAGGATTGACTATTTTTTTATGTTTAATAGAGACATTGGAAGAGTAAAAACATGTAAAATAGGACTGATGGATCTCTCCGACCACAGTCCGATCTACATGGACTTAAATATCCAAAAATACACAAATAATACATTTTCTTGGAGGTTAAATTCAAATGTCCTGAAAGGACCATTGAAAGATGAATTGGAGTCAGATATTCTCAGATATTTGGAAGATAACGATAATGGAGAAGTATCCCCTTTAATACTGTGGGATGCATGTAAAGCTGTAATAAGAGGAAAGATTATTGCAAAACTGGCAACCCAAAAGAAACTAAGACAAGAAAAACTATCCACATTAGAGTCAGAACTTAGGAACCTAGAAAAAGAACACAAAGGCAACACTCATTCTACTGACTCGCTCAAGATTAAGGAAATTAAAAACCAAATAAATGAGATCTACACAATAGAAATCCAGAAGAAACTTACATTTCTGAAACAAAAATACTATGAAGCAGGCAGTAAATCGGCAAAATTGCTAGCCTATAAATTGAGGAAACATCAAACAGAAAGAGCAATCTACAAAATCAGAGACCCAGTATCAAAGGAAATAAAATTCAGAATTCAGGATATTCTTAAAAACTTCGAGAATTACTATAAGAACTTATACTCCCACAAAAAACATAAAAATGCATCCGAGGCATTCCTAAACACATTAAACCTTCCCCAACTTACGGAGTCACAAAATAAAACACTACTGTCAGAAATACATCCTAAAGAATTGGAAAAAGCAATTATGAAACTTAAAGCTAACAAATCCCCAGGAGCTGATGGCTATACAGCAGAGTGGTACAAAACCTTTAAACAGCAACTATCTCCTCTCCTCCTGAAAACATTTAATTATGTCCTCCACACAGGGGAAATCCCCCCCTCCTGGAGAGAAGGGGTCATTGCAGTTATACCTAAACCTGAAAAGGATAAACTAGAGTGCTCCAACTACAGACCAATCAGTGTACTAAATCAGGACTATAAGCTTTTTACCATTATCCTTGCCAAAAGGTTAGAGAATATACTGACAGACCTAATTCATTTAGACCAAACAGGTTTTATAAGACTAAGACAGACACAAGACAGCATTCGACGCACTTTACACATAATTCATCATATAAAAAAATATAACTTAAATGCAGTCATATTAGGATTAGATGCTGAAAAAGCATTCGATTCGGTTGACTGGTCTTTTCTATACAGAATCTTATCCAGTTTCAATTTTCATAACAACTTCATTAGAACTATACAGGCATTATATAAAAAACCAACAGCTAAAATAAGGATTAACGGTAATTTATCATCATCTTTTGAACTGGAAAGAGGATGTCGTCAGGGCTGCCCCCTGTCTCCACTGCTCTTTGCAATCTTCATAGAACCTCTGAGCCAATGGATAAGACAAAACCAAAAAATTCAAGGTATTACACTTGGTCAGAAGGAACATAAAATAGCACTCTTTGCTGATGACATTTTAATATACCTAGGGCAGCCGGACACTTCTTTACCAGAACTAACCTCAGTTTTTTCAGAGTATGGAGATTTATCGGGGTACAAATTAAATATGCATAAAACCCAAGTTTTAACATTCAACTATGACCCAAATCATTATTCACTAAGCAAACTCAAAACTAACTGGGAGTCGGAATCTATGAAATATCTGGGGGTCAATATCCCGAAACAACTCAACAAAATTATATCACTAAACTATGATCCACTGGTGACAAAAATAAAATCTGACCTAGCAAGATGGAATATGATACCATTCTTGGGTATTGCACAAAGAATTGAAGCAGTCAAAATGAATATACTTCCACGTCTTCTATACCTTTTCCAAACAATACCGGTAGAACCTCCCAATAAAACATGGCAGGAGCTGGACAGAAGGATCTCAAGATTCATATGGCAGGGCAAGAGACCTAGAATCAGATATAGAACCCTACAGCTAAACAAAGACAAAGGTGGGCTCGCGCTGCCAAATATCAGGGACTACTTTAAAGCCGCACAAATTAAAACTTTAGTAGAGATATGTAACCCAGTCTACTCTGCACAATGGAAGGAGATCGAATGCCAAATAACAAGTGACATCCCCCTACAGGCGATAATAGGGAACAATGTCTTACCTAAGCTTTTGAATAACACTAACCCGTGGATAGAGACCCCGCTAAAAATTTGGTTTAAGATAGTCAGAGAGAATCAAACTAAAGAGCCCTATCGACTTCTGCAATGGATCGCCTATGATCAGGACTTTACTCCTAATAAAACAGACACCAGATTTAAAAAGTGGAAGGAGAAGGGGCTGATAAAATATTACGATTTTTTTAAAGGGCAAATCTTAAGAAGTTTTGAAGATTTGAAAAAACAAGGCCTAATAAATCAAGACCTTTACAGGTTCTTCCAGCTTAGACACCACATAAACAATATACTTAAAAAGGAGGTTTTGGAAAGGGCCCAGTCAGGTGTTCTGAAGGTCTTCTTAATGGCATATAAAGGGATCCCAGGGATCAGATACATTTCTAAAATATACCAAGGTCTTCAAGACTTAAAAGGAGACAACACATCTTATATAAAAGAGAGATGGGAAAAAGAGGGGAATTTCACTTTACATCTGGAAATATGGGAAAAGCTAAATAAACAGCAATGGAAAAGTACCTCATCCCTGCAGTGGAGAGAATTTGGATGGAAAAACTTGGCAAGATTTTTCAGAACACCTGCACAAAACAAATTTACCCATAAGGGATTGAACTGTTGGCGCTTGTGTGGTGAAAAGACTGCAAATCATTTTCATGTGTTTTGGTCATGCCCAGTTATCCACCAATATTGGACCAATGTACAGACAATATTGGGGAAAATATTCAAAATTACAGTTCCCTTTTCTTTTGTAACTTTGTATTTGGGTTTACTACCGGACTCACTGGAAAGACGAGGAGAAAAATACTTATTCAATGTTTTAATATTGGCAAGCAAAAAAGCTCTAACTAAAAAATGGATGTTGAAGGACTGTCCTACACCTGAAGATTGGACTAACGTGATCCAAGACATTTACTCGATGGAAAAGTTGACATTCGCACTGAGACAGGACATGGATGGGTTCATGAACTTTTGGCAACCCTGGACCGCATATGTGTCTTCCATTAGATCTAATCTTTGACAAATACCATTTCAATAATGGTTCCTCTCTTTGTTCCAAAGCTACTCAGATGCTCTTTTATCTTTATTTACTTACTTTTTCTTTTTGTTTGTTTTTTACTGGTTTGTTTGTTTTTTTTATTTGTTTTTTGTTTGTTTTTTTTTCTCTTTTCACTTTTTCTTTCACTTTAAAAAAAAAAAAAAAATAAGGGGTGTTGTAAGAATTAATCTTCCAATGTTGTCAGATATCAGGAAATAAGGGAACATGTGATGAAAATGTAAACACTGCATTGCTGTAACGACCTGTATACCCTTTACAAAAACTTAAATAAAAAAAAAAAAAATTCTGACCAAAGTGAACCTACCCTCTGTAATGCAGTGTATTGAAACTCTCAAGTAAGTGGGTTAAATTTGCTTCATCAAGAAAAAAAGAGCAACAGTCAGCTATGCATCAGTTTTCTACTCTTACTAATCATTCACAGCCCTTCTTTAACTGCAACCCTTATTCTTCTTTTCGCACATACGTAATTGGTACATTTTAATACTGGTGTACACTTCCTGTAATTCTGTCACATTGACAATTGTACAGTACAGTTGATTCCTTAATTGGTGACATTAGTTACTATGGAGGCAGGCCAAAATGAATGTTTACGATGCTGCAGAACTCAGATTTGAACTGGGTAACCTTTTTTGCCTGTTCAGATGTTACTCCCAGCAGGCTGCCGATTTTCACCCAGGGATCTCTGTAATATTTCTTTGATGGCAATGCAAATAAAGCCTTTTTCATGAGACTGGTGTTTTCACCCCTACACACGAGTAATCCACTTGAGATACTGCACTGTGATAAAGTCTGACGGCCACAGTCTTGGACAATTTAAAAAATCTTCATTGGAATAAACAAGAGTGGAATGTGTCTTCCTCATCATCACAAGCCTTCAGATGCCAGCCTCCTTTCACCATACCAGCATACTTCAAGTCTGGCAATTTGCCTCTCATTAAGGAACCACGCTTGACTGCCACAAGTCTAGACCAGACACACGCTTCTACGATCAACGATTGTCCAACACTTTTACATCAGACCAAGAAAAACTGAATCAAACTACCTTCTGACTAGTTAATGATAGTTAGAGATATAGTTAGATGATAGTTGAGACGCAGTCACAACTCGGTGTTATATCACTATATACTGCAGACAGGGGTGTTCTTTTTTTCTACAAAAGCCCTCAAATTGAAATACCTGGATGTCAGATTGTTACAAGAACTGATTTTTCACTACATTATCAAGGCTAGAAGTCCTATGGTGATTGTGTTATTGTGATAGCTGTAGAAGATGTAGGGGGAAATCGTCTTATCAGTCAAACTAATCTTTTTTTGTAAACATTGTATGTGCAACTGTACAAGAGTGTGCCAAAAGGAACAGTTATGGATTGGGAAAAGGCAGTCAGATAGTTGACATGAAATATTATATTTGTGTTGGTAAAATGTTATGATTCGCTTGCTTTTCTCAGAATGTTAGTTATTGTGTAATATTATTCTTACACCTCTTTATCTGCTTGCTTCACATGCTACACTGCGGTATTTAGGCTACACCCTATGATACACTCGCTGAAACTAGATAGAATCAGCTCGGCCCTCAGCTGAGTTGGCACATAGCGGAAAATTACTGTTACTGATACAATGAGGAAACCACCCCCCTTGCATGGGAGGTGGAGGAAGTTTTATAAAAAGTATAGGACCCAGATACTGAGAGCACTTTCTTGGGGAATTGCCTAAAGAGTTGTGTTCCAGCACTGCCTGAATCCATATCTCAATTTCAGTAAAATAAGTGAAAGTATACTTCATCTCTCAGTCTGGTTATTTGGCCTTCGCATAAAAGAACTGGGGGTTAAGGTATTTTAGACGCAACAATTTGGTGTTTCTGCCTGGTTGCGAGGCAAAATTTTAGTTTTGTAAACGGCGTGAGGATTTTTTTCTCTAACGATTCGGACGCACACCTTACGGTGCTGCCTAGACACATCATCAGTGATGTAACCTGCGGTCATCGGGTGTTTCAGGTCATTATACATCATACACCCTCTCACAGGCGACCCAGCCAGGGTTGATCAAACCCCGACTTGTGTCTAGGTGGCTCGAGACGTCCACAGATCACTCCTTCTGATCCACAGCCATCGTGATGCTCTTTCAGCAGCATCCGTGATGCTCTTGATGGCTTTCTTGTTGAATCTCCCTCTGATCCCCAACTGCTTGAGGGCCCTGCAGAGTGACTGACCAGCAAAACCTCGACAGCCAACCTCTATGGGGTAGAGCCAGGTCTTCCATCCCCTACTACAGCAATCACCAACAAGCTCCCCATACTTGGCCCTCTTCCTTTCAAAGGCCTCTTCCATCCGGTCTTCCCAGGGCACAGTCGGTTCCAACAAGATCACCTGCTTGGAAGATTCTGACACAAGAACCATGTCTGGTCTAAGTGTGGTCATTATGATGTTATCAGGGAATCTCAATTGTCTTCCCAGGTCAACCTTCAGTTGCCAGTCTTGTGCAGTTGCCAGAAGCCCCCCCCCCCCCCAATGGGTTTGTGCAATGCTGTGGCTTCTCACCAGCTTTGATGAAGGGTATGGCATGCTTTGCTGGGTGTTGCTGCCTGCTGAAAGAGATCCCTGCACTGAATGACTTTGCTACAGTCTTCAGTACCTGGTCATGCCTCCACCGATAGCGCCCCTCACTGAGGGCTCTCGGGCAGCTACTTAGGATGTGTTCCAGGGAACCTCTTTGCTGGCATAGAGAGCATGAAGGGGCTTCTATCAGGCCCCAAGAGAAGAGGTTGGCTGGGCTTGGAAGAACATCTTACACCGACTGGATCAAGAATTTGATCCGGTGTGGCTCCACTCTCCACAGCTCTGACCAGGAGACTTTACGTTCCATTGTCTCCTCCCACCTGGTCCATGCCCCCTGCTGATGCATTCCAACTATCCTGCTGGTTAGTGTTTCCTCCACTCCCACTCTGATTTCATCCTGAACCAACTGACGTCTTTCCCTTGACCTTGCTGTACTGAGGTCTTGGGTTGCTCCCAAGGCCTGCCCGCCTGCTGCAACTGTCCCCACCAACTCTTTGAACTGCAGTTGTGCCTCAGCCTGTTCAACAACTTCATGGGCTTTAAATTCCCTGCCCGTCTTCACCTTAATACCAGCCAATGAGACTTGATGTCACTAGAGTCTCTGTACAGCATCACTTCTCTTGACCGGGAAACTGTGAATTCCTCTGACAGACTACTGAATGGGAGTTGAAGCTTGTTGTTTCTCCCATATAAGGCAATGCTGCTGAGACTGTGAGGCAGGCCCAACCACCTATGCAAGAAGTGGCTGATCTTCTTCTCAAAACCTTCAACCGTGCTCAGTGGAATTTCATAGATAAGCAAAGGCCAGAGGAGTCTTGGTAGGATGCCATGCTGGTAAATCCAAGCCTTGAATTTTCCTGGCAGCCTTGACTTGCCTATCTCTCCAAGCCAGGTTCTTAGTTGATTGCTGGTCTCTTGGAGAGTGGCTGTGTCCCTTAGCATACTATTGAAAACCTTTCCCAGACTCTTGACTGGCTTCTCAGTAATTGATGGAATCTGGATTCCTCTGATGAAAAATCTAAACTTATCAGAAACCTTTCCCTTCTTCACAACTAGGGCTCGGGACTTTGATGGTTTAAAGTCCATTCATCCCCAGCTAATGAGACGTTCAAGGCCTTGAAGGATCCACCTGCAGCCCGGGACTGATGTTGTTGTCACCATCAAATCATCCATAAATGCTCCATAAATGCTCTAATAAGGGACTGTCGCACACCTGACCTAGTGAGTGGACCTCTGCACTCCACCTCTGATTCTACAAGCATATTCATGGCCAGAGCAAATAAAATCACTGAGACAGTGCAGCCAGTGATGATTCCCTTCTCTAGCCGATGGAATGAGGATGACACTGTTCCAGAGGTAACTCTCAAGCTGAAGCAGTTATAGTAATCCATGATTAGGTCTCTGATCTTGACTGGAATGTGATGCCGGACAAGTGAGATTTCCACCAGTTTATGGGGGATTGACCCATAAGCGTTTGCAAGGTCAAGCCACAGTACTGCCAGATTACCATTATCTTCTCGAGCTTCATGGATCAGTTGTGTGACAATTCCCGTGTGTTCAATGCAGCCTGCCACTCTTGGAATTCCACCTTTCTGTACAGCTGTATCAATGTACCCATTACCAAGAAGGAACTCTGTCATGCGACGAGCAGTAATACTGAAGAAAATCTTTCCCTAGATGCTGAAGAGTGAGATGTTCCTGAACTGCTCAATCACCATTGAGTTCTCCTCCTTGGGAATCCAAACACCCTCTGCGAATCTCCATTGCTGTGCTACTCTTCCCCTTCTCCAGATAACCTTGAATATTTTCCATAGTCTCTGTAGAAGTCTTGGGCACGTCTTGTAGACCACATAGGGTACTCCACTGGGGCCTGGTGCAGAGCTAGTTTGAGCTGCCTTGACGATCTCCTCGGTCTCGCTCAACGATGGCTCCTTAAGGTTAAATGTTATGGTTGGTTCTGGCGGGGCTATCAAGTTACTACATGGACCAAGATCATGCTGTCTTTCAGCATCACTATAGCTGGCCCTGAGGTAACTGTCAACCTCTTCCTGAGTGCAGGAAAGTTGCCCACTGTGCTTTTGTCCAAGGATTTTCCTAATGAATCCATATGGATTTGCAATAAATGATGCACGCTTTCTTGCTCTCTTCTTCCCTCTCCTTCTGTGCCACTCAGCTCAACAGAGGTTAGTGATCTTTTTCCTCGTGATGTTACGGAGCTCTACCAACCTAACCTTTTCCTCCTCACTTGCCTTCTTAAACTGATGTCTGAGCACACAGAGCTCTTGCCAGAGCCGGCTTATCTTTCCCTCACCTCGATTTGGTCCACCTGGTTTGGCCATTAAGTGCTGCTCCTTAATTCCAAATCTCTCGACTGTGATACTGATGATTATGGTGCACATTAACTGCATCCTTCAGTCAGCATCCCCTCTGGATGAGGCTTCGAGAATCAAATCCACATCTTCATCAAATTGGTGCCACTCCTTCTTCTTGTTGGCGGTAAGCCACTTAACCTGTCGGTGTTCTGAATGCCTGATTTAAGGAAAGCTTTGTGGAGCGTGGAGGGACTGGGCACTGTGGGGTGATTCCGGGCCGGGCTCCTCCTGCGTCTCACCAGGTGTAAGACCTGTGCATTGCACCACTTGCCACTTAATTAGGCACTTCATTTTGGCCTGATGGATCTTCAGGCCATGCAGGTTTTTGCAGACTTTGCCGCATTTACACACTGCACTCGTAATCATTTGTCCGTAACTTTGGGTCAATGCCTGTGCATCTGTCCTGGTGGGGTGCTCATTCTCCCCCCCTCTCGGGCACCCCGGGGGTATATCTTCATTGAGCTTTCCGTAGCCGATTATGGGTGCTTCCCTCTACAGTCTGGCAGCCACAAAACTGTAAAAGGTGAGCAGAAAACCTTTTTCAATAAATTTCTGCCTGTCCCTTCGGGGACAGCCCTTTCTGTAGAGATTAAATATTCATGCACGTGTGATTTTATTTGTGGAATGAAACTGAGATATGGTCTTGAATTTATGATATGTTGTTTTAAGAAATATATTTACTGAGTTTGATGAGGAAATCTCCAAACGGTTTTAACCCCATGGAATTACAGGTAGTTATACGCGTTAATACTGTTCCAGAAAGTAGAGTTGGAGAGAGCTTGGGTAATAGGTTTAAACCCCGGGGTGGCTGAAATAGGGCCACCGAAAAAGTAGTGTTACCCCATTACGCATAGCTTTGCCAAAAGGTTTTAACCCCTTGAGATCATTGCTTGATTTCAAAAAGTAGAGTTGGCACCCCTTGCGTATTTAGCTCAGACCAAAAGGTTGTAACTCCTTGAGAAATTGCAACAGGCGCGTCTCTGAAATATAGTTGGTCTTACCGCATTAGTTAGGGACCTACTGTGTGTGAAATAAACACATAAGTTTTAAGTAACCCGATCGGGACGATCGGTTCATAGGTGATATATAATAATATTAACTAAACTAATTATAGTAAAAAACATGGTGATGTGTGAGACAATATTGTCGTGAGGAAGTGGAAATGAATAAGATCATAATAATAATTTCATTCTATGTTATATTGATATTAGACTATAACATTTAAAGACGGATTAAATTGGCAACAAAACTGGATAACGATAAAGACAACGATAAAATGGATAATGATAAACACAGCTCTGAATATCCTTTGGGTAGTCTGTGTTATGCTATAAATGAAATGGAGGAAGTGTTAAAAGCTACTGTGCGTTGAGAGAAACTAAATGAAGAGCGAAAACAGCTTAAAACATGGGTAAAATGGTTACAAAGAGATGGCTTGTTTGGCAATATGGGGGACCCCTACCAAATAAATCAGACAAAGCCGTTTATGTGGACTATTGCAGTTTGGGTTGTTTTGTCTTTGTGTAATCTGCTCCGGCATGGAAGAAAAAAAGGGTGAGAGTTCTCCGTGGAGGTGGAAGGAGCAGGTTGTAAAACTATTGTAATTTTTTTTAGCATAAAAGGATTGATTAGTTAACTGCTATCCTTTTGAGAAGTGTTTAAACTTATAGGTATAAGAAAATAGTAGTTTTGAGCAAAAACAGTGGATTGGTGTTGCATTGTTACAGCAGTAAAGAGGAAGCGAGCTTCACGCTGTAGTGACAGTGTGGAAAAGGGTTGCCATGTGTGAGATTTCTCCGCTAAGAGTGGCCAGGTCCGGAGATTAATTGAAGTAATTCTCATGCTGCTTTGGGTTTTGGCATGAAACTAAAAGTCTTTATTGTATGAACTTGTGGAGATAACACGAAAAGAGAGTCTTCTGTGTGTGTGTGTGTGTGTGTGTGTGTGTGTGTGTGAGAGAGAGAGAGAGAGAGAGAGAGAGAGAGAGAAAGAGAGAGAGAGAGAGAGAGAGAGAGAGAGAGAGAAAAAGGAGAATGAAAAACACAGGCTGTGTGGGTGCTGACCTGTGTGACAGGGGAGGGAAAAAGAAGTAATCTATATATGGGTATTTTTGCAAAGCTTTGGGGTTTTTACTTTTTCAATCTAACTTTGCGGGTTTTTAACTGTAATGTTGCATACGTGATAAATTATTTACATATTTTTAAAGCAATTTTTTGACGTATCACTGACTTTTTTCTTTGACTGAAGCATAACAGTGCACTTTACAGGGAAAAAGGACACAGGACTAACAATTTCCCCGCTGTCGCCAAAACAACCAGCCTCTGCGACCCGATCCCTCGCAGCTGTCCGGGCCTCCCTTGACGTGACCATAGGCACATAGAACACTAAGTTAAGTACAAATGCTTGCATCTTAATTAATACTATCAGCATGACAATGATGAAATTAATTGAATATTACAATATCATGCTGTCACTTAATAATGCCTAATCACTGAAGGCTTTATGTATACCCTATATTACGTGATTTAAAGCATAGAGGTTCAAAAGAGATTGATAATTAATGTGTTTGTACATATGATTTGCCAGAGACTACGGATTATCAAATAGAGGTCTTGGTAATTGTATGTTATATTGTTGCTTTGTTTAAATAATACTATACTCACCTTTTAATAAATGACATATGCAAGCTTATTTACATTTTGACCCTAGGCCCAACCATGTAAAAAAAAGGGGGGGGGGAGAACACGAGAGCAGGATCTGAGACAGTCCATGCTGTGGTTTTTTCCCTCCTAAAGAACATAGCAAGATGATGATGAAGTTTTTATTATCGGGAGATGGTAAATTTATGAACAGAAAAGACAGAAATACCACAAGAATTCTGATAAAATGGAGAAAGGGAATTTAATTTCAGTGGTAAACTGAGACTGATTAGTGAGTTGTGTCAGTCTGACCTAGATAAGAACAGACAGAATCAGCCTTCAAAGGAAAGAAAAACAGGCCACAGATTGTGGTCCTGTGCCATAAATTCCTGAAAACAGAGATTAGGTTTACACCTGCAGTTACTAATTTTTTTTTTCCTTGTCCTGTCAGGCAACTAGGCAAACAGAACAGGCATCTGTCACCCTTACTGTGTCAAAACAGATTTACTTTGCCAAGAGGAGCCTATACAGTACCTAACTTTGCACTGTATATTGTTGTAAACTCCTCCTGTAATAACTTTTAATACTTTATTTTAATTGTTTTACCCATGGAAGACCCAACAGGATGGGGAAGAGGGAAAGGAAGTGTGTGAAGGGGGCAAAGAAAAGGGAGGGGAACAGACAAAAAAAAACAAAAAACAAAAAAACCCGACAACTAAAACAAACAAGAAACAAATTGCTTCTTCCACCGGAGATGTCTCAACACGAGTCTGGTTTCTGCACCTGTTAAAGGAGAGACACTTGTGCATGTATTGCTATGTGCCTATATATGAGAACGCGCGCAAAATAAGTGTGTGCATGTGAGTGGTTTGTCAGGAAACATACGAGCGGAGGGCTGGTCGCAGCAGCTCTCCCCCCGAGGACCCCGAGCAGGCAAGGCAGCGCCACCAACCCCCAGCCCCGAGGTCAGCAAGCCCCAGGAAAGCCAGGCATCCACCCCTGGAGGGACGATCAAGGGAGGGCAGGCCGGCGCGGTGAGCCCACAACCCCGGACCCGCCCGACTCCCACCCCCCCAGCGGGGCCAACATCCACCCCCGGGCCCCAGGCACCAGGAGGCCAGCGACCCCACCCCCCAGGACAGAGACCAGCCAGTGCCCCCCAGCGCGAGCCCCCCCAGGCACCCCCACAGCAGCCCCGCCCCAGCGCCTCGGCCACACACCCCGGGGACCCCCACGTCCAAAGAAGTCCCCTCGCCCAGGTGAGCCCACGTTGCTGAGAGGCACTACCCCCCTTAATCCAGCACCTCCCGACTCGCAGGCACACCCCTCCCCATACCTTCACACCCACATGTTCCCATGCACACCCCTCTCACTCACCCAGACCGACCCATTCTCTCTCACTCCAGTACCCACTCAAATTCACTCCTCATTCACCTTTATTTCAAAAGGCGGCTGTGAAGCAGATGCAGCGAGCCTGAACATGCACCAGTGCCTGGCAGTGACCAGGGAGGCCACCGGTGCAGGCTACAGAAGCAGACCCCCACCCCCCGGCGCCCATCTGAGCGAACAATCAACAGACCACCGCAGGCACCCCAAGATGCCACCTGGCATGCAAAGTGCCGCACAAAACCGACCCACCATCACCACCTCCATTCATCACCCTCTCACTCACACTTAGACTCATATTCAGCCCCCCTTCACTTCCTTGGTTGTATCTATATATTAGTAGCATCCAGGGATTTTGACAACATGATAGGTCCCAGGCTCCCCACCAGGCCCCCACGCCCCCAGCAAGAGCAGGGCAACAGGGGTGGGAGAAGACCCCCACCTCCTCCCCCCGCACATAACATGGTAGGTGGGTGTCGGTTATATGATATAATTGTGTATAAATGTGTGGAGTACTAAAGTGCAATTAAAATTGGGGGGATAGTGATTGAAGCATCGTTAGCCACTGTGATGGGCAGCAGAGCCCCCATTCCCCCAAGCCCTCATGTCTAAAATGCAATTAAAATTGAGGTGAGTGCAGCCCCACCACGCAGCAAAGGTATCCCCTTCACCGACACAGTGCGGCACACCCCCACCCCAAAGCCCTAAATGTAATAAAAAAGATCAGGGGGAGGGGGAGGGCAGGAAATAAGACTGGGAGGTAGGCGGTCTAAAAGCAAGGCCGTCCCTCCCCCCCCCAGAAGCCAGCTTGCAGACTGGTTTATGAGGCCACCCACTGCCCCCAAATCCCAACCCAGGGCGAGGGCCGCCAGTGGAAACAGCCCAGGACCCACCAGCATCACGCCCTGGCGCTCCAGCACCACTAACATGACAGGGCAGCCAAACATACTTGTACTCATCTTACACACACGAACATGGACAACAACAGTCACAATAGTGAACATTGGGCTGGACCCACACAGCGCCCAACACACCAGGCGACACCCCCGAGCGCCCACGCAGGCCCACGACCACCCACCCCAGACACACACCGATGGCTGCAGGCCGCCCTGCAACCACAGCCACCCCAGAACAACCCAATGGAAACACGGCCAACAAACCGCGCCAATGACCCCCCAGCCACCCCCAAGCACCAACACACACCCGCTGCCAATGACGCCAGGGGCGATGTAGCAAAGTGCCTCACCCCCCAACACAACAGCAGGGTGGCCGGGACAAGCAAGCCCCAAAATGCCAGCCCCCATGCCACTAGATGGACTGCCCAACCCCTGCCACTCAACAAAGCTCTCCTACCCATACACACATCCTCCGCCCCCTAGACATCTACCCACAAGTAACCGCTTCCATACACACACATAACTCCACCCACCATCACACATACCCACCTACACAAACACACAACCCCACCTGCCCACTCGACTCCACATCCGCTCATACACAAGCCTACACTCACACCCACACGCACCCCCACCCGCAGACCCCAGTGAACGGGGAGGGCGACCCAGGATGCGGGCACCAGCCCCAGGGCGGCGCCAGGGCCCCAGGAAACACACGACCCCACCGCGCAAGGATGCATCAGGGACAACCCCCACCGCTGGCGCACACCTGACCCCGGCCCGGGGCGGGGGGACGTGCCCCCCCCCAGCACCAGGGGCCCAGGGCCAGACCCAGACCCCCCCCGAGGCGCGAGGCCAGCCGGCCAGGGGCCACAGCCCAACCTCCCCGGCCCACCCCACAGCCCCCCCACCAACTCCCCCCCCCACCAACTCCCCCCCCCCCAGGGCCAGACAGATGGCCACCCCAGAACAGGCCCCCCAGACACCTGCGGTTGGGGCGCAGCCAGCCGCCAGAGGTGCCAAGGAGAGTGAGTCACCACCCGCCACCCCTCAGATTATAGAATTAATAAGCGGGGACCAGAGAGAATTGAATTCCGCCAATTGATTATTTGAGGAGGCTGACATTCTTTCCAGGCTAATATAATCCAATAGTAAATTATTATAGTAAGTCGTGCATATTTCTTGTTTTCCAGTTCATGAGGATAGCTTTCTTTGCGATGCATAAGGCAGTGAGAACCATGTGTGACATCCTTGCATCTATATTTATTTCACTTAAATCACCTAATATGCAAAGTGTGGGTGAGGGTGGGACACTATACCCAAGCCATGCCGACAGGTCTTCACATGTCTTCTGCCAGAACTTTTGAACCGGTGCACAGGACCACATAGCATGCATATAGCTATCTGGGACATTGCTAGTACAGTGAGAGCAGATATTTGTGTGACTCAGGCCCATTTTGAACATCCTTTGTCCTGTATAATGAATTCTATGTAGAACTTTATACTGTATAAGTTGTAAGTTAGAGTTTTTAGTCATCTTAAAAGTGTTTAAACATATTTGTGTCCAGAAACTTTCCTCCTTATTAATCGATAAGTCTGTCTCCCATTTTGATATTGGAAGAGATATGGACTCATCCAACTTTGATAATAGTCCATATATTTTCGATATCAATTTTGGGGAACGGAGATTTAGAAACTCTGCCACCTTAACTGGTACTTCTAAATCTGTCTGATTAAGATTAAATCTTGCTTTTATTATGGATTTAAGCTGTTGATATTCAAAATACTTTTTATCACTGATTTCGTGTTGTGACACTAGATCCTGAAATTGGATAAAATTTCCACCTTGAATAAGATGTTCTAAGTTGTTTATTCCCTTCTCTTGCCATAGTGGAAATTTTAATGTCCTCTTTTGTTGCAGGATATCAGGATTATTCCAAATGGGCGTGAGGTTACAGGGGACAAGTGAAGACTCTGTTATTTTTTTTTTTTTGTAACTTAAGATTTTTATTCATTTTTCATTATATATATTGCATTCAGATCACAGTCTACATTTAAAAAAACAAAACAAAGGGGCTAGAGTAAAAAAGAAAAAGGAAAAAAAAAAAGGGGGGGGGGGGACAAATGTTGGAGCATCAAGTTTTTAGTTTCCATCTCTTAATTCTTCTGTTTTTCCAGCGTCTTTGGTTATTCTTTCAATATCTGTCTCGTTGTTGCACTTTGTAGTGTGTCCATTTTCGCCATTTTTTTTCCCACAGTCCTTCTTGCATTCTTTGTCGATATGTTAGTTTTTCCATCATACGTATGTCCTCAATAATGTCAGTCCATTGCTCTTGGTCAGGAAGAACTTCTGATCGCCATTTTTTTGTGATTGTTTTTTTACATGCAATCAACAAGATTTTAACTAGATATCTGTCCTCAGCCTGTATAACATTGTCTCTTTTAAGATCACATAGGTACATCAGGTTACAGTTCATTGGTATATTATATCCTAATATCCTCTGTATTGTCACATGTATAGATTTCCAGAATGATGAGATTTTGCAGCATTTCCAAAACATATGTGAGTGGTCTGCATTTTGAGCCCCACATCCCCTCCAGCATAAAGATTGGGTATTTGTATATTTTCCTTGAATCTGTGGTGTAATGAAAAAGCGAATCAGGTTTTTCCATCCAAATTCCCTCCCTGTTCTTGAATTTGTTGATGTGTGTTGTGTTTTCCATATTTCCTGCCAGCTTTCTTCTGTTATGTTTAAATTGAGCTCTTTCTCCCATTTCTCCTTTATATAGTTACTTGAATGATTGTTTGCCATAAGTTTCTGATATAGCTTTGAAATAATTCTTGTTTTATTTCCTGTATATGAGCTTAAAATGAATTGTATAATCTCGCTCACATCTGTTTGGAGGCTATGCCTAATCTTCTTCATATAATAGTCTCTCATCTGCAGATATCTGAAGAATTCCGATCTTTCTAGTTTAAATTTTCTCCTGATTTTTACAAAGCTCCCGAGATCTTTTTTTCCGATATTGCCCCATGCTGTGATTCCCTTGTTCACCAGATTTTTGTATCCCCTATCTTGTTTTGCCGGTTCAAACTGACTGTCAAATGCTACCCATTTCAATAGTTTTATGTCTTCCTTTATATTATACTTTTGTACTATTTTATACCACAGTTCTAAAGTAAATTTAGTGATTGGGTCTATTTGTTTGATTTGCTTATATGCATCTTTATCTCCTATTATGCTTTGTACTGGGAGTCCCTCAATTTCCTTTTCCATTTCTTTCCATTTTGCCTCATATCCCTCGTCGCACCAACATATGATATATCTTATTTGTGCCGAGTAGTAATATTCTTTTAGACTCGGTAGGCCCATGCCTCCTTTCTCTTTTGGTAACTGGAGAGTTTTATATTTCACTCTTGGTTTTT
Source organism: Pholidichthys leucotaenia (assembly GCA_020510985.1). Classification (NCBI taxonomy): domain Eukaryota; kingdom Metazoa; phylum Chordata; class Actinopteri; order Cichliformes; family Pholidichthyidae; genus Pholidichthys; species Pholidichthys leucotaenia. The sequence goes on from CM035846.1 coordinate 283,062,070, forward strand.
TACCTCCCCAAACAAATCTCGATATCATCCTGTCCCACTTTGAGAGTTGGGCATCTGGAATCTCTGTTGGTAGAGCCTGGAAGAGGTAAAGTAATCTAGGTTGTATGCTGATTTTGACTGTCTCAATTTTTGAATTCAGATCCATATTTAAGATTGACCATCTATCAATATCTTTTTTTATTTCTTGTTCCAACCTATCATAGTTTGCTTTATAGATTTTGCTTAGATCTTTAGGTATGTTCACTCCAAGGTATTTTATTTCTTTTTGTTTCCAGTTTAGTTTGATCTTATCAGTTATCTGGTCTAGAGGGTTATAGTGGAATGTCAGTATTTGTGTTTTTGTTATGTTTATCTTGTATCCTGATAATTTTCCAAAATTTTCTATCAAGTTCATCATTTCCATTATTGATTCATCTGGTTGTTCAAGGTAAACTATAATATCGTCTGCAAATAGCCCAATCTTGTGTTCCGCCCCCTTTATTGTTACACCTTTTAATTTCTTATTTTGTCGTATCGCTTGAGCCAGTGGCTCTATGAACAGAGCAAACAAGGTGGGCGATAAGCAGCATCCCTGCCTAGTTGATCTTTGTATATTTACTTTGTCTGTTAAGCTACCGTTTATCTTGATTCTTGCCACAGGTTCTTGATACAGCGTCCTTATGCATTGTACTGATTTTTCGTTAAATCCAAAGCGTTCCAGCACACTATATAGGAATTTCCAGGTAACCCTGTCAAATGCTTTTTCTGCGTCTAAACTCATTATTACTGCGCTTTTCTTTTCTTTATGTATTTGATTAATTATATGTATTGTTCTCCTGATATTGTCATGTGTTTGGCGTCCCTCTATGAAACCAGTTTGATCATCTTCTATCAATTCCGTCAAGAATGTCTTTATTCGTTTACATATAATTGTTCATTTAATCCACATTTAATAAAGAGATTGGCCTATAGTTTCCGCATTGTTCTCTATCTTTCCCTGGCTTTAAAATGACTGAAATAATGGCTTCGTTCCGTGATGGAGGTATTTTGTTGTTGTTCAACATCCAATTAAATGACTTTAGAAGCTGTGGCGTGAGTTCTTCTATAAACAGTTTATAAAACTCAGAAGGGTATCCATCACTACCTGGTGATTTACCGTTTTTAAGTGACTTAATCACATCTCTAATCTTTTGTGTTGTTATTTCTGCTGTTAGCTTTTCATTTTGTTGATTTCCTATTGATGGCAAGTCCAATGTGCATAGAAATTTTTTAATATCTTTAGTATTTGTTTCTTCAGGTTGCGAGTATAGTTCTTGGTAGAAATTATGGAATATTTCTTCGATGTTTTCTGGGTTAACTGTGGTTTTATTTGTGGTGGGGTCTTTAATCTTGTATACATTATTCATTGTTTGTTGTTTTCTTAACCGTTTTGCCAGCAGTTTTGTGGCTTTTGGTCCCGTTTCATAATATTTTTGCTTTAGATATCTATTTGTCCTTTCAATTTCATCCATTTGTGTTTCTTTTATCTTTATTTTTTCTTCTTTAATTTCTTGATATATTTTTGGGTCATTTGTGCTTTGATGTTTATGTTCTAATTCCCTCAGTCTCTCACATCTTTGTTCATATGCTTCCAGTTTAGTCTTATTTGCTTTTCCTGTTTCAACAATTAATTTACCTCTTAACACGGCTTTTAGTGCATCCCATAGTATTGTTGGGTCCACTTCTTCATTGTCATTCTCTTGGATATATTCATTTATGTTTACTTTTATTCTTTCTTTCATTTTATCATCATTTAACAGTCCTACATTAAGTTTCCATGTTGTTTGTCGTTTTCTATTGTTTAAATTTATTTCCATGTATATAGGATTATGATCTGATATTTCTGCCCCTCCAATCCAACAATTTCTCACCCTGTGTCTGTCACCTTCATTCATAAGGAAGTAATCTATTCTAGAGTGTACTTTATGGACTGCTGAATAATGTGTATAGTCTTTTTCGAGTGGGTGCAGGTCCCTCCAAATGTCTACCATACCCATTTCTGCCAGTGAGGTTCTTATGAACTTTGTTACATGTTTTTTTGTCTTCTTAACACTTGTTGTATCAATTTCATGATCCATGACAGCATTTAAATCTCCTCCACAAATTAGGACTCCTTCACTGTGTGTTGCTATGAGATCAAACAGATGTTGAAAAAAACCCTTGTCACTTTCTGGTGGGGCATAGATGTTCACTAATGTGATCTGCATTCCATCTATTCTACCCTTTATTATTACATACCTGCCTTCTTTATCCTGGATTTCCTGTTCACATTCAAATTGTATTTTATTTGAGATTAGTATCATAACCCCCCTTTTAGTTCCTCCCTTAAATGAACTGTAGTAGGAGTTCTTATAGCCAAATCTCTTTAGTTTCACATGTTCTGTCTTGCTCAAATGTGTCTCTTGCATAAATATAATTTCGGCTTTTTCCTTCTTGAATTTTCTTATTATTCTTTCCCTTTTAACAGGTGAGTTCAGACCATTCACGTTTAGTGTTATTATCTTAAGATTTTTACCCATAATCATGTTTTTCCATTTTTTTAACTTGTGCTCCTAGCCCCTTTAACAACAAAAATAACACATATTTATATAAAAACACATTAAAAAATCTCGACCTCCGTACTTTGGGCCTTTCTTCTGCCCACTGGTCCCTGTTGGTGGGTGGAGGGAATGTCCTCACCGAGTGTAGGGCCCTCCCTAGACCTGTATTTACTATCCAAGAAATAGTCATTAGCCTAGAAATGTCCAACAAATATCACTTAAACCTCTCCTAGCCGTCTGTTTCTCTTTTACCTTGTCTTCTTGGCCTTCATTTCTTCTGTGTCTTTCTTAATCTTTGTTATAATCTAGGCTTTCAGTTGAAAGCCTTGTAGTCTTTCCTGGGCCCGCTGCTCCACGTCTCCCCCCGTCTTTTGCCGCTCACTCGCCTCCACTCCGGCTGTCGTGATGCGTTCAGGGCCGCCGCTGCTCCTACCGTTTCCTCCGGCACGTACACCTCAAGGCCCCGCTCCATCATGTCCTGCGCTGCCTCTCTGGCTGTGTTGTATGTCCTCATGCCGTTCTCCCAATGAATCCTCATCTTCGTTAGCGGCGTTTGGAATCTAATTTTTTTTTCTTTCAGCGTTTTTTTAATGTTGGCATATTTCTTCCGCTGCTGCACAATTTCTGCCGGGTAGTCATGATCAAAGAATATCTGCTTGTCGCCGATTCGTATCTTTTTTTTCCACGCTCGTGTCAGGATTCTTTCCTTTACATCATATTTCAGAAAGTTTACCACAACTGACCTGGGTGTAGAGCGTGGGTTCAGGTTCTGTGCCGAGGCTCTGTGCGCTCGTTGAATCTGCAGATCCGCTTCGCTGGGCAGCTCAAGCTCTTTTTTGAAGAACTGATCCATGAATTTCGTCATCGAGTTGCCTTCAATGCCCTCCGGGATCCCGAAGATGTGTATATTGCCCCGTCTGGACCTGCTCTCCAAGTCGGTTACTTTCTCCTGCATCCTCTGCATTTGTGCCGTCAGGGTCTGCAGCTGTTCGCTTGCCTCGCTATTCCAATCTTCCAGCTCTGATATTCGGGCCTGCGCTTCTGTCATACACGCCCGCTGGGAGCGCAGCTCCTCCATGTTTTCTGCTAGCTTGCGCTCCATTTCTCTTCGGAGGCCCATAATTTCCTCCTTAATCTCTTTTTTCAGCTCCTCCTTAAGAGCCGCTAAATCCTGTTGTAGCTGCCGTTTGAAGTCTCTCAACTCTTTACCCAAACTGGCGATGCCAGTGTTCATGGTATCGAGTGTGTCCTCCATTTTCTCTGCTGCAGTCACCTCGTTTTTTTGGGCCCCGTGTTCAGCGGTTTCTCCTGCGTTGTTGAAGAGGAATTCTTTAATTTTACTCTGCTTTTGTCCTTGTGCCCGGCTCCTTCGTGTTTTCATCCCTTAGTTTATTGATCCGCTTATGTCGAGTTGGCCATTTACCGATGATTTTTAATCCGGCTAGGGAGAGCTCTCTGTTTAAGCGTTATGTCTCTCCGCCATCTTCCCGGAAGTCCGCAAGACTCTGTTATTTTTAAAAAATTCCACCAAGCTGTCAGAGAGGAACTGATATTAATACTTTTAAAACACTCATGGCGTTTAAAAGAGGGACTTATAAAAGGTAAGTCAGAGATATTTAGCGACCCACAGAGAGCCTGTTCAGCATCTAACCATGGGTTCCCTAGTGGGGTTGATTTTGTCCATTTTGAAACAAACTGCAGTCTATTGGCTAAAAAGTAATTAAAAAAAATTTGGTAAATCTAAGCCTCTGCACTCTTTTGCTTTTTGGAGGGTTTTTAAACTAATCCGTGATGGTTTGTCCTTCCATAAAAATTTACTTATATTTGAGTCTAGAGACTTAAACCAGGCCATTGATGGTTGGGTAGGGATCATTGAGAACAAATAATTAATTTTAGGAAGGACCATCATTTTAATGGTTGCGACTCTTCCCATTAATGATAAAGGTCGTGTCCTCCAGCGCATAAGATCGTCTTGTATCTTTTTTAAAAGGGGGATATGATTTAGTCGCAATAACTCTGAGAGCCTGGGGGAAATATCTATTCCTAAATATTTAACATTCCCTGATTGTATTGGAATAGTAGATGTATTTGGGAAATTGCAATTTATGGGTAAAGCTATTGATTTTACCCAGTTAATAGAGTAGTCTGATAATGATGAAAATTTATCAATGAGGGCCACTGTCTGAAGAAGAGATCTTTCTGAATTTTCAAGGAAAATCAATACATCATCAGCATAAAGACTTATCTTATGTTCCTTTTCTCGAGTTTGAATACCTCTAATATCAACATTTTGTCGTATGGCTGCTGCTAATGGTTCAATAAAGATGGTAAAAAGTGAGGGAGAAAGTGGACACCCCTGCCTAGTACCTCTCTGGAGATTAAAGCTTCGGGAAGTCTGATCATTTGTTCGGACAGACACAACTGGACATCTATATAGTGTTTTAACCCAGCTTATGAAAGATGAACCAAACCCAAACTTGTTTAACACCATAAAAAGAAATTTCCAGTTAACCCGGTCAAAGGCTTTCTCTGCATCCAGGGACAAGATTGTAGTTTCTACATTATTGATCTTGCAGTAGTCTATTAAATTAAATAGCCTGCGTGTATCATCAGCCGAGTGCCTACCCTTGATAAAACCTGTTTGATCTGGGTGTATAATAAACGGGATTATCCTTTCCAGTCTTTTGGCGAGAGCTTTGCAAATTATTTTGAGATCGACATTCATAAGCGAGATGGGACGGTAGCTGGATGGAAGCGTAGGTTCTTTTCCAGGTTTAAGGAGCAGGATAATACTAGCCAAATTCATATTCGGAGGAATTACATTATCTTCTTTGATTTGGTTCACCATTTTAAAAAAAAGTAGGTGCCATCATGGGCCAAAATTCCTTATAAAATTCTACTGGAAAACCATCTGGTCCCGGGGCTTTGTTGTTTGGGATGTGCTTAAGTGCCTCCTGGAGTTCAAACACCTGAAGAGGTGCATCCAGAGCCGCAATCTGTTCATTATTTAATTGTGGTAAATTAATATTGTCCAAAAATGTATTTATCTCTGAGTCTGATGGGTTAACCTGTGATGAGTAGAGAGTTTCACAAAACTTTCTGAAGGAGTTATTTATTTCTTCAGGCACATGGGTAATATTTCCAGTCATATCCTTGATAGAATGGATAGTTGTTTTTTCTTTATTCAATCTAAGCTGGTTTGCAAGATATCACCCCAATTTATTACTGTGTTCAAAGTTCTCAAGACGCAGTCTTTGTATTAAAAACTGTGCTCTTTTGTTTGTAATTTCTTTTAATTCCAGCTTTAATTTTCTCAAATCGTTAAGTGCCCGTTCCTGTGGGGAAATGGCACAGGTTGTCTCCAGTGATTTAATCTTCTGTTCTAAATCCAGTATCAGTGCTTTTTCTTTTTTATTCTTATATGAACAGTAAGAGATTATTTTACCTCGCATGACCACTTTTGCTGCTTCCCAAAGAACACCTGGGGATATTCCTGGCACATCATTATATTCCAGATATGATTCCCACTCTTTATTAAAATAGTTAATAAAGTCTTCATCTTTCAGTAGTGATATATTAAATTTCCAGCTCCTAGTTTCCCTTGTAGCTTCCCTATTTACTAGTGTAAGAGAAACTGGATGGTGATCGCTAATAGCTTGATTTGAACATATTTCAGTGTCTATGATGTCCCTCACAATAGAGTTACTGGCTAAGAAGAAATCTAGACGCGAATATGAACTATGAACTGATGAAAAAAAGGTATATTCCCGAAGAGTTGGGTGAAGAGATTGCCATTCTTCGCAAAGACCAAAATCATTCATGTACTGTTTGAGAGTGTCAGTAGCAAGCCATTTTCAGTAAATCCCCGATGTACTGAGCCTGTCGATTGCAGGGTTTAATACCAAGTTGAAGTCCCCTCCTATTATAAGTGTGGTGTCCAAGTGCTCAGAAAGAGAAATGAAAAAAGTGTGAAAAAAGGATGGGTCGCCAACATTTGGGCCATAAATGCTTGCAATACATAGATCCAAATTTTGGACTGAAACTTTTAGTATTATAAATCTACCTTCTGGATCTATTACGGTGTTATTCATAACAAAGTGTATTCTTCTATTTACCAGTATAGCTACCCCCCTTTGCTTAGAATTAAAGCCGGCTGAGTACATATGGGGGAATTCCGGGGAGGTGAGGGCATCTACAGACGACTTAGAGACATGTGTCTCCTGCAATAAAACAAAGTCTGCCTGTAGATCATTCAATCGATTAAAAACTTTTAGCCTCTTCTCCCCGTTTCCAATTCCACGTATGTTCCACGTGACAAACTTAAATGTAGACATGTTTTCACTAACTGGTTGTGTACTAAAGACTAACTAAATGTGTAAATTAAATGTGCCTATGTGATATGTCTGTAATGTATGCATATATATGTATATATATGTTGTGTGTATACACCTATGCATATATAATTGGGTGTGCGCGCATGATGTCTCTGTGCCATTTGCCTGCAATTGCAAGCAAATGGGGTACATGTATTTCAAGTTATTTCCTATAAACCAGAAGTATGAGAAAAAACAGACATGAAGGTTAGTAAGTGGTGGAAAAATGCAGACAACATACAACTATGACCTAAAAACTTCAAAAAAAAAACCTACAACAGACAAACAAACAAACAACAACCTCAACAACAAAGAAATAAACATTTTGACAAATGTTAACAAATTAAACTGAAATCGAGTAAGAGACCTGCGCACAATCCCACTCTTTTTTTCCACCTGTAGCTAAAAGAAAAAGAAATATATAAAATAGTGAATAAAATAAAAATAGCACAAAGAAAAAAAAGGGGGGGCTCTAGAATAACCAGGGAGTTATAGTTTCATCCATAAACAGCTTGCCATCTATATACAATCTATCCACAGAAACAATAACTCGTTTACCTTCTTGGATGTTTTGTTTCCTAATGGGAAAAAGCTTTCTTCTCCTTTCCAAGATTTCCTGTGGAAATCGATCATTTAGACCATAATTGGTGTTTTTAAGCTGCTTGCCCTGCCTCTGTACCAAAATGTTTTGCTTAAAATGTTCAAATTTGGCAACAATAGGTCTGGGACGTTTATTCTGGGAATTTTTTTGCCCTATTCGGTGGACTCGGTTGAAGGTAATTGAGTTTGTGACTTCGGGGGGTAGTTTTAGTAACATAAGATAAGATAAGATAAGCCTTTATTAGTCCCACAACAGGGAAATTCCAGGATTGCAACAGCACAGGGATAGCAACACTCAGAGCAACAATCAGAAGGCAAGAAAAAAACAAGCAAGCAAGAGCGGCTAATATACATATGTACATATTACTATAAAATAAATATATACACACACACACACAGACACACAGTTGTGATGACACAAATTCTCGGACCAGCTGTTCTGGATTTTCATTATTTTTTTCAACAATTCCAGAAAAAACGAGGTTATCTCTCATGCTGCGTGACTGCAAACTGAGAACTGTCTCCTTCATCTTCCGATTTTCTCCCTCAACAACGCCAAGCCGCGTGGTTAGTGTGGTGACTGACAGAATCAGCCTTCAAAGGAAAAAAATACACAGGCCACAGATTATGGTCCTGTGCCATAAATTCCTGAAAACAGAGATTAGGTTTACACCTGCAGTTACTAATTCTAAATGCTGCACTGGTCTAAGGCTTTAAATATACAATACTGTTTTGTTTGAATATAATCCTAAACTAAGTAATTACCCATGTCAATTGGTAAAACCTTAATTGATTCACAGAATATTTAGCGAGTACTTGTTGTGAGTAGCGAACTCACATTCAAATTGTGGAAGCTTTAGGTGTGATTTAAAGGTTTTTCTGCTATTCTTTATTCTTTGTTTTTCAAAAGGAAAGAGAAAAGCATTTACAATTTTTTTTAATTATTATTTTAGCTTTCACCAGGAATTAGATTTGCAAATTTAACAAGGAATCATAACATCATCATTACCTTTCAATTTAATAAATCTTTGGTGACATATGCAATATGTAATAAAATAATAAAAAACAATAATTGTGTTTCTTAATATTAATATACAACTGGGATAAACATTTAAGGGATACAAAACTAATGATGATCGCTGGAACATAAGTAAAATCAATTTATGAGGTGATAAAACTTGCACTCCTGTTGATGTAAACACTGATGTGCAGACTGGGAAGCCATAAGGTTTTCTCCAAATTTTTCTTTGCAGGATAGCACCAAGATTTGATCTTTTTTTTTTTTTTTTTTTTTTTTTTTTTTTGTTACTTATTTGTACCCGTAGGTAGATTTGGTTTGCAGTCTGGTGACAAGCCACCGGCTGCTGGTCGCTGCGTGCGCGAGCGCCCTAAACCTACATGTTTTTGGTATGCGGGAGGAAACCGGAGAAATCCCGGAGTAAACCCACGCAACACGGGGAGAACATGCAAACTCCACACAGCTCACTGTTGGTCGGGGGCTGGGATCGAACCCACGATCTCATGATCCCCGCGGTCCCCCGGCCGAGGGTAAAACTGTGCTGCCACAGTGCTAAACCACTGCGCCACCGTGCAGCCATCTTTGTGGGAGATGGAGAGAGGCTGGACAGTGGGTGTGTGTGTGGTGGGGGGCGACACTGACTGACCACAGGGGAAAGGACCCCTAAATTGACAAGCATTTTTTGAAGCTAAGTAGAACAAATGACATTGCAAATGGCATAAAGCATAACAATTTGAATGACTCTGACTTTAAAAAATGTAGTGTTCATATGATTTTACACAACCTTTCCATCTGATGCTACTCACCACATAATGGTGTGACAACATCACATTTCAGAAATGTGACAGTAAAAAGGAATGTGTTTTCCCGATGCTCAGCCGTGGCCAAGCTGGGCCTCAGGACTACATTCTACCCCATAATTTACCAAGGAATGTATAAAATGAGGCATTCCTTGTACAAAATTACGCCAAATTCTAATTAGGCAATATGCCCACCTTTCCATTGACTGAAGGAGTGTGACTCAATCTTTATTCATTTACACAAATTCAACCTAATCTGTGTTCAACTGGACAAACTGACCTTACTTATCAATGCTAAATCATATCAAATCTGCACAGACAGCTATATTGTTTTTCTTAAATGGAATGTGTAAATTAGTTCAAGAGACGTCACAAAAGAAGCTATGATTATTGAAATCTGATTTTTGAAGGAGCTGTACTACCCACAAACTTTCTTCTAAATTAACTGCAAGTAACACATAAAAGTGGTAACACGCTTCCTTCCAGTAAAAGATACTACCCATCAAGCAAATACCCTGTAACTTTGCTGTATGTGTGTCTCCATTCATCAAAAAAGGGGTATCAAAGAAATTAATTAGCAAAAATAATTAGCAATCCTCAGAAAAATAGATAATACATAAAAATGATCAATAGATGATCAATAATGAAGAGAAAAATATAAATGAAACCGCTTGGTAATGAAATCACAACATTCAATAGGAGAAGTTAAAAGTTACATCAATAAATTTCCAGATATTTAAGGAAATATCTGTTGATTATTGTAAAGGAAATATCATGTCTATAAGGAACAAGGTAAACTGATAAGGAAGAAAACCATGCAAATTTATGAGAAAAGTTCCAAATGTCTAAGGAAAGTCCAACTTGTGCTGAATTTATGTTTACTGAGGGACTTGATTTAGAATCTACTACAAAGACAATACAGATTGCTACATTTATTAAAATTGCTTTACCAAAAAAATTGAGTGGGTACTGGCACAAGTCCCACTGTATCAAGTGCACAGTGCCTCCAGGAACTCGGACATTGGCAGAAGTCTGTGATTCATTACGTTCGTAACGCTAAAATTCTAATCAGATGCAAAAAGATGCAAAAAGACATATGATAACATAAACATACACTTCATAAAATTTTTGAAATTTAAAAGAGCATTTATAACTTAACAAAAAAAAAAAAAGGAACTCTGAAATAGCTAGACAAGCCAGGGCTCTCAGAAAACAGGGGAGAATACAGTCGACATGGACAAAGAACTGTAAGGTGTGGCTAAAACTGCTTGGAACTCCAGAAGAAGCTAAAGTAATAATGATTAGAGAAATGGAGGAATTGGACAAATTTAAATCTTAGTTCTGATGTACGAATAATAGTGCAGTAAGATTATGAGTGGAGATTTTTGTGTTCTTTTTTCCTTTGTGTCTCTTTTCTTTTTTCTTTTGGTGTACATTGTTGACATAACTTATGATTAGTATTTTAACCTATCATCCTTCCTCATTTAATAATGGAAGTGTAATAGGGCAAATTGAAGCTGAAACCTTTGTCAATACTGAACAGCAACCACAAGACATTTTAGGAGATATTGACCCAGACAATAACTATTTTAATCATATTAACAGTAAGTGTGCTTATTATGATGAACAACTATTAAATGGAATTATGAATTCGGATCAGACATTGACAATAATACATATTAATAGTAGGAGTCTCTATGCAAACTTGGATAGCATTAAGGAGTTTTTAAATCAATTTAACACCCCATTTAGGATTATTGCAATAAGTGAAACATGGATTAATGAAGAAAAAGATGTAAATTTTGAATTATATGGATATGAGATGTACACACAAAATAGGAAATGTAAAAGTGGTGGTGGGGTAGCACTGTATGCAGATAGAAAATTAAAAAGTAAAAAAGTGGACACCCTTTTTATTGGCCTTCAGTGAAGCCTCCACAATATATGATAAGACACAGCTGCATAACTTGGAGACATCATAAGATATAGGCACAGGGCTTCAAGGCCATCAAGCTGTTTACTCCCAGGAGAGGAGAAAAGGGAGGAGGGAGTGAGAGCATGAAACCCTTTAGCCAGTCAGTGTGACATAAAACTTCATCTTGGAACACAAACTATAACAGACACATCAAATAGCTTGTTAATATAGCATATTAAAACAATTCATATATGGATAAAAGTTACAGTCATACAGACACATCAAATAGCTTGTTAATATAGCATATTAAAACAATTCATATATGGATAAAAGTTACAGTCATATGTTGTAACACACACACACACACACACTTATAAAACATGTGATCTCAACAGATAAATGCATAATCAGTGAATTTCTATTACAAGGTAATACTAGATGATCAAAGTAGTTGGAAACCACACGTCAGATAAATACAAAACAAAGTTGCAAAAAATATTGCAATCATAAATAAAATTAAGCAAGTCCTAGATTACAAATCACTTCATATCTTGTATTGCTCATTGGTACTTCCATACTTGACCTATCGTATAGAGGTCTAGGGTAACAATTATAAAAGTACACTTAATTCATTGCTAATATTACAAAAAAAAAGGGCAGTCTGTGTTATACACAAAGTCGGGTATCTTGAACATACTAATTTACTGTTTACACATTTAAAGTTATTGAAATTGCGGGATCTGGTTGATTATTATATAGTGCAGTTAATGTTTAAAAAAAAAACTTTTGCATAATCAATCAATCAACTTACTAAAACAGTTATAAAATCCATAAGTTGCATATTATTAATAAAATTATTATAAAGTATAGCTTAAATCTTAGAAAAATTAAAATCTTATTGAGCTAAAAGCTCAATAAGGTTCAATCTGGCATTGATAATCATGTAGGTAGTTGGTTTGATAATATATTTGGCAGATGGGGAAAAATAATGCAAGGAGCCCTTATAAGTATTACTATTAGTTTATTGATCTGTGTTTTTTGTGGATGTTGTTGTATTCCCATGATTAAAGAATAAAAATAAAAAAGAAAGAAAGATCTATTTTAGTGGCCTTCTCTTCCAAGGATCCTCCTCCATATCAAGGGGTCCAGGAAGCTGCCCACCTGCTCTCCTATTGCCAGGACGATGATGAGGTTGTGCCACAACTGAACTTAGATGGGAACCTAGAAGATCCCGAGGAGATAGTTTAGGGTCTGCAATAGGGTCTACAATGCACATTCACATGGTGTTAGATTTTGCTCTGCTGTGCTTCTGCCCTACAGGTTTCCTTTGTGATAAATGATTAATGAAATAATAGATGCATATATGAAGATGCATATATGAATATATGCATATATTCATATATATATATGCATATATAAAGATAGCTTAGTTTTGAATATATATTTTACACATACAGGATTGTTAGCTATATTGACTCATAATGTCTGCATCACACCCGATGTCCACTGGAGAAATGGCAACCTGATGGGAGGCAGGTCCACGTGACTGCTGGAAGGGGGCATCAACCACATATAGAACCTTAGAAACACTACACACAGGGGTTAGAATAGGGTTATGAGATGGGCGCAAGCCCATCTCAACAGGGGGAGAAGCAAAAACGCGAGTTCATGCTATTAGGTTAGTGAGGTGCCCTAATAGGACACCTCAACAAGGGGTATTGTTGGTAAAATGTTATGACTCGCTTGCTTTTCTCAGAATGTTAGTTATTGTGTAATATTATTCTTATACCTCTTTATCTGCTTGCTTCACATGCTACACTGCAGTATTTAGGCTACACCCTATGATACACTCGCTGAAACCAGATAGAATCAGCTTGGCCCTTAGCTGAGTTGGCACATAGTGGAAAATTACTGTTACTGATACAATGAGGAAACCACCCCCCTTGCATGGGAGGTGGAGGAAGTTTTATAAAAAGTATAGGACCCAGATATTGGGAGCCCTCTCTTGGGGAATTGCCTAAAGAGTTGTGTTCCAGCACTGCCTGAATCCATATCTCAATTTCAGTAAAATAAGTGAAAGTATACTTCATCTCTCAGTCTGGTTATTTGGCCTTCATATAAAAGAACAGGGGTTTAAGGTATTTTAGACGCAACATTTGCATTATTGGCACAATACCTCTTGTTGTTTTTTATGTTGTTGCTAACATCACTACTAATATATCACCACATCCCTTCTGTTGCTGTTCCATTGAAAGTATAACTAAAAATACACTTCATTTTTGCATTCAAATGTACTTTATGAACCTAGAAACACCATATGGTACCTCTGAAGTGACCACCGTACCAATTTGCTTACATACATCAGTCCATAGTGGAATCCAGTTAATCCAGTGAGCTCTAAATTTGTTGTAAGAATTCAATCTGCTAACAAAGCTCGAAACCTATTTACGATGTCCCTTTTTCTTTCTTCAAAACACATGTGGTAGAGATTTGGATAAGCTTACCTGCAGCCCTGTTTTTATTCATGTTGTAGGGGACCTAGCTAATGCAATTCTCCGCTCAGACTGAATAGCACAGGAGGAGACGCTTTAAAGCTGTTAACTAGATATGCAAGATAGCCTGTGGTTTTCTCCGTAAGAATGCATGATAATATGTGTTCTCCTCCGTGTTGCATAATAATGCACCGACAGGCTGGGTGACAAAGGGAATTGTTATTGTAAGTCTATGTGTTGTAATGTGAACCCCCCAGGTCATGAGGCAAGTTGTATGGTATAAAAGAGAGATGCCAGCGACCTGGGTTTATTCTTCTTGTTAACTGATGTTAGAGAGAGAGATTAATAAAGTCTGCTCTGCCCACTGCCTCGCCTACTCATTCCTCTCTCTACACTGGTGACCCTTGATGCAGAATGGAACTTGACACAAACACCCCGGACACGACCCGGTCTGCAGGCACCAGCACCGCGTGCACCGTTTCAGTCAAGCTCCCAGATTTTTGGCTACATGACCCAAAGTCTTGGTTCCTCAACACTGAGGCCCAGTTCGCGCTCCGTGGAGTGACGGTGGATGACACCAAATACTACTACGTGGTTGCAGCACTGGACGCACGCACAACACAGCAGGTGGCGAGCCTGCTCCAACAGCCCCCAGCCCACGACAAATATGACACTCTCAAGACTGCACTGACCCGGCGCTACACGCTCTCGGATGGAGAGAGAGCGGAAAGGCTCCTGACACACTCTAAGTTGGGAGACGGGTCGGCAGTTGAATTAATGGAGAAGATGTTGGCGTTAATGGGCACAGATGACGGGCATTTCCTCTTTGCCCACCTTTTCCTCCGGAACCTCCCGACAGCGGCCAGAGCGGTCCTTGCCAATACGCCGCTGCTGGCCACGCGCAACTACCGGGTGCTGGCACAAGAGGCAGATCGGATTATCCTGGCAACCAGAACCTTCGCTGTGAACACAGTGGCGTTGGACCCCATTGAGACGGCCAGTGGGGGCGAGGAGCCAGCAATGGTGGCCGCAGTGGAGGCTAAGAAACACCAGAGGGACACTCTCTGCTTCTATCACTGCCACTATGGAGAAGACGCACGCCGATGCGTGCCACCGTGCCAGTTCGAGCATTCAGGAAACGCCAGAGCCGGCAGTCGGTAGCAGCTGCGACCGCTGGTGATACAAACAAGCTGCTCTATGTGACATACTCACGCTCGGGGAGACAGTTCCTCGTGGACTCCGGCTCCAAAAAGATCCTCATCCTGCCGTCCTACACAGACTGGCTGGCGGCTGCAAACGGCTCAAACATTAAGACTTTTGGTGACTATATCCTTGCACGGCCGTACATACCAATGGACATTCGTGATAGCGGCATGCAGCTTCCCCATTTTGGGCACAGATTTCTTTGTGTGCACACAGACTATTAGTCAATGTGGCTAACAGACGCCAAACCCGGGACTATGTGTCCGTCACGATCATCAGTAGCACGGGGGCCCCCCAGGGAACGGTGTTGGCTCCCTTCCTGTTCACTCTTTATACTGCGGACTTCTCACACAACACAACACACTGCCATCTACAGAAGTTCTCTGATGACTCTGCAATCGTTGGCCTCATCTCCAATGGAGATGAAGCTGAGTACAGAGGGCTTATCCAGGACTTCGTGGACTGGTGCCATCGGAACTGCCTCCAGATCAACGCGAGGAAAACTAAGGAGCTGGTGGTGGACTGCCGCAGGCAAGGACAACCCCTCACAGCACCAGTAAATATACAGGGAACAGACATTGAGATGGTGACATCCTACAAGTACCTGGGTGTTCATCTGAACAATAAACTAGACTGGTCACACAATACTGATGCACTCTACAAGAAGGGACAGCGCAGGCTGTTCCTACTGAGGAGACTCAGGTCTTTTGGTGTACAAGGGGTGCTGCTGAAGACATTCTATGACACGGTGGTGGCATCAGCCATCACTTTTGGAGTGGTCTGCTGGGGCAGTGGCATTACTGCAGCCGATAGGAAGAGACTGAACAAACTGATCAAGAAAGCTAGCTCCGTCCTGGGGCAGCGCCTTGATCCGGTGGAGGAGATAGGAGAGAGAAGGACGGTGGCTAAACTGTCATCTCTGCTGGAGTCCGAGTTCCACCCTATGCAGGACATACTGAATGCACTGAGGAGCTCATTTAGCAGCAGACTACATCATCCCAGGTGCACAACCGAGAGGTTTCGCAGGTCCTTCCTACCAACGGCTGTCAGACTGTACAACCTAAGCAGGGCTGCTCGCAGAGATAGCAAAAAGACGTAACAACCTAACAGTTTTTTGAATGCAAAAGATGCAATAGACTTACACAATGGTCCCCTCCGGCATACAACTAGGAAAATACCGGTAGCTACGGAGGGTGAGAATATGTATGGGCACATAATCATACCATGTAGGATAACTAAGTAGACGGTTGTGCTGTTTCATCCCATCTAGCAACAATGCTCTGCACTGTGTGTGTTTATACATTTACATATTTATTCCATCTAGCTACAATGCTCCGCACTGGGTGTGTTTATGTTTATGTTTATATTTATATATCTATATATTCATTCCATCTAGCTACAATGCTCCGCACTTTGTGTTTATATATCTACATATTATTCCATCTAGCTACATTGCTCCGCACTGTGTGTTTATATATTTACATATTTTTTCCACCTAGCTGCAATGATCCGTACTGTGTGTTTATATATCTACATATTATTCCATCTAGCTACATTGCTCCGCACTGTGTGTTTATATATTTACATATTTTTTCCACCTAGCTGCAATGCTCCATACTGTGTGTTTATATATCTACATATTATTCCATCTAGCTACATTGCTCCACACTGTGTTTATATATTTACATATTTATTCCATCTAGCTGCAATGCTCCGTACTGTGTGTTTATATACTCATATATTTATCCCATCCAGCTACAATGCTCTACACTGTGTGTCTGTGTGTATATATATGTATATTTATAGTAATATGTACATATGTATATTAGCTGCTCTTGCTTGCTTGCTTTTTTTTTTTTTTTCTTGCCTTCTGATTGTTGCTCTGAGTGTTGCTATCCCTGTGCTGTTGCAATCCTGGAATTTCCCCATTGTGGGACTAATAAAGGCTTATCTTATCTTATTAACGCAGTGTCTTTTGATTCTCTGCCCTGTGCAGCTAGAGGAGCCGGGTCCACAACACTAGCCAACGTCACAGCTCCAGGGGGTTCCACACACTACTCACCCAGTTCCCCGCACTCATGGTTCCAATGTTTTCAGCGGCTGTCACTAAACAAGGGGTGGAGCACTTCATTACCACCATGGGGCCACCCGTTTTTGTACGACCTCGGCGCCTGGACGCAGCTAAACTGGCCAGTGCGTGCGAGGGGTTCACCAACTTGGAAAGGGTGGGCATCATCAGGCGCTTAAACAGCCCATGGGCATCCCTGCTTCATATGGCGCCTAAAGCCGAGGAATCGTGGCGACCATGCGGAGATTTCCACAGATTAAACAACGCTACAGCGCATGATTGCTACCCAATCCCCCATATTCAGGATTTTGAGCACCAGGTCCCGGTGCTCACGGAAGACATACCCAAAACGGCAGTAATAACCCTGTTTGGTCTTTTTGAGTTCCTACGCATGACTTTTGGGTTAAAAGGCACAGCGCAGACATTCCAACGCATGATGGATGCAGTGCTGTGCGATCTGCCGTTTGTGTTTGTCAACCTGGATGACATCCTGGTGGCCAGCACATCCAAGAACGAACACGTAGCTCACCTCAGGACGGTTTTCCAGAGGTTGAAAGAGCATAGGTTAATAATCAACCCGGCGAAGTGCCAGTTCGGGGTTATGGTAATCGATTTTTTGGGCCACCGCATCTCACCGGAGGGCGCAATACCCTTACCGGACAAAATGCGCGCCGTGGCAGATTTTCCCCGGTCTCTGACGGTTAGGGCACTGCAGGAGTTTTGGGGGATGGTGAACTTTTACAACCGTTTTCTCCCCCACGCAGCCC
This sequence comes from Pholidichthys leucotaenia, assembly GCA_020510985.1. Taxonomy (NCBI): domain Eukaryota; kingdom Metazoa; phylum Chordata; class Actinopteri; order Cichliformes; family Pholidichthyidae; genus Pholidichthys; species Pholidichthys leucotaenia. The sequence continues at coordinate 283,079,864 of CM035846.1, forward strand.
AGCATATGCAGCCGTCGTACGTTGCGCTTAAGAAATGGAAACCGGCGAACAGAGTCGACTGGACTCCTGCGCAAGAGCAGGCATTTTCCGAGGCCAAAACAGCTCTAGCAAATGTTGCACTACTGGCACACCCAGATCCGATGGCTCGGATAGCGCTCACTACCAACACATCAGACGTGGACATAGGGACCGTCGTGGAGCAGCGCGTCGCTGGCTCTTGGCAGCCGCTCGCTTTTTTTAGCAGGTCTTTGCGTGACAATGAGCGTAAATACAACACATTCAACAGGGAGTTACTGGCTCTCCACCTGGCCATATGCCATTTCCAGTTCTACCTGGTAGGGTGCAGCTTTACTGCGTTTGTGGACCACAAGCCGCTAACATACGCTACGGCCAAGGTTTCGGAACCATGGTTGGCCCGGCAGCAGAGACAGCTGGCCGCAATCTCGGAGTTTACGACCGACATTCAGCATGTGGCCGGTAAACTCAATATGGTGGCAGACTGCCTCTCGCGCGCATTAGTGGCCCCAGTCTATGTAGGGATAGATTACACGGCCATGGCCGCTGAGCAGATCAGCGATGCGAACGTTTGTGCGTTCCAGTCTGGACCAACAGGATTAAGGCTGGAGAGCAGAGTACTGCAAGACGCCCCCCCCCCAATCTGTGACATCTCCACAGGCCGCCCGCGCCCAGTGGTCCCACGCGCTTGGCGCCGCCGCGTTTTCGAGTTGGTTCACTCCCTGGCACAACCAGGAGTGCGCGCATCAGTCAAAATGGTGGGAGCAAAGTTCGTCTGGCCGAGCCTGCACAAACAAGTGAAGGAGTGGGCCGCAGCCTGCGTAGCATGCCAACGAGCCAAGGTGCACAGGCAAACAAAGGCCCCCTTGGAGCCATTCCATATTGCGGCTAAGAGGTTCGACCACGGTCTCATGGGGCCCCTCCCGCCATTGCAGGGGTTCACACACCTCCTGACAGTGGTGGACCGCACCAGGCGCTGGCCTGAGGCGGTGCAGCTGGCTTCTGCCACATCCGCAGAAGTTGCACGCGCTTTTTTGACGACATGGGTGGCGCACTTCAGCGCCCCTTCAGATATCACATCCAACTGGGGCCCGCAGTTCGTTTCCGACCTCTGGTCCACGATGGCCCAGAGCCTGGGCGTCACAATTCATCGCACGACCGTGTACAACCCCCAGGCCAATGGGTTATGCGAGCGTTTCCATAGGTCGCTTAAAGCAGCGCTCAGGGCTTCGCTTACGGATGCAAATTGGGTGGACTGGTTGCCGTGGGTTCTATTAGGGTTGCGTTCAGCACCAAAGGAGGATTTGGCTGCCTCCCCAGCAGAGCTTGTTTTTTCCCAGCCGCTGTGACTCCCCGGAGAATTTTTGCCTGACAACCCCGCGCTGAACACTGATCCATCCCCACCTTCACTACATAGTGCAGAGGCAGGGATGGTACCCGGCCTCGCCCACCACTGTTTTCCCCAAGCTTTCATGCCAAGGACCTTGAAGGATGTGTCGTTCGTGTTTTGTCAGGCACGATGCCCACCGGACCCTGTTGCGCCCGCCCTATGACGGCCCATTCAGAGTGTTGGAACCTGGGGATAAACATTTTGTGTTAGACTTGGGGGGACACAGAGAAACAATCTGTATAGACAGGCTTAAGCCCGCCTTCGTATTAGCAGACGAGCAGGTGGTGTTCGCCCGAGCTCCTGGGACGACCCCCACTGAGAATTCCCCAGGTTAATGACTCCTCAGCTCAGTCACAATGGCATGGTGAAGATGTGCCCCCCAATGTCCCCCCACAGATGGACATGCCTCTAGAAGCGCCCCACCGGCACAGCAGCGCCTCGGAGCCGGGGACCCACCCCCACCCCCCCACCGTTACAGCCGCTATTGACGTAGGCTGAAGCCCAAAGGATGTGAGGGTTAAGGCTCAGTCTGAGTTTTCGGGGGGAGGGGGGGGAGGGGATCTAGATAATGCAATTCTCCGCTCAGACTGAATAGCACAGGAGGAGATGCTTTAAAGCTGTTAAATGGATATGCAAGACAGCCTGTGGTTTTCTCCATAAGAATGCATGATAATATGCGTTCCTCCGGGTTGCATAATAATGCACCGACAGGCTGGGTGACAAAGGGAATTGTTATTGTAAGTCTATGTGTTGTAATGTGAACCCCCCAGGTCGTGAGGCGAGTTCTATGGTATAAAAGAGAGATGCCAGCGACCTGGGTTTATTCTTCTTGTTAACTGATGTTAGAGAGAGAGATTAATAAAGTCTGCTCTGCCCACTGCCTCGCCTGCTCATTCCTCTCTCTACAATGTATTCATTCATTTATTTTGTGTTATGGCGATGCATATTGGTGATATAGCAATGTATATTGTGGTTGTGTCAGCAGACAGCGTCTCAGTCAGGAGGCAGTGGGTAGACACAAGAGAACAATAGGCAGGGACTTCATGGGGAGTTGGCAGGAAGAGAGAGCTGGGGGTGTAAGGAAAATGTATGGTGGAGGTGAAACGTCATGCAGATGTGAGATGATCTGTGGAGTTTTAAGGGATGAAACCTGGTTTGACTATTCAGTGCTTTCTGTGTATGATGTTGTGAGAGTGTGAATAAACTTCGTCTGATCGTAACTTGGCCTCATCATTTCCACACTCTCCACACTGGTGACCCTGGACGTATTATGGAACACGAGGCAAGAACCCCGGAGTCGGCCCGGACGGGAAGCCCCAGCAAGGCGGCAGGCATCCCGCAGACGGCCCGGATGGGAACCCCCAGCAACGAGTGTGCTGTTGCAGTCAAGCTACCGGACTTTTGGCAGCACAACCCGCACTCTTGGTTCCACCACACCGAGGCCCAGTTCGCTCTCCGGGGAATAACGACAGACGACACCAAGTTTTTCTTTGTGGTTGCAGCGCTGGACGCTCGCACAGCTCAGCAGGTAGCGAGCCTGCTCGACCAGCCCCCAGCCCACGGCAGATATGAGGCTCTCAAAGCTGCGCTGATTCGGCGCTACACGCTCTCGGACTGTGAGAGAGCAGAGAGGCTCCTGAGGCGTTCCGAGTTAGGAGATAGTTCGGCCGTCGATCTGATGGAGAAGATGTTGGCGTTAATGGGCACGGACGACGGGCATTTTCTGTTTGCCCACCTCTTCCTCCGGAACCTTCCAACAGAGGCGAGAGCGGTCCTGGCCAATTTGCCACTGCTGGCTGCGTGTGACTACCGTGCGCTAGCCCAGGAGGCAGACTGGATCATCCTCACCACCAGAGCGCTAACGGTGAACGCAGCGGCGTCGGAACCCAGTGAGACGACCAGAGGAGGCGAGGAGCCACCGACGGTAGCGGCAGCGGGGGCCAAGGAGCACCAGGGAGATACGCTCTGCTTCTACCACCGCCGTTTTGGAGGGAACGCACGCAGATGTACGCCACCGTGCCAATCCAAGCACTCGGGAATTGCCAGAGCCAGCAGTCGGTAGCAGCTGCGACCACCGGCGAAGAGAACAAGCTGTTCTACGTGACGGACTCGCACTCAGGGAGGCGTTTCCTTGTAGACACCGGAGCCCAGAAGAGCATCATCCTGCCGACCTACGCTGACCGGCTGGCAGGACCCAGCGGCCCCGGGCTGGTAGCAGTAAACGGCTCGGACATTAAGATCTTTGGTGAGAGAACACTGGCTTTATCTCTACACGGCCGCACATACGAGTGGACTTTTGTCATTGCAGCACTGAGTTTCCCGATCCTGGGAGCTGAATTTCTGTGTGGCGATTTCCACAGGTTGAATAACGCCACAGCACACGACCGCTACCTGATTCCCCACATTCAGGATTTTTCTGTTCACCTCGCCGGAGCGCACATTTTTTCTAAAATAGACCTGGTCCGCGGTTACCACCAGGTCCTAGTGCGCGAGGAGGACATACCCAAAACAGCAGTAATAACTCCGTTCGGCTTGTTCGAGTCTCTGCGCATGCCTTTCGGATTAAAAGGAGCGGCACAGACGTTCCAGCGCATGATGGACGCGGTGCTGCTCGATCTCCCGTTTGTGTTTGTCTACCTGGATGATATCCTGGTAGCCAGCGCGTCCGAAGACGAACATGTAACCCACTTCAGGACGGTTTTCCAGAGGTTGGAGGAACACGGGTTAATAATCAACCCGGCGAAGTGCCAGTTCGGCGTGAGGGGGATTGATTTTTTGGGGCACCGCGTCTCACCGGAGGGAGCGATACCCTTGCCCGACAAAGTGCGCGCTGTGGCGAACTTCCGCTGGCCTCAGACGGTCAAGGCGCTGCAGGAATTTTTGGGGATGGTTAATTTTTATAACCGTTTCCTCCCTCGCGCAGCTCAGCTCATGCAGCCACTGTACGCCGCGCTCAAAAGACGGAAACCCGCGGATGGAGTCGAATGGACTCCGGAGCGAGAGCAGGCGTTCTCTGAGGTGAAAGCAGCTCTGGCAAATGCCGCACTGCTGGCGCACCCAGACCCGACGGCCCGGATAGCGCTCACTACCGACGCCTCGGACGTGGCCATAGGGGCCGTCGTGGAGCAGCGTGTCGCCGGTTCTTGGCAGCCGCTGGCTTTTTTCAGCAGGGCTTTGTGTGACAGTGAGCGTAAATACAGCGCATTCGACAGAGAGTTGCTGGCTCTCCACCTGGCCATATGCCACTTCCAGTTCTGGCTGGAAGGGCGCAGCTTCACCGCGTTCGTGGACCACAACCCGCTGACGTTCGCGATGGCCAAGGTTTCGGAACCATGGTTGGGCCGGCAGCAGAGACAGCTGGCCGCGATCTCGGAGTTTACGACCGATATTCAACATGTGTTGGGTAAACTGAATGTGGTGGCAGACTGCCTCTCACGCGCGGTAGTGGCCCCGGTCTGTTTAGGGATAGATTATACAGCCATGGCTGCAGAGCAGATTAGCGATACAGACGTGCGCGCACTCCAGTCTGGACCAACAGGGTTAAGGCGGGAGAGCAGAGTGCTGCAAGACGGCAGCCCCCCCCCCAATCTGTGACTTCTCCACGGGACGCCCGCGCCCGGTGGTCCCGGTCGCGTGGCGCCACCACGTGTTTGAGTCAGTTCACGCTTTGGCGCACCTAGGAGTGCGCACGTCAGTCAAAATGGTGGGAGCGAAATTCGTGTGGCCAGGCCTGCGCAAACAAGTGAAAGAGTGGGCTGCAGCGTGCGTAGCGTGCCAATGAGCCAAAGTGCACAGACACACCAAGGCTCCTTTGGAGCCGTTTAGGATACCAGCTAAAAGATTCGACCATGTTCACGTGGACCTCGTGAGCCCTCTCCCACTGTCGCAGGGGTGCAAGCACCTTCTGACAGTGGTGGACCGCACCACACGCTGGCCAGAAGCAGTCCCGCTGGCGGCAACCATGTCCGCGGACGTGGCGCGCGCTTTTTTGACAGCATGGGTGGCGTGTTTTGGAATCCCGTCAGACATCACGTCCAATAGGGGCCCTCAGTTTGTTTTCGAACTTTGGTCCACGATGGCCCGTAACCTGGGTGTTGCAATTCACCGCACAACCGCGTACAACCCACAGGCAAATGGGTTATGCGAGCGTTTTCACAGGTCACTGAAGACAGCACTCAGGGCTTCGTTGACGGATGCAAATTGGGTTGACTGGTTACCGTGGGTTTTATTGGGGTTGCGTTCCGCACCAAAAGAGGATTTGGAGGCTTCCCCGGCTGAGCTTGTTTTTTCTCAGCCACTGCAGCTGCCTGGGGAATTTTTGCCAGATAATCCCGCGCCGGACAACTGCCCGTCTCAGCATTTGCAGCGTAGTGCAGACACAGGCACGCTGCTCGGCCTGACCCACCACTGTTTTCCACGCGCTTTTGTGCCAAAAACTTTGAAGAACTTGGCGTTCGTGTTCGTCAGACACAACGCCCACCGCCCGCCATTGCGCCCACCCTATGATGGCCTGTTCAGAGTGCTGGAAACAGGGGACAAGCATTTTTTGTTAGACTTGGGGGGGCGTCGGGAGAAAATATGCATAGACAGACTTAAGCCTGCCTTTGTAGTGGCGGACGAGCAAGTGCTGCTGGCTCGGACCCCTCGGTGTGGAAGACCCCCACTGAGAGCTCCCCAGGCAAACGATTCACCAGGACAGCCACACGAGCAGAGCGAAGTCCCCCCCCTCCCTTTGGCCCACCCGCAGTCAGACACACGTCCAGCAGCCCCCCGCCGGCACAGAGACCCCCGTTACAGCAGATATGGGAGGAGACTGAAGCCCAAAAGACATGCCGACTGAAACTCTGTCTGGGGGGGGGGGTGATTATGGCGATGCATATTGGTGATATAGCAATGTATATTGTGGTTGTGTCAGCAGACAGCGTCTCAGTCAGGAGGCAGTGGTTAGACACAAGAGAACAATAGGCAGGGACCTCATGGGGAGATGGCAAGAAGAGAGAGCTGGGGGTGTAAGGAAAATGTATGGTGGAGGTGAAATGTCATGCAGATGTGAGATGATCTGTGGAGTTTTAAGGGATGAAACCTGGTTTGACTATTCAGTGCTTTCTGTGTATGATGTTGTGAGAGTGTGAATAAACTTTGTCTGATCGTAACTTGGCCTCATCATTTCCACACTCTCCACAGTGTCAAAATTTTATCTCATCAAACTGCCAAAACAATTTTGTCCAAAATGTTTTTGTACTGGTATGGGTTATGAAGAATGAATTCAACCTCACTGGTTTAAATTACAATACTGTCCTTAAGATTCACCAGTAATGGTGCCCCAATATTTTTCTAAAGAGACCGGCAGCTGGAGAGTTGTTGAGTTTTTGGGGGTTTTTTTTCAAATATTTGATGCACAGTAGACTGATCATTTTCATATGTACAGGAAACATACAGTATCTCACAAAAGTGAGTACACCCCTCACATTTTTGTATATATTTTATTATATCTTTTCATGGGACAACACTGAAGATATGACACTTTGACACAATGTAAAGTAGTCAGTGTACAGCTTGTATAACAGTGTAAATTTGCTGTGCCCTCAAAATAGCTCAACACACAGCCATTAATGTCTAAACCGCTGGCAACAAAAATGAGTACAGCCCTGAGTAAAAATGTCCAAATTGTGCCCAAAGTGTCAATATTTTGTGTGGCCACCATTATTTTCCAGCACTACCTTAACTCTCTTGGGTATAGAGTTCACTAGAGCTTCACAGGTTGCCACTGGAATCCTCTTCCACTCCTCCATGACGACATCACTTTGCTGGTGGATGTTTGACACCTTACGCTCCTCCACCTTCCGTTTGAGGACGCCCTGCAGATGCTCAATAGGATGTAGGTCTGGAGACATGCTTGGCCAGTCTATCACCTCTACCCTCAGTTTCTTTAGCAAAGCAGTGGTTGTCCTGGAGATGTGTTTGGGGTCGTTATCATGTTGGAATACTGCCCTGCAGCCCAGTTTCCGAAGGGAGGGGATCATGCTCTGCTTCAGTATGTCACAGTACAAGTTGGCATTCATGGTTCCCTCAATGAACTGTAGCTCCCCAGTGCCAGCAACACTCATACAGCTCCAAACTACGACTCTCCAACTACCATGCTTGACTGTAGGCAAGACACACTTGTCTTTGTACTCCTCACCTGGTTGCCACCACACACGCTTGACACCATCTGAGCCAAATAAGTTTATCTTGGTCTCATCAGACCACAGGACATGGTTCCAGTAATCCATGTCGTTAGTCTGCTTGTCTTCAGCAAACTGTTTGCGGGTTTTATTGTGCATCATCTTTAAAAGGGGCTTCCTTCTGGGACGACAGCCATGCAGACCAATTTGATGCAGTGTGCGGCGTATGGTCTGAGCACTGACAGGCTGACCCCCCCCCCACCACCACCACCACCACCACCACCACCACCACCACCTCTTCAACCTCTGCAGCAATGCTGGCAGCACTCGTATGTTTATTTTCAAAAGACAACCTCTGGATATGATGCTGAGCATGTACACTCAACTTCTTTGGTCGACCATGGTGAGGCCTGCTGTGAGTGAAACCTGTCCTGCTAAACCGCTGTATTGTCTTGGTCACCGTGCTGCAGCTCAGTTTCAGGGTGTTGGCAATCTTCTTATAGCCTAAGCCATCTTTATGTAGAACAACAATTCTTTTTTTTTCAGATCCTCAGAGAGTTCTTTGCCATGAGGTGCCATGTTGAACTTCCAGTGACCAGTATGAGAGAGTGTGAGGGCAATAACACCAAATTTAACACACTTGCTCCCCATTCACACCTGAGACCTTGTAACACTAACAAGTCACATGACATCGGGGAGGGAAAATGGCTAACTTGACACAATTTAGACATTTTCACTTAGGGGTTTACTCACTTTTGTTACCAGCAGTTTAGGCATCAACTGGGGATTCTAAATTGTCCTTAGGTATGACTGTGAGAGTGAATGGTTGTCTGTCTCTCTGTGTTGGCTCTGCAGTGGACTGGCGATCTGTCCAGGGTGTACCCTGCCTCTCCCCAAAGATGCTGGGATAGGCTCCAGCCCCCCACCCCACCCCCCACACCCCTCTGTGACCCAAGAAAGGATTAAGCGGAAGAAGATGGATGAATGGATGGTTTAGACATTAATGGCTGTGTGTTGAGTTATTTTGAGGGGACAGCATATTTACACTGTTATACAAGTTGTACACTGACTACATTGTATCGAAGTGTCATATCTTCAGTGTTATCCCATGAAATGATATAATAAAATATTTACAAAAATGTAAATGGGTGTACTCACTTTAGTGAGATACTGTAATTTCTCTGTACACAGTGTCTGGGTATCTGCTTCTTCTTCTTAGATTTGATTGGCGGTTGGTAAACAGCTTACAGGTGCATTACCACCACATACTTCACTCTTTATCATCACTCTATATCATGTTCACCTGACCCCTCTTGTCTGTGTTGCTTCCAGTGTCTGGGTATTGATTAAAAGTACAGAACCTGAGAGCAGCAAAGATTGCTATCTTTTCTCATTCCTTTTTCTTGAGATCATGAGATATATTTATGCGTTATCATGGGATAAATGCTGGTTTTATTGAGGGGAGAAAAAGAATGAAAAAAGTAATTGCCATGGCATCTTTTGGTGTGGACTAAAGTTCTTCTTCTTTTAGATTTGATTGGCGGTTGGCAACCATCTTACGGGTGCATTACCACCACGTACTACACTCTATATCATCACTCTGTCTGGTCAGGAGCTGTAGTCCTTCTATTATCATTGCTGTGTCCAATCGAACCTCAACTCTATCTTCAGACATCACTCTTCTTCGTCTCCTCGTACTTCTCTCTATATCATCACTCTAGACATCTTGGCTGTGGTCGGCCAGCTTACCTCTCGATACTTTGGAGTACTTCCTCTAGGTCCTCTGTCTGTCTGTCTCTAAAATATCAGTTCTTCTTCTTCTTTTAGATTTGATTGGTGGCTGGCAACCAGCTTACAGGTGCATTACCGCCACTGACTTGATTATCATCACTCTATATCTTTGTATAAGGAGTTCTTATAAGGAGTTCTGAACAACTCCTTATGTGCAAAAAAAATTATCCGTCCTTGGACTGTGTCCTCGGGGGCGGCAATAATCATCACTCTCACTCTATATACAGTATAATTCAAGAAATCTCTGTCTGTGTGTCTGTCACGACCATAGGACTCGCTAAAAGATCATAGGATCGCCTATGATGTCTACATGATGTCTATATGACATCATATAGACACCATTGTATAGAGTGATTCAAGAAAATCTGTGTGTGATCAAAGGCAGTTGTCACTCACGATCATAGGACATCAAAGATCAAAGGCAGGCATCACTCACGATCATAGGACTCGCTATGACATCATCAAAGATCATAGGACCCGCTATGACACCATCAAAGATCAAAGGCAGGCATCACTGAACGAGTGCTGACGTGCTTGCTTACACCTGCTTTCTATGGGCATGCACAGGTGTGCACGGGCATGCATGGGTATGAACTAGTTTTCTAATTTCATTTTCATTTATTTGTGAGGGACAAATGTCTTGCTGATAGGAGCTATCTGATCTCTATACGACCGTTGTGAGAGTTTGGTTCATATTGTCAACACTCAGTTGGACTCATTCCCAGTGAGAGCTGGACTCCGCCAGGGAAGCCCTTTGTCACCAATCCTGTTCATAATTTTTATGGACAGGATTTCTAGGCACAGCCAGGGAATGGAGGGTGTCATGCTTGGTGACCACGGGATCTCATATCTGCTGTTTTCAGATGACGTTGTCCTGTTGGCTTCATCCAGCAATGACCTACAGGTCTTACTGGGATGGTTTGCTGCTGAGTGTGAAGCGGCTAGGATGAGAATCAGCACCTCCAAGTCCAAGTCCATGGTCCTCAACCAGAAAAAGGTGGAAAAGCCGGGATCTCAATCCCATAGAAAATCTGTGGCCAGAACTGAAAAGATGTGTAGGAGCAAGGTGGCCTACAAACCTGACTCAGTTACACCAGTTCTGTCAGGAGGAATGAGTGAAAATTCCAGCAAGCTATTGTGAGAAGCTTGTGGAAGGATACCCAAAATGTTTGACCCATGCAAGTCAGACCCAAGTCCAAAGGGAATGCTACCAAATACTAAGGAAATTCGCCATGTCTAGTTTAGTTTAGTTCTCAGCCCACGCGCTGCTGTCATGAGTGCCCCTTCGGGGCAGGAAGACAGACCCAGGCACTGAATTGTGTTTGTGACATTTATTAACAAAAAGAACAGAAATCCAAAAAACTGTGCAAAACACACAAAAAATACAAATGAGGAGAACTTACAGTGGGCGTTCCAGAGCCGACATTGCTCTGCAAACGCGGGAGTAGAGTCAGATGAGGAGTAAGCAGAGAAACACTCCAGGGAGCATTCAATAGTGCCGCAATGAGAAAGTGGGCAAGCAGTGCTTAAATACATGGGGAAAAAATGAGCCGCAGGTGTGAGTCGCTGAGCAGGTGACCTAATTACACTAACTGCCCACAGCTGAGGTGACAGGAACAGACTGTGAACAGCTAGTGGGAGCATCTGGGAAAGGGGAGGCATAAGTGACAACAACCAAAATATAGACAGAAACTAACAAAACCAAACAAACAGATATGCAAAAACTAGAAATAAGGTGAGAGTCTGAGCTCTGTGAAAACATACGCTCAGACACATGACAGCTGCCTTTTGTTTTCCCTGATTTTTCTGTTAATAAATTCCATCTGTGTACCATCCCTGCCTGCACAGTAAGTCCTCCCTTCAAACCCTCAGCTGCCCGTAGAGCAGCACATGACAGTATGACCTCTCCATACCTGGACTCAGCAGGAAAAGGGAGGTTGGCAACCAGTGTTCCCAGTGTGGATGAGCAGTGGGCAGCCGAGTTCATCCGGGACTTTATCTCTGAAACCCACGCCTCCCGCACGCCGAAGAAGGCCCTGAGGAGCCTGGACACTGCAACTGGGATAGTGGAGGCACACCCTGCGGCGGGACCCCGAGCTGACTGGACTACTGACCACCGTCTCCAACCACTGCAGGGCTTATCGTGTGCTGGTGAGGAATTTAATTGAGGCACCAGTGTTTGTCCTGACGACGCAGCGTCCCCTGACTCCGGCATCTCCTTCTCCTCATCGCTCACCATCCTCACAGCCACACCGTGCTCCAGCTCCAGCTTCGCCAGCCTCACCTTCACCTCTCAAGAAGCAACCTGCAGCCCTTTGAGCTCCTTTGAGCTCCTTCCTCTGCTACCAAGAGGAAGCAATTCTGGGGGTCGCGCTTAGCCTTTGGTGGTCTCGGGTGGAAGGAGAGTTCTGGGAGACGCCACCACTCTCGGTGCTCCGCCCCAACTTCGGTTTGTCTCTTCCCAGCTCAGCAGCCACTCCACAGGCTGGAGAAGAGCACACATCCCTAGTGTTACTCAGCATCCACTCCAGCGCTGCGGGCTCAGTCATCTTGGAGCACTCACCATCATCAGCTACACCGGCTCCCACAGCATCTGCAGAACCGGCCCCCGAGACAGTTATTACGCTGGCTCTCACGGCAGCTGCAGTGCCGGCTCTCACTTTTTATACACTGGTGCCCTCGCCCACTGCTATTCCTCAGACTGCCTCATCTGCTGCCCGGCCAACAGCCATGGCTCCAACCCCTGGTTCATCTCCACCTGCAACAGCAGAGCAGCGGAACAGGCAAGTACATACTCGTTTCTCATTACCACCTAATAAGATGTCTTGCCTTGTTTCAGGTGAGGGGTCTCAGCAGCAGCCCTCTTCTACTGCTGAGCCTCCACCTTCTGCTTCTGCTGTCACCCCTGTGACAGTGCTGTCACCATCCCTGGTCTCTCTGCTTTTCCCTGAGGTGCTTGCTGAAGCTCCGGCAGCCTCCGAGGTGCACAAGCCTGCTCCAGCTGCCCCCGAGCTGCACACCACAGCTCTAGTTCAGCCCGAGGTGCATGTTCCTGTTTCTGCTCAGCCGGAGGTGCACGTTCCTGTTCCTACTCAGCCTGAGGTGCATGCCCCTGTTCCTGCTCAACCCAAGATCCACATCACAGCTCCAGCTCAGCCTGAGATGCATGTTCCTGTTCCTGGTCAGCCTGAGGTGCATTTTCCTGTTCCTGCTCAGCCCGAAGTGCACGCTACAACTCCGGCAGTCTCCAAGGTACACGAGCCTGCTCCAACTGTCCCTGAGGTGCACACCACAGCGCTAGCTCAGCCCGAGGTGCACATTCCTGTTCTTGCTCAGCCTGAGGTGCGCTTCGTTCCCATTCCTGCTCAGCCCAAGGTGGCTGTGTCGGGGATGGAGCTGCAGGAGAACCATGCTCTCATATCAGAGGTCGTGGGACCTCCAACCGTCATCCTGGTGGTTGTAGGACCTCCACCGGTGGTCCCAGAGGTCATGGGACCTCCACCCATCACTCAAGAAGTTGAGCAGTCTGCTCCACCTTTGCCGCCTGGGGTTGCCGATCCTCGGCTGCTGTTGGCCCCTGCGCCAAAGGCCCCTTAGGTACTGTCTTCAGACCAAAAGATTTCTATGTTCTTATCTCTAGACCAAAGAATTTCTGTTACCAACTGTGCAAAGAGCTCCACTTTTGCCATCTTCTGAGGTGAAAGATCCTATGCTGTCACCTCCTGAGGTTAAAGGTTAAAGGTTCCATGTTTTTACCTCCCGAGGTTAAAGTCTCTGTGTTATCATTATCTTCTGAACCAAGAACTTCCATGTTAAACCCCATGTTAAAAGCTCCTGAGCTTGGCGCTTCCATGGCGCCGACTTCACATGTCTGGTGGCCCTTGGACTTTAGTAGGCTACCCAGTGAGCAACGTTCATCCATTTGGTGGCCCTTGGACTTTGGTAGGCCACCAGATACATCATGTTCCTCCTACTGGTGGTCGTGGGACTTTGGCCGACCACCTGATGGACATTTTTTCCCTTGTTTATGTTCTTGTTTTTACCACCGTGCCTTGTCCCCCTGATGCTACTATGTCTTTTTAGGGGTGTCTGGAATCCACCCCTTAAAGGGAGAATTATGTCATATTCGGGGCACAGCCAGGGACTGTACCCACGCTCTATGTTCTTTTTGGTTTTTGCTTTTCCATTAGTAGAGGGTAAAAGGAAAGGATGTGGAGGCGAGACATGAGTGTAGGACGACACAGATCTTTATTATCCCTCTAACAACATGTACAGCCATTTGGCCCCAGCGCGGGCCGCTGGGGCTGAGCAAAAATCTTCCCCAGTTTCTCTGCGTTCTGCTTTTATAGCTTAATTAACCACGCATAGAAACTGGGGCTGGCGCATTATACATTGGGTATGTACAAAAGAATTGTGTGATGCAATTATCATAACACTTGCCACATACATTACAATACATCCACCCCTGCACTTCATGCTGCAGCTTGGTGCAGTGGGGGGTGAAGGCGCATCATTGTCTGGTCTAGTTACATGTAAATTTTCCTCTCCCCAGGAGGTGTGTAGAACTACTGTCCCATTTGCTACCTCCCGGAGTCACTTCCTCCGTCAGTCCCCATTCAGTCTATCTGGGTGTGAGAGGATGCTAAACCTGTGTACTGTGTTCCCCACACAGCCCCCCCAGCACACCCAGAAGGGGCTGTAACCCCCTGGTTCTTTGGGCTCAAGTCAGCACCCATGGCAGCTGCAGCAGGGGGTCACCGCTCCGGTCGAACTGTCCTGCTGGTAAAGTGTGTCGGAGGGCATGACAGTCTGTGGGGGGAGTGGGGAGGGGTGAAAAGCACTTTCTGCTCCACTCCAAGTTCCAACACGTTGATGGCAGTGGTCTGTGGGCGCAGGGGGTCCGGTGCGCATCGTGCTTTACAGAACAAAGCCGGTTATCAGCAGGCTTTTTGGGATGAAGGTGCGGAAAAAATGATGTAGTGCCAGCCCAGGATGTTAAAAGCATCTGGGCTGCGCAAAAATTGAGTGCAGATCAGGCTCAGGTGAGGGACTTTTCCAGCAAGCCCTCCGGCGATCCGCAGCGGCTGTGAAAAAAATAAGTCTTTGTCGACTCCTCCTCATGCGGAGCCCGATCCTGCAAGGATCTGGGGAAGGCGATCGGCCCAATTCCTCGAGGGTGCGTCACGGCTGTGAAAAAAACTTAAGCTGTGTCAGGGAAACTGCTTTAGGTGCGGGGGCAGTCCTAAAGGCTCCGGGGAAAGCAATCAGCCTAATTCCCCGTGGGTGCGCAATGGCTGAGAAACAAATACAAGTCCTGTGGGCGGGGCTGCCTGACTCCTTTAGGTGCAATGCACAAGCCTAAAGGATCCAAGGATGCCGATCGGCCCTGTTCCCTGGGGATGTGCAGTGGCTGAGGACAGTGTATAATTTCTTAGAGCTGGTTTGTCCCTAGTGCGTGGCACGCGCCGTGGCCATGTAGCTTTATCAATCAATCAATCAATCAAACTTTATTTGAATAGCACTTTTAAAACATTAGCTGCTGTGCAAAGTGCTTTGCATAGATATAAACAATAGACACATTTAATTACATATTTTACATGATACAGCCCCACCCCTTCCAACCCTCCCATAAACATACCCACAAACACAACACACACAGGCACATACATCACCCCCTACTTCTCTTACACACATAAAATAAAGGAGACATTGCTCGGCACTGAGTCACCACGTGAAGGAGCAACCATCCTGAGGAAACACTGGAGCTAAAACACATAAATACAAAATAAAACTAAGAACACAAAGAGCAAAGGGAACTAAAGACCCATACTTAGAAACTGAGCTAAGAACACATCAAAATAAGAAAATCTAAAAGCAAATGGAGCTAAGAAGAATGTAAAAACAATGGAACATAAATGACTACTTCAATAATAGTAAAATGGTTTGTTAAAAGCCAAAATTTAAAAAGGTACAAAAAGAACTAAGAACACATAAAAACAGGAACTAAAAAAAACATACTTAAAAAAAACCTGACCTAAACACATCAATAAGAAGATGAGAAAATCTAAGAACAAATGGCGCCAAAAAGAACATAAAACAACGGAACATAAATGACTACTTATGTAATAGTTAAACAGCTTTATTAAAAGCCAAATTAAAAAGGTGGGTCTTGAGCCTGTTCTTAAAAACATCTATTGACTCTGCGGCCCTGAGGTTCTCTGACAGGCTGTTCCACAGATGAGGACCATAATAGTGAAAGAAAACTTTACCAAAGTTCTTGGTCTTGACTTTGGGAACCATTAAAAAGCCAGTACCAGAGGACCTCAGGGTTCGTGAGAGCTCATAAGACAAGAGCAGCTCAGATAGATAAGAAGGCCCAAGACCAGTGAGGCATTTAAAAACTACTAAGAGAACCTTAAAATCGATCCTAAAATGCACGGGGAGCCAATGCAGCGATTCTAAAACTGGTGTAATATGCACCCACCCCTTGGTCCTCGTTAACACTTGTGCTGCTGAATTTTGGAGCAGTTGGAGATGTGATATTCTTTTTTGAGGAGGACCAGAGAGCAGGGCATTACAATAGTCTATACGACTAGCAATAAAAGCATGCATCAAGACCTCCGTGCTGGCAAGAGAGAGAAAAGGGCGGACTCTGGCTATATTCCTAAGGTGGTAAAATCTGATTTTTGTTACATTTTTAATGTGTGAAATAAAATTAAAGTCAGATTCTAAAAGAACGCCCAGGTTCTTGACACAATGTGTAGGTTTTAGACCTAGCAATTTTGGTAGAAGTTTCTCTCTCTTGTCTTCAGGACCAATGATTAAAACTTCTGTTTTGCCCTGGTTGAGCTGTAAGAAGTTCTCTGCCATCCATGACTTTATATCTAAAATACAGTTCAAAAGGGCATTAACTGTTTTTGTGTCATCAGCAGACGTGGCAATGTACAGTTGAGTATCATCAGCATAGCTATGAAAATTGATGCCATGTCTCCTGATAACATCCCCAAGCGGTAACATGTAAAGATTAAAAAGTATTGGCCCTAAAATTGAACCTTGGGGTACCCCACACTTGATTTCATGGATTGCCAAAGAACATGTAGCCATACTTACAAAATAGCGGTGATCTGTGAGATAGGAATGAAACCATTCGAGAACACTACCTGAGAGGCCCACCAGGTGTTTGAGTCTGCGTAATAAAATGTGGTGATCTACTGTATCAAGGGCAGCGCTGAGATCCACCAGCACCAGGACTGACAGTTTGTGGGAGTCCATGTTACACCTGATATCATTAACGATTTTTAAAAGGGCTATCTCGGTACTGTGGTTTGTCCTAAAACCAGACTGAAATTTCTCAAGAATGTTGTGGTCCATAAGAAAATTGTTTAACTGGATAAAAACAATTTTTTCTAAAACTTTACTTAAAAGCAGTAAGTTGGATACAGGTCGATAGTTACTGAGGATATCAGGATCTAAATTACTGTTCTTCAAAAGGGGCTTCACCACAGCCGTTTTAAAGGCAGCGGGGAAAACATCAGTCTGAAAAGCGCAATTTACAATGTTTAAAATCTCATGTTCAAAGAATCCATAAAATGTTTTAAAAAGTGATGTGGGAATCGGATCTAAAAGGCAGGAGGTCAAGTTTACCTGGGAGAAAGGTAAGTTTAAGTTGCGCTATCCTTGTAATCCTATGGTGTGCGCATGGGCCTTCTGTGCGCCGAAGCTCCGCTGCTGGGAAGTGAAGCCAGGGTCGGGGAGCTTGATTGAAACAACGCAGACGGCGCTGATCTTCCCCTTTCAGGCTCTTTCTGTGATGTGCTTGTCTCGCTGATTCTGGGGCGTCTCGGTCCCCGCGCCACTCCTCTCTCTGGCCCTTGAGGTCGCCAGTGTGGAGAGAGGAACAGGCGCGTGTGCTCCAGTGTGGATGAAAAGGATGCAGGCGATCCCTGGTATTCCGGAGTCCACAGCGCGGTGAAAGGGAGTAGACGGTCCATCTCACGTCAGGTCACCAGTGTAGAGGGTAAAAAGAAAGGATGTGGAGGCGAGACATGAGTGTAGGATGACACAGATCTTTATTATCCCTCTAACAACATGTACAGCCATTTGGCCCCAGCGCGGGCCTCTGGGGCTGAGCAAAAAGCCTCTCCAGTTTCTCTGCGTTCTGCTTTTATAGCTTTATTAACCATGCATAGAAACTGGGGCTGGCGCATTATGCATTGGGTATGTACAAAGGAATTGTATGATGCAATTATCATAACACTTGTTACATGCATTACAATACATCCACCCCCTGCACTTCATGTGGCAGCTTGGTGCAGTGGGGGGCGAAGGCGCATCATTGTCTGATCTAGTTACATGTAAATTTTCCTCTCCGCAGGAGGTGTGTAGAACTACTGTCCCATTTGCTACCTCCCAGAGGCACTTCCTCCGTCAGTCCCCATTCAGTCTCTCTGGGTGTGAGAGGATGCTAAACCTGTGTATTGTGTTCCCCACAGTATTATCATTATTGTTATCAAGTATCCTTGTGTTCTCTGTTTGTTATCTGTTATGTCATGTCATCCCTTGTTGCCTTTGTCTTATGGTTGTCATTTTCTTTTTAGTTATATTCTATGATCTTGGCTTACTTTTACTGTTTAGAATTATTGTCCTGTTGTCTTTAGTCATGTTTTGTCATTCCCTGTCTAAGTTCATGGTTGAGTGTGTTCCTGTCCATCTATTGTCTCCAGTTCCTCATGTTTCCATACCCATAGCCACTCTTCCTCATGTGTGCTCCTGTTTAGCTCCTGATTGTTCACAGCTGTCTTGTGTCTGGTTAATTGTTCCCTCTGCGGCGGCATGAATTAAAGCGACGTTGTTGGAGGTTTTAAGTAGAGTTTTATTATCATACCGCCGTCACGGGATCCCCTCTCCAGCCCAAGTGTGTGCAGGCTGGATGGGGATCCTCTGGCTCTCAGAGAAGGAGAGGAGAGGCGGACACGTGTGTGTCCTACAACAGAGGTTGAGAGATAGAGGAGGTGTTACAGAACCTGTGCAGTATTTATACCCAACTGAAACAATACATCAAAGCAGGTCTGATCAAAGGGACTGCAGAACAGGCATGAGATATTTGCATTTGTGAGACACAGACAGGATGCATGAACACAACGCATGGGTGGCACATTAACCTCACAGCAGTGAAATGCATAAATGGCTGATTAGATCACAGCATGCAGCGGAAAAAACCAGGAGTAGCGAGCTGTCCGTCCTTAGTCTGTTTGTGGGGGTTTTCCCAAACTGCCACAGCTCCCCCCCAGAGGGCTCGGCAGGTGGTCGAGACCTCGATAGTGCAGCTTGGGCAGCGAGCCGGGAAAAGCTCTGTGCAGCAGGGGGTGGAGGGGGGTGGGGGTAGTAAAAGCCGGCCGGAGACGATGAGAAGTCTGGGCCGCGCAAAAAATTGCTTGCTGCTCCGCGACGTCGAGGGGTTGTCCCGTTGCGCGTGCGGAGGTCCACAAGAAGAAAAATTAGTCACTGGCTCCTCCCGCGATTAAGTCCTGCAAGGATTAATAGCGGCCGTGAAGAAAAGACGAGGCTGCTTGGCGGCTGTGATGAGAGCAGAGGGACTGGCATGTTGACTTTAGGTGCGGGCACAGCCTTAAAGTCCTCGGGGATCGCAAAACCGCTGAATTCCCCATGTGTGCCGTGGCTGAGACTATTAACAAATCCTTCGAGCATGCTGCATGCGTGCCTCAGGTGAGCGAGCAGCCCTGAAGGGCAGCGGCGAAGGAGGAAGGCAGTCTGTGGAGCCGTATGTGTCCCGTGCGTGGTGCGCCATGCCCGTGACTCCCCGGTGCGTGTGCCGGGGTCCCGTGCGTGGTTGGGCCGCTGGAGAGGAGAACCAGGGTCAGGGAGCTTGCTGGAGATCATCCCTGTTGTCTGTTGCGTCGTTCGGTCGTGGTGCGTTGGAGCGGTGCGAGGAAAGTAGACGCTCTTGTCCCTCGCTCGGTCATGGTGCGTTCAGGTCCACGTGTGCTCCGTCGGCCATGGGAGTCGCCGTCGCAGAGAAAGGACGAGGTACATGCGCTCTCGAGTGGAGGAGCTGTGAGTGCGGCCGGTTCAGCGTGGATGTGCCGATCTAGGCGTGCAGATCTCACCATGAAACGTTGCTCAGCTTTCCCGGTTGTGGGTGTTCTCCGTGGAGTTTCGCCTGGAAACTCCGCGTTGCGGTCTCCCTGAAGCAGAAGGGAGGGCAGATCAGTCAGGCTGCCGCGTTCGCTTGTCGTCGGAGAATCACCGCCGGGTGTTGCGTTCGCTGGCAGCGTGTTCGTTTCAGCGTCGGGTCACCAGTGCGGCGGCATGAAATAAAGCGGCGTTGTTGGAGGTTTTAAGTAGAGTTTTATTATCATACCGCCATCACGGGATCCCCTCTCCAGCCCAAGTGTGTGCAGGCTGGATGGGGATCCTCTGGCTCTCAAAGAAGGAGAGGAGAGGCGGACACGTGTGTGTCCTACAGCAGAGGTTGAGAGATAGAGGAGGTGTTACAGAACCTGTGCAGTATTTATACCCATGTCTCCTAACGTTGAATAATATTGTTTACTACCTACCCACTGAACATATGGGCCCCATCACCCAACACACACACCACAACACAAACACCACATGCAGATTTCACATAGCCAACAATCACACACTCAAGGCTACTGGGAGATAACTTACAACAACACATAGATAACTACAGTTGTAGTGAATAAGGATAAAACTTTACAAGCTCCATGCATTGTGATGGCAACCCCTCAGACCATTATTGGTCCTGCCCCAGCTGAGCCCTTTGTATCGGCACTTGATCAAAGGTGTAGGGTACAGGGAAGATGCATGCCGGAGAGCACCAGACCATCATGACGTGTGCCTGCGACATAGAAAAGGTCGTAGGGCAAGTGACTGTATGACTTCAGTCCCCAGAAGAAGAATGGACTGTTACCCGAGCGCATCCACCACACCTCCAGCATCCAGGGTGGAGCCAGGAGCTCGAGACTTACCAACACCAGCATGTTCACCTCTTTCCAGCGACAGGGGGGTGGCATCCCTGGGACAGCATCACTGAGCTGTTCACTGGCTGGACTGGATGTTACATACCCTCTGCTGCACCCACCAGACTGTCCTGTAGACCTCATGGGATGAGGTGTGCCTCTGAGAGCGGGGACACAGTTGGTTCGTTCCTGTGTCACCAAGATGGAACTATGCTCCACAGCTGCAGATACGGGAAGCAGACACAGAGGAAGGTTGAACCTCTGTCGCAACCGTGCGATGAGTGCAGCTAAAGGATGTGAGCCCTGGCAAGGGTCAACCGGTGGACAAAGGTTTTGTGGACTTTGTGGACTGACTCTATCCTACCCTATGACCCCTACATGGTCCACTCCACTGGACAAAGAACTACGATCAGGAGGCGACCTCGAGGGGGGTACAGGACCTGGTGACAGTTCACCTCTTAGACATCGCTGCACCGTGCTAAGGTGTCCACAAGGGGGGAGGCACGGGTAGCGGAACCAATGGTGCAAGCCTCTTGGGTTGACACACAATGCAGGGACCTGCCTTATTCACCATCTGTTAATTGCTAGAGTCTCTCACACCATACATGGTTGACATGATAAAATCATGTCAAAGGGGGGATTGAAAGGGTTAATGTATAGTTAGTGCCAGAATAATAATTCTGTAGGTGATCTCCCATTATGCTCTACACATATTCCATACAAATTCTGTTTGCATGCTTATGAACAAGTATGTTATGGTATATTGATAACAGGAATGAGACAAAGGTGTAGAGCCCTCTCTGTCTTTTCTCTCTCTCTTTTAAGTCAGGTCTTTCACATTAGATACACACCCAAACCCAACACCCACGCACACTGTTGATAGCACATTCTAGAATGAAGAGGCGTGTTCAGTGGATGGCCTGTTCCCGCCATAGGTAGATTAGCCAATCAGATAGTCGCGTACAAGCCCATCCCATTGTACTGGCTCGCCCAACCCGAGGGAATAATTGTAACCTGCACCCGGAAGTCGGGGTTCAGTCTGACCATGCTCCAGAGGGGGCTGCGTCACGCTGCACCCAGCGCTGCTTGCTTTACATGTGACTTCTAAATAAATGTACCATCCTTTAAATTGAAGAAATCTCCGGTTTGTTCTTGGACCTTTCAATCAAAGAATCGGGTATTTTTCTAACAATACCCAACTCAAACAATACATCAAAGCAGGTCTGATCAAAGGGACTGCAGAACAGGCATGAGATATTTGCATTTGTGAGACACAGACAGGATGCATGAACACAACGCATGGGTGGCACATTAGCCTCACAGCAGTGAAATGCATAAATGGCTGATTAGATCACAGCATGCAGCGGAAAAAACCAGGAGTAGCGAGCTGTCCGTCCTTAGTCTGTTTGTGGGGGTTTTCCCAAACCGCCACACCCTCCCCATATATGTGAGTCTCTGTTCTGTGTTTGTTGAGCGGTCATTACGTCAGCCCTGTGCGTCGTTTTGTGTGAATTATCATGCCATGTCTCCATGTCTAAGTCTGATCCTTGCCTTGATCCCTGAGTTTGTGAGTAACTCTGCCTGTGAGTTTTGTTCTGTTTGCCAAGTTTAATTTAGAGTTTGCCATGTCTAGTTTAGTTTAGTTCACAGCCCACGTACTGCCATTTGTTTTTCCTGATTTTTCTGTTCATAAATTCCCTCTCTCCACCATCCCTGCATGCACAGTAAGTCCTCCCTTCAAACCCTCAGCTTCCCATAGAGCAGCATGTGACAAAATGTAAGTGAACTTCTGACTTTGAAGAAAGTAATTAAAAACGTTAAAAAAAAAAACTGAAATTAGAAATAATTTTGGTAATCCTAACTGATCTAAAACAGGAAAAGTTTAGTCTGATTTAATGTCAGACAGTGAGGAAAAAGCTAGCCTACTTCGTGAAAATGTGCCACATCTCCTCTCCATCGTGGTATGTGGTGTAAATGAAGGTGCCCTAGGGGCAGAGGGTGACAGGGTTTGACTGCTGCCACACGCACAGACACACCACCGCAGCTCCATTACGGTCTATTACACTACATGATGATTATAAAACTGATTACAGAACCAGCAATCAGGCACATGTTAAAAGAGATCTGGTGATGTCTGATCAGTTTAAATTTTAAAAACTAAATAAGTGAAACAGATGTTGAGATAAACCGCTTTAACTGGTTTGGGTTACCTTAACTGAGAGGTGCAAGATGTTTAAAGCCTTATTTGCAAACACTTAAGCGATTTGCTTTTGCTGAAATGGTGTTTTAGAATATTTTACATTTCAGTCGTTGATCGAAAATACAAATTATAAATACTGCGAGTAAATACAAAATGATGAAGAGAAATTACATTAGAATAACTGATTTAAAAACATCTTCTTGTAAAGCAATCATAACGTCTGCTCTTCATGCATGCATAATTGTGCTGCCTGTTTTATCCGTCGGTATTCAAAACGAGGGCGCATCAGTTGTTGTTTTTTTTAATCATTATTCTATCTAATAAACGTAAGTAGGATATGTATTCCCTCCTTCTTTATACCCGCTTGCCTGTCGCTGCTAGAAAACCGTGGTCTCCAGAGAGAAAATGTCTCTGTGAGCAGTGAAAAGTTTTGGGACGCTCTCTTGGACGCAGCTGCCGAAAGGAGCCATTTCCTGCCAAATAGTGAGCCCGTCTAATCGTGACTGCTGCAGCTACTTCCCGCATTATTACAGCGCTTAATGAGGATTAAGTTGAAGCTGTCATGCTGTAACGTGCGGCCATTAGGTCTGCTCCACACAGAGGAGGGAGGAGACAGGCAGGCTGGCCTCCTCCTCGGAGACATGCCACCGCTGATCCTTCACCTGGACAGGACCAGATCACGGGCTCTGTCAAACTTAGATGTGTTTTTAAAATGTTTGTTTGTTTAATCCAACATCATCTTGGAAAAATGCCACAAAATTCAAACCATTTATTATACAGCTATTATAAAACACACATCAGATTAAAAAGACTCTCTGACAATAAAGTAGTCCAGCATCAGAGGAGGTCCAGCAACTTTACTCAGTTTATTGTAATAATTACCCATTTATAAGTAAGTCATCATAAAATTCTTTGGTAAGAGTAAAAAAAGTGTCTACTAAGTTACTTTGATCCAGTTAATTTAGAATAATGGCCAAAGTATTAAAGTGTAGATGTAACAAGCAGAGGTAGTGAAGGTGTGTGTGTGTGTGGGGGGGGGGGGCTGAAAAGTTCATCTTTTTCTTCTTCTTCTTTTGGCTGCTCCCTTTAGGGGTCGCCACAGCGGGTCATCTACTTCCATCTCACTCTATCCCTTGCATCTTCCTTTGTGGCACCACCCCTCTCCATGTCCTCCTTCACTATATCCATGCATCTTCTCTGTGGTCTTCCTCTTTTCCTTCTGCCTCGCAGCTCCATCTTCAACATCCTTTGTCCAATGTATCCAATATATCCACGATCCTATCCTACACTATAAGATAAGATAGTGATAGGATAAGATCCTATCACGATCTTATCCTACACTTTATTACATGTATAGTTTATTTCTCTTATCTTATCATGTTTAATGTTGCAGCATTGTACCGAGACAAATTCCTAGTTTGTGTACTACATGAACAATGGCAATAAACCTGATTCTGATTCTGATTCTGATTCTGATCCCTCTGCACATGTCCAGACCATCTCAGCCTTGCCTCTCTTACTTTATCTCCAAACTGCTCAGTCTGAGCTGTCCCTCTGATATATTCATTTCTAATCTTAGTCCCTCCTAATCATGCCTAATGAAAATCTTAGCATCTTCAACTTTGCCACCTCCAACTGCGCCTCTTGTCTTTTTGTCAGCGCCACCGTTTCCAAGCCAGACATCATAGCAGGTCTCACTACCATCTTGTAAATCTTCCATTTCACTCTTGCTGCTACCTTTCTGTCACAAATCACCCCTGACACTCGTCTCCACCCACTCCACCCTGCCTGCATGCTCTTCTTCACCTCTCTTGTGCATTTTCCATTGCTTTGGATGGTTGACCCCAGGTATTTAAACTCATCTACTTTCACTACCGCTACTCCTTCCATCTTCACCATTGCACCTCCCTCCCTCTCATTCACACTCATGTATTCTGTCTTGCTTCTACTGACTTTCATTCCTCTTCTGTCCAGGGCATAGAGTATTTCACAAAAGTGAGTACACCCCTCACATTTTTGTAAATATTTTATTATATCTTTTCATGGGACAACACTGAAGATATGACACTTTGATACAATGTAAAGTAGTCAGTGTAGTGCTTGTATATCAGTATAAATTTTGCTGGCCCCTCAAAATAACTCAACACACAGCCATTAATGTCTCAACCGCTGGCAACAAAAGTTAGTTCACTCCCAGTGAAAATGTCCAAATTGTGCCCAGTAAGCCATTTTACTTCCCCGGTGTCATGTGACTCATTAGTGTTACAAGGTTTCAGGTGTGAATGGGGAGCAGGTGTGTTAAATTTGGTGTTATCGCTCTCACACTCTCTCATACTGGTCACTGGAAGTTCAACATGGCACCTCATGGCAAAGAACTCTCTGAGGATCTGAAAAAAAGAATTGTTGCTCTATATAAAGATGGCCTAGGCTATAAGAAGATTGCCAACACCCTGAAACTGAGCTGCAGCACGTGGCCAAGACAATACAGCGGTTTAACCCCTTGTTGCACTCCGGTCAATTTCCCTAAAAACGCCAAAAAATAATGTGCCCAAATTAAATCCAAATCTGTTCTTCAACCCTTTGCAGCATCTTCATGGGGTTGGTCTCATTTAAAAGAAAACACTTTGAATTTTTTGGCAAAACAGTCATAATCTCTCTAAGTGCTCCGGCCACTGAGTTACAGTCATCTAAACATAGTGAACTTGAAGAAAATAAATTTGGCCTGGGTGCTTTTTTAGGATACAAATGCTTGCAAATAACACACAGCTTCAGATCCGGGCTGGAAAATGCAACAGAAATGTAGAACCAAGTGTTATCCAGCTGAGGTCCAAATTTTGTAACAATACCACAAAAAAATGAATATATTACACAGCTTTTTCCTCAGGCTGTTCCCAGGCGTTTTGGAACTGTGCCAAATTGTGCCAAATGGCACAGTTTGGAAAAACGTCTGTAACTTTTGAATGCTTCAATGTAGAAGCTTCATTTTGGGCTCTAATGAAAGGTCACACTCAGGGCTGTGTCTGTGTGTGTGAGTGTGGGGGGTTTTGTCCCCCCCCCTCGCTACAGAGGATGGACATCGGCCATCGTTACATGACGGATTAGCCTCATGTGGGATGTGGGACAGCAGCTCAGTCACCGCGGCTTCCCCCCCCCCTCGCTACAGAAGAATAGCGGGGGGGGCGGCATTCACGGTCTGGACACGACGAACGAACCGTGTACCGCGGCGCACGAACTTCAGACACGTGCGCCGCACAGTTGTAATTTACCGATCGGTCAAAAGTCATTTTGGATTACAATTTTCAGGAATAAAGAATAATTTAGCTTATAACACCTTACCTCTTCACAGCAGTGTCCTGGCGAACTTCTCTTCCCCATTGTCAGACGAACGCGACGCTGGTCTGCTCGTGGTTGCGGTTTTGTGCTTCCATGATTGCGGTTTTTGGCGAACAATCTTTCAAAACAAATAACAGCAGTAATTAAAAAAAGACTGGCGAAGGAGTGTGTGTCACTCAGCCTTCGTCGTCAGCCTCCGTCGGTCTATGACCATGGAAGAAATCATAGCGTCTACTCTACTGGAACAAAAACAAAATAAGCACCGCCTGTGGCCGAACATGCCGATGCGGGAATGGCACTCCCTGTCACACAGGTTGCATTTGTGGATGGTCTCCGTGCTGCTGGGTCTGTGGGGTTCTTCCTGCGGGTCCTTTTTTGATCCGCTGCAGCAGTCAGTCTTCACCCAGCCTTAAAAAAAACAGCTCGCGAACTTCTCTGCTTCAATTGGCTCACTGCATTCACAGCATTGGGAGGCGGGTCCTTCTTGCTAGGTTTTCAGTCATTGGTTCTTCAAGGTTTCAGAAACCCAATTCAAGGCTCTTATTAATCGAATGAGAGGTCAATCAGATGAACTAATCTGTTCACGGCTGTGTCTGCAGCTTTTATTTTCAGTGCGTGCTTGGACGCCATCACCACCTACATCACCATCACCATCTCCATCATGCGTCCTAGAGCGCACGAGGGCGCAGAGACTTGCCCATCCTTGCCCATCCTTGCCCATCCTTGGTACAACGGAGTGCAAGAGGTTAACAGGACAGGTTCCACTCAGAACAGGCCTTGTATGATCGACCAAAGAAATTGAGTGCAGGTGCTCAACGTCATATCCAACAGGTTGTCTTTTGAAAATAGACGTATGAGTGCTGCCAGTATTGCTACAGAGGTTGAAGGGGTAGGGGATCAGCCTGTCAGTGCTCAGACCATACGCTGCACACTGCATCAAATTGGTCTGCATGACTGTCGTCCCAGAAGGAAGCCCCTTTTAAAGATGATGCACAAGAAAGCCTGCAAACAGTTTGCTGAAGACAAGCAGACTAAGGACATGAATTACTGGAACCATGTCCTGTGGTCTGATGAGACCAAGATAAACTTATTTGATTCAGATGGTGTCAAGCGTGTGTGGCAGCAACCAGGTGAGGAGTACAAAGACAAGTGTGTCTTGCCTACAGTCAAGCATGGTGGTGGGAGTGTCATGGTTTGGGGCTGCCGGCACTGGGGAGCTACAGTTCAACGTGTACTGTGACATACTGAAGCAGAGCATGATCCCCTCCCTTCGGAAACTGGGCCGCAGGGCAGTATTTCAACATGATAATGACCTCAAACACATCTCCAAGACAACCACTGCCTTGCTAAAGAAACTGAGGGTAAAGGTGATGGGCTGTACAAGCATGTCTCAGAATCAGCTTTATTATTGGCCAAGTATGCACTACACATACAAGGAATTTGACTTTGACTAAAACTTACTTTCGTTTGTTCAGGTGTAAGACTTATATAAGATTTCAATGACAACAGAGTATGTACAGTAATTAACAGTCTATCCACATTTCTACAAAAGAATGCAAATATATACAGAAATATGTGCAGTAATTTACTCAGACTATCCACACTTTGCAAAAATATTATGAAAAAATATACAGTCATACAGTATTACAATGTGAACTCAAATTCAGTAATATAATGTGAGTGGAGTAAAATGCAGTGTGAGAGTTATGTGCAGTGTAAGAATGAAAGAAAAGTCATGAGTACAACAGCAGGTAGGACTAAGTGAATGTTAAGAGTTCATCAGAGTAATAGCTTGGGGAAAGAAACTGTTCCTGTGACGAGTGGTTTTAGCCTTCAGTGATCTGTAACGTCGACCAGAAGGTGGAAGTTCAAACAATTTGTAGCCGGGATGTGACGGGTCAGCAGAGATGTTTCCCGCCCGTCTCCTCGTTCTGGACCGATATAAGTTCTCAATAGAGGGTAGATCGGTACCAATGATCCTCTCCGCAAACTTGATGGTCCGCTGCAGTCTGGTCTTGTCCTGTTTAGTGGCAGATCCAAACCAGACAGTGATGGAAAAGCAGAGGACAGATTGGATGATGGCGGTGTAGAAAACAACCAGGAGCTCCTGAGGCAAATCAAACTTCTTGAGCTGACGCAGAAAAAACAGCCTCTGCTGGGCCTTTTTCCAGACAGTGTTTATGTGGGAGGACCACTTCAGGTTCCGGGAGATTGTGGTACCCAGGAACCTGAAGGAGTCCACCGTGGACACTGTACTGTTGAGAATGGTGAGTGGGAGGAATGAAGGAGGGTGTCGCCTGAAATCCACAGTCATCTCCACCGTTTTGGCTGGGTTAAGTTCAAGATGGTTCCGGCCGCACCAGAGGATCAGCTGCTCCCCCTCCCGCCTGTATGCAGACTCATCACCATTCCGGATCAAACCGATGACTGTGGTGTCGTCCGCAAACTCCAGGAGCTTCACTGAAGGGTCCTCTGAGGTGCAGTCGTTGGAGTAAAGGGAGAAGAGCAGTGGGGAAAGGACACACCCCTGGGGAGCGCAAGTACTAATTATTCGGGAGCTAGTTGTAATTCTCCCTAGCTTCACCTGTTGCCACCTGTCAGTCAGAAAGCTGGAGATCCACTGGCAGGCGGAGGGGGGCACCCTAAGCTGGAGAAGTTTCTGATTAAGGATGCTTGGGATAATGGTGTTGAACGCCGAGCTAAAGTCGACAAACAGGATCCTGGCGTACGTCCCTGGGGAGTCGAGGTGTTGCAGGATGTAATGTAGTCCCATATTCACTGTATCATCCACTGACCTGTTTGACCGATAGGCAAACTGCAGTGGGTCCATCAGAAAGCCTGTGACGACCTTCAGGTGGATGATGACCTAAACTCTATCGAGCATCTGTGGGGCATCCTCAAACGGAAGGTGGAGGAGCACAAGGTCTCTAACACCATGATGTCATCATGGAGGAGTGGAAGAGGATTCCAGTGGCAACCTGTGGAGCTCTAGTGAACTCCATGCCCAAGAGAGTTAAGGCAGTGCTGGAAAATAATGGTGGCCACACAAAATACTGATACTTTGGGCACAATTTGGACATTTTCACTAGGGGTGTACTCACTTTTGTTGCCAGCAGTTTAGACATTAATGGCTGTGTGTTGAGTTATTTTGAGGGAACAGCAAATTTACACTGTTATACAAGCTGTACACTGACTACTTTACATTGTATCAAAGTGTCATATCTTGAATGTTGTCCCTTGAAAAGATATAATAAAATATTTACAAAAATGTGAGGGGTGTGCTCACTTTTGTGAGATACTGTACCTCCACCTCTCCAGGCTCTCTTCCACCTGCTCCCTACTATCACTGCAGATCACAATGTTGTCTGCAAACATCATGGTCCACAGAGACTCCTGCCTGACCTCGTCTGTCAGCCTGTCCATCACCATTGCAAAAAAAAGAAGGGGCTCAGGACCGATCCCTGATGTAATCCCACCCCCACCTTGAATCCATCCTTCACTCCTACAGTGCACTTCACCACCGTCTTGCTGTACTCATACATGTCCTGCACTACCCTCACATACTTCTGTGCAACTCCTGATTTTCTCATACAATACCACACTTCTTCTCTTGGCACCCTATCATATGCTTTCTCTAGAGCCAAAAAGACACAGTACAGCTCCTTCTGACCTTCTCTATCATTCTCCATCAGCACTCTTAGAGAAAACACTCAGGTTCAGGTTCAGGTTACTTTATTTGTACCCGTAGGTAGATTTATTTTGCAGTCAGGTGACATCCATATTTACAAACCACAATTACATTCAACATGAACACAAACAGAGGCACACATGTAGCTGACTATAAACATGATAAAAGTACTCAAGGCTCCACCAATCAGGACATAGGACAAAGAGATAAGAGAAAAAACAAAGAGATAAGAGAGAAGGGTCATGTTAAAAAGTTAAAGACTAGTCAAAGAGGTTAAAAACTCAAAAGTCTAAAACCAAATAAAAGATTTAGAACCCAAATAAAAAACCTACAAAAATAAGTAAATATAAAATAAAATTAATAAATAGGTAACTAAATTATGTGCAATATATTGTCACATCTTGTTCAACTCTTTAACAGCAGCAGGAACAAAGCTGCTTTTGTAGCGCTGGGTTTTACTTTTTGGGACAGCAAACCTCCGTCTGGAGGGAAGAAGCTGAAAGTGGCAGTGCAAAGGGTGGGAGTCATCATTTAAAATGGAGGTAGCTATCCTCTGTACCTGTCTGGTGTACAGGGATGTCAGGCTCAGCTGTGACTCACCAAGCAAACGAGTGGACCATCTAACTACCTGATCCAAGGATTTCCTCTGTTCCAGTTTTATCTGACCAAACCATGACACTAAAGAAAAGGATAAAACAGATTCAATAAAAGCCAGATAAAACATTGTCATTATGGTTCGGTCAGTTTGGAAGCGTGCAAGTTTCCTTAACTTCATTGCATCTTCATTGCATCTGTAGTACTCTTTCTTGGCATGAAACCACACTGCTGCTCACTGATTGTCACCTCTCCTCTTAACCTGGCTTCAGCAACTCTTTCCCATATCTTCATAGTGTGGCTGATCAACTTTATGCCTCTGTAGTTACTACAGCTGAGCATCACCTTTGTTCTTGAAAATTGGTACCAAAACACTTCTCCACTCCTCGAGCATCCTCTCACTCGCCAAGATTGTTAAACAATCTGGTTAAAAAGCCCACTGCCATCTTTCCTAAACATCTCCATCATCTGGACCAACTGCCTTTCCATTCTTCATCCTCTTCAAAGCTGTCCTCACTTCCTCCTTGCTAATCCTCGGGACTTCCTTGTTCACCATCTTTCCTTCATCCACCCTCGTCTCTCTCTCATTTTCTTTATTCATCAGCTCTTCAGAGTACTCCTTCCACCTTCTCAACACACTCTTGTCATTTGTTAGTACATTACCATTTATGTCCTTTATCAACCTATCCTGCTGTACATCCTTTCCAGCTCGATCTCTCTGTCTAGCCAGTCGATACAATTCCTTTTCTCGTTCCTTAGTGTCCAGCCTCTCATACAACTCACTATTGTAGAGGGTAGAAGGAAAGGATGTGGAGGCGAGGCACGAGCGTAGGACGACACAGAATCTTTATTATGTGGAGTGTGTAAATGAAGAGGCATATTCATTTCAGATGATATATTACACACTCACATCTCACAAGCAAAGAACAGACTGGTCACATCAAGCATTCCTCTCTCTATATCAAGTCACACTTCACAAGGTTCAAGGCACTTCCTCCTAAACAGCATGACATCTACACTACACTTCATTCAACCCCCTCTCACCCACTTGGGCATTGTTCTCCCATGTGTATTCATTGTCTCTGTCCATCCATCCATCCATCCATCTTCTACCGCTTTTCCAGAGGTCCGGGTCGCGGAGGCAGCAGTTCAAGCAGAGAAGCCCAGACTTCCCTCACCCCAGCCACCTGCTCCAGTTCTTCAGAGGGGATACCAAGGCGTTCCCAGACCAGCTGGGACATAGTCTCTCCACCGAGTCCTGGGTCTGCCCCGGGGTCTCCTCCCAGTGGGACGTGCCTGAAACACCTCAAGTGGGAGGCGTCCAGGAGGCATCCTAATCAGATGCCCATACCACCTCAACTGACTCCTTTCAATGTGGAGGAACAGCGGTTCTACACTGAGCCTCTCCCGGATGACTGAGCTCCTCACCCTATCTCTGAGGGTGAGTCCAGCAATCCTACGGAGAAAGCTCATTTCAGCCGCTTGTATCCGCGATCTCGTTCTTTCGGTCATTACCCAAAGCTCGTGACCATAGATGAGAGTAGGAACGTAGATTGACTGGTAAATGGACAGCTTTGCCTTAGAACTAAGCTCCCTCTTCACCACAACAGACCGGTACAACGTCCGCATCACTGCAGATGCTGCTCCAATCCGTCTGTCGATCTCTTGCTCCATTTTCCCCTCACTCGTGAATAAGACCCCAAGATACTTAAACTCCTCCACTTGGGGCAGGAGCCTGTCCCCAACCCGGAGAGGACAATCCACCTTTTTCCGGCTGAGGACCATGGACTCGGACTTGGAGGTGCTGATTCTCATCCCAGCCGCTTCACAATCAGCGGCAAACCGTCCCAGCAAGAGCTGTAGGTCATTGCTGGATGAAGCCAACAGGACAACATCATCTGCAAACAACAGAGATGAGATCCTGTGGTCACTAAGCATGACACCCTCCATTCCCTGGCTGCGCCTAGAAATCCTGTCCATAAAAATTATGAACAGGATCGGTGACAAAGGACAGCCCTGGCGGAGTCCAACTCTCACTGGGAATGACTCCGACCGAGTGTTGGCAATACGAACCAAACTCTGCTTCCTCTGTGGAAGGCGTATCAGTGGGATTGAGGAGATCCTCGAAGTATTCCTTCCACTGCCCGACGATATCCCCAGTCGAAGTCAACAGTGTCCCATCCGCACCATACACAGTGTGGGCGGGGAGCTGCTTTCCCCTCCTGAGCCGCCGAACAGTTTGCCAGAATCTCTTTGAGGCCGACCGAAAGTCTTGTTTCATAGCCTCACCGAACTCCTCCCATACCCAGGTTTTTGCTTCAGCAACCACCCGAGCTGCACTCCGCTTGGCCTGCCGGTACACCTCAGCTGCTTCGGGAGTCCCACAAGCCAACCAAGCTTGATAGGACTCCTTCTTCAGCTTAATGGCCCCCCTCACCACTGGTGTCCACCACTTGGTTCGCGGGTTGCCACCATGAGATGCATCGACCACCTTGCGGCCACAGCTCTGGGCCACCGCTTCAACAACAGAGGTGGAGAACATGGCCCATTCAGACTCCATGTCTCCAGACTCCCTCGGAATGTGGTTGAAGTTCTTCCGGAAGCGGGAGTTGAAGACCTCCCGGACAGGGGCCTCAGCCAGACGCTCCCAGCACACCCTCACTATACGTTTGGGTCTACCAGGTCTGAATGGCTTCCTCCCCTGCCATCGGATCCAACTCACCACCAGGTGGTGATCAGTTGACAGCTCTGCACCTCTCTTTACTCGGGTGTCCAAGACATACGGTCGCAGGTCTGATGATACGATAACAAAATCGATCATCGACCTGCGACCTAGGGTGTCCTGGTGCCAGGTGCACATATGGACACCCTTATGCTTGAACAGGGTGTTCGTTATGGACAGACTGTGGTTAGCACAGAAGTCCAATAACTGAACACCACTCGGGTTCAGATCGGGCAGGCCGTTCCTCCCAATCACCCCCCTCCAGGTTTCACTGTCGTTGCCCACGTGCGCATTGAAGTCCCCCAGTAGGACAATGGAGTCTCCAAGAGGAGCACCCTCCAGCACCCCAGTCACAGACTCCAAAAAGGGTGGGTACTCTGAAACATCATTTGGTGCATAGGCACAAATGATGGTCAGGACCCGTTTCCCAACCCGAAGGCGCAGGGAAGCAACCCTTTCGTCCACCGGGGAAAACTCCAATATAGAGGCAGCAAGGTGGGGAGATACAAGAATACCTACCCCTGCTTGTCGCCTCTCGCCCGGGGCAACTCCAGAAAAGGCCAAGCTCCAGCCCCTCTCCAGGAGACTGGTTCCGGAACCGGAGCTGTGTGTTGAGGTGAGGCCGACTATATCTAGCCGGTATCGCTCAACCTCGTACACCAGCTCAGGCTCCTTCCCCACCAGAGAGGTGACATTCCACGTACCAAAAGCCAGTTTAGAAAGCTTGGGATCAGTCCGCCAAGGTCTCCGCCTTTGACCGCCACTTAATCCACATAGCACCGGACCCCCTTGATCCCTCCTGCAGGTGGTGAGCCCACTGGAGGGCGGGCCCATGTAACTCCTTCGGGCTGAGCCCGGCCGGGTCCCATGGGTGGAAACCCGGCCACCAGACGCTAGCCTTCGAGCCCCTCCCCCAGGCCTGGCTCCAGGGTGGGGCCTCGGTAACCCCATACCGGGCGAGGTACACTGAATCCTTGATATACAATTTATCATGAGAGTCTGTTGGATCATTCTTAGTCTGACCCTTCACCCAGGACCAGTTTGTCTTGGGAGACCCTATCAGAGGCAATTGCCCTGGACAACATAGCTCCTGGGATCACTGGGGCACGCAAACCCCCCCACCACGATAAGGTGACGATCCATTGTCTCTGTCTAAGGTGTGAAATAACCTGAGGCCCACACCGCCCCCCCCCCCCCAGCATCTTAGATAGAACAATAGAACATCAGTCCACAACTGTTTCGGCTTCAGTCTCCTCCCATATCTACTGTAACTGGAGTTTACTGCCTCCATGGCGCTGCTGTGCCGGTGGGAGGCTGCTGGGAGTGTGTCCGGCTGCGGGTGAGCTGTGGAGATGGGGGGGGGGTTCACTCTGTCGGTGTGGCTGCTCTGATGAATCGTTCCCCTGGGGAGGTCTCCGTGGGGGTCTTCCACGCCAAGGGGCCCTCACCAACAGCATTTGCTCATCCGCCGCTACAAAGGCTGGTTTGAGTCTGTCTATGCCAATTCTCTCCCGTCTACCCCCCAAGTCTAGCACAAAATGCTTATCCCCTGTTTCCAACATTCTGAACGGTCCATCATAGGGTGGGTGCAATGGAGGGCGGTGGGCGTCGTGTCTGACGAACACGAACTCTGCGTTCTTCAAAGTTTTAGGCACGAAGGCACGGGGAAAACTGTGGTGGGCAGGGCCCAGCAGCGTGCCTGTGTTTGCGCTACGCTGCAAAAGCTGAGACGGGCAGCTGCCCGGTGCGGGATTGTCTGGTAGAAATTCCCCGGGCAGCCGTAGGGGCTGCGCAAAAACGAGCTCTGCCGGGGAAGCTTCCAAATCCTCTTTTGGCACGGAGCGCAACCCCAATAAAACCCACGGCAGCCTGTCTACCCAATTTGCATCCGTCAGTGAAGCCCTGAGTGCTGCTTTCAGTGATCTATGAAAACGCTCGCATAAACCATTGGCCTGTGGGTTGTACGCCGTTGTGCGATGAATTGCAGCACCCAGGCTGCGGGCCATCGCGGACCAGAGGTTGGAAACGAATTGCAGGCCCCTGTCGGACGTAATGTCTGAGGGGACTCCAAAACGCGCCACCCATGTTGTTAAAAAAGCGCGTGCTACGTCCGCGGACGTGGTTGCTGCCAGCGGGACTGCTTCTGGCCAGTGCGTGGTGCGGTCCACCACTGTCAGGAGGTCCATGCACCCCTGTGATGGCGGGAGGGGGCCCACAAGGTCCACATGAACGTGGTCGAACCTCTTAGCCGGTACCGGAAACGGCTTCAAGGGAGCCTTCGTGTGCCTGTGTACCTTGGCTCGTTGGTACGCCATGCAGGCTGCAGCCCACTCTTTTACTTGTTTGCGTAGGCTCGGCCACACAAACGTCTCTCCCACCATTTTGACAGACGCGCGCACTGCTGGGTGCGCCAGAGTGTGAACCGACTCAAACACGCGGCGGCGCCATGCGACCGGGACTGCCGGACGCGGGCGTCCCATGGAGACATCGCAGATTGGGGGGGGCCGCCATCTTGCAGCACCCTGCTCTCCAGCCTTAACCCTGTTGGTCCAGACTGGAGCGCGCGCATGTCTGCATCGCTAATCTGCTCCGCAGCCATGGCTGCGTAATCTATCCCCACGTAGACTGGGGCCACCACGGCGCGAGAGAGGCAGTCCGCCACCACATTCAGTTCAGTTCACCCGACACATGCTGAATATCGGTAGTAAACTCTGAGATCGCGGCCAGCTGTCTCTGCTGCCGGCCCGACCACGGTTCTGAAACCTTGGCCATCGTGAACGTTAGTGGCTTGTGGTCTACGAACGCGGTGAAGTTGCGCCCTTCCAACCAGAACTGGAAGTGGCGTATGGCCAGATGGAGAGCCAGCAACTCTCTGTCGAACGCGCTGTATTTACGTTCGCTGTCGCGCAAAGTTCTGCTGAAAAATGCGAGCGGCTGCCAAGCCCCGGCGACGCGCTGCTCCACGACCGCCCCTATGGCCACGTCTGAAGCGTTGGTGGTGAGCGCTATCTGGGCTGTCGGGTCCGGATGTGCCAGCAGTGCGGCGTTTTGCCAGGGCTGCTTTAACTTCCGAGAACGCCCGCTCTCGCTCCGGGGTCCATTCGACTCCATCCACGGGTTTCTGTCTCTTGAGCGCGGCGTACAATGGTTGCATGAGCCGCGCCACGCGGGGAAGGAAACGGTTATAAAAACTCACCATCCACAAAAATTCCTGCAGCGCCCTGATCGTCTGAGGCCGGGGAAAATCTGCCACGGCGCGCATTTTGTCGGGCTACGGGATCGCTCCTTCTGGAGAGACGCGTTGCCCCAAAAAATCAATCTCCGTCACGCCGAACTGGCATTTCGCCGGGTTGATTATCAACCTGTACTCCTCCAACCTCCGGAAAACCGTCCTGAGGTGGGTTTTGTGTTCGTCTTCAGCCGTACTGGCTACCAGGATATCATCCAGGTAGACAAACACGAACGGGAGGTCACGCAGCACTGCATCCATCATGCGCTGGAACGTCTGTGCTGCGCCTTTTAACCCGAATGGCATGCGCAGGAACTCGAATAAACTGAACGGAGTTATTACCGCTGTTTTGGGTACGTCCTCCGCGCGCACTGGGACCTGGTGGTAACAGCAGACCAGGTCTATTTTAGAAAAAACGCGCGCTCCGGCGAGGTGAACGGAAAAATCCTGTATGTGGGGAATTGGGTAGCGGTCGTGTGCTGTGGCGTTGTTCAACCTGCGGAAATCACCGCACGGTCGCCACGATCCCTCAGCCTTACGGACCATGTGTAGCGGGGATGCCCATGGGCTGTTTGATCGCCTGATGATGCCCAACCTTTCCAGGTTGGCGAACTCCTCACGCGCTATGGCCAGTTTAGCTGTGTCCAAGCGCCAAGGTCTTGCAAAAACGGGCGGCCCGGGGTTGGTGATAAAGTGCTCCACCCCATGTTTTAGTGATGGCCGCCGAAAACGTCGGGACTGTGAGTGCTGGGAACTGAGTGAGCAGTGCGTGGAACTTACCGCCTGGAGTTGTGACGCTGGCTTGTGCTGTTGGCTGGGTCCCTCGTGCTATACAGGGGAGAGATTCAAAGCATTAACCAGGCACCTGTTAGCAACATCCACAAGTAAACCATGTGCACACAGAAAATCAGCGCCCAGGAGCGGGCAACACAGTGCTGCTATGATAAAAGTCCACTCATACCAGCGGCCATGTAGCGATAAGGTCAGTGTTCTCTCACCGAACGTCTTAATCTCCGAGCCGTTTACTGCCACCATTCCAGGGCCGCTAGGTCCTGCCAGCCGGTCAGCGTAGGACAGCAGGATGACGCTCTTCTGGGCTCCGGTGTCGACGAGGAAGCGTCTCCCAAAGCGCGAGTCCGTCACGTAGAGCAGCTTGTTCTCTTCACCGGCGGTCGCAGCTGCTACCGACTGCCGGCCTTGGCGTTTCCCGAGCGCCTGAAGTGGCATGGTGGCGCGCATCTGTGCGTGTTCCCTCCGAAGCGGCGGTGGTAGAAGCAGAGCGTGTCTTTCTGGCGCTCCTTGGCCCCCGTTGCCGCTACCGTCGGTGGCTCCTCGCCTCCCCTGGTCGTCTCGCTGGGCTCCACTGCCGCCGCGTTGACTGTGATCGCCCTGGTGGTGAGGATGATCCGGTCTGCCTCCTGGGCTAGTGCACGGTAGTCTCGCGCGGCCAGCAACGGCGAATTGGCCAGAACCACTCTTGCTTCTGTTGGCAGGTTCCGGAGGAAAAGGTGGGCAAACAGAAAGTGCCCGTCGCCCGTGCCCATCAACGTCAGCATCTTCTCCATCAGGTCTACGGCCGACCCATCTCCTAACTCGGTCCGCGCCAGGAGCCTCTACGCTCTCTCACATTCTGAGAGCGTGTATCGCCAGGTGAGCGTAGCCTTGAGCGCCTCGTATTTGCTGCTGGCTGGTGGCTGATCGAGCAGGCTCGCTACCTGCTGGGCTGTGCGGGAGTCCAGCGCTGCTTCCACATGGTAGAACTTGGTGTCGTCTGCTGTTACTCCCCAGAGGGCGAACTGGGCCTCGGTGTGGTGGAACCAAGAGCGCAGGTTGTGCTGCCAGAAATCC
Source organism: Pholidichthys leucotaenia (assembly GCA_020510985.1). Taxonomy (NCBI): domain Eukaryota; kingdom Metazoa; phylum Chordata; class Actinopteri; order Cichliformes; family Pholidichthyidae; genus Pholidichthys; species Pholidichthys leucotaenia. The sequence continues at coordinate 283,117,838 of CM035846.1, forward strand.
GGTAGCTTGACTGAAACTGCACACGCGTTGCTGGGGGTTCCAGTCCTGGCTGTCTGCAGGTTGGCTTCAGCGTCTCTGGGGCTTCCCGACGGGGCCGGCTCCGGGGTTCCTGCCTCGTGTTCCATAACACGTCTTGGGTCACCAGTGTGGAGTGTGTAAATGAAGAGGCATATTCATTTCAGACGATTTATTACACACTCACATCTCACAAGCAAAGAACAGACTGACTGGTCACATCAAGCATTCCTCTCTCTATATCAAGTCACACTTCACAAGGTTCAAGGCACTTCCTCCTAAACAGCATGACATCTACACTACACTTCATTCAACCCCCTCTCACCCACTTGGGTATTGTTCTCCCATGTGTATTCATTGTCTCTGTCTAAGGTGTGAAATAACCTGAGGCCCACAATTAACCCTTTAACAACATGTACAGCCATGGGCCTCAGCGCAACCGCGCTGAGGCTGTACAAGCCTCCCAAGTTTCTCTGCGTTCTGCCTTTATAGCTTTATTAACCAGACCATCCAGGGTTTCGCGAAGTTGCAATTCTACCAATTCCCACAACTTCAGCAGGTCCTGCATAATTTAAATTTTGTCCAATCACCACAACTTTACCACAATTTTAGCCAATTGTTGTTAACTTCCACTAATTTCACCAATCAAATTTGTCTCTCAGTAGCGCGCAGATGTGTACGTCATCAGTCAGACTAATCAAATGTGGCGCTGCACTGCACTCACTTCTGTGTTTACACTGAGCATACACCAAACACATCAGCAAAAAACAGTGTGTGATTTAAAAAAACACACTCATCTGCGAGTTTTCCCACATCGTTCCTTCATCCATCTCCCCGGGCCCACCTGTGAACATCTCCTCGAGTTTCCATTATGACCGCATGTATGAAGTGCCGGGTTTGTGTTGAAAAACATCTGCCTGCCTGAAAGCACCTCCATCTCAGGAGCGCGTGCGCCCAGACACACTATAAAACCACACAAAAAACAAGTGAATCTAATATTACAGCAAGTGTTGTAACAGTTTATACGTCTTTAGAGGTAAAAGTCACTATTCCATCTTGTCAGTGAGTTTTAAAGTTGTGACTCTCCAGGTTGGACATGAACCAATGCGCGATTCAGGCAGTCCCCCAAGGAGAGCCCCGCAACTTACCGCAACAATAGAAAAAAAAAATCCTGCAAAATCCTGTAGGGATTGATTAACCATGCATAGAAACTGGGGCTGGTGCATTATGCATAGTGTGTGAACAAAGGAATTGTGTGACACATTACCATATTCATGCACGGGCGCCACTTTGACCCCTGACTTCTGGTCTCAGCGGCTCTGGGTTATTCTTTCTTTCCTCGGGGAGCGCATAACTTCACAGTCCAGTCTGATTGCCCCTGGGGCTCTTTCTCCTTCTGTCCATTGTCCTGCCTTTCCTCCTGTGCTCTGGGTGTGAGGGAAAATCCCCCAAACACTGTGTATTGTGTCCCCTACACTATATGCCTTTTCCTTTGCTTTTGCCACCTCTCTCTTTGCCATGCACCTAGATTCCAAATACTCCTGTCTACTTTCTTCATTTCCCCGACTATCCCACTTTTTCTTTGCTAACCTCTTCCTTTGGATACTTTACTGTACCTCCTCATTCCACCACCAAATCTTATTGTCTTCCTTCCTCTGTCCACTGGATACACCACATACCTTTCTACCCGTTCCCGTTTCCCTCAATACTTTTGCAGTACTTTCCCAGTCATCTGGTAATTCTTCCCTACCACCCAGAGACTGTATCAACTCCTTCCCAAACTCTGTTTGACCTTCTTCCTTCTGTAACTTCCCCCACTTAATCTTTGGCTCCGCCTTCACTGTTTTCCTCTTCTTGCTTTGCAAAGTAATCCTACAGACTACCATCCGATGTTGTCTAGCTGCATTATTCCCTGCCACCACCTTGCAGTCTCCTATCTCTTTCAGATTTCTCCTTCTGCATAAGATGTAGTCCACCTGTGTGCACCTTCCTCCACTCTTGTAAGTCACCCTGTGTTCCTCTCTCTTTTTGAAGTGTCTGTTCACCACAGCCATTTCCATCCTTTTAGCAAAACCCACAACCATCTGTCCTTCCACAATTCTCTCCATAAAACCATACCTACCCAAGACCTCCTCATCACCTCTGTTCCCTTCACCTACATGTTCATTAAAGTTTGCTCCAATCGCCACTCTCTCCCCCCCTGGGAACATTCTCTACCACTTCATCCAACTTACTCCAGAATTCCTTTTTCTCTTCTACCTGACATCCAACTTGTGAGGCATACGCAATGACAACATTCAACTTCACACCTTTGACTTCTACCTTCAAACTCATAATTCTGTCTGACTCCCTCTTTACCTCCTGAACACTCTTTACATACTCTTCCTTCAAGATAACTCCTACTCCATTTTTCTTCCTATCTACACCATGGTAGAACAGTTTAAATCTGTCTCCAATGCTTCTAGCCTTGCTTCCCTTTCATCTGGTTTCTTGAACACACAGTATATCTACATTTCTTCTCTCCATCATATCAGCCAACTCCCTGCTTTTGCCATAGTCCGTACATTTAATGTCCCTACTCTCACCTCCACATTTCTACCTTTCTTTTTCTCTCCCTCCTAATGCGCCTTCCCCCTCTCCTCCTCCTCGATCTTCGACCAAGAGTACTCAAATTTCCACCAGCACCCTGTCGGTTAACAGCACCAGTGGTGGTCGTTGTTTACCCGGGCCTCAACCGAATGAAAGTTTCATTCATCATGATCCGCATATTTGATTTGGCTAAGGTTTTACGTTGGATGTCCTTCCTGACACAACCCTCCCCATTTACCCGAGATTGGGACCGGCACTAGGAACACACTGGCTTGTGCATCCCCTGTGGCTGGGTTAGGCTGAAAAGTTCATAGTGGTCAAATTTGACCAAAAATGACCAAATGTGGTTTATTTTTCAACATAGTCTCCCCTTTGGTCCACACATTTCTTCCATCGGTGCTGCAGCGCTTGGATCCTTGCAGTTGCAAAATAAACCACATTTGGTCAAAGTTGACCACTATGAACTTTTCAGACCCCCCCCCCCCCCCCCGTACAGTGCTAAGCCCAAAGGCACACCTGTTGCAGGCATTCTGTTTAGTGAAGTGTTTAGTAACAGAGATTTTAGAGAATTTACACTCAAAATTTGGTAGAAATATCTTTTGTGAAACTCAAAATTATTATATTTTAAGGTTTCTTTACTATATCTAAGGACTTGTGTTCATGTCATGCTTTTCCTAGTCTCAAAGAACACGCAAAGCACTCTACACTTACAGCGGGGAAAATCCCAGTTTGGGACCAATAAAGTACATCTAGCTATCTAAATACGTATTGAACACGTCAACATTTTTTTCATTAAACATATTTCTGATGGCACCTACCTGAGATTTTCACCAGATATCCGTAAAAACCCAAGTAATCCATACATACAAAGAAATCAAGGCAAGTCCATTCACAAAACAAGTTATATTTAATAAAGTGGAATGACGCAGGGAATAAGTATTCAACACATGAAGAAAAAGAGGTGCAAAAAAGCATAGAAAGCCAAGAAACCAGCTGACATCCATCAGAATTTAGGAAGCCATCCCATCCCCAGTCAGTGCAAATTAATTTCAGCTGGTTAAGTCCTGACTGATAGCCTTTAAAAAGGTTTGTGAATATCAGATTGTCACACTACAAAGAAATCCTGATGGGTAGAAGCAAAGAGCTCTCTCTAGACGTACGCAACCTTATTGTTGCAAAACATAATGATAGCATTGGTTACAGGCGCATTTCTTAACTGCTGAATGTTCCAGTGAGCACTGTTGCAGCCATTATTCGGAAGTGGAAAGAATATCATTTTACCATAAACTGGCCATGACCAGGAGTTCCTCGCAAGATTTCTGACAGAGGAGTCAAAAGAATTATCAGAAGACTTATCCAAGAACCAAAGACCACCCGTAGAGAGCTCCAGAAAGACCTGGAGTTAGCAGGTACTGCTGTTTCAAAGAAAACAATAAATAATGCACTCAACCGATATGGACTCTATATCTGCTCACCTCACAAGACTCCATTGCTGAAGAAAATGCATGCTGAAGCTTGTTTAAAGTTTATTGCACAACATTTGGGCAAGCCAGTAAAATACTGGGAGAATATAGTCTGGTGAGATGAGACCAAAACTGAACTTTTTGGATCCCACAACACACAGCATGTTTGGAGGAGAAATGTCACTGCACAGCCCATCATGGTGTGGGGGTGTTTTTCAGCACATGGTACAGGCAGACTTCATATAATTGAAGGAAAGATGAATGGACAAATGTGCAGAGACATCCTTGATAAGAGCCTGTTGCCATCTGCCAAGATGCTGAAGATGAAATGAGTGTGGGCATTTCAGCAAGACAATGATCCCAAACACACAACCAAGGAAACTCTCAGCTGCTTCCAGAGAAAGAAAATAAAGCTGCTAGAATGGCCCAGTCAGTCACCTGACCTGAATCCAATTGAAAATCTATGGAACGAACTAAAGAGCCGAATTCATAGAAGACACCCACCGAATCTTCAAGGTTTGAAGATTGTGTGGAAGAATGAGCTAAAATCACTCCTGAGCAATGCAGCGCCTAGTTTCTCCATACAGGAGGCATCTGGAAGCTGTTATCACCAACAAAGGTTTTTCTCCTAAATAGTAAATGAATTTCACCAAGCGTGTTCAATACTTATTTCCTGTCTTATTCCACTTTATTAAATATAACTTGTTTTGTGAACACAGTTTCCTTGATTTCTTTGTATGTATGGATTACTTGGATTGTTACTGATATCTGGTGAAAATCTCAGGTCAGGTGCTGTTATGTCCGAATAACGTGAAACTGGAGCCGTATTCAACTGGACACTGAACTCGCTTTATTTTCATGAACAACACAATATATACTCTAGCCGTGGCCTGCCTGACATCATTACCCCAACTCCCCCGGCCAGGCTACGGCAAGCCCTGAGAGTCAACCCCCCACCACCACCCCACCACCCCCACACACACACAAAGTCAAAGAACTCCCCCCAGAATAGCCAAAACTCAGCCAACCAAATGGGCGTCTGGGTAGACTACCAGAATGCCCCCTCAACATGTTAGAGCAGATTATTCTGCCTCTTAATCCCAACACACATTAGCTAATACTGTTTTCAATACATAATCTTCCAGGTACCTGGGCCTCTGGCGTATTCTAGCCAGGCATCCCCTGGGCGGGGACTCTGCACCAGGCACCATTGGCCGCACCCGTGAATTGTCACTACCCCAGTCCAACAGGTCCCACATCACACCAGATTGTCCCGCCATATCTCCAGTCCTCTGTTCTGGCGGTGACTTCCTGAGCCTACTGGAGTGCTACCGCAATCCGTCCAAAAACCTGAATGTGTCCTAGCCCCGTCGCCTCGTGATCCACAGGGGCCCCGTCCAGAAAGGTTGCATTTTATGCATGCGGTTAGGATGTTTGATCCAAACCTGATCTGACACCTTCAGTCCGTGGGCTCTCGCCCTGTGCTTCCCATCAAACCATCGCTTCAGCTTACACTGTTGCGCAGTGACCCAGTCTCGTGGGGAGTCCATATTCCTTGGAGGACGAGTTGTGGGTGGTCTCAGTCGATCCAGAGGCAAATGTAGTTCACGCCCCAGCATGAGGGCTGCCAGGGAGCATCCTGACGTAGCATGGGATGTAGCCCTGTAGTGGAGGAGTGTGCTCTGGAGGGCGTCTGGAATTGCGAAGCCATTCTCCAAGTGGGCTCTCACTCCATTTTTCCGGGTCTTGTTAAACTGCTCAAAGCCCCCATTGGCCTGGGGATGGTAGAACGCGGTTTTAATGTGTTCCATGCCCCTAGTGCTCAAGAACTCCTCAAACACCCCAGAGGTGAACTGTGGGCCATTGTCAGTCGTGATTACGTTCAGGACCCCCCACCTGGCGAATAGTGACGAGAGGAAACCAGTAATCACATCCGTCATGACTGAATTAGTGGGCAACACCTCCAGCCACTTTGAGAACAGATCGTAGACCGCAAGCAGGAACCAGCTGTTCGGGGGTGCTGTATGTAGTTTGCCGCAGATGTCCAACTGAATGTGCTTCCAAGGGCCCTCCGGGTATGATAACAGTTGCAGGGGTGGGGGTGGGGGGGTCCACCGGTCTTCCCGCTCTCCAAGCACGGAACACAGTTTTTTACCATAGCGTCAATGTCCTTATCAACACCCGGCCACCAAACTGAATCCCTGCAGCACTGCTTTACCCTGACCACACCCAGGTGACCCTCGTGTAGCATCACTAGGACACATGATCTCAGAAACACTGGGATTAGCGTGCAGTGTTCCCTCGCCACACACACACATCATTCCAACAGCTCAGTTCATCTTTAAACCAGTGGAAGGGTGCCAGCTCGCCCTGCACCTTTGCGGGCCAACCCTCCCTAATCATCGAGCACAGTTGTGACAACACGGGGTCCCGTTACAACTCTGCCCGAAGTTCGTGGAGGGAAAACTTGGGAAGCTACACTCCCTTTAGCCACTACCGGCACACCCAGCTGGACTGTGGCCTCAATCTGCCTAACTAGTTCAAACACCTTTTCCAGCGTGAGAGTGTCCGTAGTTAGCTTTAGCTTGCTCTTCAGCCACATGTTGTTAGTACCGTGGGCTAGCTTGTCCCGGACCAGCTCCTCCTCGATAGGCCCGAAGGCGCACTCTCTTGCTAGGCTACGGAGCTCCGTAATGAAGGACTGAGTGGACTCACCAGCTCACTGTTGGCGGACAAAAAATTAATATTGGAATGGTCTCCGAAGACATAGTCCATTAATTCCAAACCTTCTTTCAATGAGCCGCTGCAACACCATCCACCCATCCATCCATCTTCTTCAGCTTAATCCTTTTCGGGTCACAGGGTTGCTGAAGCCTATCCCAGCATCTTTGGGCGAGAGGCAGGGCACACCCTGGACAGATCGTCAGTCCATCACAGGGCCAACACAGAGACAGACAACCATTCACTCTCACAATCATACCTAAGGACAATTTAGAATCCCCAGTTTGATGCCAATTAGCCTGACTTGCATGTTTTTGGCATGCGGGAGGAAACCGGAGAAATCCCAGAGTAAACCCATGCAGACATGGGGAGAACATGCAAACTCCACGCAGATCACTGTTGGTCGGGGGCTTGGATCGAACCCAGGATCCCCCGGTCAAGGGTGAGTTGCTGTGCTGCCATAGTGCTAACCACTCCGCCACCGCACTGCCCCCCAAAAAATATTCACTGGCCCTCCTCACCAAGGTAATGGACAAGTAAGCTCCTCCATCTCTCTTCGTCGACGGCGCTCAGGCTGGCTGCAGCCACATACACATCGAACGTCTCCCGCCAGCGGCCCCATGATATGGCTGGCGTGCCCGGAGACTGCAAAAATGGAGGTGGTTGTCTGATACATGCTCCCATGGTTTATCCTCGTCGCCAAATGTTATGTCCGAATAACATGAGACTGGAGCCATATTCAATTGGACACTGAACTCTTTTTTTTATCATGAACAACACAATATATACTCTAGCCGTAGCCCGCCTGACGTCATTACCCCAACTCCCCTGGCCAGGCTACGGCAAGCTCCTAGAGTCAAATCCCCATACAACAGGTGCCATCAGAAATATGTTTAATGAGAAAAATGTTGACATAGTCAATACTTATTTTCCCTACTGTAGCTACAAGAACCTTCTATTCTAGGGTTATCTGAGACAGATGCTTAGGGGCAATTTCATATCATCTATTAACCTAACAATTATCCCAGGGAGATCATGTACATTCTACTTTAACACCAGCTGTATGCACTTTAACCACTTGTGTAGCTGTTTTCTCTATGAATATCGATGCCAAATAGTCAATTCTTGAAATACTGATGTATTTCAAGAATTATGTATTTATGCACCGGCATATCATGACATGAGGATGGACCCTGTGTGAGTCTATAACTTTTGTTGCATGAGAGTTTATAAAGGACTAACCTAGCTAGCATAACCACAGAGTTTGGGAATTCCTACTTTGAAGCCTGAAGTTAATCATTATCTGACTACCTTCTTAACTTTGTGAAATTGGTCATGACAATGAGGAGATTACTGTACATGCTCATGCCCTAGCAATGTATGATTACACTGTAGTCTTACAATATACCCAACTATTTTGTCTATATAAGGGACCATTATTTAAATAAATATATTGTGGAAATGTGAAAATGACGAGGCAGAGTTTATCTCACGAGCCAACATCAGCAAAGCAGAAAGAGAGATCAAACACAGACATTCGTCCTTTATATATCCAGGACCTTCAAAGTTCACAGTCACATTGCATTTAATGACAAGTAACAATGCATCTTTCCTTAAATCCTATCACATCCTCCTCATAGCCTCTGGCAGAACAGGAAATCCCCCAAGGCCGTCTCTTGCATACCAGAGACTAAATTTTCACATCCTCCTGTTATCTCACAGGAGGCCCAGTCCTTTGTTCTACTCTGAGATGTGAAGCTTAAAGTCATACATATGTGGCCCACAATATATTTTATTAAAATTACTGTATGAAACAATTGAAACACAAATTTTTTTTTTTTATTTATTTTTTTTAATTTAAGTTTTTGTAAAGGGTATACAGGTCATTACAGCATTGCATTGTTTACATTTTCATCACATGTTCCCTTATTTTTTGCTATTTGACAACATTGGTAGGATAGTTATTACAACAACCCCCCCTTTTTTTTTAAGTGAAAGAAAAAGTGAAGTTAAGGAGAATTAAATAAAAAACAAGCAAACGAATAAACAAACAAGCAGAACAGCAAAAAACAAACAAACAGAAAATTAAGTAATTAAAAGTAAAAGAGCAACTGAGGCTTCCGGTTATGGCGGCCGCCTAGAAGGACACGTATCACTCTGCTCTGCCCCTGGAAATAAAAATTCGGCAAATAACTCTCTCATTTGGAACAGAACTTTTCCCAGCGTTTGGGTGAGGATATGCCGGTGAAGACTAAGGCTGGGAAATCAGGAGGGGGAAAAACTGAATCGCCGAAGCAGTCCAAATTAACGGACTTTAAAGTTTGTGGCGCAGTAGAAAAAGCTGCGGACATGGCGGATGAAACTAGCGGTGGTGTGGTAACTGCTGCTGCTGACGATGGCGGCACAGGTGCAGTGCTGGCTGCCATTAGCTCAATGAGAGCAGACTTTTCCGCTAAACTTGATGGGATTATGGCAGCGTTGGATGCAATGAGAAAGGAGTTGGGTGACTGCGTGGAGCGAGTGACGCAGGCGGAGCTTCGTGTTTCAAGTGCGGAGGATGAAATTAGCGGACTTCAAATAAAGGTGCGCACTTTGGAAAAAAAAAATAAAGATCTGGAAAATAGCGTTCTGGACTTGGAATCTCGGTCCAGAAGGAACAACCTGAGGCTGGTGGGTTTACCGGAGGGAGCCGAAGGTCGTGATTCATGCTCCTTTTTGGAGGGGTGGATCCCGGAGGCGCTGAACAACGCGGAGCTAAAATCATCAGTCGTCTTGGAAAGCTCCCACCGAATTGGCCCACCGAGAGGTAACAAGGCAGCACCGAGGACGCTAATTATGAAGTTTCTCAGCTACAGAGACAGGATGACGATCTCCAACGCGGTGCGGGCCAAAGGAGAAATTAAATACCAAGATCAGCAGGTGCGGTTCTACCCAGATCTGGCCTCAGGAATCCAACAATTAAGGAAGCAGTTTGACCCCATCCGCAAAGAACTGCGCAACCTTGAGATTCGTCATGGAGTGATTCACCCTGCAAGACTTCTGGTCACATATGAGGGCAGAACACGCATCTTCAAGACCCCTGAGGAGGCGCAGGAGCTCATCAAGAAGATCCAGGAAGAGACTGGTGGGAGCTAAGCATGAACAGAATATAGGGTAGAATATTTGAGCATTTAACTGATTAGAAGCATATAACAAGATTACAAAATATAGAATGTATTACATATTAAAAAAAAAAAAGTACAAAATTGCTAAAAAAAAATTGGAGTTAAATTGGAAAATTACAGAAGAGAGTTAATGTTACGTTATTAAAAGCAGTAGAGTTAGGGTGATTGGGAGGATGAAGAAGGAGTGGCTTTGGCTGTTCCTCGTGGGTGTGGAACGGTCGATGGCTATATCGGGAGACGGAATTTTTCTTTTGCTTTTGGGGGGATTGCCACAAATGTGGGAAGGGGGAATTTGTTTGTGTGTAGTTTGTAGGGTGAATGTTCAACCACTCATTTTTTTGCTTTTCTGTTTGAGCATGTTTACACTGCAAGGTAATCCCAAACTCCCTATTGATTATAAATCAAAGCGTTAATCTTAATTTAACTTCATGGAATTGCAGAGGTCTACAAAATTTAAAAAAACTTAAACAAGTTATGAATAAAATAAAAGACATGGGTTCAAAAATTGTGTTTTTACAAGAAACTCATCTAATAGAGCAAGATGTAAAAAGAATTAGGAGTAGATGGCAAGGAAATGTTTTCACCTCATCATTTTCATCCCGAGCCAGGGGAGTTATGACTCTCATACATAAATCAGTCCCATTTCAAGTGAAAAATGTAATTGGAGACAAATTTGGAAGATATGTAATCATTCAAGGATCTTTGCTATTAGAAAACATAAATTTGGTGAACTTATATGGTCCCAATATAGATGATCAAAAGTTCTTTGCCAATTTATTTCTTATCTTATCATCACTTACAGGGCAACATATAATAGCAGGGGATTTTAATTGTACATTGAATCCCAGTATAGATAGATCAACAGGACTGGACTGTACGCACAATGGATGTAGGATGACCATTAATCATTTTATGAAAGAATTGAAATTGATAGATATATGGAGAGAAATGAAACCACAAGTTAAAGCATACTCTTGTTATTCCAATACCTACAAGACATTCTCACGTATAGATTATTTTTTGATCTCCACAGAATTAAGGTCCAAGATTCAAAACTGTTTTTATGATAACATCGTGATCTCTGATCATGCACCCTGCTGTCTAATGTATGTAGATAAGAAATTGACAAAGGAACCAGGTAGATGGCAATTTCAGCATAAATGGCTTCAGGATGAGGAATTTGTTAAGTATATAGAAAAACAGATAGATGAGTTCTTTGATATCAATACTACACAAACATCAGCATGTGTAAAGTGGGAGGCTTTCAAAGCTTTTATTAGGGGACATATTATTAGTTATACAGGTTCAAAATCTAAGAAGACTCGAGAGGAGAGAGTCCAATTGGAACATAAAATAAAAATTCTTCAAGAAAGAGTATATGCAGGAAGAGATCCAAGGTTGGAGAACGAATTACTGATTTTGAGAGCTGAATATGACAAAAAATCAGCGAATAGAGCTGCCTCGAGTCTTCTAAGATTGAAACAATCTTTTTATGAACAAGGTGAAAAATCAGGAAAGTTATTGGCATGGCAGATTAAACAATTAGAATCTAAAACACCAATTACCAGTATTATAAGTAACGGACAGGTAGTTATAGATCCTTCAGAAATTAATAGAGCCTTTAGAGATTACTATGAAAAATTATATGATACCAAAAATGAATCTGACTTAACAAAACTACATGGGTTTTTGAATGAACTATTTATACCGTGTATTCCAAATGAAAATAGGGAGATACTGGAGTCTAAAATTAGTCAAGAAGAAGTTGGACTAGCCATTGATAAGATGAAATCAGGAAAAAGTGCAGGACCAGATGGTCTTCCAGTTGACCTTTATAAAAAATTTAAGAATAAATTAACAAAACCTTTTTTGGAAATGGTTTTAGAAGCATTTCAAAATAGTAATTTACCATCATATATGAATAATGCCTTAATTATACTGTTGCCAAAACCAGGTAAGCCCTCTAATAAATGTGAAAATATGAGACCAATAAGCCTATTAAATGCCGACCTTAAGATAATCTGTAAAATTTTAGCAAGACGAATACAAGAAATTTTACCAAATATTATTAATCGAGATCAGAATGGCTTTATAAAGGGAAGACAAGGCTTCCATAATGTAAGAAGACTATTTAATATTATTTATTCTAATAAAGAAACACCGGATACAGCTCTCTTATCACTGGATGCCGAAAAAGCCTTTGATAGAGTTGAATGGCCCTTTCTTTTTGAAGTCTTACAAAGGTTTGGACTTGGAAATAATTTCATAAAATGGGTTCAGATAATATATAATAATGCTACTGCAGAAATTCTAACAAATAACAATATTTCAAAATCAATAAAAATCAATAGAGGATGTCGACAAGGCTGTCCACTTTCACCTTTACTGTTTACTATGGCAATTGAACCTTTAGCGATGGCGATACGTCTACAGTCACAAATATATGGAATTAAAGTTGGACCAACAGAACATAAAATCTCCCTGTATGCCGATGACATAATTTTGTTTATGTCGAATCTTAAAAAATCAATTCCGACCTTGTTGAATTTAATAAAGAATTTCGGGGAAATATCAGGATATAAAATAAATAAAACTAAATCTTCAATATTAATGCTAAATGAGACCCAGAGAAATTACCCAGCCCCTGAGGTAAATCAATTCAATGTTGTAAATCAGTTCAAATATTTAGGAATCCAAATTGTGCCTAAGCTAGAATCAGTCGCCAGTGTCAATTATGAAGCCTTAATGACAGATATTGATGAGTTACTTCAGAGATGGATGTCACTACCAATGTCGATGATCGGGAGAATTAATATACTTAAAAGTAATATCTTACCTAAAATACTTTATTTATTTCAATACATTCCCTTACCACCACCTTTAGATTTATTCTCAAGAATTAAAAAAAAGTTAGTGGAATTTATATGGAACAACAGGAGGGCTAGATTACGTCTGTCTTTATTATATTTACCATTTGATCGTGGAGGTCTGAAATGTCCAAATTTTATGTTGTATTATTGGTCGGCACAACTGAGGTCTATGACATATTATTTTTCATCAAATGATCTCCCTCACTGGACTGAAATGGAATCATACAATTTGCCTTTACCTCTTCCCATATTCATATACTCAGATTCGGCAAAAAAATTACAAAAACAAGTTAAAAATCCATTTGTAAAGCATATGATCAAAATATGGTGTGAAGCTAAAAACTATTTAAAAGAACCACAGTTACTGTCACAATTTAGTCCAATATGGGGTAATCAATATTTTAAACCAGGGAGAGCGGACGCTGTATTTAAAGTATGGAATTTAAAAGGGATACAAAAGATTCAGGATTTATATTTGCCATGTGCAGAAAACATAATGTCTTATGAAGAGTTGAGGATCAAATTTAATCTCAATAGAACACATTTTTTTAAATATCTTCAACTTAGAAACTTTATTCGATCAAATCAAAATAAAGCTCTCACTCGACCTATCTATTCATCCTTGGAAAAAATGTTGATGAAAGATAGTAAAAGAAAGGGTATTATTTCAGAGTTTTATAACTCATTGACACTATTTTCAAGTGAAAATTCACTGAAAAGATTAAACTACTGGAAAGAAGATCTGCAAACTGAAATTTCAGAGGAACAATGGGAATTGGCTTGTACAGAAGCTCAAACCAAATCAATAAATGTACGCCTTAAATTGATACATTTCAAATGGTTAATGCGGATGTATGTTACACCGGAGGAGTTAAATAGATATAACAAAAATATACCAGATACGTGCACAAAATGTATGGAAAGTAAAGGAACTCTATTTCATTGTGTATGGGAATGTAGATTAATAAGAATGTTTTGGGAAGAGGTGAGGGTAACAATTGAAAAAATAATCTCAAAACAAATCATATTGAATCCTAAACTGTTTTTGTTGGGTCTGTACCCAGAAAAGCATAATTTTAATAAAAGTGAAAGAACATTCATAGACCTCAGTTTGCTTAATGCCAAAAAATGTATTGCACTATTATGGAAAAAGACTCATAGACCAGATGTGACTCAGTGGTTAAGACAGATGTTAACAAACCTTCCATTAGAAAGAATAACATATATACTGAAATCAAAAGAAATTGTGTTTGAGAATATATGGAGACCTTTTATTGATTATGTAAAAAATTTAAACATAACTCTTGAAGAAGAAGGTGAATGATATGTGTGGACCTTGTAAATTCCAAACTGGTGAACATAATATGTATACTTATGTGTTGGATTGTCTAGACTAAACAGAGGAGCATTGTTGAAGATTTGATTTTGTTGGTGGTTGTTGGTGTTTTTTAGTGCATTTTTTTTTTTGTAGTACTTTAGTGTTAGTGCTTGATTGTTTGTATCATGTTTGTTTAAAAAAAAAAGGTTCAATAAAGATATTGTGGAAAAAAAAAAAAAGAGCAACTGAGTAGCGTTGGAACAAAGAGCGGGACCATTATTGAAATGGTATTTGTCAAAGATTAGTTCAAATGGAAGACACATATGCGATCCAGGGTTGCCAAAAGTTCATGAACCCATCCATGTCCTGTCTCAGTGCGAATGTCAACTTTTCCATCGAGTAAATGTCTTGAATCACGTTAATCCAATCTTCAGGTGTAGGACAGTCCTTCAGCATCCATTTTTTAGTTAGGGCTTTTTTACTTGCCAATATTAAAACATTGAATAAGTATTTATCTCCTCGTCTTTCCAGTGAGTCCGGTAATAAACCCAAATACAAAGTTACAAAAGAAAAGGGAACTGTTATTTTGAATATTTTCCCCAATATTGTCTGTACGTTGGACCAATATTGGTGGATAACTGGGCATGACCAAAACACATGAAAATGATTTGCAGTCTTTTCACCACACAAGCGCCAACAGTTCAATCCCTTATGGGTAAATTTGTTTTGTGCAGGTGTTCTGAAAAATCTTACCAAGTTTTTCCATCCAAATTCTCTCCACTGCAGGGATGAGGTACTTTTCCATTGCTGTTTATTTAGCTTTTCCCATATTTCCAATTGTAAAGTGAAATTCCCCTCTTTTTCCCATCTCTCTTTTATATACGATGTGTTGTCTCCTTTTAAGTCTTGAAGACCTTGGTATATTTTAGAAATGTATCTGATCCCTGGGATCCCTTTATATGCCATTAAGAAGACCTTCAGAACACCTGACTGGGCCCTTTCCAAATCCTCCTTTTTAAGTATATTGTTTATGTGGTGTCTAAGCTGAAAGAACCTGTACAGATCTTGATTTATTAGACCTTGTTTTTTCAAATCTTCAAAACTTCTTAAAGTTTGCCCCTTAAAAAAATCGTAATATTTTATCAGCCCTTTCTCTTTCCACTCTTTAAATCTAGTGTCTGTTTTATTGGGGGTAAAGTCTTGATCATAGGCAATCCATTGCAGAAGTCGATAGGGCTCTTTAGCTTGATTCTCTCTGACTATCTTAAACCAAATTTTTAGCGGGGTCTCTATCCACGGGTTAGTGTTATTCAGGAGTTTAGTTAAGGCATTGTTCCCTATTATCGCCTGTAGGGGGATGTCACTTGTTATTTGGCATTCCATCTCCTTCCATTGTGCAGTGTAGACTGGGTTACATATCTCTACTAAAGTTTTAATTTGTGCAGCAATAAAATAGTCCCTGATATTTGGCAGTGCGAGCCCACCTTTGTCTTTGTTTAGCTGTAGGGTTCTATATCTGATTCTAGGTCTCTTACCCTGCCATATGAATCTTGAGATCCTTCTGTCCAGTTCCTGCCATGTTTTTTTGGGAGGTTCTACCGGTATTGTTTGGAAAAGGTATAGAAGACGTGGAAGTATATTCATTTTGACTGCTTCAATTCTTTGTGCGGTACCTAAGAATGGTATCATATTCCATCTTGCTAGGTCAGATTTTATTTTTGTCACCAGTGGATCATAGTTTAGTGTTATAATTTTGTCGAGTTGTTTCGGGATATTGACCCCCAGATATTTCATAGAATCCAACTCCCAGTTAGTTTTGAGTTCATTTAGTGAAAAATGATTTGGGTCATAGTTGAATGTTAAAACTTGGGTTTTATGCATGTTTAATTTGTACCCTGATAAATCTCCATAGTCTGAAAAAACTGAGATTAGTTCTGGTAGAGAAGTGTCTGGCTGCCCTAGGTATATTAAAATGTCATCAGCAAAGAGTGCTATTTTATGTTCTTTCTGACCAAGTGTAATACCTTGAATTTCTTGATTTTGTCTTATCCATTGGCTCAGAGGTTCTATGAAGATTGCAAAGAGCAGTGGAGACAGGGGGCAGCCTTGACGACATCCTCTTTCCAGCTCAAAAGATGATGTTAAATTACCGTTAATCCTTATTTTAGCTGTTGGTTTTTTATATAATGCCTGTATAGTTCTAATGAAGTTGTTATGAAAATTGAAACTGGATAAGATTTTATAGAGGAAAGACCAGTCAACCGAATCGAATGCTTTTTCAGCATCTAATCCCAATATGACTGCATTTAAGTTATATTTTTTTATATGATGAATTATGTGTAAAGTGCGTCGAATGTTGTCTTGTGTCTGTCTTTGTCTTATAAAACCTGTTTGGTCTAAGTGAATTAAGTCTGTCAGTATGTTTTCTAACCTTTTGGCAAGGATAGTGGTAAATAGCTTATAGTCCTGATTTAATACACTGATTGGTCTGTAGTTGGAGCAATCTAGTTTATCCTTTTCAGGTTTAGGTATGACTGCAATGACCCCTTCTCTCCAGGAGGGGGGGATTTCCCCTGTGTGGAGGACATAGTTAAATGTTTTCAGGAGAGGAGATAGTTGCTGTTTAAAGGTTTTGTACCATTCTGCTGTATAGCCATCTGCTCCTGGGGATTTGTTAGCTTTAAGTTTCATAATTGCTTTTTCCAATTCTTTAGGTTGTATTTCTGACAGTAGGGTTTTATTTTGTGATTCCGTAAGTTGGGGAAGGTTTAATGTGTTTAGGAATGTCTCGGATGCGTTTTTATGATTTTTGTGGGAGTATAAGTTCTTGTAGTAATTCTCGAAGCTTTTAAGAATATCCTGAATTCTGAATTTTATTTCCTTTGATACTGGGTCTCTGATTTTGTAGATTGCTCTTTCCGTTTGTTGTTTCCTCAATTTATAGGCTAGTAATTTTGCCGATTTACTGCCTGTTTCATAGTGTTTTTGTTTCAGAAATGTAAGTTTCTTCTGGATTTCTATTGTGTAGATCTCATTTATTTGATTTTTAATTTCTTTGATCTTGAGCGAGCCATTAGAATGAGTGTTATCTTTGTGTTCTTTTTCTAGGTTCTTGAGCTCTGACTCTAGTGTGGTTAGTTTTTCTTGTCTCAGTTTCTTTTGGGTTGCCAGTTTTGCAATAATTTTTCTCCTTATTACAGCTTTGCACGCATCCCACAGTATTAAAGGGGATACTTCTCCATTATCGTTTTCTTCCAAATATCTGAGAATATCTGATTCCAATTCATCTTTCAGTGGCCCTTTGAGGACACTTGAATTCAACCTCCAGGAAAATGTATTATTTGTGTATTTTTGGATGTTTAAATCCATATAGATCGGACTGTGGTTGGAGAGATCCATCAGTCCTATTTTACATGTTTTTACTCTTCCAATGTCTCTACTAAACATAAAAAAGTAATCAATCCTTGAGTAAGATGAATGTGGCGTTGAATAAAAAGTATAATCTTTTACATTGGGGTTGAATTCCCTCCATACGTCACAGATTCCCATTTCTTTTAGTAGCATCCGAGTATTCCTATTTTGGGTGTTATTTTGATGTGAAGAATTACCTGTTGCATCCCAGTATGGATTCAGTCTTAGATTGAAGTCTCCACCACATATCACTAAACCTTGGGCTTTAGTTATCATTAGGTCGAATACATTTTTATAAAATTTCCATTTTGCCCCTGGTGGTGCATATATATTCAGCAGGGTGATATCTTCTCCCTCTAGCCGCCCAGTTACCAAACTGTACCTCCCTTCTTTATCTTTGTGTTCTGATTTTTTTTCAAATGTAATTTTGGTTGATATCAATGTCGCTACTCCCCTCCTCCTCCCTGATTTATATGAAGATGAAGAGATCATTTTAAACCCTTGTCTACTGAGTTTAGTGTGTTCCATGTCTGTTAGGTGGGTTTCTTGTAAAAATACTATTTCTGCTTTGTCTTTTTTCATTTTGCGTAGAATCTTGGATCTTTTAACTGGATTCAGGATCCCTTTCACATTATATGAGGCTATTTTGGTTACACCCTGTTTCTCCATTGTATTTTCTTATTTAGTATAACAGTGTGGTGGCCCTCTTTTTTGCTACTCAGAAACTGAAAGATCATTAAGAACATAAAAAACATTAAGTACATAATGAACGAAACTTTAAAACAAAAAACTGTCAAAAAAACTTCCTGAACTGGGGTCTCTTTAAAGACCCTGTAAGAGCCCTGATGGAGTATGGGCTCTGAGGGAAATTCCTCAAACTCTGTTACGTGCTGAGGGCCCTCTCTTACTCCTGTAAGTTGTCCCATGTTTTTAACGTGAATTTCAGATCCCAATCCGAATTTGTAATGATTTTTTTTTTTTTTTTTTTTATGCCTATACTCTATGAGCTTGTGTGCACCCTCCCACCCCCATCACAGCAAACATTCACTCTAATACAGTATTTGTTAGTGTGGGGAGAACATGTGGGTCATTGTTACATTTCTATTTTAACATGATTTTTTTCCCCCTTTAAATTAAGAAGACATTTGTTTCTAATGCTAAAACTGCTCCATGAAAGGTTTTACCACATGCTGATTCTGCATCTTCTTTAATGTTTGTTACCTTGTAGGAGGGGGGATGGAAGTGCAGAGTGACTGTAGAGAGAAAGAGAAAAAAAAAAAAAACCCAAAAAGGTCGCTATTCCTTTCTGGTACTGGAAAGCTTATCTTTGTAGCTCTGGGGCTGGGTGTTCCCGCTGCTGGCCCGTGGATTTTGAAGGTCTCTGAGTGGACCACGTTTGAGCTCTGATTTTCACGCTCAGATCCGCTGCGGGTTTAAACACCGTTACCGGGAGTCCTCTTCTTGCCATGTCAGATGTTGCTTCTTCCGCTGAATTGTAGAGACATGACTCTTCCCCGTAAAAGACCCTTAGCTTCGCCGGAAATGGCGTCTGAAAGCGTAGATTCTTTTCCCGTAAAACCTTTTTGGCGTCGTTATATTCCCGTCGCTTTTTAAGAACTTCAGGGGCGTAATCGTGTTCCACGAAGACTTTTCTTTCTTGATGCATAAATCCTTTCTTCTGCCAAGCCCGTCTTACAACTTCTTGTTTTATTTTGAAGTCGGAGAATCTTACCAACACTGAACGTGGGGGCGCTTCCGGGGCTGGCTTTGCGGCTAATGTGCGATGTGCCTTTTCTATCTTCAAATCGGTGGATTGTGGAATATCCAACTTCTCTCTCAATAAGGATTCCACGCATTCTGCCACTGTGTTGAAACCATCTTCAGCTCCTTCTTTCAGACCGTGAATTCTGATGTTGTCCCATCTCTGTCTTCCTTCTTGGTCGGCTAGCTTAGCCTCCAGCCTTGATTGTTTTCTGTGTAAATCCAGTACAGAATCTTCAAGCACTTTTATTCTGTCTTCAGCTTCCAAGATTCGGTTTTCAGCCTGGTCCAATCTGCTGTTCGCCTTTTTTAGATCCTCTCTGAATTCAAGAAATTCGGCCCGAAATCGTCGTAATTCGTCAAATAGCGATTTCAAGCTAATCCTTTTGTTAGCTAGGCCCAGGCACTCGTCTTCTGAACGGAGGTCCTCCGGTTCAGATTCTGCGGCTGCTGTGCGTCCTGATCTGGGGAATGTCAGTTTCCTCTGCTTTTGGTTAGGCATGGTGTTATTGTCTTTTGAATTTTAATCTTCCAAAAATCCGTTAGGTCTGATTTTGAGGAGGTTTTCCTTGGATTGAGTCTGGGAGTTTCACCGTTAGGTTGCTATCACCATGGCGTCCAGACCGGAAGTCCGAAACACAAATTTTAATAACACTTTCCAGTTGTTAAGTGAATTGCATTCACTCCACTCCTTTCTGGGATCAACAGTGGGTCAGTTTCCCACCAAAGTGTATTTTGATGTTTATTAATGGAGTGAATATGGCAGCAGTTCACTCTGTGACCACGAAATGTCACTGAAGCCTGAGTTGCAAAATGTTCTGCACTTTACCTTTAAAGCCAGTAGCCTACATACGTAGGCAGCTCTGTAAAGTTGAATCTACCTAACTATGCAAATTAGCTTTGTCCAGCAACAAGCACTGGTTACTGATAGTTCTTGCTGAACATCAAGCTAAACTAGTAGATACTGATGTAAAAAAAAAAAAAAAAAATGGCAGATGCCAGTGGTACCCCTCGGCCTCTTTCTCTGTTGTTGAGATATAGTTTATATGGCATTTTGACCTTGACCTTTGGCCTTACGATAAGAAAACCATAGTCATAGTTCAGAGTTACAGGGTATAACTGTGTACAAAGTTTGGTGACCCTAGCTGTACTCATTCTATAGGATATGGCAGAGGGAATGTTAACCTTGACCTGTGATCTTTTGAGCCCAAATCCATAGTCAGAGGTCAGGGTGTTAAGGTGAATCTGTGGACCAAGTTCGGTGTCCCTAGCTTTACTTGTTGCATAGTAATAGTGCAAAGGGAATTTTAACCTCAACCTTTAAAGTTTTGACCCCAAATCCAAAGTTTTAGATGAGGATCCCAAGGTGAATCTGTGTACAAAGTTTGGTGATCATAGCTTTCTTTGTTGTTGAGATATAGTTTATATATAGTTTCACAGACACAACTATGGTATTGATTTGAAAAGCCTACATCATTTCTTTCTCTAGTTATCGTATTCACAAGGTAGGTAGCTGACACCACCAACGCTGCTCATCTGCCCAGTGGAGTGAAGACAATACCCCTTCAGCCTTTTAGAAACTGGGGGGTAAAAACAGATTCAGGAGTTGACCAGCTTAATTCTCACCTCAGGTGCTTTCATAAACATTTTTTTCCATACATTAAGTTGCCATGGTGGAGGCAACTTGAAGGTTTTTAAATGTGCTCTATAAATAAATTTGACTTTGAGGCTTACTGAAATCTGGGTGCGCCTGCCAACAAGGACACGTTATCCAGTCAGAAGTAGGTCTCCCTTTGGCCAGCTGTGGGACATTGATCAGATAGGGGAGCTATCAAAGCATGCAATATTCAGAAGCAGAGCGTCCCAACACGTAGAGCAGGGGTGCCCAACCTGGGGCCCCTGGAGCATTCAGGTTTCTGTGGAAAATTTTCTAGTTTCACTTCTTAATTGGTCCAAAGATTTGCAAATAATATGTCATTGCCGTACATGTGTTCTGTAGGCACCCTTGCACCCATGCACAACAACAGCAAATTATTTGCAAATCTTTGGACCAATTAAGAAGTGAAATGAGAAAATTTCCCACAGAAACCTGAATGTTCCAGGAACCCCAGGTTGGGCACCCCTGACGTAGAGTATGCACAGGTGGGCAGGTAAAGAATAGACATCCAGTCATTGCATTTGGCCTAAACGCAATGATTGACTGACCTTTTAGCTTTTTCTGTAAGTCTTCTTTTTAAAACCAAACAATCTTCCCTGGTGGTCATTAAATGTGGGTTTAAGGTGTTTCCACAATGGCTTCACTTCAACATCAATCTTGCGCGAGGCCGAGCGAAAATACAACGCGTTTGACAGGGAGCTGTTAGCGCTCCACTTAGCCATTCGCCACTTCCAATTCTGGCTAGAAGGTTGGCGTTTCACTGCGTTTGTCGACCACAAACCGCTCACTTTTGCGATGGCCAAAATTTCGGAACCATGGTCGGGCCGGCAGCAGAGGCAGCTGGCCGCAATTTCGGAGTTTGCTACTGATATTCAACACGTAGCGGGTAAACTCAATGTAGTGGCAGACTGCCTCTCTCGCGCGGTAACCGCACCAGTCCGCGCAGAGGTAGATTATACTACCGCGGCCGCGGAGCAAAATAACAGCGTGGAGGCGCATGCGGCCCCAGTCCACGTGGGGATAGATTATGCAGCCATGGCAGCGGATCAGGGTAGCGATGCGGACGTGTGCGCGCTCCAGTAGGGACCAACAGGGTCAAGGCTGGAGAACAGGAGGCTGCAAAATGGTATGCCCCCCCTAATCTGCGATGTCTCTACTGGACGACTGCATCCAGTGGTGCTGGCTGCATGGCGGCGCCGCGTTTTTGACTCGATTCACTCCCTGGCGCACCCAGGGGTGCGTGCGTCGGTAAAAATGGTAGCAGAGAAGTTTGTTTGGCTGAGCCTGCGCAAGCACATTAAAGAATGGGCACAAGCCTGCATGGCTTGCCAGCGGGCCAAAATACACAAGCACACAAAAGCCCCCTTAGAGCCATTTCACATCCCGGCCAAGAGGTTTGATTATGTGCATGTCGACCTCGTAGGCCCCCTACCGTCGTCGCAAGGGTACACACATCTTTTGACAATGGTGGACCGCACCACGCGTTGGCCGGAAGTGGTCCCACTGGCATCAACCACAGCTGCAGAGGTGGCCCGCGCGTTTTTAACAGCTTGGGTAGCGTGTTTCGGGGTCCCGTCGGATATTACGTCCAATAGGGGACCTCAATTTTTGTCCGAGCTTTGGTCAGCGATGGCCCACAGCTTAGATGTGACAATTCACCGCACTACCGCTTACCACCCCCAGGCTAATGGTTTATGCGAGCGTTTTCATAGATCATTGAAAGCAGCCCTCAGAGCGTCGCTTATGGATGCAAATTGGGTAAACAGACTACCATGGGTTTTATTAGGGTTGCGTTCTGCACCTAAAGAGGACTTAAAAGCCTCCCCAGCTGAGTTGGTCTTCGCGCAACCACTCCGGCTGCCAGGAGAGTTTCTTCCAGATAATCCGGCGCCAGGGCGTCCCCCTGCTCAGCGGTCACTGAACGACACGGGAGCGGACATGCTTCCGGGCCCTGTTCATCACACTTTTCCACGTGTTTTTGTGCCCAAATCTTTAAAAAATGCTGAGTTTGTTTTTGTCAGGCACGAGGCTCAGCGCCCAACCCTGCGACCACCTTACGATGGCCCATATAGAGTGCTGGAAACAGGTGATAAGCATTTTTTGTTAGATTTGGGGGACAGGAGGGAAACAATTTGTATAGACAGACTGAAACCTGCTTTTGTGATGGCCGATGAAACTGTGCAAGTGGCGAGGGCTCCTCAATGCGGCAGACCCCCCAAGGAGCATGCCCCAGAGCCCCCGCAGGGATCAACTAACAGTTCTCATCCTCAGATAGCAGATTCACTGCAAGATGGCGCCGCAGGAGCGGCGAAGCCCGCTTACAGCAAGTTTGGAAGGCGGTTGAAGCCCAGACAGCATATGGACTGATGTTCTGGTTTTATCATGTTGTGTGGACTATGTTGTATTGTTTCATCTTCGACGTTTGGGGGGGGGGGGGTTATGTGGCACACATATTTGAGATGCTTAGACTGCATATGTATAGCACATTGATTGAGATGCTTAGACTGCATATGTATATTGTGGTACCTCACGTCTTAGACGGAACAATAAGTCTGGACCTCTTGGGGATAACAGTAGGAGGTGGAGGTGCCTTTAGAAATGACTCTGAAAAGACTTCCTGACCTCCAGTGACATAACGCACGGCTCAGGAGACACACACGCAGGCTCAGAGTGAATTTAACAGCTTTATTCAACAACAAGGATGTGTGGATGCGTGTCTGTGATATGTAGATGTACTGATGGCGGACGTCAGCGTCAGGCACGGAGGCAGGAAA
The DNA here is from genome assembly GCA_020510985.1 of Pholidichthys leucotaenia. Lineage (NCBI taxonomy): Eukaryota > Metazoa > Chordata > Actinopteri > Cichliformes > Pholidichthyidae > Pholidichthys > Pholidichthys leucotaenia. The sequence continues at coordinate 283,141,581 of CM035846.1, forward strand.
CCGTATAGCCAGACAACCCTGGGGAGAGAGCACAGGGAGAAGGTGACGGGCACCAAACCAGTACAACAGGTAACGAGGGATTTGTTGGCTTACTTGGCAGGGCAGGTGGCAGGCGTGCACAAGGGAGAGTCCAGAAGACAGCGACCTGACGATGCACCTGACAGCAGCTCCGAGATGGCGATGTAGAGGCGAAGTCCGCCGCCGGGGAGGATCCATCTGTGCACAGGGGAGAAACTGGAACACAAGAGGAGGTATGCTTACGCGAGTAATCTTGCTGGTAGGCGAGGGGGTTCCTCTGAAGCAAGTAGCCGAAGGGAACAGACGGCTTCAGGCCGAGGCCCAGGGCAGAGTGGCTTATATGCCATGCTGTTGACGAGGTGCAGGTGTGCGCTCAGCTGGCGCCGCTAATGAGCGGCGAGTTGTAACAGTACTCCCCCCTCTAGCAGTGCCTCCTGGCGATGGTTTATCAGGATGGTTCCGGTGAAACTCGGTGATGAGAGAGCGATCCAACACGAACGAGGGGCGAACCCACTGCCTCCATTCTGGACCATAGCCCTCCCAGTCCACCAAATACTGTAGCCCGCGACCCCGGCGTCGGGAGTCCAAGATGGTAGAGACAGTCCAAGCCGGATGGCCATCAATCATCCGAGGCGCGGGCGGCACAGCAGGAGGAGGGCAGATGGGATCAGACACCACCGGTTTCACCTTGGAGACGTGGAAGGTGGGATGGATGCAGAGGGAGGGGGGAGTAGCGACACGCACAGCCACCGGGTTGATAATCTTGGTGACGGGGTATGGACCCATGAAACGTTTAGCCAACTTCCTCCTCTCACCCTTCAGGTTAACATCTTGCGTGGATACCCATACCGGTTGGCCAACCTGGTAGGCAGGAGCAGGTCTTCTACGCCGATCCGCCGTGTTCTTATTGCGCTCTGCCGTGCGTAAAAGCGTATTACGCACAGCTGTCCAGATGGAGCGACACCGCCTGAGGTGAGCCTGAACCGTGGGGACTGCCGACTCGTTCTCCAGCGAGGGAAACAGAGGGGGGTCGTAACCCAGGGACACCTTGAAGGGGGACATCCCTGTGGCTGAGGAGCGAGCGGTGTTGTGGGCGTATTCCACCCAGGCAAGGTGTTTGCTCCATGACGCAGGCTTTGAGGCGGTGACGCAGCGGAGAGCAGCCTCCAGCTCTTGGTTTGTCCGTTCACACTGCCCGTTAGATTGGGGGTGATGGCCGGAGGAGAGGCTTACCTGGGCTCCTAATGCCTTGCAAAAACCCCGCCAGACGTCCGAGGTGAATTGGGGACCCCGGTCGGAGACCACGTCAGCTGGTATCCCGTGCAGCCTGACCACGTGTTGGATGAGGAGATCTGCCGTCTCCAAGGCGGAGGGAAGCCCCCGTAATGGCACGAAATGGGCAGCCTTGGAGAAGCGGTCGACGATGGTCAGGACAGTGTTGAAGTTGTTAGAGACGGGGATACCGGTGACGAAGTCCAAAGCGATGTGCGACCAGGGCCTACCAGGAACGGGCAGGGGCTGGAGCAAACCCGCGGGGGGGAGTTGCCGGTTTTACTGGTGGCACAGATGGGGCAGGCCCAGGCGTAGCGGGCAGCGTCCTTGCACAGTCCCGGCCACCAGAAGGAGCGTTGGAGCAGGTCAATCATTCGGGAGGTCCCAGGATGGCAGGCTAGCTTGGACGTGTGAAGCCAATGGATGACCTCCCCCCGAACGGAAGATGGAACGAAGAGCCTCCCCTCCGGTCCGCCGCCCGGGTCCGGCTCCGATTCCTGCGCCTTCCGGATCTTATCCTCGATCTCCCAGGTAACGGCCCCCACGATGCACGACCCGGGCAGGATGGTGTGAACCGCGCCCCCCGAGTCTTCAGGGGCGAATTGCCTGGAGAGGGCGTCAGGGAGTCCGTTCTTGGAGCCCGGCCTGAATATGATGGTGAAACGGAATCTTGCAAAAAACAGGGACCAACGGGCCTGGCGGGCGTTCAGACGCTTGGCAGTTCTTAAATATTCCAGGTTTTTGTGATCCGTTAACACCACGAAGGGCAGGACGGCCCCCTCCAGCCAGTGACGCCACTCTTGGAGCGTGAGCTTGATGGCAAGAAGCACCCTGTCCCCCACGTCGTAGTTGCGTTCCGCCGGGGACAAGCGCCAGGAGAAGAAGGCGCAAGGCCGTTTGACCCCATCAGCAGGTGACCGCTAGAACAGCACCGCCCCCACCCCCGTATCCGAAGCGTCGACCTCCACGATGCACTGCAAAGAGGGATCGACCTGGCTGAGGACCCGGGAGGATGAAAACTCCGCCTTCAGCGCCTGGAAGGCCGCCGCGGCCTCTTCAGTCCACTGGAACCGGGTTTTAGGGGAGGTGAGACGGGTCAGAGGGCCGACGATGGCTCCAAAGTTGGGCACAAAGCGGCGGTAGAAGTTGGCAAAGCCGACGAATTGTTGCACCTGCTTCCTAGATGTGGGAGTCGGCCAATCTACCACCGCTTTAATTTTAGCTGGGTCTGGGAGCACCTGGTCATGGGAGATGACAAACCCGAGAAATGACGTCTTCTTGGCATAGAACTCGCACTTCTCTGCCTTCACATACAACCGATTCTCCAGTAACCTCTGAAGGACTCGTCTCACATGCACCTGGTGCTCATCCCTGGACTTGGAGAAGATGAGAATATCATCCAGGCAAACGAACACAAACAGGCCGATGAAATCCCGGAGAACGTCATTTATTAGGCGCTGAAAGACGGCTGGAGCGTTGGTTAACCCGAACGGCATGACCAGGTATTCAAAGTGGCCGTTCGGGGTACGGAAGGCTGTCTTCCATTCATCTCCCTCCCGGATCCGGACGAGGTGGTACGCACTGCGGAGATCCAGCTTAGTAAACCAGGTCGCCCCCTGGAGGGAGTGGAAGGCAGTGTCCATCAGGGGCAGGGTGTAACGGTCCTTCTCCGTGATGTCATTGAGGGCACGGAAGTCGATGCATGGACGAAGAGAGCCATCCTTCTTGCCCACGAAGAAGAACCCTGCACCTAATGGAGACGATGATGGGCGAATAATACCTGCACTGAGAGATTCCTTAAGGTAAGAGTTCATGGCCTCCTTCTCCGGCGCTGACAGGCTGTAGAGACGTCCTGAGGGAAGAGGCACCCCCTGGCGGAGATTTATGGCGCAGTCGTAAGGCCTGTGTGGAGGAAGAGACATCGCCTTGGACTTACTAAAGACTGCGCCCAGGTCGTGAAACTCCGCGGGCACCAGGGAGAGGTCCGGGGGCGCGGCATCCTTGACCACGGGAGGAGAGGATGGAGAACAGGCAGCGGATTGGAGGCAGGTGCTCATACAAAAGGTACTCCAGGCTGTCACCCTTCCGGTCTTCCAGTCCAAGATGGGGTTATAGAGACGAAGCCACGGATAACCCAGGATCACCAGAGACACAGAGGATGGCAAGATGTAAAAGGAGATCTCCTCCCAGTGATTTCCAGAGACGATGACAGAGACGGGGTTTGTCCGATGGGTCACTTTCCCCAGAGATGCACGGGAGAGGTTGATGAGGGTGAGAGGAGTTTTAAGGGGCTGGCAACGGATGCCCAATCGGGTTGCCAGGCTTTGTGAAATGAAGCTGCCTTCCGCGCCTGAGTCCACCAGTGCATGAGTGAGATGCCCTGTGATGTTGTGGCAGAAACGGATGGGCAGCAACAAATGAGTGAGGGGAGTTGACCGGTTAGTGTCCGCGAGGCCCCCTACAGTGACTCGCGGACCTCCCCGTTTGGCTTCTCCGGGTATTGCTCCACCGTGTGCTGGTTGTCTCTGCAATACATGCAGAGGCCCAGCTCACGTCGGCGTTGTCTCTCCGCTAGGGGGAGCTTTGCCCGGCCCGTCACCATTGGCTCCGACTCCTCGGGAACCTCCGGTGGCGGTAACGCCATGGGGCGAGCTTGAGGCCGGTGTGACGAGGCCCCCCGCGAGCGAGAAGGCAACTTCCGCTCAGAGGCGCGCTCGCGCAGCCGGTTGTCCAAGCTGATAGTGAGGGAAATTAGCTCCGCCAACGTTTCAGAGATGTCCCGACCAGCCAGTTCATCCCTCAGACCAGAGTTTAAACTGCGGAGGAAGATGCCACAGAGGGCTCGTTCCTCCCAGCCTACCTCCTCCGCTGTGACCCGGAAGTCAATGGCGTAGTCCGCGGCCGATCGGCTCCCCTGCTGAAGGCTGAGGAGGCGATCGGTCAGGACACTCTCCATACGGGAGTGATCAAAGACTTCCAGAAAATGTTTAACGAACTGGCCATAGGTGAGGGTGGCATAACCGGGCCTCGCCATTACAGCATAAGCCCAGGTGAGTGCACGACCCTCCAGGAGGTTTCCTATATAGCCAGTTCGACTATGGTCTGAGGGGAAATCCCCGGGGACACGCAGAAACACCGACTCACACTGCATAATGAATCCCCGTGCTCCACCGAGCTTTCTCCTAAAGCGGGCGGGGGTAGGAATGGGTGTGAGTCGGGCTGGGACGCCCGGGGCTGGCTGGACGGCTGCTGAAGCAGCGGGAGCTGCACCTCCCTGACGAGCCGGGGGGAACGGCTGTCGGGGGTCCAGGCGGTCTAACCGGTCAGTTATTAAGGTTAATTGATTTAGAATCACTTGTTGCTGATGAGCTATTAAATCCACCCGAGCCTCGAGGGTGGAAAATCGGCGTGCGAGCCCGCTGTCCGCCGAGCCGCTCTGCTGAAGCCGTACTGACATAACGCACGGCTCAGGAGACACACACGCAGGCTCAGAGTGAATTTAACAGCTTTATTCAACAACAAGGATGTGTGGATGCGTGTCTGTGATATGTAGATGTACTGATGGCGGACGTCAGCGTCAGGCACGGAGGCAGGAAACCGTACAGCCAGACAACCCTGGGGAGAGAGCACAGGGAGAAGGTGACGGGCACCAAACCAGTACAACAGGTAACGAGGGATTTGTTGGCTTACTTGGCAGGGCAGGTGGCAGGCGTGCACAAGGGAGAGTCCAGAAGACAGCGACCTGACGATGCACCTGACAGCAGCTCCGAGATGGTGATGCAGAGGCGAAGTCCGCCGCCGGGGAGGATCCACCTGTGCACAGGGGAGAAACTGGAACACAAGAGGAGGTATGCTTACGCGAGTAATCTTGCTGGTAGGCGAGGGGGTTCCTCTGAAGCAAGTAGCCGAAGGAAACAGACGGCTTCAGGCCGAGGCCCAGGGCAGAGTGGCTTATATGCCACGCTGCTGACGAGGTGCAGGTGTGCGCTCAGCTGGCGCCGCTAATGAGCGGCGAGTTGTAACATCCAGGGGTTAGGTGGAGGAAGAAGAGACCTGGGGGAGACGTATTGTCTATGGGGGTTTGAATGACAATGTGAGTCTGTACTTTGATGTCCCGGGTATAAAAAGGGGGGATTTGAGAAGTTGGCCCTCTTTTCTGTTTGAGAGGACGTTGGAGACGTGTGATGTCCAATAAGCCTGAATTGAGAAATAAATTCAGCCTCTTCATTTCACGTTCTCCACATATACACATTTTGAAAAATTCACTTATCCTTTACTCTGTGTTCAATAAAAATGCATCATTTTGAAAGTGAGATAATAACTTAAAGAATCTCTGACATTTTTACCGAGTTTTCATTGTGTTATGATTGTGACTGTCGTATAGCAGAAACTACACTCAAATACAAGATCCCCCCCAGGGCTCCAAAGAAATCACCACTAACTCAGATGTGTACAACCCTGATTGTTTTTAATGGAGAAATTACTGAGAGGTGTAACAACTGCTTGCCACTGAGTCCCCAGGAAGAGCCACATATTTACAGGAAGAGTCATCAAAAGCTGTCACTGTTTTGATTTATTTAGTTTTTGTTTTTGTGTGGGATGATCATGACGAGATTCTGTCAGTGCTGAAGATCTGATTGCATTTCTACGAGAAAATCTGCGGGCTCGGGCAAGGGGTGGGATGAGAGGTGGGACACAATCAGACCCGATGACACAGCAACATCTAGAGAGAGCTCTTTTTGGTTTTTAAAGAATGGTGAGGTGGGTGAGGCTGACAAAGCACTTCAACGTGCCCCCACCACCACCACCATCACCACCTAAATCAATCTTTGTGGACAACAACTTCTTCTGCTGAGACCACCCCAAACACATATGACATGTATTGTGGAGTGTGTAAAATCACAGGCAGATTCATTTCAAATGATTTGTTGCACACTCACATCTCACGAGCACTGAACAGAATGACTCGTCACATCACGAGCAAAGAACAGACTGACTGGTCACGTTAAACATCCTTCTCTCTACATCAAGTTACACTTCACAAGATTCCAGAAACTTCCTAATAACAACAGGACATCTACACCTCGCTTCATTCAACCCCCACTCCCACTGTTCTCCCATGTGTATTCATTGTCTCTGTCTAAGGTGTGAAATACCCTGAGGCCTGAGGCCCACAGTATCAGCATTTATGTACATACTGTACATGGTTGTAGATGAGGGAGATTAGTTCATGTCGATGCGGTGAAGGAGTCTTAGCATGAAAGGAGGGCGCCAGCTGGAACCTTCTCAGAAGGGACTCTGCTGCTAATGTATTAACCCAGCTGATAGTGTTGAGGACTTGCATGGTTAAGACTTTAACTGCAGGGCTGTCTGACCTCTTGTGAAAACAGCCTTCCTCTGATCTCCCCTGTAAAATGAGACATGAATGGTGTTCATGTTTGCATTTACAACAAAAGGCCCTGTTTTTGGTTACATCACACTTGTGACAGACTGAGAAGTTGAATCGGGAGATGAGTGAGGATGGCTGTCATTTCAACACAAAAGAGATCTCATGCAAGAGTTTAGTGAGTGATGAGGATGGTGTTGCAGTTGAAGATGGCTTTCCTGCAAGATGACCATCTGGATTAAGGAGATAAATGATGATGAAAATGTTTTGTGTATTTGCTAGATTTTACTGTACATTTTGATTAACATATCAGGACAGTCCAAGTGATACATTTTGTATCGCCTAATGTAATATGCACTCTCAGATGTATGTGCTGCAGGTTCAATGGGTACAGTGTCGCTCTAATATAGATAAATGTAGCTATTTGACACATATGCATTATATAAACCATTAATTTAATTAAATACCTGTCCTTGTGTACTATGTAAAGAACATATATATCAAAATCAATCCAAAAAAATAGTGCCGTGCATCCAGAAAGTATTCACAGCGCTTCACTTTTTCCACATTTTCTTGTTACAGCCTTATTCCACAAGGGATGAAATTCATTTTTTCCTTCAAAATTCTACACACAATACCCCATAATGACAGTATAATTATTTTTTTTTGAGATTTTTGCAAATTTATTAAAAATAAAAAACTAAGAAATCATATGTACGTAAGTATTCACAGCCTTTGCCATGGAGCTCAAAACTGAGCTCAGGTGCATCCTGTTTCCACTGATCATCCTTGAGATGTTTCTACAGCTTCACAGGAGTCCACTTGTGGTAAAGTCAGTTGACTGGACATGATTTGGAAAGGCACACACCTGTCTATATAAGGTCCCACAGTTGACAGTGCATGTCAGAGCACAAACCAAGCATGAAAAGGGAATTGTCTGTACACCTCTGAGACAGGATTGTCTCGAGGCACAAATTTGGGGAAGGGTACAGAAAAATTTCTGCTGCTTTGAAAGTCACAATGAGCACAGTAGCCTCCATCATCTGTAAATGGAAGAAGTTCTGAACCACCAGGACTCTTCCTAGAGCTGGCTGGCTGTCTAAACTGAGTGATTGGGGGAGAAGGGCCTTAGTCAGGGAGGTGACCAAGAACCTGATGGTCACTCTGCCAGAGCTCCAGTGTTCCTCTGTGGAGAGAGGAGAACCTTCCAGAAGAAGAACCATCTCTGTAGCAATCCACCAATCAGGCCTGTACAGCAGAGTGGCCAGACAGAAGCCACTCCTTAGTAAAAAGCACATGGCAGCCCGCCTGGAGTTTGCCAAAAGGCACCTGAAGGACTCTCAGACCATGAGAAACAAAATTTTCTGGTCTGATGAGACAAAGATTGAACTCATTGGCGTAAATGCCAGGCGTCATGTTTGGAGGAAACTAGGCATCGCTCATAACCATGCCAATGGTGGTGGCAGCATCATGCTGTAGGGATGTTTTTCAGGGGCAGAAATTGGGAGACTAGTCGGGATACATGGAAAGATGAATGCAGCAATGTACACAGACATCCTGGATGAAAACCTGCTCCAGAGCGTGCTTGACCTCAGGCTGGACGACGGTTCTTCTATCAGCAGGACAACGACCCTAAGCACATAGCCAAGATATCAAAGGAGTGGCTTCAGGACAACTCTGTGAATGTCCTTGAGTGGCCCAGCCAGAGCCCAGACTTGAATCCAACTGAACATCTCTGGAGAGATCTGAAAATGGCTGTGCACCGACGCTTCCCATCCAACCTGATGGAGCTTGAGAGGTGCTGCAAAGAGGAATGGACGAAACTGCCCAATGATAGGTGTGCCAAGCTTGTGGCATCATATTAAAAAGAACTTGAGGCTTTAATTGCTGTCAAAGGTGCATCAACAAAGTATTGAGCAAAGGCTGTGAATACTTATGTACATGTGATTTCTTAGTTTTTTTTAATTTTTAATAAATTTGCAAAAATCTAAAAAAAAATCACGTTGTTATTATGGGGTATTATGTGTAGAATTTTGAGAAAAAAATGAATTTATTCCATTTTAGAATAAGGGTGTAACGTAACAAAATGTGGAAAAAGTGAAGCTCTGTGAATACTTTCCAGATTCACTGCAAGTCAGAGGTGGTTCTGCCAGATGTAGATTCAGCCGCATGTTATCTGATATGGCACATTAAAGGTGTACTGTCCCCGACAAATCAGCAGTTAATCAAGTGGCATGGTGAACATTGGACTTAGGATACCAGTGGGGTGGGGGTGGACTGATTGTATATTACTGAAACAGCTGTTTCCTCTAACCCTCTCTTATGTTCTAAAAATGGTGATTCTGAATGTCCTCTAAAATTAGTTTAATTGTGTTTCACCGTGCTTGTATACTTGATCCGATTCTTGACTCAGACAGCATCGGGCTATGGTTGGAAGGCAAAACTCAAGTTTGTTTAAAAGTTGCAACAGTTGATGGCAGTGAGTGCGCTTTGAGGACTCATACTGTCTGTCCTCAGAAAATCTTTGAGTACCCCATATTTGTCATTTTTGATACATCATCAAGATTTCAACAGAGCCACAGTGAAAAACATAACAGTGCTGTATGGGGTTCCTAAATGTGGCGCTGCACCCCTGTACTCCCGAGCGTTTGGAGGAAACTGGTGTTTTTGCATGTAGGCGAGCTCACGTGCTATAAGGATGTGTGCAAATGCATGAATGTGTATTGGATGAGGGGAGTCTGTGCACACTCGTGGGTCAAGGCCCCCCCCCCGGGGAAGAGGGGGGGGGGGCTGACATTGTGCTCCCGCTTTGGCCCTTGGTGGTCAGAGGCTTGGCGTGATCCGGCCGTCCTGGTATGCAGAGGTGCGCATGCCCACTAAAGGACGCAGCGGCTCCATGTGTGTTGAGGCGCATTATTTGGCAACAGACGCGGCAGCGGGGAGGGCCGAAAAAAGAGGATATCCCCTGGATTTCAAAAAAAGCAACGATTTATCGAGGTTAACTGCAGATTAACCATCCCCCGGTCGACCATCGGCGGAGAGCGGGCGACAGACCTACCGAGTAAGTTGACTTGGTTGGAGCCGAAGTTTTTTTTTTAGTGAGTGGATCGAGGGGAACCTTTTATTCGGACTCGAGAGGAGCCAGGTTTTCCTCCACCTATCTGTGACGATAAAGAAGCTGATGGGCTGTTGAAAAGTAACACTTCTCCGCAGAGCCAAAGGTTGAGCACCGCGGGGGGAGACGGGAGAGGAAGAGCGGGGGGCTGGCTCAGCAAAAAAAAAAAAAAAAAAAAAATGTCTTTTATTTTACGTTTTCAGGGGCGCACCGGCATGTGAGCGTGGCCACCGGACTTGGTTTTGTCGTTAAATGAGGTAAGGATTACGACGTTACATCGCCAACGGCTGGTCGGCGGCGCCGGGCTCGGTCCGTGGGCCGGTCGGTGAAATTATGAGTTCTGACTCGGAGGTTTGTTTCCCCGGGAGGGGGACACCCAGGTAAACAGTCCTCCCCCCCCTCCCCCGGTTAGACGGCTCCACTTTAGGGGAAGGATGAAAGTTTGTAGCTCGCTTATTTGTGGGGGAGGGGGGGAGCAGACGGCTGCCCCAGGTTAAGCATGATTCGGGTTCGGTTCGGATTGTTGAGTTGATACCGAACTGAAGGACTTTTACTAGTTTGACTTAAAAGTGTGGTTAACGGTCCCAGGTAGAATGGCTCGGCGATTTTCTTTTTTTTTATTATTATTCTTGTTTGTGCGGCGTAGCTAATGTTAGCTCGCTAACTAACGTCACGCACACCTCCTCCTGTGTCAATAATAATAATAATATTGATGATAATAATGAAAAAGCCGGCTGGCTGCACATGTACTGTGGGCTGGGTCTAGCTTTTAAAGGGCTGACTTCGGCGTGGAGGGTGTAGTGGTCGGGGAGACGCTAATGGTGGACGCCGCTGCCCGCTTTAAGCCCCCGTGGCACCAGTATTGGTTCTGCTATCTGGTAGCTAATCTTCCTACTTCTCTCTGTGACAACCGTAGTCTTCCTCCTCTTAAAGCTGAACACACACATACACACTCGCGCTGACACACGCCGCTTCCCTCGCTCCCCCTCAGCCAGACAGACACCATCAGCTCGCAACGCGGCAGCTGCACGGCCGGGACTCGCGATTTCTACCGTTAAACGTGTTTTACTACGTTTACTGTCGCACGTTTACCTGGACTCTTATGGACGGACCTTATCCTTGATGTTCCATGGTTGAACACAGCAGATGCCGGCTTTGCTCGGGGTATGTTCAGCACACACGGTGGCGTTATGGCCGGACTCGGGGCCATTTCTAGCCTTTTTTTTGGGGGGTGGGGGGACCCTATACAAGATTGTTTGGTTGCCCATATTTTCGTAATGGGGAAAAAGTTCAGAGCCTGTCAAAAAACTTGGGTCACTGATGAACAGAAAAAAAAAAAAATCCAGTCATTGGAATGAAAATGTAACCAGCATCCACGATGGCTGCAACTTGACAAGAAAAAAGCAGCAAATTTCTGAGAAAGAAGTTGCATGTTTATGAGGAAAAAAAGTTGCATATTTACAAATGAAGTCACAAATTTATGAAGAGACCTTTCAAATTACAAGAAATGTAATGCATTTAATGGGGGAAAAATCAAATTTATGAAAAGTTGCAAAATTATGAAAAGTTGTAGGTTATTTTAACCCCCTCCCCCCCAAAAAAAATAATAATGTTGAGGATAACTTTGTAGCTTGTATTCCCCCCTTCGTTGAAGGCCGTTCTATTTGTGTGCTCTGCCTTATAGCCAGAAATTGGTCTGTGTTCCATGGTTGAACACAGCGGACGCCAGCGTTACTCGGAGTATGTTCACCAACGCACACGGCTGTGTTATGGGCAGACTTCAGTATTTGCACTTGGGTATAATATGATTGTAAACTGAAGTTGTTTATATTGTTATCAGGGACTTCTATCAGCTGTTTTCTAAGTGAACAATAATACTTTGGATTCAGTCCATCCATCTTCTACTGCTTATCTGGGGGTCTGGGTCATGGGGGCGTCAGTCGAAGCAGAGAAGCCCTGATGCTAAGCAGTTCACATAGCAACAAGATCCTTTCTGCAGGTGTGGAATCCACAGGAGGACAAACCCACATGGCTTGTTTGGACTGAGCCCAGCCAGGTCCTGTGGGTAGAAACCTGGTCAACAGGCGTTTGCTGTTGAGCCCTTCCTTCCAGCCAGGCTCCAGGGCAGAACCCCGGTAACCCCATACTAGATGGGATATACAGGATCCTTGTAACATTTTCATGGGCATACTTGGGATTCGCTGTTTATATTGAGACAACTGAAATGACAGCAAATAGGATAGCACAGTGGTCTTTAATCATGTGCCATGGTGGCCTAGGACCCTGCATGTTTTACTTCTAACCAGCGTCTTCAACAGGTGATTGTGCTGAATTTCTTCACACTGACTGTTGAGCAGTGAAAACAGCTGCTGAAGAAGCTGGGTAGAACAGAAAACCAGCAGGGTCTTGGGTCACCATGGAACAGAGTTGAGGACCACTGGGGATTTTGTACCATTTGTTTGTAATGCAAAGGGATTGTTATAGTTACTGAATAATGATTTCGCTGAAGGCAGCTACTGAAATTCACTACAGTTTTTTTTTTTTTTTTTTTTTTTTAATAATGACTTGGCCCATAAAATAAACAACATTTCTTATTCTACTTCATAACACTTCACCAATTATTTGGCTTGTAAAAGAAAGGGTCCCTTTACACAGTATGGAGATCGTTGAGATATTGGACCAATTTTTTTTTTTTTTATCTTTGGGATCATTTGGGAGAGCCTTGTGTGTTTTGGACAGAGTCAAAACTTTAAGGAAACCATGGGGACTGTGGAGGTCATTGAAGATCATTGATGGATCAAAAACTGGCCAGATCTCCCCACAATCTGTCTCCACCCCTGTGTAAAGGGGGTGTAACAAAACAAATATTGCCACTTTCTTAACCTATGCTAAGGTGATTGTGCTTTCTGCATTTGTTTGTGCATGTGTGTGTTTTAATAGCATAATTCAGAAAGTAATGTACAGATTTTGATGACATTTTCAGGAGGAGTTGGAAAAGAACAAAAGACCCATCTGTTGAACTTTAGGAGTGATTTGAATCCCTATTAGCCTGCAGGAATGTGATAAATATTCCAAAGGTGGAAATTAATGCATTGCCTTATCAGATGTTCTGGTGCTTACCAGCAGAGGGTGCAGTCTGACAGATAACAGGCTATATGGAGGAAGAGAGGGAGAAAATTTGATGATTTGGTGGATTCTGAGGGCTTTCTAGTTTGTTTTATTAATTACAGTGCATCCGGAAAGTATTCACAGCACTTGACTTTTTCCACAATTTATGTTAAAGCCTTATTCCAAAAATGATTAAATTCATTTTTTTTCCTCAAAATTCTATGCACAATACCCCATAATGACAATGTGAAAAAATGTTTTTGAGATTTTTGCAAATTTATTAAAAATAAAAAACTAAGAAATCCCGTATATAAGTATTCACAGCCTTTGCTCAATACTTTGTTGATGCACCTTTGGCTGCAATTACGGCCTCAAGTTTTTTTTGAATATGGTGCCACAAGCTTGGCACACCAATCTTTGGGCAGTTTCGCCCATTCCTCTTTGCAACACCTCTCAAGCTCCATCAGGTTGGATGGGAAGCGTCGGTGCACAGCCATTTTCAGATCTCTCCAGAGATGTTCAGTTGGATTCAAGTCTGGCCTCTGGCTGGGCCACTCAAAAAGACATTCACAGAATTGTCCTGAAGCCACTCCTTTGATAGCATGGCTGTGTGCTTAGGGTCGTTGTCTTGCTGATAGATGAACCATTGCCCCACTCTGAGGTCAGGAACGCTCTGGAGTAGGTTTTCATCCAGGAAGTCTGTGTACATTGCTGCATTCATCTTTCCCTCTATCCTGAGAAAAACATCCCCATAGCATGATGCTGCCTCCACCATTGGCGTGGTTATGAACAGTGCCTGGTTTCCTCCAAACATGACACCTGGCATTCACGCCAAAGAGTTCAATCTTTTGTCTCATCAGACCAGAGAATTTTGTTTCTCATGGTCTGAGAGTCCTTCAGGTGCCTTTTGGCAAACTCCAGACGGGCTGCCATGTGCCTTTTACTAAGGAGTGGCTTCTGTCTGGCCACTCTACCATACAGGCCTGATTAGTGGATTGCTGCAGAGATGGTTCTGAAAGGTTCTCCTCTCTCCACAGAGGAACACTGGAGCTCTGACAGAATGATCATTGGGTTCTTTGTCACCTCCCTAATTAAGGCCCTTCTTCCCCGATCGCTCAGTTTAGACAGCCAGCCAGCTCCAGCCCCTCTCCAGGAGACTGGTTCCAGAACCAGAGCTGTGTGTTGAGGTGAGGCCAACTATATCTAGCCGGTATCTGTCAACCTCATGCACCAGCTCAGGCTCCTTCTCCACCAGAGAGGTGACATTTCACATCCCAAAAACCAGTTTAGGAAACCTGGGATCAGATCGCCAAGGTCTCTGCCTTTGACCGCCACCTGATCCACATAGCACTGGACCCCCATGATCCTTCCTGCAGGTGGCGAGCCCACTGGAGGCCGGACCCATGTAATTCCTTTGGGCTGAGCCTGGCCGGGTCGCATTGGTAGAAACCCAGCCACCAGGCATTAGCCATCGAGCCCCTCTCCAGGCCTGGCTCCAGGGTGGGGCCCCGGTAACCCCATACTGGGTGGGGTACACTGAATCCTTGCCAGTCTCATGATTTGATTACAATTCAGCCATTAACGATTCGAATGCAGAATGAGTCATGATGCATTCTGATGCATTTTTGTTGTATCTTCAGTTTTTAAATTTTACTTTTATGCAGTGCTTTTTTAAGATTTAAGCATTTTTTTTGTAACTTATTAATGGAAAAGTATTGAATTGCTGTGGTTCGTTATAAATTTCCTTTGCCTTACTACATGACAACTTTTTTTTTTAATCAATTAATAGAATCAGTCTGGCAAATATGAACTTTTTTTTTAGATGGTGCTTAATCAGACAGCGAGTTTAATAAAGGCTTCTCTTCACTATGTATAATGGCTATGCAATTAGTTTTATGCAGAGACTCCATTACCTGTGCTCTGGTTTTGTCGTGCAGTGCAAATGCAGCCTTGTCAGTAAAATAGCTTCGTGATAGGACCTTATACTGTGGCTGAGGTCTTCGGATGTTGGCGGGACGAAGCATTTTCTGTTGCAGATTGGAGCTGGAGATCTTTGATTGTGGGTGCTGCTGTGTTGTGGTTGGAGCTTTTTGCTCAGAGTTGGTCAGCAGAGTTTGCAGCACGTCGAGCCCAACATGTTCTTCAAGGTTGTCGTTGGCTCCGGGTGGGGACAGCTGCCACAGTTTCGTCCGGTTTGTCGTGTTGCCAGTTTGTCTGATTTTCGTGGAGCGTCTTTTGTGGGCAGTGTATGTCTTGGACTTGCTGTCTGATTGAGGGGGTGGCTGTGGCACAGGTGTAGTGTGGCTGACTACTGATCGGAGGATCAGTGGCTTGATTCCTGCTCTCTCTGCAGTCTGCATGTCGAAGTGTCTTTAAGCAAGACACTGAACCCCCAATTACTCCTGGTGGATCAGGCCAGCACCTGTGTGCATGGCAGCTCCACTGGCATCAGTGTGTGAAAGGATGGATAGTAGGATCTGTAAAGTGCTTTGGTCATCCAGAGATGATAAAAAGCACTATATAAGTGAACGCCATTTACGGTTTGTCCAGTTCATGCTTCCCACAGAGTTCATAAAATCCAAAAATGTACCCAAACATCCACTTTGAAAACTTGGAGTGTTTTTTTTTAATCACCTGTTGCTGTTCTCTGCCTCTGTCTGCCATGGTGCAGCCAACAAGGAATTAAGTACACAACACCATGCAACAGTAATTTTCAATGTTGCGACGTAACTTTCCAACTTTGACGAGCACTGGTTGGACAAATGGCAATCAAAATTAGTGCTTCAGGTTTTTGCAAAGGCAGCGAGATCTCAATTATTAAAATTCTGCATTGATGCAGGAGCCTGCATAATGATGCATCTAAGAATCTAGAAATGTCCACACCTCTAGTATGGGAGGGGGTCAGAACTGCAGGCTACCATATTTACTGTTCTGAATGGGTAAAATCGATTTTCATAATATTAAATTTTTGACATTATTTAAACCCCCCTCCCAAAATCAAATTTCAATATAAAATCGATTTATTGCCCAGCCCTACATCAACAGTAGTTTACATTGCATTATTAGCATTTCTGTTTTGAATATCTCATCTTATTAGATGTAGACATAGCACTGCCCAACTTTTGTGTACTGTGCCGTTTTCAATAGGCTTTGCTAGCAGTGACTAACTGGCTTGAGCAGCTTGACCTCATACTGTGAAATGGAAGGAAAATAATTTTGAAGTACATCTTATTATAAAGAGAAAGATTTCAAATTCTCTTTACAGTGGCACAGAACTGTAAAATGATGTTTTGGTTAATTTTTTTCCAGAAAATCCCAGTAAATTATCTTTGTTTTTTGGGTTGCTGTTATGGAACTTTGTAGTCCTGGACATGATGTCGTTTCATCATACAGTTTTTACCCTCACTCAGAAAGTAAGGCATCTTAAAGGCTTTGTTTTGATGTTGGGGATACTGAACTAACCCATCATGATGAACTGTGTGAATGCTTTGCAGCCCAAAGTCAGATCCCTGGTAGTAATATCTGTCTCGGCGTGTTTTTGTATTACAGTTATAACATGGAGTAAGTTGCAAGCTGCTAACAAGTATCAACCTTTCTAGAAGGCACCATTCCAGGACTGATGAAGTGTAGTTGTGCAATCAGTCACTGCCCTGAAAAGGGTCATCTGCTCTCCACATTTTAAACTGCTGCACATGTAATTACTTGAGTTGTATGGTGGCTGTTTGGTCAAACATTGGAGTCTTTATAAAATTTACTGGGAGCAGTTTGCTCAATATAATATCCTTTTTAGCCTGTTATGTAGACGGTGATATACATTGCTGCTTGAAGCACTGAGATGTCAAGATTTGAAGTGATTTACCTGAGCAATTCATTGATCCACAAAAGTTAATTTTAGTCACAACTAGCTCCAAAGTTAAAATTTAAGTATATACACGCAGAATAAATTCTTCTGTTATGATCATCTCATGGTGATTTTGTTTTTAGGTAGTGCTTGGAAGCTATCATTGCTATCATTTGTTACTCTGACAGATGCAACCAGATAAAGGATAAGAATAGTTTTGCTGGTGCAGCACTTTTACGCAGTAGTGTAGTGTGTCTTCTCCATTACAGTTTTTTTCAGCCCTTGTGATGTAAAAATGTTTTTACAAGGCAAAAGGTCTCAGTGGGTAAATAATACACAGAACACGTACTGTATGTGAAGGCAGAGATCAGTGATAGTAGAGTGGGCCTACTGGTGTGAATAAACGGTGATTGAGTGACTGGTTGACAGGATCTATGAGTGACTGGATAAATGTATAACCACTGTCAAGCAGGAAGAACAGACAGAAGAGCAGTGTCTTGATAGAGGTTGTAACATGACACCATATTAAAGTATGGGTATTCTGTGAGGGTGTATACCACACGTGCCAAGAGCTAAATGCCTGCACAGTGCAATTTGATCATGTGCTCACGATTGTTGTGATTTTATTACACTGCAGTTGTTGATGGGATGATTAAGTTTGAGTAATACTGGCAGAAATTTAACAAACTATCGAGACGTGTACAGGTGCATCTCAATAAATAGAATGTCATCGAAAAGTTAATTAAATTTAGTAATTCAATTCAGAAAATGAAACACCTATATTATATAGATTAATTACACACATAGTGATATATTTCAAGTGTTTATTTCTTTTAATTTTGATGGTTGTGGCTTACAGCTCATGAAAACCCAAATTCAGTTTCTCAAAAAATTAGAATATTACATAAAATTAATTGAAAAGAAATGGATTTTTAATAGAAATGTTGGCCTACTGAAAAGCATCTCCATGTTCACACTCAGTACTTGGTCAGGGCTCCTTTTGCATGAATTACTGCATCAATGTGGCGTGGCATGGGGGTGATCAGCCTGTGGTACTGCTAAGGTGTTAAAAAGGCCCACGTTGCTTTGATAGCGGCCTTCAGCTCGTCTTCATTGTTGAGTCTGGTGTCTCTCATCTTCCTCTTGACAGTACTCCATAGATTCTCTATATAGTTGAAGTCAGGCTAGTTTTATGGCCAATAAACAGTGATACCATGGTCATTAAACCAGGTTTTGGCACTTTTGGCAGTGTGGGCAGGTGCCAAGTCCTGCTGGAAAATGAAACCAGCGTCTCCATAAAGCTTGTCTGCAGAGGGAAGCATGAAGTGCTCTAAAATTTGCTGGTAGATAGCTGCGCTGACTTTGGACTTGATAAAACACAGTGGACCAACACCAGCAGATGACCTCTTTTCAAATGAAAGTAAATTTTGCATTTCATTTGGAAATCAAGGTCCCAGAGTCTGGAGGAAGAGTGGGGAGGCACAGAATCTAAGTTACTTGAGGTCCAGTGTGAAGTTTCTACAGTCAGTGATGATTTGCATGTTATCTGCTAGTGTTGGTCCGCTGTGTTTTATCAAGTCCAAAGTCAGTGCAGCCATCTACCAGAAAATTTTAGAGCACTTTATGCTTCCCTTTGCTGACAAGCTTTATGGAGATGCTGGTTTCATTTTCCAGGAGGACTTGATGCCTGTCCACACTGCCAAAAGTACCAAACCTGGTTAAATGACCATGGTATCACTGTGCTTGATTGACCAGAAAACTAGCCTGACTTCAACTCCATAGAGAATCTATGGAGTATTGTCAAGAGGAAGATGAGAGACACCAGACTCAACAATGCAGACGAGCTGAAGGGCACTATCAAAGCAACCTGGGCCTCCATAACACCTCGGCAGTACCACAGGCTGATCACCTCCATGCTACGCTGCATTGATGGAGTAATTCATGCAAAAGGAGCCCCGACCAAGTACTGAGTGTGTACATGGACATACTTTCAGTTGGCCAACATTAATATTCTACTTTTTTGAGAAACTGAATTTAGGGTTTTCATGAGCTGTAAGCCATAACTATCAAAATCAAAAGAAATAAACACTTGAACTACATCACTCTGTGTGTAATTAATCTATATAATATAGGAGTTTCATTTTCTGAATTGAGTTACTGAATTGAATTAAGTTTTTGCTGACATTCTAATTTGAGATGCACCTGTATGTAGAGAAGTTGACTAAAATTAAATCAGCATTTTTTTTATCGAGAGTTGAGCACTAGCTCTTAACTCATTCACATCAATGACATGATAGTAATATGTTAATGTGTTACTGGACCTGTGTTGGTGTTATTACAACGCACAATGAAGTCACTCAAATCCCTTCATAAAGGAATTACATTTAAATATTTCTACCATTATTGTGTCACACATGAAAATACTTTTACCAGTGCTTTTATGAAACATCTCTCAGTTCAGATATTTACTTTAAACTTCCTTTAAGTTTTATTCACACCAGCAGGCCCACTCTCTACTATCACTGATGTCTGCCTTCATAGGTATTTTGGGTAAATGGTAAACCTGTGTACTCTTCATTTTCAGTATTTCATTTCTGAAATGAAAATGGAAGTAGCTATTACATGGTTTTAGTCTTGTCAAAGTAAAATCGTAATTGAGCCAAAACAGGATAACGGATCTAATTTCATTATTATTATTATTATTTTTTTTTTTTTTAAATTGGTCACAGCCATAAGTGGATCTAACTTTTTTTCATATTTAGACCTACTTATCATTTTTTTGGTAAAATATCAGATTTACTGTTGCTTTTATCAATAATGTTTGTTTTATAGAAATTATCACATTGACTTTTCATTAAATTACCACAATACAAATTTTAAAGGCACACGTTTGTCTTACTTCTGGCTGTGTCCAAAATAATAAAATCAACTAACAAAATCAGATCCATTATACGTTTTTTGCCTTGTCAAAATAAAATCATATTTGAGCCAAAATGAGATAATGGCTATTTCTGGTTGTTCTGTTTTCCTTTCAGAAATGAAATATGGAAAGAATGAAGAATACACTGATTATAGTAGGGATGTTAACAATTCAACTAATTAAGAATTTCATTCATTCATCTTCTTCTGCTTAATCCTTTTACTCAATTTAATTAATTGACCATTCCACAGTCCTTTTCAATTGGAGTGTGTCCTGGTGTTGTTCAGGGTGAGCAATTAACCAATTTTTTTTTTTTTTTTTTTTTTTTTATTTAAGTTTTTGTAAAGGGTATACAGGTCGTTACAGCAATGCAGTGTTTACATTTTCATCACATGTTCCCTTATTTTCTGATATCTGACAACATTGGAAGATTAATTCTTACAACACCCCTTTTTTTTTTTTTTTAAAGTGAAAGAAAAAGTGAAATTAAAGAGGAAAAAAAACAACAAATAACAAAAAAAAACAAACAAACCAGTAAAAAACAAACAAAAAGAAAAAGTAAGTAAATAAAGATAAAAGAGCATCTGAGTAGCTTTGGAACAAAGAGCGGAACCATTATTGAAATGGTATTTGTCAAAGATTAGATCTAATGGAAGACACATATGCGGTCCAGGGTTGCCAAAAGTTCATGAACCCATCCATGTCCTGTCTCAGTGCGAATGTCAACTTTTCCATCGAGTAAATGTCTTGGATCACGTTAGTCCAATCTTCAGGTGTAGGACAGTCCTTCAACATCCATTTTTTAGTTAGAGCTTTTTTGCTTGCCAATATTAAAACATTGAATAAGTATTTTTCTCCTCGTCTTTCCAGTGAGTCCGGTAGTAAACCCAAATACAAAGTTACAAAAGAAAAGGGAACTGTAATTTTGAATATTTTCCCCAATATTGTCTGTACCTTGGTCCAATATTGGTGGATAACTGGGCATGACCAAAACACATGAAAATGATTTGCAGTCTTTTCACCACACAAGCGCCAACAGTTCAATCCCTTATGGGTAAATTTGTTTTGTGCAGGTGTTCTGAAAAATCTTGCCAAGTTTTTCCATCCAAATTCTCTCCACTGCAGGGATGAGGTACTTTTCCATTGCTGTTTATTTAGCTTTTCCCATATTTCCAGTTGTAAAGTGAAATTCCCCTCTTTTTCCCATCTCTCTTTTATATAAGATGTGTTGTCTCCTTTTAAGTCTTGAAGACCTTGGTATATTTTAGAAATGTATCTGATCCCTGGGATCCCTTTATATGCCATTAAGAAGACCTTCAGAACACCTGACTGGGCCCTTTCCAAAACCTCCTTTTTAAGTATATTGTTTATGTGGTGTCTAAGCTGGAAGAACCTGTAAAGGTCTTGATTTATTAGGCCTTGTTTTTTCAAATCTTCAAAACTTCTTAAGATTTGCCCTTTAAAAAAATCGTAATATTTTATCAGCCCTTTCTCCTTCCACTTTTTAAATCTGGTGTCTGTTTTATTAGGAGTAAAGTCCTGATCATAGGCGATCCATTGCAGAAGTCGATAGGGCTCTTTAGTTTGATTCTCTCTGACTATCTTAAACCAAATTTTTAGCGGGGTCTCTATCCACGGGTTAGTGTTATTCAAAAGCTTAGGTAAGGCATTGTTCCCTATTATCGCCTGTAGGGGGATGTCACTTGTTATTTGGCATTCGATCTCCTTCCATTGTGCAGTGTAGACTGGGTTACATATCTCTACTAAAGTTTTAATTTGTGCGGCTTTAAAGTAGTCCCTGATATTTGGCAGCGCGAGCCCACCTTTGTCTTTGTTTAGCTGTAGGGTTCTATATCTGATTCTAGGTCTCTTGCCCTGCCATATGAATCTTGAGATCCTTCTGTCCAGCTCCTGCCATGTTTTTTTGGGAGGTTCTACCGGTATTGTTTGGAAAAGGTATAGAAGACGTGGAAGTATATTCATTTTGACTGCTTCAATTCTTTGTGCAGTACCCAAGAATGGTATCATATTCCATCTTGCTAGGTCAGATTTTATTTTTGTCACCAGTGGATCATAGTTTAGTGATATAATTTTGTTGAGTTGTTTCGGGATATTGACCCCCAGATATTTCATAGATTCCGACTCCCAGTTAGTTTTGAGTTTGCTTAGTGAATAATGATTTGGGTCATAGTTGAATGTTAAAACTTGGGTTTTATGCATATTTAATTTGTACCCCGATAAATCTCCATACTCTGAAAAAACTGAGGTTAGTTCTGGTAAAGAAGTGTCCGGCTGCCCTAGGTATATTAAAATGTCATCAGCAAAGAGTGCTATTTTATGTTCCTTCTGACCAAGTGTAATACCTTGAATTTTTTGGTTTTGTCTTATCCATTGGCTCAGAGGTTCTATGAAGATTGCAAAGAGCAGTGGAGACAGGGGGCAGCCCTGACGACATCCTCTTTCCAGTTCAAAAGATGATGATAAATTACCGTTAATCCTTATTTTAGCTGTTGGTTTTTTATATAATGCCTGTATAGTTCTAATGAAGTTGTTATGAAAATTGAAACTGGATAAGATTCTATATAGAAAAGACCAGTCAACCGAATCGAATGCTTTTTCAGCATCTAATCCCAATATGACTGCATTTAAGTTATATTTTTTTATATGATGAATTATGTGTAAAGTGCGTCGAATGTTGTCTTGTGTCTGTCTTTGTCTTATAAAACCTGTTTGGTCTAAATGAATTAGGTCTGTCAGTATATTTTCTAACCTTTTGGCAAGGATAATGGTAAAAAGCTTATAGTCCTGATTTAGTACACTGATTGGTCTGTAGTTGGAGCACTCTAGTTTATCCTTTTCAGGTTTAGGTATAACTGCAATGACCCCTTCTCTCCAGGAGGGGGGGATTTCCCCTGTGTGGAGGACATAATTAAATGTTTTCAGGAGGAGAGGAGATAGTTGCTGTTTAAAGGTTTTGTACCACTCTGCTGCATAGCCATCAGCTCCTGGGGATTTGTTAGCTTTAAGTTTCATAATTGCTTTTTCCAATTCTTTAGGATGTATTTCTGACAGTAGTGTTTTATTTTGTGACTCCGTAAGTTGGGGAAGGTTTAATGTGTTTAGGAATGCCTCGGATGCGTTTTTATGTTTTTTGTGGGAGTATAAGTTCTTATAGTAATTCTCGAAGTTTTTAAGAATATCCTGAATTCTGAATTTTATTTCCTTTGATACTGGGTCTCTGATTTTGTAGATTGCTCTTTCTGTTTGATGTTTCCTCAATTTATAGGCTAGCAATTTTGCCGATTTACTGCCTGCTTCATAGTATTTTTGTTTCAGAAATGTAAGTTTCTTCTGGATTTCTATTGTGTAGATCTCATTTATTTGGTTTTTAATTTCCTTAATCTTGAGCGAGTCAGTAGAATGAGTGTTGCCTTTGTGTTCTTTTTCTAGGTTCCTAAGTTCTGACTCTAATGTGGATAGTTTTTCTTGTCTTAGTTTCTTTTGGGTTGCCAGTTTTGCAATAATCTTTCCTCTTATTACAGCTTTACATGCATCCCACAGTATTAAAGGGGATACTTCTCCATTATCGTTATCTTCCAAATATCTGAGAATATCTGATTCCAATTCATCTTTCAATGGTCCTTTCAGGACATTTGAATTTAACCTCCAAGAAAATGTATTATTTGTGTATTTTTGGATATTTAAGTCCATGTAGATCGGACTGTGGTCGGAGAGATCCATCAGTCCTATTTTACATGTTTTTACTCTTCCAATGTCTCTATTAAACATAAAAAAATAGTCAATCCTTGAGTAAGATGAATGTGGAGTTGAGTAAAATGTATAGTCTTTTACACTGGGGTTGAGTTCCCTCCACACGTCACAGATTCCCAATTCTTTTAGTAGCATCCGAGTCTTCCTGTTTTGGGTGTTATTTTGATGTGGGGAATTACCAGAAGCATCCCAGTATGGATTCAGTCTAAGATTGAAGTCCCCACCACATATCACTAAACCTTGAGCTTTAGTTATCATTAGGTCGAATACATTTTTATAAAATTTCCAGTTAGCCCCTGGGGGAGCATACACATTCAGCAGGGTGATATCTTCTCCCTCTAGCCGCCCAGTTACCAAACTGTATCTCCCTTCTTTATCTTTGTGTTCTGATTTTTTTTCAAATGTAATTTTGGTTGATATCAATGTCGCTACTCCCCTCCTCCTCCCTGATTTATATGAAGATGAAGAGATCATTTTAAACCCTTGTCTACTGAGTTTATTGTGTTCCACGTCTGTTAGGTGGGTTTCTTGTAAAAGTATTATTCCTGCTTTGTCTTTTTTCATTTTGCCTAGAATCTTGGATCTTTTAACTGGATTCAGGATTCCTTTTACATTATATGAAATTATTTTGGTTACACCCTGTTTCTCCATTGTGTTGTTTTGTTTAGTATAACTGTGTGGTGGCCCTCTTTTGTGCTACTCAGAAACTGAAAGAACATTAAAAACAAGAAAAACATTAAGAACATAGTGTAAAAAACTTTAAAACAAAAAGCTGTCATAAGAACTTCCTGAGCTGAGGTCTTTTTAAAGACCCTGTAAGAGCCTTGATGGAGTGAAGGCTCTGAGGGAAATTCCTCAAACTCTGTTACGTGTTGAGGGCCCTCTCTTACCACTGAAAGTAGTCCCATGCTTTTAACGTGAGTTTCAGAACCCAATCCAAACTTGTAATGATTTTTTTTTTTTTTTTTTTCCTTTTATGCCTAAACCCTGTGAAATTGTGTGCACCCTCCCACCCCCATCACATCAAACATTCACGCAAAAACAGTATTTGTTAGTATGAGGAGAACATGTGGATTATTGTCACATTTCTATTTTAACAAGTTTTTTTTTTTGTTTTTTTTTATTACAAAGACTTATTTGTTTCAAATAATATGATTGTTCCATGAAATGTTTTACCACATGCTGAATATGCATCTCCTTTAATGTTTGTTACCTTGTATGAGGGGGGTTGGATGTGCGGATTGATTCAAGAGAAAAGAAAAAAAAAAAAAAAAAAAAAGGTCGCTATTCCAACCTGAAAACGGATAGTTTATCCGCGACGCTCTGGCGCTGGGTTTCCCGCTGCTGGTCCGTGGATTTTGAGGGTCTTTGTGTTGTCCATGTTTGCGCTTTGATCTTCTCACTCGGGTCTGCTGCGGGTTTAAATACCGTTACCGGGAGCCCTCTTTTCGCCATGTCAGCTGTTGCTTCTTCCGCCGAATTATAGAGACACGTTTCATCGCCGTAGAAGACCCTTAACTTCGCAGGAAATGGTGTCTGAAAGCGCAATTTCTTCTCTCTTAACACCTTTTTCGCGTCATTGTATTCCCTGCGCTTTTTCAGGACCTCCGGGGTGTAATCGTGTTCCACGTAGACTTTTCTCTCCTGGTGCATAAATCCTTTTTTCTGCCAGGCCAGTCTTACAACCTCTTGTTTTATTTTGAAATTGGAAAATCTTACCAACACCGAACGTGGGGGCGCTTCCGCCGCCAGCCTAGCGGCTAATGAACGATGTGCCTTTTCTATCTTCAAGTCGGTGGTTTGTGGAATATCCAATTTCTCTCTTAGTAAGGATTCCACGCATTCTGCCATTGAGTTAAAACCATTTTCGGTTCCTTCTATCAGACCATGAATTCTTATGTTGTCTCTTCTTTGTTTTCCTTCTTGGTCGGTTAGCTTAGCCTCTATAGCTGCTTGTCTTTTGCGTAGGTCTAGCACAGAATCTTCGAGCACTTTTATTCGATCCTCTGTTTCCAAGATTCGGTTCTCGGCCTGGTCCACTCTGCTGTTTGTCCTTTTCAATTCTTCTCTGAATTCCCGAAATTCGGCCGTAACTTCTCGGCGAAATCGTCGTAGCTCCTCAAATAGTGATTTCAGGCTAACCCTTTTGTTAGCTATCACCAGTTCCTCGTCTTCTGAACGGAGATCTTCCAGTTCAGATTCTCCGGCCGATACGTGTCCTGGCCTGGAGAATTTCAGTTTCTTCTGTTTTCCTTTAGACATGATGATTTTGTCTTTTGATTTTCACTCCTCCAAAAATCCGTTAAGTTTGATTTTCAAGGTGTTATCCTGGATTGGGTCTGAGAGCTTCAGTGTTAAGCTGCAGTCGCCATGGCGTCCAGACCGGAAGTCTCCGCAATTAACCAATTTTTAAATTGAAATTTGAATGTAAAAATAAAAAATTGTGAACATCAATTTTCCCATTCACAAGATAATTTTGTAGCCTCACCTCTAACTCCCTCCCCTACCTTTAAAGTGAATTTTATAAAAGTTAAGTTGACACTTCACTAATCAGAAATATGTGGGTTCATCTTTGTTTGATCAAACCTTTATTAAGAAAGGTTTGAAAGCCAAGTTTGCAGTTTATTCCCATTGGGGGTTCATGTTTCCATCCATCCATCTTCTACCACTTAATCCTTTTCGGGTTGCAGGGGGTCTGGAGCCTATCCCAGCATCTTTGGGCGAGAGGCAGGGTACACCCTGGACAGATCATCAGTCCATCACAGGGCCAACACAGAGAGACAGACAACCATTCACTCTCACATTCATACCGAAGGGCAATTTAGAATCCCCAGTTGATGCCAATTAACCTAATTTGCATGTCTTTGGCCATTGGGAGAAAACTGGAGTACCCGGAGAAAACCCACACAGACACAGGGAGAACATGCAAACTCTACACAGAAGGGTCACTGATGGTCAGGGGGTGGGATTGAGCCCACGATGGTTGGGGGTGGGATCGAACCCATGAGCTTCTTGCTGTGCTGCCACAGTGCTAACCACTGCCCCACCGAGCTGCTTATGATTGCCCATGTTTGTTTGAGGGAAGAAAAAAATGTATTTGATATTTTTTCCCTTCAAAAAAATATGGAACAAAATCAAAAATTGAATGAGGTGTGGTGATATTAGTTGTTGGTCTCGCACACAAAATTGGATCTTTTAATGTGAAGGTGGAGTTTTAATGTGAAGGCGGAGTTTTTCTGTTTTGGATGGAGATAAAAGCAGGAAGTGAAAAAATGTAAATAAAGTTTTTCCAGACAGACTTACACGTATCCTGTCTGTTTTTCCGTAACTTCTACATTGGTGACCCCGACATTTGAAGAATGTTTAATCAAGCGACTTCTTCTGATATCGCCGCCACGGCGTCTGTATCCACTGCGGTTCCCGTACCAGCTGTTTTTGCGGCTACAATTAAATTACCGGACTTTTGGCAGCACGACCCGGAGCCCTGGTTTCAGCATGTCGAGGCTCAGTTCCATCTGCGCGGAATAACCACAGATGACACGAAGTATTTCCATGTGGTCACAGCTTTGGATTCTGCCACTACTCGTCGTTTGATGGGACTGCTCTGGGACCCGCCTCTCGTTGACAGGTACGTCACGCTGAAGAGGGCTCTACTGCAGCTGTACCAACTCTCTGATATAGAGCGCGCTGATCGTCTTCTGTCTATGACTGGTTTGGGGGACAGCAAACCTTCTGAGCTGATGGAGAATATGTTGGCACTTCTTGGTTCAGGAGACAGTTCATTTCTGTTTATCCACCTGTTTCTGCGTCAGCTTCCGCCTCCAGTGCGCACTGTCCTGGCCAGCTCGCCCCTCATTTGTACTAAGGATTATCGGGGTTTGGCTGGAGAAGCGGACAGGCTTTGGCTGGCTTCTCGTCATTTGTCGGTGCATGCATTGCCGCCTGGGCAGTCTGATGGAGAAGTCTTGGTGGGTGTGGCCGCAGTATCGGATCGCCGTAAGAAAGAGAGCAGCATGTGTTTTTATCACCGCCGTTTTGGACCGAAGGCTCGGCGCTGTATTCCACCGTGCTCTTTCCAGCCACAGGGAAACGAGAAGGCCGGTGCTCGCTAGCAGCTGCATGCACCGGCACCAGCAATAAGCTGCTTTTTATTGAGGACTGCGCAGCTGGACGTCGTTTTTTGGTGGATTCGGGAGCGCAGCGGAGCATCGTTCCCCCCTCTTCGGCTGACGTCATGGAATATGAACATGGACCTCCACTGGACGCTGCTAATGGTACTCCTATTCGCACCTTTGGCACCAGGTTCATTACTGTGTGTTTTAACGGCCGTAAATTTAGTTGGGACTTTGTGGTAGCATCTGTAGCAGTTCCTATTCTTGGCGCAGATTTTTTGTGTGCTTACAGACTGTTGGTTGACGTAGCTAACAGATGTTTGATTGATGCTGTGTCTTTTGATTTTTATCCATGTACACTGGGTGGGGCTGGTCCACTGCTTGCTAACATGCTCGCCTCAGGAGATAGATACCAGCGAGCGGTTTCATCGGACTATGAAAGCGGCCCTTCGCGCGTCATTGGTGGATAGTGGATGGGTGGACAGATTACCGTGGGTTTTGTTGGGTTTGCGTTCAGCCCCCAAGGAAGACCTGCATTCCTCTTCTGCTGAGTTGGTCCTTGGCCAGACCTTGAGGGTTCCAGGGGAGTTTCTTCCTACCAGTCCAGGGTTAGGTCCCAGTATGGTTAAGAGGCCTAAGTGTCGAGAGGAAGCTAGGGCTTTTGTTCCTGTGGCTGCGCACCACTGCCTTCCTCAGTCTTACGTCCCTGACAGCCTTAGGTCGGCTAAATATGTTTTTGTCCGGCACGATGCCCATCGTTCTCCCCTGCAGGCACCTTATGATGGCCCTTTTCGGGTGTTAGAAATAGGCCATAAGGATTTTTTGGTTGAGTTGGGGACTGGCCAGGATCGGATTTCGGTGGATCGTTTGAAGCCTGCGCATGTTCTTTGTGACAATGAGGTTGAGTTAGCCCGCCCGGCTCGGCGGGGGCGCCCTCCCAACCCTGCGCCTGAGGTTGTTTCTGCTCCAGTTACAGTTGTGCCCCCTAGGACTGTGCAGTGCAGTCGTCGGGGCAGGGTAATTAGGTTGCCTAAGAGGTTTTCTTGAGTTATTTTCTTTTGGATTTTTGTTCATGCTGTTTGTTTGTTTTTTGTCAGCATGTTTATTTATGTTGTTATTTGTGTGTTCTGGGGGGGCCTGTGTGGTGATATTAGTTGTTGGTCTCACACACAAAATTGGATCTTTTAATGTGAAGGTGGAGTTTTAATGTGAAGGCGGAGTTTTTCCGTTTTGGATGGAGATAAAAGCAGGAAGTGAAAAAATGTAAATAAAGTTTTTCCAGACAGACTTACACGTATCCTGTCTGTTTTTCCGTAACTTCTACAGAGGCATAAAAAAAATCAAGTATTTATTTTTTTCATCATATCACACAGCCCTAGGTTTCACTAGTCCAGACGAGGGCACCTTGGCCTTGTCTAGACTAGTCCTGGAGTATATGAACCCAACACATATGTGAGAACACACAAATGCAAAGCAGTCACAACAGAGTTTAGTGTTGGACAATTTCAAGCTGATAAATGATAACAAAGAAGCCAAATGTGCACTATGCGGTACGATGTTGAAGTACAACAGCTCAACAAGTTTAAGTTAAGTAACCTCCTGGACAACTCACATTAAGTTGTGCTGCAAGGAGTGAGTGCATCAGTTTCACATCTTACAGTCACTGTAGTGTTGGGAAAGTGGTTATAATAGGAAGAGGATAGGAATATTAAGCTTTTTAACCTTTATTTATTCGGGGGAGGTCCATTGAGAGGCAACCCATCTCTTATTCAAGGGAGCCCTGATCACATTCACAGTGATGCATTCACACCTGGAAGCAGCCCAGTACAACCACAGACTGATCTGTGGCCACTGAGCAGCTCCACTGGAGCACCACAGTGGGGTTAATGAGGGTGGGGCAAATATCGCTTTATCATCTGTCCCACCCAGATCTGACCCTGCCGGTTCAGGGATCGAACCAGTGAACCTCCAGTCACAAGTCCACATCCCTAACCATTAGTCCACCACTGCCACCCGCTTGCATAATTAAAAAAAAAAAATCTCTTCAGATTTTGTCTTCCACTAATATTTCACGTCCAACAAATGAGGCAGTGCACAATTTATTTTCACATTAAAGTAGCCTATATAATATTGTATTTTACTTGCAGAATTTGTTAAACTACAAAAGTGCTGTTTGTACTGTATCCCAAATGGTACAATAAACTATTGCTTAAGGAATATGACATGTTTTTTTTTGTTTTTTTTAATTCAGTATCAAAAGCCCAGGGCTGCCCTTGGTCACTGATCCTGTTTATAATTTTTACGGACAGGATATCTAGGCACAGCCAAGGAACGGAGGGTGTCATGTTCGGTGGTCATAGGATCTTGTTCCCGCTGTTTGCAGATGATGTCCTGTTAGCTTCATTGAGCAATGACCAACAGGTCTTACTGGGACAGTTTGCTACTTGGTGTGGCTGGGATGAGAATCAGCACCTTCAAGTCTGAGTCCATGGTCCTCAGCTGGAAAAGAGTGGACTGTCCTCTCCGGGTTGGGGTTGAGCTCCTGCCTCAGGTGGAGGAGTTCAGTTATCTCAGAGTCTTATTCACGAGTGATGGGAGAATGTAGCGAAAGATCGACAGATTGATCAGAACAGCATCTGCAGTGATGTGGATGTTGTACCAGTCTGTCATGGTGAAGACGGAGCTGAACTTTGAAGCAAAGCTGTCAATTTACCAGTCAGTCTACGTTCCTACCCTCACCTATCGTCATGAACTTTGGGAAATTCAATTCAACTTCATTTATATAGTGCCATTTCACAACAACAGTCATCTCATAGCACTTTCAACTGTAGGGGGAACCCCCACAGTTGCAGAAAAACCCCAGCAATCAGGTGATCCCCTGTGAGCAAGCACTTGGCGACGGTGGAGAGGAAAAACTCCTTTTTAACAGGAAGAAACCTCCAGCAGAACCAGGCTTAGGGAGGGGCAGTCATCTGCTGCGACTGGCTGGGGGGTGAGGGGACAGAGAAGATGAAAAGAACAGACATGTAGAGAGCAAACAGCACGATGGGGACTCAGTCTATGGGAGAGAACAAACAGATGTTAATGACCAGCAAAAAAAAAATAAAAATATTTCATTGAGAGTGAAGAAAGGAGTGAGGCCCAGTGCATTATTGGAGGTCCCCCGGCTGACTAAACCTATTAGCAGCATAACTAAGGGAGGGTTCAGAAACACATGATCCCTCCCTAATTGTAGGCTATATCAAAAAGGAAGGTTTTAACCCTATTTTTAAAAACAGAGGTCGAGTCTGACTCCCGAATCCAGATTGGCAGCTGGTTCCACAGGAGAGGAGCTTGATAACTGAAGGTTCTGCCTCCCATTGTGCTTTTGGAGATTCTAGGTATTACAAGTAATCCTGCATTTTGGGAGCATAGTGTTCCGTTAGGATAATACGGTAGTATACGGTAGTTTTTTTTAAGTTTTTGTAAAGGGTATACATGTCATTACAGCATTGCGTTGTTTACATTTTCATCACGTTCCCTTTTTTACCTCCGCCAAAGGGGGAGGTTATGTGATCATCGGCGTTGGTTTGTCTGTCTGTTTGTTAGCAAGATAACTCAAAAAGTTATGGACGGATTTTCATGAAATTTTCACAAATTGTCAGAAATGGGGTATCCTACAGATGATTACATTTTGGTGGTCATCCGGATCACCGTCCACAACAAAATCGCCATTACGCAAAATGCCATTTTCGTGAATAACTACTAAACCACTAATCCTGTCATTGTCAATCCAATTGCTTGTCATATGTTTTCATGGTCAAGGAATCTGAAGACTGTATGGGGGGAACTGTGGCGCTAAACCGCCATTACGGAAAATGCCATTTTCGTCAATAACCTGGGAGTTTGGAGATGGAGGAGACGGACACAACAGCAACACTTCAGTTTATTACCTCCGCCAAGGAGGTAATGCTTTTACTACTGAACCACTAATCCTATCATTGTGAATCCAATTGCTTCTCATATATTTTCATGGTCAAGGAATCGGAAAACTTACACGCAAACACTGTATGGGGGGAACTGTGGCGCTAAACCGCCATTACAGAAAATGCCATTTTCGTCAATAACTACTGAACCACTAATCCTATCATTGTGAATCCAATTGCTAGTCATATGTTTTCATGGTCAAGGAATCTGAAAACGTACACACAAACACTGTATGGGGGGAACTGTGGCGCGGAGGTCTGTGCTCTCCGAGTGCTTTTCTAGTTTTGTTTTTTGACAATATTGGAAAAATAATTATTGCAACACCCTTTTTTTTAAGTGAAAGAAAAAGAGAAATTAAAGAGAACAAAAAAAAACAAAACAAGAAAAAAAAACAAAAACAAAAGAGCAGAAAAAAAAGAGTATCTGAGTAGCGTTGGAACAAAGAGAGGTGCCATTATTGAAATGGTATTTGTCAAAGATTAGATGTAATGGAAGACACATACGCATTCCAGGGTTGCCAAAAGTTCAAGAACCCATCCATGTCCTGTCTCAGTGCGAATGTCAACTTTTCCATCGAATAAATGTCTTGAATCACGTTAATCCAATCTTCAGGTTTAGGACAATCCTTCAACATCCATTTTTTTGTTAAGCTTTTTTGCTTGCCAATATTAAAACATTGAATAAGTATTTTCCTCCTCGTCTTTCCAGTGATTCTGGTAGTAAACCGAAATACAAAGTTACAAAAGAAAAGGGAACTGTTATTTTGAATATTTTCCTCAATATTGTCTGTACATTGGTCCAATATTGGTGGATAACTGGGCATGACCAAAACACATGAAAATGATTTGCAGTCTCTTCACCACACAAGCGCCAACAATTCAACCCCTTACGAGTAAATTTGTTTTGTGCAGGTGTTCTGAAAAATCTTACCAAATTTTTCCATCCAAATTCTCTCCACTGCAGGGATGAGGTACTTTTTCATTGTTGTTTATTTAGCTTTTCCCATATTTCCAGTTGTAAAGTGAAATTCCCCTCTTTTTCCCATCTCTTTTATATATGATGTGTTGTCTCCTTTTAAGTCTTGAAGACCTTGGTATATTTTAGAAATGTATCTGATCCCTGGGATCCTTTTATATGCCATTAAGAAAACCTTCAGAACACCTGACTGGGCCCTTTCCAAATCCTCCTTTTTAAGTATTTTGTTTATGTGGTGTCTAAGCTGAAAGAACCTGTAAAGGTCTTGATTTATTAGACCTTGTTTTTTCAAATCTTCAAAACTTCTTAAAGTTTGCCCTTTAAAAAAAAATCGTAATATTTTATCAGTCCGTTCTCTTTCCACTTTTTAAATCTAGTGTCTGTTTTATTAGGAGTAAAGTCTTGATCATAGGCAATCCAATGCAGTAATCGATAGGGTTCTTTAGTTTGATTCTCTCTGACTATCTTAAACCAAATTTTTAGTGGGGTCTCTATCCACGGGTTAGTGTCATTCAAAAGTTTAGGTAAGGCATTGTTCCCTATCATCGCCTGTAGGGGAATGTCACTTGTTATTTGGCATTTCATCTCCTTCCATTGTGCAGTGTAGACTGGGTTACATATCTCTACTAAAGTTTTAATTTGTGCGACTTTAAAATAGTCCCTGATATTTGGCAGCGCAAGCCCACCTTTGTCTTTGTTTAGCTGTAGGGTTCTATATCTGATTCTAGGTCTCTTGCCCTGCCATATGAATCTTGAGATCCTTCTGTCCAGTTCTTGCCATGTTTTTTTGGGAGGTTCTACCGGTATTGTTTGGAAAAGGTATAGAAGACGTAGAAGTATATTCATTTTGACTGCTTCAATTCTTTGTGCAGTACCCAAGAATGGTATCATATTCCATCTTGCTAGATCAGATTTTATTTTTGCCATCAGTGGATCATAGCTTAGTGTTATAATTTTGTTGAGTTGTTTCGGGATATTGACCCCCAGATATTTCATAGATTCCATCTCCCAGTTAGTTTTGAATTTGCTTAGTAAATATTGATTTGGGTCATAGTTGAATGTTAAAATTTGGGTTTTATGCATGTTTAATTCGTACCCCGATAACTCTCCATACTCTGAAAAAACTGAGATTAGTTCTGGAAAAGAGGTGTCCGGCTGCCCCAGGTATATTAAGATGTCATCAGCAAAGAGTGCTATTTTATGTTCCTTCTGACCAAGTGTAATACCTTGAATTTTTTGATTCTGTCTTATCCATTGGCTCAGAGGTTCTATGAAGATTGCAAAGGGCAGTGGAGACAAGGGGCAGCCCTGACGACATCCTCTTTCCAGTTCAAAAGATGATCCTTATTTTAGCTGTTGTTTTTTTATATAATGCCTGGATAGTTCTAATGAAGTTGTTATGAAAATTGAAACTGGATAAGATTCTATATAGAAAAGACCAGTCAACCGAATCAAATGTTTTTTCAGCATCTAATCCCAATATGGCTGCATTTAAATTATATTTTTTTATATGATGAATTATGTGTAAAGTGCGTCTAATGTTATCTTGTGTCTGTCTTTGTCTTATAAAACCTGTTTGGTCTAAATTAATTAAGTCTGTCAGTATATTTTCTAACCTTTTGGCAAGGATAGTGGTAAAAAGCTTATAGTCCTGATTTAACACACTGATTGGTCTGTAGTTGGAGCACTCTAGTTTATCCTTTTCCGGTTTAGGTATAACTGCAATGACCCCTTCTCTCCAGGAGGGGGGGATTTCCCCTGTGTGGAGGACATAGTTAAATGTTTTCAGGAGGAGAGGAGATAGTTGCTGTTTAAAGGTTTTGTACCACTCTGCTGTAAAGCCATCTGCTCCTGGGGATTTGTTAGCTTTAAGTTTCATAATTGCTTTTTCTAATTCTTTAGGTTGTATTTCTGACTCAGTAAGTTGGGGAAGGTTTAATGTATTTAGGAAGGCTTCGGATGCGTTTTTATGTTTTTTTGAGGGAGTACAAGTTTTTGTAGTAGTTGAGATGAGATGAGATGAGATTTAACTTTATTGTCATTACACATGTATGAATACAAGGTAACGAAACGTGACTTGGCATTTGGGCACGCTCTGCAGCGCGCATCCAAGGCCGGGGCAGCCGCTAGGCGCCAGTCATAAAGAAGAAAGGGAAAAAAAAGAAAAAGAAAATGGATATGACACAGTAGGCTCGCAGTAATATTGGGATTCTCCCCAAATATAATAGTCCTACATTTATTTTATCTATATTTTCAGATTCATTGACCATCAAAACATACCTTTAGCAATTAGATTGACATTGATATGTTTATTAGTTCAGTAGTTATTGACAAAAATCACTTTTTCGGTAATGGCGGCTTTCTTGTGGATAGTTCTCGAAGCTTTTAAGAATTTCCTGAATTCTAAATTTTATTTCCTTTGATACTGGGTCTCTGATTTTGTAGATTGCTCTCTCCGTTTGTTTTCCTCAATTTATAGGCTAGTAATTCTGTCGATTTGCTACCTGTTTCATAGTATTTTTGTTTCAGAAATGTAAGTTTCTTCTGGATTTCTATTGTGTAGATCTCATTTGTTTTTTAATTTCCTTAATTTTGAGCGAGTCATTAGAATGAGTGTTGTCTTTGTGCTCTTTTTCTAGTTTCTTAAGTTCTGACTCTAATGTGATTAGTTTTTCTTGTCTGTTTCTTTTGGATTGCCAGTTTTGCGATAATCTTTCCCCTTATTGCAGCTTTGCATGCGTCCCACAGTATTAAAGGGGATACTTCTCCATTATCATTTTCTTCCAAATATCTGAGAATATCTGATTCCAATTCATCTTTCAGTGGACCTTTCAGCACATTTGAATTTAACCTCCAAGAAAATGTATTATTTGTGTATTTTTGGATACTTAAGTCCATGTAGATCGGACTGTGGTCAGAGAGATCCATCAGTCCTATTTTACATGTTTTCACTCTTCCAATGTCTCTATTAAACATAAAAAAATAGTCAATCCTTGAGTATGATGAATGTGGTGCTGAGTAAAATGTATAATCTTTTACACTGGGGTTGAATTCCCTCCACACGTCACAGATTCCCATTTCTTTTAGTAGCATCCGAGTTTTTCTACTTTGAGTGTTATTTTGATGTGGAGAATTACCTGATGTATCCCAGTATGGATTCAGTCTTGGATTGAAGTCTCCACCACATATCACTAAACCTTGGACTTTAGTTATCATTAGGTCAAATACATTTTTATAAAATTTCCAGTTAGCCCCTGGAGGTGCATATACATTCAGTAGGGTGATATCTTCTCCCTCCAGCCGACCAAGTACCATGCTGAATCTCCCTTCTTTATCTTTGTGTTCTGAATTTTTTTCAAATATAATTTTGGTTGAGATCAATGTCGCAACCCCCCTCCTCCTCCCTGACTTATATGAAGATGAAGAGATCATTTTAAACCACAGGTGTCAAACTCATTCCATGGAGGGCCAAGACCCTGCAGGTTTTACCTCCACCCAGTGTCTTCAACAGGTGATTTCTCTGAATTTCGTCCTACTGATTGCTGATCAGTGAAAACACCTGCTGAAGAGACTGGGTGGAAGTAAAACCTGCAGGGTCTTGGCCCTCCATGGAATGAGTTTGACACCCCTGTTTTAAACCCTTGTCTATTGAGTTTAGTGTGCTTCACGTCTGTTAGGTGGGTTTCCTGTAAAAATATTATTCCTTCTTTCTTTTTTCATTTTGCCTAGAATCTTGGATCTTTTAACTGGATTCAGGATCCCTTTTACATTATGAGATTATTCTGGTTACACCCTGTTTCTCCATTGTGTTGTCTTATTTAGTATAACAGTGTGGTGGCCCTCTTTTATGCTACTCAGAAACTGAAAGAACATTAAGAACATAAAAAACATTAAGAACAACATCAAGATCTTCCTGAGCTGAGGTCTTTTTAGTGACCTTAGAAGAGCCTTGATGGTGTGTTGGCTCTGAGGGAAATTCCTCAAACTCTGTTACATGCTGAGGGCCCTCTCTTACTCCTGTAAGTTGTCCCATGTTTTTAACGTGAATTTCAGATCCCAATCCGAACTTGTAATGATTTTCTTTTCTTTCTTTCTTTTTTTTTATGCCTATACCCTATGAAATTGTGTGCAACCTCCCACCACCATCATAGCAAACAGTCACGTTAGTACAGTATTTGTTAGTGTGGAAAGATCATGTGGTTCATTGTCACATTTCTATTTTAACAAGTTGTTGTTGTTTTTTTTTTAAATACTTATTTGTTTCTAATATTATGTCTGTTCCATGAAATGTTTTATCAGTTGATACTTGCTGATTCTGCATCTCCTTTAATGTTTGTTACCTTGTAGGAGGGGGGTTGGATGTGCAGATTGACTAAAAATATCGTTATTCCCTCCTAAAAACGCTCAGTTTTTCCTTATAGCTCTGGCGCTGGGTTTCCCGCTGCTGGCCCGTGGATTTTGAGGGTCTCTGTGTGGACCACGTTTGAGCCTTGATTCTTTCGATTGGGTCTGCTGTGGGTTTATACACCGTTACCGGGAGCCCTCTTCTCGCCATATCCGTGGTTGCTTCTTCCGCCGAGTTGTAGAGACACGTCTCATCTCCGTAAAAAACCCGCAGCTTCGCCGGAAATGGAGTCTGAAAGCGCAGTTTCTTCTCTCGTAGTACCTTTTTAGCGTCGTTGTATTCCCAACGCTTTTTAAGGACCTCCGGGGCGTAGTCGTGCTCCACAAAAACTTTTCTCTCTTGGTGCATAAATCCTTTTTTCTGCCAAGCCAGTCTCACAACCTCTTCTTTTATTCTGGAGTTGGAGAACTTCACCACCACCGATCTTGGTGGCGCTTCCGCCGACAGCCTTGGGGCTAATGTACGGTGCGCCCTTTCTATCTTCAAGTCGGTGGATTGGGGAATTTCCAACTTCTCTCTCAGTATGGATTCCACGCATGCAGCCATTGTGGTGAAACCGTCCTCGACTCCTTTCAGACCATGAATTCTTATGTTGTCCCTTCTTAGTCTTGCTTCCTGGTCGGTTAGCTTAGCCTCCAGTCTTGACTGTCGTTTAAGTAAATCCAGCACGGTGTCTTCCAGCCCTTTTATTCTTTCCTCTGCTTCCATGATTCAGTCCTCAGCCTGGTCCACTCTTCTGTTTGTCCTTTTTATTTCGTCTTTAATTTCACAAAATTCGGCCCAACACTCTCGGCAAAATTGTCTTAGTTCTTGAAGTACCATTTTTAAGCTAACCTTGTTGCTAGCTTCATTCAGCTCCTCCGTTTCAGAGGGGATGTCCTCCGGGTCAGATTCTTCGGCCGATGCATGTCTTGGCCTGGTAAATGTCGATCTCTTCTGTTTTCCTTTAGGCATAATGACTTTGTCTTTTGATTTTCACTCTTCCAAAAATCTGTTAAATCTGATTTTCAAGGTATTTTCATGGATCGGGTCTGGGAGCTTCAGCGTTAAGCTGCTATCACCATGGTGTCCAGACCGGAAGTCTCAAGAAGGATTTTAAACTTAATTCTAAACTTTATGGGAAGCCAATGAAGGGAGGCCAGAACCGGAGAGATATGATCTCTCTTTCTAGTACTTGTTAAAACTCTTGCTGCAGCATTTTGGATCAGCTGAAGACTTTTTGAAGATGTTTTAGGACAACCTGATAATAAAGAATTACAATAATCTAATCTAGAGCTAACAAAAGCATGGATCAGTTTCTCAGCATCACTCTGAGACAAGATGCTCCTAATCTTGGCAATATTACGCAAATGATAGAAGGCAGTCTTAGAAACAAATTTAATATGTGAACTGAAAGACAGATCTTGATCAAAAATAATTCCAAGGTTCCTCACAGAGCTATTAAGAGAAAGAGTATCCGCATCCAAACTGAAAGTTTGATTTGGAAAGGTATTTCTAAGGTTTTTTGGACCAACAAGAATGACTTCAATCTTATCTGAATTTAATAGCAGGAAATTACAAGTCATCCAAGCTTTGATTTCCTTAAGACAGGCTTCCAACTTGGCTAATTGATTACTATCATCTGGCTTCATTGACAGGTATAATTGTGTGTCATCTGCATAACAATGAAAATGTATTAAGTGCTTTCTAATAATGTTGCCTAACGGAAGCATATATAAACTAAAAAGAGTAGGGCCTAGCACAGATCCCTGTGGAACTCCATGACTGAGCTTTGAGTTGAAAGAAAACTCATTGACTTGAACAAACTGGAACCTATCAGATAAATAAGATCTAAACCACTACAACGAAGTTCCATTAAGTCCAACATAGTGTTCTAATCTATCAAGTAGAATATTATGATCGATAGTATCAAAAGCTGCACTAAGGTCTAAAAGGACAAGTACAGAAACAAGTCCATTATCAGATGCGATGAGGAGGTTGTTAGTGACCTTCGCTAAGGCTGTTTCAGTACTATGATGGATTCTAAACCCAGATTGAAACTCTTCAAGTAAACCATTTCCCTGCAGGTGGTCAAATAATTGCATCGCAACAACTCTAAGATTTTTGAAATGAAATGAGATTAGAGATTGGTCTATAGTTAGCTAAGGCTCCTGGATTAGCGTTGGCTTTTTGAGTAAGGGTTTAATTCCAGCCGTTTTAAAAGTCTGTGGTACATGGCCTAAAGTTAATGAAGAATTGATTTTTTTTTTTTTTTTTTTTGTTACTTATTTGTACCCGTAGGTAGACTTGGTTTGCAGTCTGGTGACAAGCCACCGGCTGCTGGTCGCTGCGTGCGCGAGCGCCCTAAACCTACATGTTTTTGGTGTGCGGGAGGAAACCGGAGAAATCCCGGAGTAAACCCGCGCAACACGGGGAGAACATGCAAACTCCACACAGCTCACTGTTGGTCGGGGGCTGGGATCGAAC
Organism: Pholidichthys leucotaenia; assembly: GCA_020510985.1. Lineage (NCBI taxonomy): Eukaryota > Metazoa > Chordata > Actinopteri > Cichliformes > Pholidichthyidae > Pholidichthys > Pholidichthys leucotaenia. The sequence continues at coordinate 283,180,936 of CM035846.1, forward strand.
CCACGATCTCATGATCCCCGCGATCCCCCGGCCGAGGGTAAAACTGTGCTGCCCCAGTGCTAAACCACTGCGCCACCGTGCAGCCAAGAAGAATTGATTATATGAAGAATAAAGCTACCAGTAAGTGGGAAGACTTCTTTAAATAACCTGGTAGGAATAGTGTTTAAAAGACAAGTTGAAGGCTTGGATGAGGAAACTATTTTGTCTAACTCTAAAAGGTCAATTGGAGTAAACTCATCAAGACAGAGATCAGTTGAAGGAGTTGTAGTAGTTACTGTATTTAAGTTAACGGTGGGAAGAATCTGATTGATTTTATCTCTGATGGATGAAATTTTATTATTGAAAAGTTGATAAAGTCCTGACTAGTAAGCTCTAAGGGAATGCATGATTGACAGAGTCCTGACTCTTTGTCAACCTAGTTACAGTACTGAAAAGAAACCTGGGATTGTTCTTGTTCTCTTCTATTAATGCAGAATAATAACTCGTTCTAGCTTTTCTAAGAGATTTTTTATAAATTAAAAATTAAAAGATGATTTCTCCAAGCTAAATAGATTTCATCTAAATTAGTGGAGCGCCATTTTCTTTCTAATTGACGAGTCTTCTGTTTTAAGCTACGAGTTTCTGTGTTGAACCAAGGAGTTAGAAATCTCTGATTAGACTTTTTCTTTTTTAAGGGGGTCACCAAGTCTAGAGACTGATGCTGAGAAGCTGTAACACTATCTACCATGCTATCAATTACAGAAGGAGCAAGCTGTCTATAGCTTATTTCCGTTGTGTTGACACAAGGCATAGAGGAAACAATCTGCATAAATTTGGTAACAGCATCATCTGAGAGGCATCTACTGTAGTAATATTTTTCTTTGGGAGCCAAATAGTCAGAAATAGTAAAATCAAAGGTTAACAGACAATGGTCTGACAGTACAGGGTTATGAGGAGACACTACCAGATTTTCTATTTCTATGCCATATGTCAGAACAAGGTCCAACGTATGGTGGAGATAATGAATAGAATTTCCTGCTTTCTGAGAAAACCCAATCGAATCTAATATTGAATTAAATGCCACATTAAGGCAGTCACTATCTACATCTACATGTATATTAAAGTCCCCTACTATAATTACTCTATCTGATTTCAGCACTAAATCAGCTAAGAATTCAGCAAATTCGGATAAAAATTCTGAGTAGGTTGGTGGAGGACGATAAACTATGGCAAATAAATTGGGTTTAGCCTAAAATTGCTAAAGTGCCCAATACTGAGGACCAGGCCCTCAAAGGAATTATAACATGTTTTTTGCTTTACATTAACTAATAATTTGGAATGGTAAATTGTTGCTACTCCTCCTCCACGACCAGAACTTCTGGGATTTTGACAGTTTAAATAACCAGAAGGAGTTGATTCATTTAAACCAACATAATCCTCTTGTCCTAACCAAGTCTCTGTAAGGGATATTGAATCAATCTGATGATCAATTAAGAGATCATGGATCAGCAAAGACTTGGGCGTTAGAGACCTAGTATTTTACAAACCGCATTTAATTTTTAAATTATGAGGAAGAACAGAGGCCAAATCATTCAATTTAGAGGCTTCATGTTTAATTTGAGTTTTACCAACTTTTTGTTTAATCACTTTGGGATACTTATACACTATATTTTTATTTGCTTTGGAGGGAGCAGACAGTGATTCTCTGATGGGGAAGACAGGGGCTAAGTTGAGGGGTGGCGGATGAAGAGGAGCTGCAGAGAAGCGTGTAAGACTGCGACTACTTCCTGGTCCCAACTCTGAGTTGTCAAGATTTTGGAAATTTGGATAAAAATGATGCCAGATTGTTAGATAAATGAGAAGCACCATCCAAACTGGGATGGACGTCTCGTCTCATAAGACCAAGTTTTCCCCAAAATGAGCTCCAATTGTCAATGTAGCCCACGTTGTTTGCAGGAAACCACACAGACAGCGAGCGGTTGAAGGATGACGAACGGCTAAACATGTCATCACTGGTCAGATTGGGGAGGGGCCTAGAGAATACTACAGAGGCAGACATCATTTTGGCAAAGTCACACACCGATTCTACATTAAGTTTCGTGACTTCCGACTGCCGGAGATGGATGTCATTAATGCCAGCGTGAATAACAATTGTGGAGTATTTACGGTTACTTTTAGCCAGCATTTTCAAATTTGACTCGATGTCGCCTGCCATCTGGCAGGCCCGTCTGGCAGAAATCTGCTCTGGCAAGTGACGTTCACCAATCTTCTTCCTCAAACTGGATGGAACATGGATAGCCGAAATAACCGAAAGAGTGAGATCATGGATACAAGGTTCTGAACTGAGCTTTCTCCATAGGGTGGCTGGACTCACCCTTAGATATGGGGGAGGAGCTCAGCTATCCAGGAGAGGCTCAGGGCGCATTCGCACAACCACTGTTTGGTGCGGACCAAAGGAACTCTGCTCCGCTTCTGCGGATAGTTCGGTTTGTTTGGTGCCGTCTGAATGTGTGTTCAAACTCTGATGCACACCAAACAAGCGAAGTCTGGTCTGCCTGAAAATGGGAGTCTCAGTTCACTTGCAAAAGAAATCTGGTGTGCTTCGCTTACAGTGTGACTGCAAACAGACTATCCAGTGGACCAAAGGGCGGAAGTGCCCCTTGGCCTTTGTGTAACCATAGCAACATGTAGTCCGAGAAGAGGATGTAATGTTTACTGTAGCGTATTTTGGGTAGAAAATAACAATAAAGATGACCTGCGGATCCCAAGAAATCCTTTTACCAGAGAAAGCTGAGGAGAAAAGTTAAAAAATGTCTTGTGGCAAACAAACAACCCGGCTGAAGGGAACTGATTTCCATTTTTGGTCCTGGCCAATCGATGAGCTGGATTTTTCTTCTTCGCCAAGATTTTTTCTTCCTGGTCAATGATAGTTTCAGCTCCAGTGCCCCAAACGAGCAGTTGTAACTGCGTAACGTTGTCCAGGCAGTTTGGTCCGCTGCAGTGTGAATGCAAACCTGGTCCGCAGCAGTGTGAATGCAAACCAAACCAAACGGTGCGAAAATTCTCAGCATTCTCCACCCAATTGGGTGGAAAATGCCCACTGTGAGCCCAAAGTGGGCTGCACGGTGGCGCAGTGGTTAGCACCGCGGCAGCACAGTTTTACCCTCGGCCGGGGGATCGCGGGGATCATGAGATCGTGGGTTCGATCCCTGCCCCCGGCCAACAGTGATCTGTGTGGAGTTTGCATGTTCTCCTCGTGTTTGCATGGGTTTACTCCGGGATTTCTCCGGTTTCCTCCCACATGCCAAAACATGCAGGTTAGGGAGTTAAGGGGCGCTTGCGCACACAGCGACGGGCAGCTGGTGGCTTGTCACCGGACTGCAGAACAGATCTACCTACGGGTACAAAATAAGTCAAAAAAAAAAAAAAAATGAACCAAGACCCCCGGACTATCGTGGTCTGAATGCAGCCTCAGAGTAGAACCGCTGCTCCTCCACATCAAAAGGAGCCAGTTGAGATGGTTTGAGCATCTGATCAGGATGCCTTCTGGACGCCTCTCACATGAGGTGTTTTGTGCATGTCCCACTGGGAGGAGACATCTGGGCAGACCCAGAACAGGACATGCTTTAGAGGCTGTCTCCTAGCTGGCCTGGGAATGCTTTGGTATCCTCTCTGAGTTGCTGGAGGAGGTGGCTGGGAAGAGGGAAGTCTGGGCTTCTGTGCTTGGACTGCTGCCTCTGAGACTCGGACCCTCGGATAAGCAGTAGATGAATGGAATGTAAATGTCATGAGCAATATTTAGCTTTTTATAAAGACCCTATTAATACAGAGGTAAATTCAGGTTTTCATTTAAAATGACCTCTTTCATCAATTAATTTTTAATCGATTAATTGATAATTTGCATCCTGAGTAAATGGTTATGCAGCTAGGTGTAATTTGTCTTTTGGAGTAAGTACTTACCTATGTGAGGGGCTGTAATAGTTGTTTTTTTTTTTCCACAATATCTTTATTGAACCTTTTTTTTTTTTTTTTAACAAACATGATACAAACAATCAAACACTAACACTAAAGTACTACAAAAAAAAAAAAAAAAATGCCCTAAAAACACCAACAACCACCAACAAAATCAAGTCTTCAACAATGCTCCTCTGTTTAGTCTAGACAATCCAATACATTAGTATACATATTATGTTCACCAGTTTGGAATTTACAAGGTCCACACACATCATTCACCTTCTTCTTCAAGAGTTATGTTTAAATTTTTTACATAATCAATAAAAGATCTCCATATATTCTCAAACACAATTTCCTTTGATTTCAGTATATATGTTATTCTTTCTAATGGAAGGTTTGTTAACATCTGTCTTAACCACTGAGTCACATCTGGTCTATGAGTCTTTTTCCATAATAGTGCAATACATTTTTTGGCATTAAGCAAACTGAGGTCTATGAATGTTCTTTCACTTTTATTGAAATTATGCTTTTCTGGGTACAGACCCAACAAAAACAGTTTAGGATTCAATATGATTTGTTTTGAGATTATTTTTTCAATTGTTACCCTCACCTCCTCCCAAAACATTCTTATTAATCTACATTCCCATAAACAATGAAATAGGGTTCCTTTACTTTCCATGCATTTTGTGCATGTATCTGGTATATTTTTGTTATATCTATTTAACTCCTCCGGTGTAACATACATCCGCATTAACCATTTGAAGTGTATCAATTTAAGGTGTGCATTTATTGATTTGGTTTGAGCTTCTGTACAAGCCAATTCCCACTGTTCCTCTGAAATTTCAATTTGCAGATCTTCTTTCCAGTAGTTTAGTCTTTTCAGTGAATTTTCACTTGAAGATAGTGTCAATGAGTTATAAAACTCTGAAATAATACCCTTTCTTTTACTATCTTTCATCATCATTTTTTCCAAGGATGAATAAATAGGTCGAGTGAGAGCTTTATTTTGATTTGATCGAATAAAGTTTCTAAGTTGAAGATATTTAAAAAAATGTGTTCTATTGAGATTAAATTTGATCCTCAGCTCTTCAAAAGACATTATGTTGTCTGCACATGGCAAATATAAATCCTGAATCTTTTGTATCCCTTTTAAATTCCATACTTTAAATACAGCGTCCGCTCTCCCTGGTTTAAAATATTGATTACCCCATATTGGACTAAATTGTGACAATAACTGTGGTTCTTTTAAATAGTTTTTAGCTTCACACCATATTTTGATCATATGCTTTACAAATGGATTTTTAACTTGTTTTTGTAATTTTTTTGCCGAATCTGAGTATATGAATATGGGAAGAGGTAAAGGTAAATTGTATGATTCCATTTCAGTCCAGTGAGGGAGATCATTTGATGAAAAATAATATGTCATAGACCTCAGTTGTGCCGACCAATAATACAACATAAAATTTGGACATTTCAGACCTCCACGATCAAATGGTAAATATAATAAAGACAAACGTAATCTAGCCCTCCTGTTGTTCCATATAAATTCCACTAACTTTTTTTTTATTCTTGAGAATAGATCTAAAGGTGGTGATAAGGGAATGTATTGAAATAAATAAAGTATTTTAGGTAAAATATTACTTTTAAGTATATTGATTCTCCCGATCATCGACATTGGTAGTGACATCCATCTCTGAGTTAACTCATTGATATCTGACATTAAGGCTTCATAGTTGACGCTGGCGACTGATTCTAGCTTAGGCATAATTTGGATTCCTAAATATTTAAACTGATTTACAACATTGAATTGATTTACCTCAGGGGCTGGGTAATTTCTCTGGGTCTCATTTAGCATTAATATTGAAGATTTAGTTTTATTTATTTTATATCCTGATATTTCCCCAAAATTCTTTATTAAATTCAACAAGGTTGGAATTGATTTTTTTAGATTCGACATAAACAAAATTATATCATCGGCGTACAGGGAGATTTTATGTTCTGTTGGTCCAACTTTAATTCCATATATTTGTGAATGTAAACGTATCGCTAAAGGTTCAATTGCCATAGTAAACAGTAAAGGTGAAAGTGGACAGCCTTGTCGACATCCTCTATTGATTTTTATTGGTTTTGAAATATTGTTATTTGTTAGGATTTCTGCTGTAGCATTATTGTATATTATTTGAACCCATTTTATGAAATTATTTCCAAGTCCAAACCTTTGTAGGACTTCAAAAAGAAAGGGCCATTCAACTCTATCAAAGGCCTTTTCGGCGTCCAATGATAGGAGAGCTGTATCCGGTGCTTCTTTATTAAAATAAATAATATTAAATAGTCTTCTTACATTATGGAAGCCTTGTCTACCCTTTATAAAGCCATTCTGATCTCGATTAATAATATTTGGTAAAATTTCTTGTATTCGTCTTGCTAAAATTTTACAGATTATCTTAAGGTCGGCGTTTAATAGGCTTATTGGTCTCATATTTTCACATTTATTAGAGGGCTTACCTGGTTTTGGCAGCAGTATAATTAAGGCATTATTTATGTATGATGGTAAATTATTATTTTGAAATGCTTCTAAAACCATTTCCAAAAAAGGTTTTATTAATTTATTCTTAAATTTTTTATAAAGGTCAACTGGAAGACCATCTGGTCCTGCACTTTTTCCTGATTTCATATTATCAATGGCTAGCCCAACTTCTTCTTGACTAATTTTAGACTCCAATATCTCCCTGTTTTCATTTGGAATACACGGTATAGATAGTTCGTTCAAAAACCCATTTAGTTTTGTTAAATCAGGTTCATTTTTGGTATCATATAATTTTTCATAGTAATCTCTAAAGGCTCTATTAATTTCTAAAGGATCTATAACTACCTGTCCGTTACTTATAATACTGGTAATTGGTGTTTTAATTTCCAATTGTTTAATCTGCCATGCTAATAATTTTCCTGATTTTTCACCTTGTTCATAAAAAGATTGTTTCAATCTTAGAAGACTCGAGGCAGCTCTATTCGCTGATTTTTTGTCGTATTCAGCTCTCAAAATCAGTAATTCATTCTCCAACCTTGGGTCACTTCCTGCATACACTTTTTCCTGAAGACTTTTTATTTTATGTTCCAATTTAGCTCTCTCCTCTCGAGTCTTCTTAGATTTTGATCCTGTATAACTAATAATATGTCCCCTAATAAAAGCTTTGAAAGCCTCCCACTTTACACATGCTGATGTTTGTGTAGTATTGATGTCAAAGAACTCGTCTATCTGTTTTTCTATATACTTGACAAATTCCTCATCCTGAAGCCATTTATGCTGAAATTGCCATCTACCTGATTCCTTTGTCAATTTTTTATCTACATATATTAGACAACAGGGTGCTTGATCAGAAATCACGATGTTATCATAAAAGCAGTTTTGAATCTTGGACCTTAATTCTGTGGAAATCAAAAAATAATCAATACGTGAGAATGTCTTGTAGGTACTGGAATAACAAGAATAGGCTTTAACTTGTGGTTTCATTTCTCTCCATATATCTAACAATCTCAATTCTTTCATAAAATGATTAATAGTCATCCTACATCCAATGTGCGTACAATCCAGTCCTGTTGATCTATCCACACCTGGATTCAATGTACAATTAAAATCCCCTGCTATTATATGTTGCCCTGTAAGTGATGATAAGATGAGAAATAAATTAGCAAAGAACTTCTGATCATCTATATTGGGACCATATAAGTTCACAAGATTTATATTTTCTAATAGCAAAGAACCTTGAATGATTACATATCTTCCAAATTTGTCTCCAATTACATTTTTCACCTGAAAAGGAACTGATTTATGTATGAGAGTCATAACTCCCCTGGCTCGGGATGAAAATGAAGAGGTGAATACACTTCCCTGCCATCTACTCCTAATTCTTTTAACATCCTCCTCTATCAGATGAGTTTCTTGTAAAAACACAATTCTTGAACCCATGTCCTTTATTTTATTCATAACTTGTTTAAGTTTTTTTAAATTTTGTAGACCTCTGCAATTCCATGAAGTTAAATTAAGATTAACACTTTGGTCCATGATCAATAGAGAGTTTAGGATTACCTTGCAGTGTAAACATGCTCATACAGAGAAGCAAAAACATGAGTGGTTGAACATTCATCCTACAAACTACACACAAACAAATTTCCCCTTCCCACACTTGTGGCAAACCCCCCAAAATCAAAAGAAAAATTCTGTCTCCCGATATAGCCATCGACCGTTCCACACCCACGGGGAACAGCCTAAGCCACTCCTTCTTCATCCTCCCAATCACCCTAACTCTACTGCTTTTAATGACGTAACATTAACTCTCCTCTGTAGTTTTCCAACTTAACTCCAAAATTTTTAACAACTTTGTACATCATAGTTTTTTTTTTTGTTTGTTTTGTTTTTGTTTTGTTTTTTTAATATATAATACAATCTATATTTTGTAAACTTACTATTTACTTCAAGTCAGTCAGATGCCTGTGCAAATGCTTAATTATTCTACCTTATATTTTGTTCATGCTTAGCTCCCACCAGTCTCTTCTTCTTCTTTGATCTTCTTGATGAACTCCTGCGCCTCCTCTGGGGTCTTGAAAATGTGGGTTCTGCCCTCATACGTGGTCAGCAGTCTCGCAGGATAGATTACACCATGACGAATCCCAAGGTTGCGCAGCTCCTTACGTATGGGATCAAACTGCTTCCTCAATTGCTGGATTCCTGTGGCCAAATCTGGGTAGAACCGCACCTGCTGGTCCTGGTGTTTAATCTCTCCTTTAGCACGTGCAGCGTTGAAGATCTTCATCCTGTCTCTGTTGCTAAGAAACTTCATAATTAAGGTCCTCGGCGGTCCCTTATCTCTCCGTGGGCCAATACGATGTGCTTTTTCCAGAACCACTGCTGATTGCAACTCCTCGCTGCCCAGCACCTCCGGAATCCACTTTTCCAGAAAGGAACATACGTCCCGACCTTCTGATTCCTCTGGAAGACCCACCAGCCTCAAATTATTCTGTCTCGACCGAGATTCCAAATCCAAAATATTATCTTCCAGAGATTTATTTTTTTTTTCCAAAGTGCGCACCTTTAATTGAAGACGGGTGACGTCATCTTCAGCACTAGCGAGACGGAGCTCCATCTGCGCCGTTCGTTCTACACAGTCACCCAATTCCTTTCTTATTCCTTCCAACGCTGTCATAATCCCATCAAATCTAGAGGAAAAGTCCGCTCTCATTGAACTCATGGCAGCCATCAGCACATCTGCGCCATTCCCCGCAGACATCGCACCGCCGCCAGCCTCCTCCGCCATATATGGAGTTTTGTTTGCTGCGTCACAGACCTGGAAAGTCCGTTAATTTGGACTGTTTCGGCGGCTCGCTTTTTCCTTTTCCTGGTTTTCCAGCCTTAGGCTTCGCCGACATATCCTCGCCCAAATGCTGGGATACGTTCTGTCCCAAATGAGAGAGTTATTTGCCGATTTTTTTTCTCCAGGAGCAGAGCAGAGCGAGACACGTCCGTCCTACGTGGCAGCCATAACCGGAAGTCCGCTGTAATAGTTTTTATGATGAAATTATTATGTTCTTTTCTTTACATTATATGTTCATCGTATACCAGAAATTGACGAAATTCAGTTAAAATGGCACACAGCTACTGTCTGTAAGAGTTGTACTTGTTGAAATGTTGGGTTACATACACCTAAGCCAGAAGACCTATTGCCTTCATTGGATTATTTTTCTAAAATTTATACAGAATCAGAAGATTTTTTTTTCCCCACTAAAGATGATGTAGACACTGGACAGAAGAACATTTTGTCCTTTGTTAGAAGATTTATTGGAAAACACAGATGAATACTTTTAAAAGAAATGCATAAAAAAAACACTTGAAATCCAGTGAAATTGAATGAAACAAGCAGAAATTTAGAGCAAATCCTAAGAACTGCTTTACCGAGTCCCCCTGGAGCAGTAACATTTTTACAGTGTCGTTAAATGGAGGTTGATGATTTCCCTCTTATTTGAATAATTGTCACGATAATGTTCCAAACAAAATTAATCAGATAATCATGCCTTACATCGTGCTAGTCACATGTGTCGCCTTCTATTACGGTGTTGAAATGGACTGTGTAGCTCTTCATACTAATGAGTTTGTCAGTGAACAAGGAGTATACTTATGCATTTAGGAGTGTTTAAAGTGAACTTTTCAGTGTCTGTCAGGCACTTTGCACTGGTTGCATATAATGTTAAGTTCTTGGATAGGTGGGTGGGTAGCTGGGTCTGATCCACAACTGTGTGTGTGTATGTTTGTGCACAAGGGGGAGGTTAAAGAAATTGTGTGTAAACTGCCGTGGAGATGAAATGTGAAACCTCTCAGCCATTCAGATCCTCCATTACAAAGATAGGGTCAGTGTCTGTATAAGGTTAGTTTTGGGGGTGGAGGGTGGTGTTCCTCATGTCTAATTTCTTCCACTAGCATCATTTTACAGCTACATGCACCACAAATTGATAATGTCCTCACCACACCCCCAGCACGCGCGCGCGCACACACACACACACACGCGGACGCTCACACTGTATAATGGTTGTCACTGTGTGTGGAAGTGGCTGCTACAGCATCTGAAGGGTTAAAACCAGCTTCACTCTGTCATACACACACTGAAATACACACACACACACACACACACACACACACACACACACACACACACTAGCCAACTGGTTTAAACCGGTTCTCAGGAAAAGTGCTTTGTGTGTCCCACTGAATCCTGGAAAGGGTCATGTCATGTGTGTCTCAGTGATGTCACAGAGTATTAAAAAAAAAAACTTAGTCAGCCTTCTGTTATCAGACGACCGTTCTGCATGCTGCATTGTGACTCTGCATGTATAGTGTGTAGATATGTCATGGATATGTTAAGTGTGCCCAATACTAGCTGAGAACAGGGAGGGGTGAAGTGTGTATACAGTGTGTGTCACTGAGAGGTAGTTCAGGTTGTAAGGGTTAATTGTAGTCACTTCTGGCTGAAATCTGGCTTCCTTTGGTGGGCTGCTGAGAGACCAAGGGCCTCAGCAGACCTGGAAGGACTGGGTCTTACTCCTGTTGCATGACGACCCAAATATGATCGAGTACACAAGAATGCTGTGTTTCTTCTTTGTGGTGATCTACGTGTGAGAGCCATCATACATACACATCATGCATATGGAGTGCGTTTCTCTGTGACTGTATGAAGATTGATTGCCTCATCTGAATGTGGCCTGCTGTAAGGATCAGCCACATAATGTTCGATTCTGTGACCGTGTGCATGCACAATAATATCCCAGCTCTGAATCCTGGATTTGCTCTTGTTCTGGGTGGGACATTTACAAAGGAAACCTATTTAATGTCATGTATAAGATCTTGAAGGTGTCCAGTTGTCACAGGGTCATTTCTTTACCAGTCAGTAACTGAGGAGTTGAAGACGATCAATTTTTTCTTTGTGCCAGTTTGGTGTGTTGTTGTCCCATCAAAAAAAAAAAAAAAAAAAAAAAAAAAATGCCCATGCTTCTGAAACTCATGGTCGTCATCTTCTTCTTCTTTTAGATTTGATTGGTGGCTGGCAACCAGCTTGGAGGTACATTACCGCCACTGACTTGATTATCATCACTCTTTATCTTTGTATAAGGAGTTCTGAACAACTCCTTACGTGTGAAAAAATTCAGTCCTTGGACTGTGTCTCGTCCTGGCTGAAGCCCATTAGAGGCTACGCATGCTCTTTCTTGTAAGAGGTGCATCCAGTAACGGCAATAACAAACAGATGAACACACAACATGTATTCGGCGAAGCAGAGAAAAACAAACACTGCTAATGTTAAGGAAACCAGAAAAAAAAACAAACTAACAACCTAACTGAAAACAACTGACTAATTTAACCACAAAACTAGTGAGTTACATTACTTGTTAATCTGAAAAAGTAATCTAAGGATGTGCTCCCACTGTAGTTCCTGTTCTGTGCTGACTGACGTTTGACCCCTAAAATCTGGAATACTTGATAAGTGTGATCGCTCCCTACTGCTCTGCAGAACAGAGCCCGTCTTTGGAATGGTTGGCAGAGGCGGTGGTGTGCACAGATTCACTTGCAGCTTTAAAAACCATACAGACACTAAAATCTACAAGGGAGGACTTGGTGATTGAGCTACAGGTACATCTCAAAAAATTAGAATATCATGAAAAGTTCAATATTATTGGTCACTCATTTCAGAAAGTGAAACCCATATATTATATAGATTCATTACACAGAGAGTGATATATTTCAAGTGTTTATTTTAATTTTGATGATTATGGCTTACAGCCCATGAAAACCCCAAATTCAGTTTCTCAAAAAATTAGAATATTACATAAAATTAATTTTAAAAAATACTTTTTTTAATAGAAATGTTGGCCAACTGAAAAGTATGTCCATGATACACACTCAATACTTGGTCAGGGCTCCTTTTGGATTAATTACTGTATCAGTGTGGCGTGGCATGGAGGTGATCAGCCTGTGGCACTGTTGAGGTGTTATGAAGGTCCAGGTTGCTTTGATAGTGACCTTCAGCTCGTCTGCGTTGTTGGGTCTGGTGTCTCTGATGACCTCTGTTCAGATAAAAGTAAATTTTGCATTTCATTTGGAAATCAAAGACCCCGAGTCTGGAGAAAGAGTGGAGAGGCACAGAATCTTAAGTTGCTTGAGGTTTAGTGTGAAGTTTTCACAGTCAGTGATGATTTGAGGAACCATGTCATCTGCTGGTGTTGGTCCACTGTGTTTTATCAAGACCAAAGTCAGTGCAGTCGTCTACCAGGAAATTTTAGAGCACTTCATGCTTCCCTGTGCTGAAAAGCTTTATGGAGAAGCTGATTTCATTTTCCAGCAGGACCCCCCCCCCCCCCGCCAAAAGTATCAAAACCTGGTTTAATGACCATGGCATCACTGTGCTTGATTGGCCAGCAGACTCTTCTGACCTAAACCCCTAGAGAAGCTATGGAGTATTGTCAAGAGGAAGATGAGAGACACCAGACCCACCAATGCAGATGAGCTGAAGGTCACTATCAAAGCAACTTGGACCTTCATAATACCTCAGCAGGGCCACAGGCTGATCACCTCCATGCCACGCCACACTGATACAGTAATTAATCCAAAAGGAGCCCTGACCAAGTATTGCGTGTGTACATGGACATACTTTTCAGTTGGCCAACATTTCTATTAAAAAAAGTATTTTTTAAAATTAATTTTATGTAATATTCTAATTTTTTGAGAAACTGAATTTGGGGTTTTCATGGACTGTAAGCCATAATCATCAAAATTAAAATAAATAAACACTTGGAATATATCACTTTCTGTGTAATGAATCTATATAATATATGGGTTTCACTTTCTGAAATGAGTGACCAAAAATATTGAACTTTTTCATGATATTATAATTTTTTTGAGATGTACCTGTATATCAGTTTATTTAGGGTACATGGGGTGGTGGAGAAGTTCAGTTTTGTTGGGTTCCTGCACATGAAGGGTTGAAAGGGAATGACTGCAGACAAATTAGCAAAAAGTGCACTTGGGAAAGAAATGACTGAATGAATGAATCTTTATTTTGGATAGATGAGATTAAAATAATTAAGAGAAAGGAACAGAACAATATATCAAGGGGAAAAAAATCCAACAAGGTCAAATTAAACAATAACTCCTCGGATTATACAGTTCAACACAAGTTATCTGATATGGGTGATGGCTGAAGCCGCAGCTTATATTGCCCACCCATATTCCATCTAAGAATTCAAAAAAATAAATAAGTGATTACAAATCAAAACAAAGCTAAGACAAAATGTAACAAAACTAAGCAACATCACAACACAGACTGGTTATGATAATCCTTATGTGATTTTACATATCGTTTTGTATACATGTTTGGAGTATTTCTTCCTTTAATTTTTGTTTAAATTGTCCAAGCATTGTACATGATTTTAATTTGGGTCCAAAAGCGTTCCACAGTCTTGACTCCCTGCACTGAGACACAGTGTTGCTTGGTGGTAGTTCTCACTGAAGGTTTTTGAAATATACATGTTCTTCTGAAATGATATTGTTTCTCCCTTATTTGGAACAACTTTTGGATATTTGCGGGCAGTGATAGATTCTTCACTTTAAACATTATTACTGCAGTTTTAAAATCAACCAGATCTTTCAACTTGAGAGCTTTCAATTTAAGAAAAAGTGGGTTTGTTGGTTCCCTGTAAGCAGCTTTGTTTATTATTCTGATAGCTCTCTTCTGAAGCATAAAGACTGGATATATGTTTGTTTTATATGTACGTATTTCCCCATACTTCAGTACAGCATGTCATGTATGGGAGTATTAATGAATGATACAAAGTATATAATGTGGGTTGATTCAGCAAATATTTCACTCTGTGTAGTATTGCGATTGATTTGGATATTTTACCTTTAATATAATTAATATGTGACTTCCAACACAATTTATTATCAATTATTACTCCAAGAAATTTAATTTCAGATACCCTTTCAATCTCTACACCATTTACACTGAGTTTAGATACTGAGTTGTTGTGATGGTTGTTAAAAATTACAAATTTTGTCTTACTTAAATTGAGCGATAATTTGTTTGAATCAAACCGCAGTTTAAGCTTTCCTAATTCTTCTCCGAGTGTATCCAAAAGTTGTTCCAAATTGCTTCCACTGCATAATAAGTTAGTGTCATCTGCAAACAGTATTAAATCCATTTTTTCCAAAACTTCACATATATCATTTATATACAGTACATATTGAATAACAATGGTCCCAAAACTGAACCCTGTGGGACTCCGCAAGTAACCTTCAGTAACTGCGAGTTTTTGCTACCAACACATACATACTGATATCTGTTCTTTAAATAACTACATAACCAGGACAGTGCTACCCCCCAATACCATAATTTTTTAGTTTCTTGAACAATAATTTATGATCCACTGTATCAAATGCTTTTTTTTAAGATCCAGGAATACCCCCAACTGAATACTCTTTATTTTCTACAGCAGTTGATATTTTTTCTATAAATTCCATTAGAGCAAATGCAGTTGTCCTCTTGTGTCTGAACCCATATTGCAGCTCACACAATAAATTATTCTTCATTATAAAGTTGTCAGCTCTCTCACAGAATATTTTTTTCAAATCCATCCATCCATCTTCTACCACTTTCCCAAAGGTCCGGGTCGCAGAGGCAGCAGTCCAAGCAGAGAAGCCCAGACTTCCCTCTCCCCAGCCACCTGCTCCAGCTCTTCAGAGAGGATACCAAGGCATTCCCAGACCAGCTGGGAGACGTAGTCTCTCCAGCGAGTCCCGGGTCTGTCCTGGGGTCTCCTCCCAGTGGGACGTGCCTGAAACACCTCAAGTGGGAGGCGTCCAGAAGGCATCCTAATCAGATGCCCATACCACCTCAACTGACTCCTTTCAATGTGGAGGAGCAGCGGTTCTACTCTGAGCCTCTCCCGGATGACTGATCTCCTCACCCTATCTCTGAGGGTGAGTCCAGCAATCCTACGGAGAAAGCTCATTTCAGCCGCTTGTATCCGCGATCTTGTTCTTTCGGTCATTACCCAAAGCTCGTGACCATAGGTGAGAGTAGGAACGTAGATTGACTGGTAAATCGACAGCTTTGCCTTAGAACTCAGCTCCCTCTTCACCACAACGGACCAGTACAACGTCCACATCACTGCAGATGCTGTTCCGATCCGTCTGTCAATCTCTCGCCCCATTCTCCCCTCACTCGTGAAAAAGACCCCAAGATACTTAAACTCCTCCACTTGGGGCAGGAGCCTGTCCCCAACCCGGAGAGGACAATGCAACTTTTTCTGGCTGAGGACCATGGACTCGGACTTGGAGGTACTGATTCTCATCCCAGCCACTTCACTCTCAGCGGCAAACCATCCCAGCAAGAACTGCAAGTCATTGCTGGATGAAGCCAACAGGACAACATCATCTGCAAACAACAGAGATGAGATCCTGTGGTCGTCAAGCATGACACCCTCCATTCCCTGGCTGCGCCTAGAAATTCTGTCCATAAAAATTATGAATAGGATCGGTGACAAAGGGCAGCCCTGGCGGAGTCCAACTCTCACTGGGAATGAGTCCAACCGAGTGTTGGCAATACGAACCAAACTCTCACAACGGTCGTACAGAGACTGAATAGCTCGTAACAACAAGCCCGATACCCCATACTCCCAAAACACCCCCCACAAAAAACCACGAGGGACTCGGTCGAATGCCTTCTCCAAGTCCACAAAACACATGTAAACTGGTTGGACAAACTCCCACGAACCCTCGAGAATTCTTGAGAGGGTAAAGAGCTGGTCCGATGTGCCACGGCCAGGACGAAAACCACATTGCTCCTCCTGAATCCGAGGTTCGACCAACGGCTGGACTCTCCTCTCCAGTACCTTGGCATTTTTTCGATTATCTTTGAAAATTGTGGCAATAGTGAAATAGGCCTATAGTTTGAAAAGTCCCCTCTTGTCACCCGTTTTATATATCGGAATTACTTTGGCTATTTTCATTGCATTGGGAAATATACCTGTTTGGAGAGACAGGTTACAGATATACATCAGTGGCTTCACTAAACATTCAATGATAGTTTTGACTAAAAGCATGTCAATACCATCACAGTCTGTAGATGTTTTACTTATAAATGGTTTACGTTTCAATGATCTCTCTCATATATGTGTTCTTTGTGAAGATGGAGTCTTTTATAGCAATGTTTTTGCTTATTGTATCACCTGTAGGTGCCGTAATGGGTATTTCTCATGCCAAATTAGGACCAATGTTAACCAAAAATTTATTGAATTCATCTGCAGTTGAGACTGCATTCACACTCGAGTCTTTTTTTTTTTTTTTTAGATTGGTTCGGTAGCTTGTATTTCTGTTTTTATTTCCAAGAATATTGTTAAGTATTGTCCATGTATTTTTAGTGTTGCCTGTTTTTCTCTAGTTCTTTACTGTAATAGGCTCTTTTACTACATCTCATTATATTTATTGACTTATTTTTTGTATGTTTTATACAGCTGCTCTGTTTCTTTTGTCCTTTTCTTTAGAAAAGCTTTATATAGTGAATTTTTCTTTTTCCATGCTTTTTGTAATCCTTTGGTTAACCATGGCCTGTCGACAAATTTTTGTTTCAGCCTTTTCTTTACTAATGGACAATTTTTTCATAAAGAGTGGTTACAATGTTCATGAATGTATCGTAGGCTTCATTTACATCTAATACATAGACTTTTGTCCAGTCTTGCTTCAGCAGGTCTTCTTTAAAAGAACTGATTGCATTTTGTGATTTGTATCTGAAAGATTTTGAAGTTTCTTCTGTATTGGTCCCCGTGTGGCCATGGATAAGTGCAAAGACTGGCAGATGGTCACTTATGTCATTTATCAATAAACCACTTTCTACTTTCTTATCAATAATATTAACAAACAGGTTGTCAGTAAGTGTAGCAGTGTGGACTTTGATTCTACTGGGATGTGTTATTGTGGGATATTGACTCATACTGTACATAGAATTCATGAACTCTGTAATTACGTTTTGTTGAAATGGATTTAGTAAATTAGTATTGAAGTCTCCACAGATTACAACCATTTTCTTATTAGTTATACTAGTGCATGCCCATAGAGGGGCTGCTTTGTAACAGAATTCTTGCCAGTTACAGGACAGTTGGTATAGCAACACAGCACTAAGTGGCAATCACATGTGATGGCTTTTGTATGCAGCAAAACATAAAAATCACACATAATATGCCCTGTTACTGTATCTGGGGCTGTTTGCCCCTGCTTGTTACTTCTCCTGCCTGTCACTATTCTGTGTTATGTTGCTTACCTGTGTCTATATATACGTCTTGTAGGTAGTCATGTGTTCTGTCTATGTGCCGTCATATAGACATCATCTGGTGGGTCTTCTCTTCGTTCAGACCACTGAAGGGTCTCCTCCTGTCTCAGACGGCTGTGTTTGTCACAGTTATTATGCCTGTGGTGTACAGGTGGAACCTGAGGTGTTTCATGTTCACGGCATCCTTTCTGACGTGCAGCAGTTCTCATTCTATTGCTCTCCATCTGGTGGGTCTTCCACTTCTTCGTTCAGACCACTGGTTGACGGATAGGTGTGTTGTAATTCCAGTTCATGGGCACAATCCTGAAAAAGTGGCTTTCGACCCTGTTCAGGAAGGCCCATGCATGCCCGTAGAAACAAAGAAACCGAAGCACCTGGAGAAAATCAGCGCTTTGCTTGGCATTTTACACATTTGTAGTGTAGACTGGCATTCGTCAAGGTTACACATTTGCCGTCATGTAGGCATTGAATTCATAGGACGTGCTATGATGATGAGGCAGAGGTCATAGGCCGTCCTATGATGTCCTAGAAACGTGCTTTAAAGTCTGTCGTACCCTATGCTGGTGAAGGGTGTCCGTCTGTCTCAGATGGATGCGATGTACTGCTGGAACCTCAAGTGTTTCATCTTCATGGCATCTTTTCTGACGTGTAGCAGTTGTCATCATTCTATTGCTCTCCAGCTGGTGGGTGTTCTTCTTCTTCGTTGAGACCACTGGTTGAGGGATAGGTGCGTTGTAATTCCAGTTCATGGGCAGGATCATGAAAATAGATCTGAGCAAAAAGAGTTCATAGGACGTCCTATGATGTTCAGGCAGAGATCATAGGCCGTCCTATGATGTCCTATGAAGCGTGACACACAGACACAGAGAGATTTCTTGCTTTTATAGAGGGATTATTGTACAGCTGACTAACTTATCTCTAAATGTCTCAACGCAAGTTCCCAGCATTCTATATATACAATTTGTAATTAGATTTTTTGTTTTATCTTGGTCAATCTCAACAGTAACACATTCCAGAATCTCTGGTAGTGCAAAGGACATTCCATTTACAAGTTTACACCTATACAGTTCATCAATATACAGTGCAACACCACCACCCTTTTTTTTGAGATCTGTTAGTATGAAACATCTGATATCCCTCTATTGCCATCAAAGATGCCTGCTCTTCATTGAGCCAAGTTTCAGAGACTGCGATAGCTGTAAATTTTCTATCCAGCTGTTTTACATAGTCCTGAATCTGTGGGAAGTTTTTGTTAAGACTTCTGCTGTTGAAGTGTATTATTGATAGTTTACTATCTACTTACACTTGACTTCTGAATCAGGATCAATATCATTCTCCATCTCTTGTAGTTTATGTTCAGCATAATGAGATATTTTCAGAGTCTGAATTTCCTCTCTCTGTGTCAAATGACTTCCTCCAATTGGGGATGATTGAAGTCTACTAACGTCAGTCATGTTTTTTTTTTTTAAGTACTTTATCATGTTATGTCACAAAAGGACTGTTCTTGCCGTGTGTGTGGACATGGATTATCGTAGTCTCTTAATTTTCTTAATCAGTGTTCATCTGTATTTATTTAAGTCAGTGAGATCTCTTATCATTGTGGCCTTTGCTTCCTTAGTTGTTATTCAGTTTAATCCAGACTCTACAGTTTCTTGTCCATGTTGCCTGTAACATGGACAACTATACCATTGTCTCTTGGAAAAGGTGAAGGGAAAGCAGTAATCAAGAAAAAAGGAATTGAGCTATGGGAAAAAAAGATGGGATGAAGATTATAAAGGAGTAAAAGAAAATGTTGAGCACATCTTACTTCACTGTCAAGTATGGAAATAAGAGTGAAAAATGAAGTTCGAGAGGGCGGTAGGGAATGTAATTTAACTGGGATTCTGGGAACAGATGGAGATGGAGAGGCACTAAGAATCACGAAAAGGGCTCTTTTCTCTTTTTTAAATAACACAGGATTAAGTCATAGAATTTAGGGGTCTGGTTCAAATGACATAATGTTTCACAGTCTTGTACAGTAGGTGGCGGTATGCACCTTTCAGTTGTTTGCTATCCACCAGTAACTGAGAGAAGAAGAAGAGGTAGTCTGGGGAACGGAACAAGTGCATATGTTGTTGGAGTAAGGTGAAGAAACTGCCTCTGTTAACATGTACTCCTTAAAGCAGACGGACAGACGAAAATTCAATATCGCTAATTCATATCTCAAATTGTTGTCTGAGACGAGCTAAGTCGAACCGCACATGTTTTGGTGTCAACAAATGTCGCATAAGGTGACAATGCGCTCTTGAAGTACGCTGTTGTGCAGAGCTGTCTGACCCAGCCAAGCGATCAGCGGCTAAGATGGCCACTGACTGTGTGACGTCAGCTCAGCCAAACACACGCACACGGTCGGCGGCCAGTGCTGTGTTTTGCTTCATGCAACACTTGTTTACGTCTTAAAATTGGCGATTACGGATATTTCTCGGAATACTTGTGGATTACAAATAGATTATTTGTGCCCTTCAGAGGTAAAGTGGGCTATCCCACAAAACCATTATTTTGAGAAAATGAGCTCTAAAGTTGAAATATTCTCAAAAAATCAGTGTGCCTATATCATTAAAAAGTTACCCCTATAGGGGGTATCAGTGTGCCTATATCATTAAAAAGTTACCCCTATAGGGGGTATCAGTGTGCCTATATCATTAAAAAGTTACCTCCTATAGGGGGTAACTTTTTAATGATATAGGCACACTGATTTTTTGAGAATATTTCAACTTTAGAGCTCATTTTCTCAAAATAATGGTTTTGTGGGATAGCCCACTTTACCTCTGAAGGGCACATTTATGAAGATTAGGATTTCAGGAATCGAATTAATATGGTTTGGCGTTGTGTTGTCTATGGGTGCGATGGTCCTGCTGTGTTTTGCTTCATGCAACACTTGATGTTTACGTTTTAAAATCGGCGATTACGGATATTTCTCGGAATTACCAAATATTTTCATGATCAATATATGATTTTACAAAACTTTATTTACATATCATTGTTCACAAATCTAATCTTGGTAGGCAAAATCCCTTGTAGTGATCAGATGGGAATGTTTCTCTGATGAGGCTCACTGCACAGGCAGGCAACATAACCCTCACTTCTTTCCCACATATAAGGCTGAATACCCCCTCAGCACCACCCAAAACTACTTCATCATCCGATTCCTCATTTTCAATGTCATCATTTATATTGAGGTCGTCAAACTCGAGAAAATAATCGCTGTCTGAATCACTTTGCTCTCGTTCTGCCATTTACTATGTATTGCTGTTGTGACGTCACCAATGCCCGCACCTATCGAGAGATGGCGGTACTGCAGCCTCAATAACTGAAGGCTGAGCTATGAGCAAATAAGGTCATTTATGGAAGCTGGTGACACATATTAAATTGCGGGAATAGACAGAATAGAATATTTTCATACAATCTGTTGATTGGTTCAATAAAAAAATGTCACTGTCCGTCTGCTTTAAGGAAGTCTTGGAACTGTGCTAAACAAAAACAATGCGGTGCAGGCCCCCTGCTGACAGAGGAGCAAAGGGCCATTTCACTTTGGAACGGAACAAGTCACCCAGCACCAATGAGGGCGTGCCCCAAGTACTGTCCAACATGGTTAACAAGTTACTTGGTTAATGTGACCACTTCAACCAGACAGCTCATACGTGAGTAAGGAAGTAATTGAGGAACAGTGTTTGTTCTTTATTAGGTAAACTACAAATACATCCCAGTGTTTCCTCTAGCTTAAAGACCTTGGCGCGGTGACAGCATGGGTAAACATACCGGAATATGTTAATTTTATACTATTTATTTCTTTTTAAAATTTTACACTGTAACGTTGCATATGGAACTTACCATTTGAAGTATTATACAACCGAGGCTTGAATATTGGGCCAGTTGGGGTCCCACCCAGACATCCTGTGTTTGGACTTTTTACTGGTGTCATCCTTCTCTCCTTCCTCTGCTCTCACCTCTCCTGGACCCTCTGCCTGAGCATTTTCCTCTCCTTGGCTCCTCTCTTCTGTCTCATCTCGCCTTCTCTGAGCTCTAATTCAGCTTCTCTGTCTGTCTGTGGTGGTATACAAACAGGTTAGAAAATATCAAGTGTCATGTTTTGTCCTGCAGGATTTTTTTGTCATGGTTTACATAAATGACAAAAATGTGTATTTTTTTTTTTTGTATTTTTATTCTAGTGTTTCTTTTTTCCACTGAGAGAGTAGGGAAGGGAAAGAAACATTCATAATAGTAATGTACTCAAGCATACTTAAATTATATGATTAGGTGGGTATAGTAACCAGAAATTCTACTCATGTAAAAGCAGTGCTTTTAAAAGTAGGCAACCAAAAATTTCTGATTGAGTTAAGGGTACAAAGACTCAAAAACTTGAGTAATAACTTCAGTCTTGAAGGTTTGAGGTTTTTCTCAAAAATTTATAACAATTTTCTTGTAGTTTTCTACTTTGCTCTGTAAATCTAAAGTTGAAAAGTTGAAACCATGTTCCTCAAATTTGTAATTTCCTCTTGTAAAATTGACTTTTCTTGTACATTTGAAACTTTATTATAAATTTGTGGATTATTTTATGACTAATTTTTGTATGTTTTTAAAATAAAATTACTGTTTTTTTTTTTAAAGATAAATTTGAAACAGACTGTGGTAATATTTTTTTACTTTTTCCTTATAACAATTTACATTTTTGACCATAATAGTATCACAGTATCCTAGTATCACAATATCTGGCCTGGAAGCGCCTACAATTTGATTTTTTTTATTTTTTTTATTCAATAGTAGAAAATACACACAAATTATCTCATATGCTAATAATACAAGTAAATACCTGCTAATTTGGCTATTTGGTTAAAAAAAATGCATATATTTATTTTTCATCAGGCACGTCAGGGAGCCCTTTGCGTCCTTTGCTTCCTGACAGCTCGGGCACTCGGGAGCTCGGGTGTTTCACACACATACACATCCACACTTCATTCATTCCCATTAACATGTTTTGGGGTTTTGTTCAATACAACGCACGAAACCACTCCTGCATGTGGGTTTTTCATTCACTAAGTGGCTCCTGGCCACTTGGTGCAGACCTAAATGGCTGGCTCCTGGTTGTTTAGCAATGGCCATTATAGTTGTGCGCTCAGACTTTCTCATCAGGCACCTCTCTAGGCAGCTGCTGAAGGACCTCAGTTTAGAGCTAGCGTTTTTAGCTGTTGCTTTGTCACTGCTGCTGGAGAATAAAAACGGCACGCCTGCTCGTGTGAGAAAAGAGAAATTGCCAGTCTCATAACTTAATATTGTAGTGGCTGGTGAAATATATACTCAGCAATTCATCAGTTCCTTGCCTTTCCCTTCATATGAAGCTGGCTGCATTTGAATTAACCACATCTCTTAGCTAAGAGACTCTTCCATTATGGCTCCCGTTTCCAGCGGGTTAAAACCATGATAAATGCCAGTGCTTACATACCTGTTATGATTTTTTTTTTTTTCCCGCATTTAAAGTACTTTAATAAACTCATGTTTCTGTAGGACAGTCACACTTAGCAAGACACTGTTTGCTGACTGACTGGAAAACTCGTGTGAGCGGGGTGCTTCTAAACTCCGCTCGGATGACGGCCACGCACATTGTTCGTGTGCGCGCTTGCGGAAAGTCATTGCTTCATATATTTTTATTAATAAAATCATATCGGCTTGGCGTGGCGGTACGATTTCTGGCAAGGCGGGCCACCACGGAGAAATATTACCAGAGGAAACCCTGCATCCATCTTCTTCCGCTTAATCCTTTTCGGGTCGCGGGAGGGCTGGAGCCTATCCCACCATCTTTGGGCAAGAGGCAGGGTACACCCTGGACAGATTGCCAGTCCACTGCAGGGCCAACACAGAGAGACAACCATTCACTCTCAGTCATACCTAAGGACAATTTAGAATCCCCAGTTTGATGCCAGTTAACCTAACGTGCATGTTTTTGGTATGTGGGAGGAAACCGGAGAAATCCCGGAGTAAACCCACGCAGACACGGGGAGAATATGCAAACTCCACACAGATCACTGTTGGTCGGGTGAGTTGTTGTGCTGCCGCAGTGCTAACCACTCCACCACCGCGCTGCCCCACTACAATTACAGTGGTGTGAAAAAGGGTTTGCTTCTTCCTGGTTGCTGATTTTTTTTGTATGTTTGTCATACTTAAATGTTTCAGATCATCAAACAAATTTAAATATTAGACAAAGATAACACAAGTAAACACAAATTGCAGTTTGTAAATGAAGGTGTTTATTATTAAGGGGGAAAAAATCCAAGCCTCATGTCCCTGTGTGAAAAAGTGATTGCCCTGTAAACCTAATAACTGGTTGGGCCACCCTTAGCAGCAACAACTGCAATCAAGTGTTTGTGATAACTGGCAGTGAATCTTTTACAGTGCTGTGGAGGAATTTTGGCCCTCATCTGCAGAATTGTTGTAATTCAGCCACATTGGAGGGTTTTCAAGCATGAACCGCCTTTTTAAGGTCATGTCACAGCATCTCAATCGGATACAGGTCAGGACTTTGACTAGGCCGTCTTGACTTGGGCAGTGCGGTGGAGCAGTGGTTAGCACTGTGGCAGCACAGCAACTCACCCTTGGCCATGGGATCCCGAGCTTGATCCCAGCCCCTGACCAACAGTGATCTGTGTGGAGTTTGCATGTTTTCCCCCTGTCTGTGTGGGTTTACTCCGGGATTTCTCCTGTTTCCTCCCATAGGCCAAAAACATGCAGGTTAGGTTAATTGGAGACTCTAAAGTGGCCCTAGGTGTGAATGTGTGTATGAATGGTGAAGGGATGGCACCATACCGTGGCTGCTTCATCCATCCAGGTGGATACCCTGAATTTCCCCTCTGGGGATCAATAAAGTACACAAATAGGCCACTCCACAGTTTTCATTTTGTTTTTCTTAAGCCATTCAGAGGTGGACTTGCTGGAGTGTTTTGGATCGTTGTCCTGCTGCAGAACCCAAGTGCGCTTCAGCTTGTGGTCACGAACAGCTGGCTGGACATTCTTCTTCAGAATTTTTTGGTAGACAGCAGAATTCATGGTTCCATTTACCACAGCAAGTCTTCCAGGTCCTGAAGCAGCAAAACAGCCCCAGACCATCACACTACCACCACCATATTTTACTGTTGGTTTGATGTTCCTTTTCTGAAATGCTGCTACTTTTATGCCGGATGTAATGGGACACACACCTTCCAAAAAGTTCAACGTTTGTCTTGTCAGTCCACAGAGTATTCTCCCAAAAGTCTTGGGGATCATCAAGATGTTTTCTGGTAAAACTGAGATTAGCCTTTATGTTCTTTTTGCTCAGCAGTGGTTTTCATCTTGGAACTCTGCCATTCAGGCCATTTTTGCCCAGTCTCTTTCTTATGGTTGAGTCATGAACACTGACCTTAACTGAGGCAAGTGAGGCCTGCAGTTCTTTGGATGTTGTTGTGGGGTCTTGTATGACCTCTTGGATGAGTCGTCGCTGTGCTCTTGGGGTAATTTTGGTTGGTCGGCCGGCCACTCCTGGGAAGGTTCACCACTGTTCTATGTTTTCTCCATTTATAGATGATGGCTCTCACTGTGGTTTGCTGGAGTCCCAAAGCTTTAGAAATGGCTTTATAACCTTTTCCAGACTGATAGATCTCAATTACTTTGTTTCTCATTTGTTCCTGAATGTCTTTGGATCGCAGCATAATGTCTAACTTTTGAGGATCTTTTGGTCGACTTCACTTTGTCAGGCAGGTCCTATTTAAGTGATTTCTTGATTGAGAACAGGTGTGGCAGTATTCAGGCCTGGGTGTGGCTAGAGAAATTGAACTCAACTTTCCAAAAATGTGATAAACCACAGTTAATTTATGTTTTAACGGGGGGGGCGGGGGTGTCACTTTTTCACACAGGGCCATGTAGGTTTGGATTTTTTTCCCCCTCAATGATAAACACCTTCATTTAAAAACTGCATTTTGTGTTTACTTGTGTTATCTTTGTCTAATATTTAAATTTGTTTGATCTGAAACATTTAAGTGTGACAAACATACAAAAAATGGGAAATCAGGAAGGGGGCAAACACTTTTTCACGTCACTGTATTTCAGTAAGATAGTGAACCCTTGTATTAGCTTCTTTACTTCCGACCATTCTCTCAGCAGTAATGTCTGAAATATGATGCCCAATCACTTTATTGATCTATAGTAGGCAATATTAACTCTTACAAGTGACATTACAGCCATTACTGCACTGGATGTTGTCTGTATACAGTTTATAAATCATGAATGGTTCTCCATCCCCTCATGTGGGAAGTCTAGTCTGTGTCAGAGGAACAGAGAACATGATTGGCCATAAAATTATAAACATGTATTGACTGGGGTATTCAGCCTACCAACTAACATCCCCTGAGTCTGCGCTTCCACTTCTGATCCGACGGAGGGATTCAGAACAGCTACTGTAGGGATAATGTGTGACACAATGTACCATGTACTGGTGCACTTCTGCGAGTGCACAAGTGCACTCTGTAATGCTCATCTTTGTGACAGAATGAGTTGCTGTACGCCTTCTTCTCCACTACTGCTGCCATGTCAACATCTGGTGGGATTTACTTGGTTATAAAGGGTAATGAAACAATAATTGAGCTAGTCCTTCATTGTATGTGGCTCAGAAGCAGAAACAGATATACAGTACATAGATGAATAGATGGGTGGATATACTTTATTGATCTCAAACTGGGAAATTACAGATGTAGTCTTTGAGCAATAATGGACAGTTCCACTCAAATATAGGTTTGGTTGTTCTGAAAATTTAAACAGAAATCATGCTCCTGGTTTTGTTTTGTTTTCATAATCCCTTGTTCCTATAACTTTGATGTTAATTATGACACACGTGCTTTATGTTTCCATGCAGTTTTTGTTGTTGCCATCTTTCAAGAGACTTTGTCACACTCGAATCAATGATCCAGGCAGTTTTTTAAGCACTAAACATTGAGCTGAGCTTTACTTTTTAAGAATAAAATTTGGGTAACAGGATGTTTTGGAATTATAATTGAGTAATCATCTTCGTCATGATGCCTCACTAATCCAACATGTTTTGTCTCAGAGCCATTTTTATGCTTTGTCCCATACAGCTAATTCAAGGTCAGTTTTTTTCTGCCTTAGTTCTCATTGTTGGTTTCTCAGTCACAAATGATTCGTGAGTCAAATAGACAACTTCATTATTTATTGGGTTATAAATGAATAAATCTGTAGGGTTTTTTTTGTTGTTGTTGTCACGTCAACATGACAAGGGCAAAGATTAACCTGAGCGTTTGAACTGATACTTTTAAACATTATACACCGCTCCTCAAACATTTTGAAAGACTAAAGCCTGCCACTTTTTTCCCCCCAATTCCAACAGTTGGGTGGGGGGAGTGTAGATCTTTCTTCTGTCAGTTATCTTGCCAGATTTTCTTGTGGCATGAGTATTACAAGTGATCCAGTCTGCTTGGGAAAAATGTCGGGACAGTCTGATCTACAATCATAAATACACATGTTGAATATTTATGATCAGATATACTGTTGTGTTGGGGATCCCAAGGACTGATGAGCAAGCAGTCTGTGGATTGTCATCTAAATAAAATGATAAGCAATGAAAAAGGGAGCATTGTCCATCATTATTCCTTACCCGAAAGTCAGTTTACTGCAGGGTTTCCCAGACTTATAGTTGCTAGTTCCAAAATACCAAAATGAACAAGAGCTGACCCAAAAATGCACGAGAGAGAGAATGAAAGTGTGCACAAGTCATACTATACAGTGGTGTGAAAAAGTGTTTGCCCCCTTCCTGATTTCTCATTTTTTTTGTATGTTTGTCACACTTAAATGTTTCAGATCTTCAAACAAAGTTAAATATTAGACAACGATAACACAAATAAACACAAATATGCAGTTTTTAAATGAAGGTGCTTATGATTAAGGGGAAAAAAACCCAAACCCACATGGCCCTGTGTGAAAAAGTGATTGCCTCCTAAACCTAATAACTGGTTGGGCCACCCTTGGCAGCAACAACTGCAATCAAGCGTTTGTGATAACTGGCAATGAGTCTTTTACAGCACTGTGGAGGAATTTTGGCCCACTCATCTTTGCAGAATTGTTGTAATTCAGCCACATAGGAGGGTTTTCGAGCATGAACCGCCTTTTTAAGGTCATGCTACAGCATTTCAATCAGATTCAGGTCAGGATTTTGATTAGGCCACTCCGTCTTCATTTTGCTTTTCTTAAGCCATTCAGAGGTGGACTTGCTGGTGTGTTTTGGATCATTGTCCTGCTGCAGAATCCAAATGCGTTTCAGCTTGAGGTCACAAACAGATGGCCAGACATTCTCCTTCAGAATTGTCTGGTAGACAGCAGAATTCATGGTTCCATTTACCACAGCAAGTCTTCCAGGTCCTGAAGCAGCAAAACAGCCCCAGACCAGGTTTGATATATAGAGTACTTAGCAATGATGTACTTATTAATGATGATATAGAGTGAAGTACGTGGTGGTAATGCACCTGTGAGCTGGTTGCCAGCCGCCAATCAAACCTAAAAGAAGAAGAAGCCCCAGACCATCACACTACCACCACCATATTTTACTGTTGGTATGATGTTACTTTTACGCCAAATGTAATGGGACACACACCTTCCAAGAAGTTCAGCTTTTGTCTTGTCAGTCCACAAAGTATTTTCCCAAAAGTCTTGGGGATCATAAAGATATTTTTTTGGCAAAACTGAGACGAGCCTTTATGTTCTTTTTGCTCAGCAGTGGTTTTTGTCTTGGAACTCTGCCATGCAGACCATTTTTGCCCAGTCTCTTTCTTATGGTTGAGTCATGAACACTGACCTTAACTGAGGCAAGTGAGACCTGCAGTTCTTTGGATGTTGTTGTGGGGTCTTTTGTGACCTCTTGGGTGAGTTGTCGCTGCATTCTTGGTGTGATTTTGGTCGGCCAGCCACTCCTGGGAAGGTTCACCACTGTTCCATGTTTTTGCCATTTGTGGATAATGACTCTCACTGTGGTTCTCTGGAGTCGCAGAGCTTTAGAAATGGCTAGAAAATTGAACTCAGCTTTCCAAAGATGTGATAAACCACAGTTAATCTATGTTTTAATAGGGGGGCAATCACTTTTTCACACAGGGCCACGTACTGTAGGTTTGATTTTTTTTTTTTTTTTTTTTTTTTTTACCCTTAATAATAAACACCTTCAATTAAAAACGGCATTTTGTGTTTACTTGTGTTATCTTTGTCTAATATTTAAATTTGATGATCTGAAACCTTTAAGTGTGACATACAAAAAAAGAGAAATCAGGAAGGGGGCAAAACTTTTTCACACCACTGTATGGGCTTGTTTTTGTGGTCAGTCACTTATCTGGCAACATGTTTGGTTGGTTGTGAATTCAGTCTTGGTGTGTGCTGCTCGGTCTTGCTCACGATGCGACACTCTACATGCTATATGGTCAAACTGTTAAATCTGTCAGTCTTGACTTGGGTCAGTCACATTTTCATCACTTTATAATTCAAGAAATCTCTGTGTGTCTGTCACGACCATAGTACTTGCTAAAAGATCATAGGCTCGCCTATGATGTTCCCATGATGTCTATATGACGTCATATACAGTGGGGCAAAAAAGTATTTAGTCAGCCACCAATTGTGCAAGTTCTCCCACTTAAAAGATGAGAGAGGTCTCCAGTTTTCATCATAGGTATACCTCAACTATGAGAGACAAAATGAGGAAAAAAAAAATCCAGAAAATCACATTGAAGGATTTTTAATGAATTAATTGGTAAATTCCTCGGTAAAATAAGTATTTGGTCAATAACAAAAGTTCATCTCAATACTTTGTTATATACCCTTTGCTGGCAATGACAGAGGTCAAACGTTTTCTGTAAGTCTTCACAAGGTTTTCACACACTGTTGCTGGTATTTTGGCCCATTCCTCCATGCAGATCTCCTCTAGAGCAGTGATGTTTTGGGGCTGTCGCTGGGCAACACGGACTTTCAACTCCCTCCAAAGATTTTCTATGGGGTTGAGATCTGGAGACTGGCTAGGCCACTCCAGGACCTTGAAATGCTTCTTACGAAGCCACTCCTTCGTTGCCCAGGCGGTGTGTTTGGGATCATTGTCATGCTGAAAGACCCAGCCATGTTTCATCTTCAACGCCCTTGCTGATGGAAGGAGGTTTTCACTCAAAATCTCACGATACATGGCCCCATTCATTCTTTCCTTTACACGGATCAGTCGTCCTGGTCCCTTTGCAGAAAAACAGCCCCAAAGCATGATGTTTCCACCCCCATGCTTCACAGTAGGTATGGTGTTCTTTCTCCTCCAAACACGACAAGTTGAGTTTTTACAATAAAGTTCTATTTTGGTTTCATTTGACCATATGACATTCTCCCAATCCTCTTCTGGATCATCCAAATGCTCTCTAGCAAACTTCAGACGGGCCTGAACATGTACTTGCTTAAGCAGGGGGACACGTCTGGCACTGCAGGATTTGAGTCCCTGGTGGCGTAGTGTGTTACTGATGGTAGCCTTTGTTTCTTTGGTCCCAGCTCTCTGCATGTCATTCACTAGGTCCCCCCGTGTGGTTCTGGAATTTTTGCTCACCGTTCTCTTGATCATTTTGACCCCACGGGGTGAGATCTTGCGTGGAGCCCCAGATGGAGGGAGATTATCAGTGGTCTTGTATGTCTTCTATTTTCTAATAATTGCTCCCACAGTTGATTTCTTCACACCAAGCTGCTTACCTATTGCAGATTCAGTCTTCCCAGCCTGGTGCAGGTCTACAATTTTGTTTCTGGTGTCCTTTGACAGTTTGGAGTCTGTTTGAGGTTGTGGACAGGTGTCTTTTATATTGATAACGAGTTCAAACAGGTGCCATTAATACAGGTAACGAGTGGAGGACAGAGAATCCTCTTAAAGAAGTAGTTACAGGTCTGTGAGAGCCAGAAATCTTGCTTGTTTGTAGGTGACCAAATACTTAGTTTACCGAGGAATTTACCAATTAATTCATTAAAAATAATTCAATGTGATTTTCTGGATTTTTTTTTTTTTCTCATTTTGTCTCTCATAGTTGAGGTATACCTATGATGAAAATTGGAGACCTTTCATCTTTTAAGTGGGAGAACTTGCACTATTGGTGGCTGACTAAATACTTTTTTGCCCCACTGTAGACCACAGGACTTGCTAATAGATCATAGGATCGCATATGATGTACTTATGATGCCTACATGATGTCTAGAGTGATTCAAGAAAATTTGTGTGTTTGTCACAGTGTCTATGACTATGGTGTCTATATGATGGATCATAGGACATCAAAGATCAAAGGCAGGCATCACTCACAATCATAGGACTTGCTATGACATCATCAAAGCTCAAACACAGGCATGACTCGATCATAGGACTCGCTATGGCATCATCAAAGATCATAGGACTCGCTATGCCATCATCAAAGATCATAGGACTCACTGACATAATCAAAGCTAAAACGCAGGCATGACACATGATCATAGGACTCGCTATGACACCATCAAAGATCAAAGGCAGGCGTCACTGAACGAGTGCTGACGTGCTTGCTTACACCTGCTTTCTACGGGCATGCAGAAATACTTGCTTATACTTGGTTTCTACGGGCATGCACAGGTATGTACAGGCATGCACTAGTATGTTAAAATTTTGAAAATGTCATAAGCCTGTAAAATTTAGTTTCAGCTTGACGTGACACCCTACAGAAAAAATTATGTAGTTATTTTTGGAAGTTCCTTGTTTAGGTTAGTGAGAGCTTTACAAGAATAAGGAATCTCTTGGTGCATTAAATGTGTTGATTTACCTAGTTAGAAGTGAACTCTATACCGTATATATTTTTCCTGAAATAATTGAAACCTTAAAGATTGCAGTGGAATTTTCAGTCTTCACTAAACTCTGAGTTGTACTTTAACAGAGGCAAGAACAATGAAAGAGCTTTATTAAAAATGATGTGATTTAATAAAATGTATCCATTGTTTGGATGACTTTCTAACACAGGTTCATACAATTGTCACTACTATGTAATAGAAGATATGCATCATAGTGCTATAGTGTGGTGACATAACAAGAAGGTCCTGGGTTTGAATTGGCCTGTCAGTGGAGGCCTTCCTCTTCAAAGCTTGCATGTTCTCTCTGGGTTTGCCAATTTCCCTCCACAGGCCTAAGACATGTATTTTTAGGTTAATTAGTAATTCTGAATTTCCCATAGGAGTGAATCAATGTGAGTTAGGGGTTGAAAAAAAAATTAGTTGCAGTGGATCACCATGGATAAAAGATTCTAAGTGGATGCACAAATGTGAAAGAATTGATTTTTAAATGTCCCGAGTTCTGCAGCAACCCATGTCTGTCTATACCAGAGCTGAAGAGGAAGTAACTCGATAACGTAGTACCTGTAGTGGGAAATACTGTGCTGGTTGAACGTAACATTCCAGTTAACTTTTTACATTTCTCTTCCAGTTTATTTATTAATAAATTATATTTGAAATAAATTTAGTATGGGTCATTGCAAATACTTTGCTTTGAAAGTACCTAATACTCACACATTTTTTGGGGGAAGGGGGGGGGAATCCTGAATAGAAGGATGCATCATGATAATTGTGTAATCGTCAGTTCTCTAAATCGGATCATCATCAAGGCATGCGGCTGCTAGAGATTTGCACCCCTAATGTGTGTGTGATTATCAAGCTCTCTATTTTGACCTTAATGGACTGGTGATCTGTCCAGGGTGCACCATTCCTCTAACTGGTGCTCCAACCCCATGGAGAGTTGGCTTAGAAAATGAATAAAGGATATGCAGTTTTGTGTTTTACTGGTAAAAGGGGCTGGTGCTGAAGGGTAAACATCTTCTCATGCTGAGATGTATATTAACGTTTGTACCTCAGACAAAACTTAACCCAAGCATACTTCATTTGATATGATTTATATATTATGTTCATTGCACTTTAGCCCCTTCACCCTACTGTACTTCCTGTTGACAAGCAGCACAAATGACACCTGTTAGATTTTACCATGAGTAAAGTTTCAAATGCAAAAGCACCTTGTGTATTTGACAGTATTATACATCAACAGCTATTGTGAGTTATCATAGCTTCCATAGGTCAGTCCCTACATTTAATACCTAAATGTAAACCTGCTATAAGACACAAATATAACTGAGGAGATTAATATAAATACTAAATACTTACTAAAGTCGTGCAGAGTGACTGATCCTCAGGTAGGTCTGCATCCAGGTGGTGCTCAAGGTGCAAGTCAAAGGTCACAACCTACGAGTGCATGTTTCAACTTTAAGTAAGCCCAGGTTCTACGTATATATGTAGTGTGTGTGTGTGTGGAGATGAAGGCTCTTTGTGACTTTAGGGTGTACTCATTAGGCTGAAAAGAGATACTCTGTCATTGACGGTATGGCTGGGCCCTTAATGGAAAAATAACTGAAACCAACATTTAAAACCCCTAACCAAGGTTTGTTTTGGCACTTAAAATGTGATGATACTTAAAACATGTAATTAAATTTCCTATCTACCTAGCTTGTCTGTCTCTACAACTGCTGCCTTTAGCACAACGCACAGTTCTGTTTTTAATTTCGTTGTCATTATGCTTTTGTTGCATCACCTTTTTTTGCCAGTTGCAGTTCAGTGTGGGCAAAAACCATGACTAAAGATGAAATGTCACATGACTTTGCTCTGTTTCATGTTTGTTTTAGGTAGGATTTGGCTTCTTAACTGTTGTCAACTTTGAATATTGAACACTGAATAATAAAGTTGTTCTTGTATTTACAGGCGATGTCTGAAGAGGCTGTCCGCCAGACACGCAGCCAAAAAAGGGCGTTGGAGAGGGAGGCTGCTCCACAATCTGCAGAACCCTCAAATCCTGAGAGTGAAAGCAAAAGACCGAAATTGGACCCGTCTGAATCTGCAGCACAGGCACAAATCAAACCTAAGCCCCCACTTTTACTGGTGCAGGACAGTCAGAGCCGGACTCGACACAGATCAGATCATGAAAAGGAGCAGGAGCAAGACCAGAGCCGTTTGCCATTATCTTTAGTGTTACCTTTAGGCTGTCAGCCAGTGAAGGATGTTCGGGATCGGACTCAGAGACAGCATGGGGTTGAGCCCAGCTCAGACAATTGGACAGACTACAATGACAGAGCGAGAACAAGGACAGAGCCAGCTATGGATACAAGGAGCCAGAACCGACAGATGGAGCCAAAGGTGTCCAGCGGCATGCTGGCTGCAGGCGAGGTGAAGGCCACCATTAAAGTTGAGGTCCAGACGGGAGAGCAGCCTGTGGACATGAGCACATCCAGAGGGTGAGCAATGGTTCATGAAAAACTCAGTTCAGCTCTGATTATGAAGTACTTTAACCTGGACACAGAAGTCCAACAGCTTCTCTGGGAGTCTGCTGGACTTGTCCAGACATTTTGTTCTGACACTTTCCCTCTGAAAATTAACAAAATATAAGTGAGATTTACGTTGAATGTGAAAAACATGCTTTTAAAGTTACTTCTGTAATTCTAATATCCTGCATAGAGTTGGGGTTTGGAATGTTTGCAGCTCAGAAGTGATGTTCAGCTTTATCTTTTGGCCTACCTTCATTTCCACCCCAACTCACCACCTGAACCCTAAAAACTCCCCTCACACAAAATGAAGCCATGTGTCACAGACTGGTTCCAGCCGGTTGTTGCTATGGTTTCTCCACAGTGGGGGGGAGGGGGTGAAGGATGGGAGGAAAAGTGAATGTGTCACGTGATGATGACTTTGAGGTCATGTGATTTCTTTGGAAGAGCAGTGATTAATCCACAGGAAGTGATGATGGCGCTAAGCCCCGAAGAAACATACACACACGTAACACAGGCCCACACACAAGACGGTGAGGAGAAGTGCGTCTCATGCCGTCATGTGCTGGCATTCACAAATTATTATGCATCATAGAAATGTGCAATCTGTGATTGCAAAGCCGTTCTTGTTTTTTAGGAACATTACTCCTGTTCTTTAATTTTGAGTGCCACGAGTCAAAGAATTTAGGTCATCTGCTCTCGCATATAGCCTGCAGTCTAACTAGTCACTTTGCAGTAGAGGCTGCAAGGACGAGTTGTGACTAAAATGTGCACAATGATGTAATCAAAGTGAGGGTTGATCTAAACCGCCTCCAAGATCCCTATTTGCCTTAATTTCCTTGGCATGCCTTGACGTATGGTGAATTTAGCCTTATACAAGTCGCCCCTAACAGCCTCAGATGCTTGCCACAGTATCCTGTTTCAACAGGATATACACACGTGGACAAAATTGTTGGTGCCCCTCTGTTAATGAAAGGAAAAACCCACAATGGTCACAGAAATAACTTGAATCTGACAAAAGTGGTAATAAATAAAAATACTATGAAAATTAACCAATGAAAATCAGACTGCTTTTAAATTGTGGTTCAACAGAATATTTTAAAAAACAAACTCATGAAACAGGCCTGGACAAAAATGATGGTACCTTTAGCTTAATATTTTGTTGCACAACCTTTTGAGGCAATCACTGCAATCAAACGATTTCTGTAACTGTCAATGAGACTTCTGCACCTCTCAGCAGGTATTTTGGCCCACTCCTCATGAGCAAACTGCTCCAGTTGTCTCAGGTTTGAAGGGTGCCTTCTCCAGACGGCATGTTTCAGCTCCTTCCACAGATGTTCAATAGGATTTAGATCAGGGCTCATAGAAGGCCACTTTAGAATAGTCCAATGTTTCACTCTTAGCCATTCTTGGGTGTTTTTAGCTGTGTGTTTTCAGAATCAGCTTTATTGGCCAAGTATGCACAACACATACAAGGAATTTGACTTTGGCTAAAAAACTTGCTCTCGTTGTTCAGGTGGAGGATTTAAATAAGATTTAAATAAGGATTCAATGACAACAGAGTATGTACAGTAAATTACAGTCTGTCCACGTTTCTATGAAAGGATGTAAGTATATACAGGAATATATGCAGTTATTTACTCAGACTATCCACACTTTGCAGAAATATATGAAAAAATATAGTGTCATACAGTATTTCAATGTGAACTCAGATTCGGTGATATAATGTGAATGAAGTAAAAAGCAGTGTGAGAGTTATGTGCAATGTAATAATGGATGAAAAGTCATGAGTACAGCAACAGGTAGGACTAGGTGAATGTTAGGAGTTCATCAGAGTGATGGCTTGAGGAAAGAAACTGTTCCTGTGACGGGTGGTTTTGACCTTCAGTGATCTGTAACGACGACCAGAAAATAGAAGTTCAAACAGTTTGTGGCCAGGGTGTGACGGGTCAGCACAGATGTTTCCCACCCGTTTCCTGGTTATGGACCGATATAAGTTCTCAATGGAGGGTAGGTCGGTACCAGTGATCCTCTCCGCAGACTTAATGATCCGCTGCAGTCTGGTCTTGTCCTGTTTAGTGGCAGATCCAAACCAGACAGTGATGGAAAAGCAGAGGACAGATTGGATGATGGCGGTGTAGAAGACAACCAGCAGCTCCTGAGGCAAATCAAACTTCTTGAGCTGATGCAGAAAAAACAACCCCTGCTGGGCCTTTTTCTGGACAGTGTCTATATGGGAGGACCACTTCAGGTTCCGGGAGATTGTGGTACCCAGAAATTTGAAGGAGTCCACAGTGGACACTGTGCTGTTGAGGATGGTGAGTGGGGGGAATGAAGGAGGGTGTCGCCTGAAATCCACAGTCATCTCCACCGTTTTGGCTCGGTTAAGTTCAAGATGGTTCTGGCCGCACCAGAGGATCAGCTGCTGCAACTCCCGCCTGTATGCAGACTCATCACCATCCCGGATCAAACCGATGACTGTGGTGTCGTCCGCAAACTTCAGGAGCTTCACCGAAGGGTCCTCTGAGGTGCAGTCATTGGAGTAGAGGACCCTTGGACCGTTGGAGTAGAGGTCAAGGGTCATTATCCTGTTGCAAGACTCATGACCTGCGACTGAGACCAAGCTGTCTGACACTGGGCAGCACATTTCTCTCTAGAATACCTTGATAGTCTTGGGATTTCATTGTACCCTGCACAGATTCAAGACACCCTGTGCCAGATGCAGCAAAGCAGCCCCAGAACATATCAGAACCTCCTCCATGTCAGTGTTCTTTTCTTGGTATGCTTCATCTTTGCATCTGTGAACATAGAGCTGATGTGCCATGCCAAAAAGTTCCAGTTTTGTCTCGTCTGTCCATAGGACATTCTCCCAGAAGCTTTGTGGCTTGTCAACATGCGGTTTGGCAAATTCCTGTCTGGCTTTTTTATGATTTGTTTTCAACAGTGGTGTCCTCCTTGGTCGTCTCCCATGAAGTCCACTTTGGCTCAAACGACGACAGATGGTGCGATCTGACACTGATGTACCTTGACCTTGGAGTTCACCATGAATGTTTTTTTTTTTTTTTAATTTTTGTAAAGGGTATACATGTCATTACAGCATTGTATTGTTTACATTTTCATCACATATTCCCCCCCTTTTTTGTTTTTTGACAACATAGGAAAAAAATGGTTACAACACCCTTTTTTTTAAGTGAAAGAAAAAGAAATTAAAAAAAGAACAAAAGAAAACAAAAAAAACAAAAGAGCAGAAAAATAAGAGCATCTGAGTAGCGTTGGAACAAAGAGAGGTGCCATTATTGAAATGGTATTTGTCAAAGATTAGATCTGATGGAAGACACACATGCGTTCCAGGGTTGCCAAAAGTTCAAGAACCCATCCATGTCCTGTCTCAGTGCAAATGTAAACTTTTCCATCGAATAAATGTCCTGAATCACGTTAATCCAATCTTCAGGTGTAGGACAGTCTTTCACCATCCATTTTTTTTGTTAGAGCTTTTTTACTTGCCAATATTAAAACAGTGAATAAGTATTTTTCTCCTCGTCTTTCCAGTGAGTCCGGTAGTAAACCCAAATACAAAGTTACAAAAGAAAAGGGAACTGTTACTTTGAAAATTTTCCCCAATATTGTCTGTACATTGGTCCAGTATTGGTGGATAACTGGGCATGACCAAAACACATGAAAGTGATTTGCAGTCTTTTCACCACACAAGCGCCAGCAATTCAACCCCTTACGAGTAAATTTGTTTTGTGCAGGTGTTCTGAAAAATCTTACCAAATTTTCCATCCAAATTCTCTCCACAGCAGGGATGAAGTACTTTTCCATTGTTGTTTATTTAGCTTTTCCCATATTTCCAGTTGTAAAGTGAAATTCCCCTCTTTTTCCCATCTCTTTTATATATGATGTGTTGTCTCCTTTAAGTCTTGAAGACCATGGTATATTTTAGAAATGTATCTGATCCCTGGGATCCCTTTATATGCCATTAAGAAAACCTTCAGAACACCTGACTGGGCCCTTTCCAAATCCTCCTTTTTAAGTATTTTGTTTATGTGGTGTCTAAGCTGAAAGAACCTGTAAAGGTCTTGATTTACTAGACCTTGTTTTTTCAAATCTTCAAAACTTAAAGTTTGCCCTTTAAAAAAATCGTAATATTTTATCAGTCCGTTCTCTTTCCACTTTTTAAATCTAGTGTCTGTTTTATTACTAACTAACTAACTAACCTGCACTTATATAGCGCTTTTCTAGTCACAAAGACCACTCAAAGCGCTTTCACTAATACTAACCCTCTATTCTAAGGGCCTATAGGAAACAGATATCTAGGGACAATTTAGAACAGCCAATTAACCTAACATGCATGTTTTTGGCATGTGGGAGGAAACCGGAGAAATCCCGGAGTAAACCCACGCAACACGGGGAGAACATGCAAACTCCACACAGATCACTGTTGGTCGGAGGCTGGGATCGAACCCACGATCCCACGATCCCCACAATCCCCCGGCCAAGGGTAAACTGTGCTGCCGCAGTGCTAACCACTGCGGTGCAGCGAGTAAAGTCCTGATCATAGGAAATACATTGCAATAATCAATAGGGTTCTTTAGTTTGATTCTCTCTGACTATCTTAAACCAAATTTTTAGCGGGGTCTCTATCCACGGGTTAGTGTTATTCAAAAGTTTAGGTAAGGCATTGTTCCCTATTATCGCCTGTAGGGGAATGTCCCTTGTTATTTGGCATTCCATCTCCTTCCATTGTGCAGTGTAGACTGGGTTACATATCTCTACTAAAGTTTTAATTTGCGCGGCTTTAAAATAGTCCCTGATATTTGGCAGCGCGAGCCCACCTTTGTGTTTGTTTAGCTGTAGGGTTCTATATCTGATTCTAGGTCTCTTGCCCTGCCATATGAATCTTGAGATCCTTCTGTCCAGTTCCTGCCATGTTTTTTGGGGAGGTTCTACCGGTATTGTTTGGAAAAGGTATAGAAGACGTGGAAGTATATTCATTTTGACTGCTTCAATTCTTTGTGCAGTACCCAAGAATGGTATCATATTCCATCTTGCTAGATCAGATTTTATTTTTGCCATCAGTGGATCATAGGTTAGTGTTATAATTTTGTTGAGTTGTTTCGGGATATTGACCCCCAGATATTTCATAGATTCCATCTCCCAGTTAGTTTTGAATTTGCTTAGTAATTATTGATTTGGGTTATAGTTGAATGTTAAAATTTGGGTTTTATGCATGTTCAATTCGTACTCCAATAACTCTCCATAGTCTGAAAAAACTGAGATTAGTTCTGGAAAAGAGGTGTCCGGCTGCCCCAGGTATATTAAAATGTCATCAGCAAAGAGTGTTATTTTATGTTCCTTCTGACCAAGTGTAATACCTTGAATTTTGTGATTCTGTCTGAGCCTGAAGCTGGGGATTGTACCACAGTTGTGGGAAAACATCTTATGTGGTACCTGTACCAAAGACTTCCCACCCCAAAGATCTGAACAGCTACAGACCAGTGGCCCTGACGTCCCACATGATGAAGACTGCTCCTTGCTCACCTCTGCCCCCTGGTGGGACCAGCGATGGATCCACTCCAGTTCGCCTACCAGCATGGTATTGAGGTGGAGGATGCAGTGATCTTCCTCCTTCACCGTTCTCTGTTCCACCTGGAAAAGCCTGGGAATGCAGTGAGGATCATGTTCTTTGACTTCTCCAGTGCTTTCAACACCATCCAACCGATGATCCTGAAGGACAAGCTGCTGTGCGCAGGGGTGGACCAGCACCTGTCATCATGGATCCTGGACTACCTCACAAACCGGCCACAGTTTGTGAGAACCCGGGTCTGTGTGTCCGACACGATCATCGGTAGCACGGGGGGCCCCCCAAGGAACGGTTTTGGCTCCCTTCCTGTTCACCCTTTATACTGCGGACTTCTCACACAACACAACACACTGCTATCTACAGAAGTTCTCTGACGACTCTGCGATCGTTGGCCTCATCTCCAATGGAGATGAAGCTGAGTACAGAGGGCTTATCCAGGACTTTGTGGACTGGTGCCATCGGAACTGCCTCCAGATCAATGCAAGGAAAACTAAGGAGCTGGTGGTGGACTGTGGCAGGCAAGGACAACCCCTCACAGCACCAGTAAATATACAGGGAACAGACATCGAGATGGTGACATCCTACAAGTACCTGGGTGTTCATCTGAACAATAAACTAGACTGGTCACACAATACTGACGCACTCTACAAGAAGGGACAGCGCAGGCTGTTCCTACTGAGGAGACT
Source organism: Pholidichthys leucotaenia (assembly GCA_020510985.1). Lineage (NCBI taxonomy): Eukaryota > Metazoa > Chordata > Actinopteri > Cichliformes > Pholidichthyidae > Pholidichthys > Pholidichthys leucotaenia. The sequence goes on from CM035846.1 coordinate 283,221,380, forward strand.
CAGGTCTTTTGGTGTACAAGGGGCGCTGCTGAAGACATTCTACGACACGGTGGTGGCATCAGCCATCACTTTTGGAGTGGTCTGCTGGGGCAGTGGCATTACAGCAGCCAATAGGAAGAGACTGAACAAACTGATCAAGAAAGCTAGCTCTGTCCTGGGGCAGCGCCTTGACCCAGTGGAGGAGATGGGAGAGAGAAGGATGGTGGCTAAACTGTCATCTCTGCTGGAGTCCGAGTTCCACCCTATGCAGGACACACTGAATGCACTAAGGAGCTCATTTAGCAGCAGACTACATCATCCTAGGTGTACAACCGAGAGGTTTCGCAGGTCCTTCGTACCAACGGCTGTCAGACTGTATAACCTAAGCAGGGTTGCTCGCAGAGATAGCAAAAAGACGTGACAACCTAATAGTATTGAATGCAAAAGACGCAATAGACTTACACAATGGTCCCCTCCGGTATACAACTAGGAAAATACCGGTAGCTACGGAGGGTGACAATATGTATGGGTACATAATCATACCATGTAGGATAACTAAGTAGACGGTTATGCTGTTTTATTCCATCTAGCGACAATGCTCCGCACTGTGTGTTTATATGTTTACATATTTATTCCATCTAGCTACAATGCTCCGCACTGTATGTGTTTATATATTTACCTCCGCCAGGCCGCAGGAGGTTATGTTTTTGCCAGCGTTTGTCTGTCTGTCTGTTGGTTAGCAAGATAACTGAAAAAGTTATGGACGGATTTCCATGAAACTTTCAGGCGTTGTTGGAAATGGTACAAGGAAGAACTGATTAAATTTTGGGGATGATCCGGATCACCGTCTGGATACAGGAATTTTTTAAAGGATTCTTTAACATTGTGAGATACGGCCATTTTCAACATGTGTGCAGGTGCAATGGAGGGTGCTGGTCGTCGTGTCTGACGAACACGAACTCCGCGTTCTTCAAAGTTTTAGGCACAAAAGCACGCGAAAAACAGTGGTGGGCCGGGCCTGGCAGCGTGCCTGTGTTTGCGCTACGCTGCAAAAGCTGAGACGGGCAGCTGTCCGGCGTGGGATTATTTGACAGAAATTCCCCGGGCAGCCATAGGGGCTGCGCAAAAACAAGCTCTCTGCCGGGGAAGCTTCCAAATCCTCTTTTGCCGCGGAGCGCAATCCCAATATAAAACCCACGGCAACCTGTCAACCTACCCAATTTGCATCCGTCAGTGAAGCCCTGAGTGCTGCTTTCAGTGATCTATGAAAACGCTCACATAACCCATTGGCCTGTGGGTTGTACACGGTTGTGCGATGAATTGCAACGCCCGCAGCCTGGGAGTTTGGAGATGGAGGAGACGGACACAACAGCAACACTTCAGTTTATTACCTCCGCCAAGGAGGTAATGCTTTTACTACTGAACCACTAATCCTATCATTGTGAATCCAATTGCTAGTCATATGTTTTCATGGTCAAGGAATCTGAAAACGTACACACAAACACTGTATGGGGTGGAACTGTGGCGCTTGGCGGAGGTCTGTGCTCTGAGTGCTTTTCTAGTCATATATTTATTCCATCTAGCTACAACGCCCCACACTGTGTGTGTTTATATATTCACATATTTATTCCATCTAGCTACAATGCTCCGCACTGTGTGTGTTTATATATTCATATATTTATTCCATCTAGCTACAATGCGCCGCACTGTGTTTATATATTTATTCCATCTAGCTACAATGCTCCGCACTGTGTGTCTATATATTTATGTTTATATGTACATATGTATACTCGGTGCTCTTGTTTTTTCTTGCCTTCTGATTGTTGCTCTGAGTGTTGCTATCCCTGTGCTTTTGCAATCGTGGAATTTCCCCATTGTGGGACTAATAAAGGCTTATCTTGTCTTATCTTATCCATTGGCTCAGAGGTTCTATGAAGATTGCAAAAAGCAGTGGAGACAAGGGGCAGCCCTGACCACATTCTCTTTCCAGTTCAAAAGATGATGATAATTTACCGTTAATCCTTATTTTAGCTGTTGGTTTTTTTATATAATGCCTGGGTAGTTCTAATGAAGTTGTTATGGAAATTGAAACTGGATAAGATTCTATATAGGAAAGACCAGTCAACCGAATCAAATGCTTTTTCAGCATCTAATCCCAATATGGCTGCATTTAAATCATATTTTTTTATATGATGAATTATGTGTAAAGTGCGTCGAATGTTATCTTGTGTCTGTCTTTGTCTTATAAAACCTGTTCGGTCTAAATGAATTAAGTCTGACAGTATATTTTCTAACCTTTTGGCAAGGATAGCGGTAAAAAGTTTATAGTCCTGATTTAACACACTGATTGGTCTGTAGTTGGAGCAGTCTAGTTTATCCTTTTCAGGTTTAGGTATGACTGCAATGACCCCTTCTCTCCAGGAGGGGGGGATTTCCCCTGTGTGGAGGACATAGTTAAGTTTTCAGGAGGAGAGGAGAGAGTTGCTGTTTAAAGGTTTTGTACCACTCTGCTGTATAGCCATCTGCTCCTGGGAATTTGTTAGCTTCAAGTTTCATAATTGCTTTTTCTAATTCTTTAGGTTGTATTTCTGATAGTAGTTTATTTTGTGACTCAGTAAGTTGGGGAAGATTTAAAGTATTTAGGAAGGCTTTGGATGTGTTTTTGTGTTTTTTGCGGGAGTACAAGTTCTTGTAGTAATTCTCGAAGCTTTTTAAGAATTTCCTGAATTCTAAATTTTATTTCCTTTGATACTGGGTCTCTGATTTTGTAGATTGCTCTCTCCGTTTGTTGTTTCCTCAATTTATAGGCTAGTAATTTTGCCGATTTGCTACCTGTTTCATAGTATTTTTGTTTCAGAAATGTAAATATCTTCTGGATTTCTATTCTGTAGATCTTGATTATTTGTTTTTTAATTTCCTTAATTTTGAGCGAGTCATTAGAATGAGTGTTGTCTTTGTGTTCTTTTTCTAGTTTCTTAAGTTTTGACTCTAATGTGATTAGTTTTTCTTGTCTGTTTCTTTTGGAGTGCCAGTTTTGCGATAATCTTCCCCTTATTGCAGCTTTGCATGCGTCCCACAGTATTAAAGGGGATACTTCTCCATTATCATTTTCTTCCAAATATCTGAGAATATCTGATTCCAATTCATCTTGCAGTGGTCCTTTCAGCACATTTGAATTTAACCTCCAAGAAAATGTATTATTTGTGTATTTTTGGATATTTAAGTCCATATAGATCGGACTGTGGTCAGAGAGATCCATCAGTCCTATTTTACATGTTTTTACTCTTCCAATGTCTCTATTAAACATAAAAAAATAGTCAGTCCTTGAGTATGATGAATGTGGTGCTGAGTAAAATGTGTAATCTTTTACACTGGGGTTGAATTCCCTCCACACGTCACAGATTCCCATTTCTTTTAGTAGCATCTGAGTTTTTCTACTTTGAGTGTTATTTTGATGTGGAGAATTACCTGATGCATCCCAGTATGGATTCAGTCTTAGATTGAAGTCTCCACCACATATCACTAAACCTTGGGCTTTAGTTATCATTAGGTCAAATACATTTTTATAAAATTTCCATTTGGCCCCTGGAGGTGCATATACATTCAGCAGGGTGATATCTTCTCCCTCTAGCCAACCAAGTACCATGCTAAATCTCCCTTCTTTATCTTTGTGTTCTGAATTTTTTTCAAATATAATTTTGGTTGAGATCAATGTCGCAACCCCCCTCCTCCTCCTTGACTTATATGAAGCTGAAGAGATCAGTTTAAACCCTTGTCTATTAAGTTTAGTGTGCTCCAAGTCTGTTAGGTAGGTTTCCTGTAAAAATGTTATTCTTGTTTTGTCTTTTTTCATTTTGCCTAGAATCTTGGATCTTTTAACTGGATTCAGGATCCCTTTTACATTATATGAGATTATTTTGGTTACACCCTGTTTCTCCATTGTATTGTCTTATTTAGCATCAATCAATCAATCTTTATTTCTGATAGATTAATAGTACAGATTAAAAGAAACAGAATAATATAACAAAGGGGGAAAGAAAATCCAACAAGGTCATATTAGACAATAAATCCTCTGATTATGCAGTTCAACATAAGTTATCCGAAATGGGTGATGGCTGAAGCCGCAGCTTATATTGCCCACCCATATTCCATCCAAGAATTCAAAAGAAAAACAGAACGAGCGATTACAATTCAGAACAAAGCTAAGACAAAATGTGACAAAAAGAAACTAAGCAACAACACAACGCAGACTGGATATGACAATCCTTATATGATTTTATATGTCATCTTGTATATATGTTTGGAGTATTTCTTCCTTTAGTTTTTGTTTAAATTGTCCAAGCGTTGTACATGATTTTAATTCAGGTCCAAAATCGTTCCATAATCTGTCTCCTTGCACTGAAACACAGTGTTTCTTGGTGGTAGTTCTCACTGGTTTTTGAAATATACATGTTCCTCTGAAATGATATTGTTTCTCCCTTATTTGGAACAGCTTTTGGATATTTGTGGGCAGTGATAGATTCTTCACTTTAAACATTATTACTGCAGTTTTAAAGTCAACCAGCTCTTTCAACTTGAGAGCTTTTAATTTAAGAAAAAGTGGGTTTGTTGGTTCCCTGTAAGCAGCTTTGTTTATTATTCTAATAGCTCTCTTCTGAAGCATAAAGACTGGATATATGTTTGTTTTATATGTATTTCCCCATACTTCAGTACAATATGTCATGTATGGGAGTATTAATGAATGATACAAGGTATATAGTGTGGGTTGATTCAGCAAATATTTCACTCTGTGTAGTATTGCAATTGACTTGGATATTTTACCGTTAATATAATTAATATGTGACTTCCAACACAGTTTATTGTCAATTATTACACCAAGAAATTTAGTTTCGGATACCCTTTCAATCTCTACACCATTTACACTGAGTTTAGATACTAAGTTGTTGTGATGGTTGTTAAAAACTATAAATTTTGTCTTACTTAAATTGAGCGTTAATTTGTTTGAATCAAACCACAGTTTAAGCTTTCCTAATTCCTTTCCGAGTGTATCCAAAAGTTGTTCCAAATTGCTTCCACTGCATAATAAATTAGTGTCATCGGCAAACAATATTAAATCCATTTTTTCTGAAACTTTATATATATCATTTATATACATATTGAATAACAATGGCCCCAAAACTGAACCCTGTGGGACTCCACAAGTAACCTTCAGTAACTGCGAGTTTTTGTTACCAACACATACATACTGATATCTATTCTTTAAGTAACTACATAACCAGGACAGTGCTACCCCCCTAATACCACAATTTTGTAGTTTCTTTAATAATAAATTATAATCCACTGTATCAAATGCTTTTTTGAGATCCAGGAATACCCCAACTGAATACTCTTTATTCTCAACGACAGTTGATATTTTTTCTATAAATTCCATTAGAGCAAATGCAGTTGTCCTCTTGTGTCTGAACCCATATTGCTGCTCACACAATAAATTATTCTTCAGTATGAAGTTGTCAATTCTCTCATAGAATATTTTTTCAAGTATCTTGGAAAATTGCGGCAATAGTGAAATTGGTCTATAGTTTGAGAATTCCCCTCTGTCACCCGTCTTGTATATCGGAATTACTTTAGCTATTTTCATTGCATTGGGAAATATACCTGTTTGGAGAGACAGGTTACAGATATACGTCAGTGGTTTCACTAAGCATTCAATAATAGTTTTGACTAAGAGCATGTCAATACCATCACAGTCCATAGATGTTTTACTTTTAAGTGATTTAACAATTTCAATGACCTCTCTCTCGTCTGTGTTCTTTATGAAAATGGAGTCTTTTATAGCAGTGTTTTTGCTTATTGTATCACCTGTAGGTGCCGTAATGGGTATTTCTCGAGCCAAATTAGGACCAATGTTAACAAAAAAGTTATTAAATTCATCTGCAGGTGAAGCTGCATTCACACACTGGGTCGTTTTATTTTTTGAAAAATTGGTTGGGTAGCTTGTATTTCTGTTTTTATTTCCAAGAATATTGTTAAGTATTGTTCATGTATTTTTAACATTGTCTCTGTTTTTCTCCAGTTCTTTACTGTAATAGTCTCTTTTACTACATCTTATTATATATGTTAACTTATTTTTGTATGTTTTATACTGCTGCTCTGCTTCTTTTGTCCTTTTCTTTAGAAAAGCTTTATATAATAATTTTTTCTTTTTACACGCCTTTTGTAATCCTTTGGTTAACCATGGCTTATTGGCAAATTTATGTTTAAGCTTTTTCTTTACTAATGGACAATTTTTTTCATAAAGAGTGGTTACAGTGTTTATAAATGTGTCATAGGCTTCATTTACATCTGATACATAGACTTTTGTCCAGTCTTGCTTCAGCAAGTCTTTTTTAAAAGAACTGATTGCATTTTGTGATTTGTATCTCAACGATTTTAAAATTTTTTCTGTATTGGCCCCCGTGTGGCCATGGATAAGTGCAACGGTTGGCAAATGGTCACTTATATCATTTATCATTAATCCACTTTCTATTTTCTTATCAATAATATTAACAAACAGGTTGTCAATAAGTGTAGCAGTGTGAACTGTGATTCTACTGGGATGTGTTATTGTGGGATATAGACTCATACTGTACATAGAATTCATGAACTCTGTAATTACATTTTGTTGATATGGATTTAGTAAATCAATATTGAAATCTCCACAAATTACTACCATTTTCTTATTAGTAATATTATTGTACAGCTCGACTAATTTATCTCTGAATGTCTCAATGCAAGTTCCCGTAGTTCTATATATACAACTTATAATTAGATTTTTTGTTTTATTTTGGTCAATCTCAACAGTAACACATTCCAAAATCCCTGGTACTGCAAAGGACATTCCATTTACAAGCTTACACCTATACAGGTCATCAGTATACAGTGCAACACCACCACCCTTTTTTTGAGATCTGTTAATATGAAACATCTGATATCGCTCTATTGTCATCAGGGGAGCCTGCTCTTCATTAAGCCAAGTTTCAGAGACTGCGGTAGCTGTAAATTTTCTGTCTAGCTGTTTTAAATAGTCCTGAATCTGTGGAAAGCTTTTAAGACTTCTGCTGTTGAAGTGTATTATTGATAGTTTACCATCTAGTTGCGCTTGACTTTTGAATTGCTTTTCAGTGTAGTATTCACAATGATTATTGAAAAAGTGGTTATCAGGATCAATATCATTTTCCATCTCTTGTAGTTTATGTTCGGCATAATGGCATATTTTCAGAGTTTGAATTTCCTCACTCTGTGTCAAATGACTTCCTCCAACTGGGGATAATTGATGTCTACTCAAGTCAGTCATAAGTTTTTTTGTTTGTTTTGTTTATTTATTTATTTATTTTAAAAAGTACATTGACATGGTATGTCAAAAGAACTATTCTTGCTGTGTGTGTGGATATGGATTTTTATAGTCTCTTAATTTTCTTAATCAGTGTTCATCTGTATTTATTTAAGTCAGTAACATCTCTGATTATAATACTCTTTGCTTCCTCAGGTGTTCCATTTAGTTTGATCCAAACTCTACAATTTCTTGTCCATGTTGCCTGTATCTTATTTTGTTTTTTCAGCATCCGTGCTTGCCGTGCTATTTCAGCATTAGTTTTTGTTAGATGTTCATTTAGGTAAACTTCTGTTCTCCTGTAGCTTTCTGGCCTCCCTCAGTATGTCATTCTTTACCCTTCTGTTCACAAAGCGCATCACAATTGATTTCTTTGTTTTACTGTCCTTTCTGGATAAAGCATGACAGGCTAAAATTGCATTTGCTTCAACCTTTATATTTCTACTATCAAGGAACTGAAGCACCTGGTTTTCCAGGGAGACTGATTCGCTTGTGGGAGCCTCCTCACCTCTCAATCCTGCTGTAGCATGAGCATATGATTGATATTTAATGTCTAGTCCACTTATAATTAGATCATCCATACAAGAATATTGTTCAAGATCCTTGACGCGTTGCTCCAAGTCTGCAATTTTTTTGTCTTTATCCTTAATTGTTAATTTTAATTCTCAGGCTTCTTCCATTAGCCCTATTATTTTAGCCTGCTGACTAACCACTTTGGTCAGTTCTTCTGACAAGAAGTTCAGAGATTTTTTGATCTCTTCCATTTCCTCCTCCTTTGGTGGCATTTTTACTGACCTGTGGATCGTAAAACAATCTCTGCTGGTGTCGCCGGTATCCGATCCGACCGATCTCGAATCCAGCTGGGCCTCAGCTAGCCCCCTCCGCTGCTAGTCCCGCTGCTTACCGCTGCCATAACCGAGCTCCTGTCCAGCCGGGGTACCGGCAGCTCCACCGAGTCCCGCTGCTGTAGCCGAGCTCCGATCCTGCTCCTGTCCAGCTAGGGTCCCGGTAGATCTTCCGCTGAGCCCCGCCACCTACCGCCGTCTGCCTCAGGAGTTCTCCGCCGCTGCAACTGGGCTCCGACTCCGGCTGGGGCCCCGGTGGTCCTCCACTGGTCCCCGTCTCCCACCACCACTGCACTTGAACTCCGATCCGGCTCCCGTCCAACTGCTGCCTCGGCTTGTTCCTCCGGCGAGCCCCAATCACCGGGGACAGAGTCGCTTCTCCGTGTCGGTGCTAGGTGCTGCGACTAGCTATGGCGTTAGCTATAGCGATAGCGTTAGCCTAGCAAACGCTTTGGGTAAAGCGTCGCAGCGAACCACGAAAAGAAACGCCAATCAGTTCACTCACGAATGAGAGCAGTCCCAAAAGTCCCAATTCTCACAGCGAGCGCAAAACAACTCTTAAAAACAGAGATCGAGTCTGACCCCTGAATCCAGACCGGCTGAACCACAACTTAAAAAAAAAATTTATTTAAGCTGAGCCTGCAAGACTGAGACCACTCACTCCGCCATCTTCCTTTCACCCATATAACAGTGTAGTGGCCCTCTTTTATACTACTCAGAAACTGAAAGAACATTAAGAACATAAAAAACATTGAGAACATAGTATATAAAACTTTAAAACAAAAAACTGTCAAAAGATCTTCCTGAACTGAGATCTTTTTAGCGACCTTAGTAGAGCCTTGATGGTGCGTTGCCTCTGAGGGAAATTCCTCAAACTTTGTTACGTGTTGAGGGCCCTCTCTTACCCCTGTAAGTTATCCCATGTTTTTAACGTGAGTTTCAGATCCCAATCCGAACTTGTAATGATTTTTTTTTTTTTTTATGCCTATACCCTATGAAATTGTGCGCAACCTCCCACCACCATCACAGCAAACAATCACGTTAATACAGTATTTGTTAGTGTGGAGAGTTCATGTGGTTCATTGTCACATTTCTATTTTAACAAGTTTTTTTTTTTTTTTTAAAGACTTATTTGTTTCTAATATTATGACTGTTCCATGAAATGTTTTACCACTTCATATTTGCTGATTCTGCATCTCCTTTAATGTTTGTTACCTTGTAGGAGGAGGGTTGGATGCGCAGATTGATTAAAAATATTGTTATTCCCTCCTGAAAGTGTTCAGTTTTTCCTTATAGCCTTGGCGCTGGATTCCCCGCTGCTGGCCTGTGGATTTTGAGGGTCTCTGTGTGCACCACGTTTGAGCCTTGATTCTTTCAATCGGGTCTGCTGCGGGTTTATACACCGTTACCAGGAGCCCTCTTCTCGCCATATCCCTGGTTGCTTCTTCCGCCGAGTTGTAGAGACATGTCTCTTCCCCATAAAAAACCAGCAGCTTTGCCGGAAATGGAGTTTGAAAGCACAGTTTCTTCTCTCTTAGTACCTTTTTAGCGTCTTTATATTCCCAACGCTTTTTAAGGACCTCCGGGGCGTAGTCATGCTCCACAAAAACTTTTCTTTCTTGGTGCATAAATCCTTTTTTCTGCCAAGCCAGTCTCAAAACCTCTTCTTTTGTTCTGAAGTTGGAAAACTTCACCACCACTGATCGCGGGGGGGCTTCTGCCGACGGCCTTGGGGCTAATGAACGGTGCACCCTTTCTATTTTCAAATCTGTGGATTGGGGGATTTCCAACTTCTCTCTCAGTATGGTTTCCACGCATGCCGCCATTGTGGTGAAACCGTCCTCAACTCCTTCTTTCAGACCATGAATTCTTATGTTGTCCCTTCTTAGTCTTCCTTCCTGGTCGGTTAGCTTAGCCTCCAGTCTTGTCTGTCGTTTGAGTAATTCCAGCGTGGTTTCTTCCAGCCCTTTTATTCTTTCCTCTGCTTCCATGATTTGGGCCTCAGCCTGGTCCACTCTATTGTTTGTCCTTTTTATTTTGTCTTTAATTTCACGAAATTCGGCCCAGCACTCTCGGCGAAATTCTCTTAATTCTTGAAGTACCGTTTTTAAGCTAACCGTGTTGCTAGCCTCATTCAGCTCCTCTATTTCTGAGTGGTTGTTGTCCTCCAGGTCAGATTCTCCCACCGATGCGCGTCTTGGCCTGGTAAATGTCAATCTCTTCTGTTTTCCTTTAGGCATAATGACTTTGTCTTTTGATTTTCACTCTTCCATAAATCCGTTAAATCTGATTTTCATGGTATTTTCACGGATGGGGTCTGGGAGCTTCAGCATTAAGCTGCTATAACCATGGTGTCCAGATTGGAAGTCCATGAATGTGTTTAGAGGTTGTTCTGGGCTCTTTTGTTACCATTCGTGTTATCCGTCTCCTCCTGCGGCCACATCCAGGGAGATTGGCTACAGTCCCGTGGATCTTTGAAATTTCTGAATAATATGTGCAACTGTAGTCACAGGAACATCAAGCTGCTTGGAGATGGTGTTACAGCCTTTACCTTTAATATGCTCGTCTATAATTTTCTTTCTAATCTCCTGAGACACCTCTCTCCTTTGCTTCCTCTCGTCCATGTTTAGTGTGGTACGCACCATGTCACCAAACAGCACAGTGACTACTTGTCACCCTTCAAATAGGCCGACTGACTGATTACAAGTTTGTAGACACCTGTGATGTTAATTAGAGGACACATCTTGGTTGAACATGTCCCTATGGTCACATTATTTTCAATCTTTCCTAGGGGTATCATCATTTTTGTCCAGGCCTGTTTCATGAGTTTGTTTTTTAAAGTAATTCTGTTGAACCACAATTCAAAAGCACCGTCTGATTTCACCGGTTAATTTTCATAGAATTTTTTTTATTACCACTTTTGTCAGATTCAAGTTATTTCTGTGACCATTGTGGGTTTTTCTTTCATTAACAAAGGGGTACCAACAATTTTGTCCACGGCTGTACATGTTGTCAAGCAGCCATTTCATTGTGACTCAAAGACCTTTATGGGATCTTTGAGCTTTACCTTACCCTTCCTTGGTATTTAAGCCACATCTTTTACGTCATTGGAAAAAGGATCCATATGATGAGAAGCTGTGCAGAGATATGTTTAGTCTTGTTAAATTGTAGTGAAGTGCATCAACCCTTAGTCATAAATTATAAATGTGATAGAGGAGCATGACTTCTTGAATACAGCGATTAGGAATGGATGATATTTCAGCCAGTTGAGATGTTTTATTGTTAACTCAAGTAGACCCAGTATATATCCAGGCACACAAACAATCCACCTGCTCATGAAATTGACCTTTTTTGTATTGGAATCCTGGTTCAAAATCTGAGATTTGTCATCTATTCTGAGGCACCAGGAGATAAATTTGCACATATTGATCATAAATTTTTAGACAATTAAAAAAGAGAAAAATTGTTTGTAGTGACATCTAGGAAATGGGAAAAGATGTTAATGTTCTTATATTGTTTTACATTTTTAAATGGTACGAATGACTGTCATGAACAGGGTTTCTGCTGGTAACATTTCTGCGTGGCGGCCCACCACACCAGAAACTGGCCACCACGCTAAGAAAATAAATGAAGGAATGACACTCCGCAAGCCCGCACAGTCAGCCATGCGTTGGAGTTCGGAAGTGTACTGCCCACGTGACCATTCGAGTCGGCAGGCAGACCTATCTAGAATTGCTGTCCGAGAGACAAACCTGATTCCATGTCAGAGTGAAGCATGAGGTCATTTAAGCACTTTAAACAAGGAAAAAAATCAGAAGAGGTATGTAAGCAATGGAGGCATTTATCGTGGTTTTAACCCGCTGGTAAAGGGAACAATAAGGAGTCGCTTAGCAAACAGGTGTGGTTAGGCTTCATATGCAGGCGAATTGAGGGGAAGGCAAGGGTGACTGAATTGCGGAGGATTTACTTCACCAACCACTACAATATTAACTAATTTATGTTCATTATTATGTACCTGTCAAATTGAAATTAACGAAATTCATGAAGTCAGTAACTTTAATCCGTCAACAGCCTTCAGACAAACTAAACCTGCCAACATTTGGAGTTCAGAATATGGGAGGTTTTTCCTGTTGTCTGGGTGGTGAGGAGAGTTCTAAAAAAACCCCTGTAAATATTAGGGGTGTAACGGTACACTAAAATCACGGTCCAGTGCATACCTTGGTTTTAAGGCCACGGTTCGGTTCATTTTCAGTACAGTTAGAAAACAAAATGCAAAACATTAAACTGCTTATCTTTTGTATAAGCAGGAACAGCTTTGACAAAAAAAAAACCTGCCAACTGCCACCAGTCAATTCTCGAATACATAAAATGTATACAATAAAACAAATCAATTCTTTTTTTAGCAAATGAACAATGCAGACAAGTGCAACAGTAGCAGTTTGAATAGTCTGAATTATTCTTGTATTTTTAGGAAATTAAAGTTCCTTATTGCCTGAAGCAGCGTTTTTAACCAGGGTGCTCTGGTATGTTGAGGTTTCTGTGGGAAATTATCAAATTTCATTTGTTAATTGGTCAAAAAAAATTGCAAATAATTGGTCATTGTTGTGTATAGGTTCTGAAGGCACTCATGCACAACAACAGTGAATTATTTCCAATTTTTTGGACAATTAAGAAGTTAAATAATGTCCCACAAAAATCTGAACATACCAGGGCACCCCTGAAAAACACAGGCCTAAACTGCAGCATTAACAGATTTAGCTTTTTCTTCAAAGGATGATATTATTTTCTGGCTGAAGTGGGGACAACAAGGAACTTCATACTGGGGCCAGTTACCTTCAGCATGTGTTTAAACCTGGTGTTCTCAATAATTGAATATGGCCTTAGATCCGCTGCTACAAAAACACCAGTGGCATTTGTTATTGCTTTGGCTAGATCTGAAAAGCCCTGGAAAGGCTGTCTAAATGCCGCTGGAAGCTGCACTTGTACCGCGTTAGTCTTTTTTTTTTTTTGGTGCTGCACATTCGCGTGGTGCTATTTCAAATGAGTTAAGAAGTTCAACATACTGCCAAAAGCATATCTGATGCTGTTTTTGTCTTATTCACTTGCCTTGGTCCGTCTTCAAGCTCTGGCTTCTCTGTACTGCAAGCCAAGATGTTCCCTGGGCTGAACAGTTTGTTTATATGTCCAGGGCGAGGCAGTTACGCTTAATGTCAGTCACTCAACATAGTCCTTGTGGAACTTCAGTACCCCTCTGCAACGAACTGAAGGTGCTGTACCGAAAAATCTGAATATGAATACATATACCATGACACCCCGAGTAAATATATATAATAACTAGAACCCAGCCACAGGGGGTACACAAGCCAGTGTTCTCCTAGTGCCGGTCGCAAGCCTGGGTAAATGGGAAGGGTTGTGTCAGGAAGGGCATCCAATGTAAAACTTTAGCCAAATCAAACATGCATGTCATGATGAATGAGACTTTCATTCCGGATCGGTCGAGGCCCGGGTTAACAACGACCGCCACTGGTTCTGTTAACCGACAGGGTGCCGGTGGAAATTGGGCTACTGTTGGTCGAAGATCGAGGAGGAGAAGAGGGGGAAGGCGTGTTAGGAGGGAGAGAGAGAAAAGGAAAGGTAGAAGTGTGGAGATGAGAGTAGGGACGTTAAATGTAAGGTCTATGACTGGTAAAGGCAGAAAGTTGGCTGATATGTTGGAGAGAAGAAAGGTAGGTATACTGTGTGTTCAAGAATCCAGATGGAAGGGAAGTAAGGCTAGGAAAATTGGAGGTGGATTTAAACTGTTCTACCATGATGTAGATTCAATTCAATTCAATTCAACTTTATTTATATAGCGCCATTTCACAACAACAGTCATCTCATAGCACTATCAACTGTAGGGGGGACCCCCACAGTTGCAGAAAGACCCCAGCAATCAGGCGATCCCCTGTGAGCAAGCACTTGGCGACGGTGGAGAGGAAAAACTCCCTTTTAACAGGAAGAAACCTCCAGCAGAACCAGGCTCAGGGAGGGGCAGTCATCTGCTGCGACTGGCTGGGGGGTGAGGGGATAGAGAAGAAGAAAAGAACAGACATGTAGAGAGCAAACAGCACGATGGGGACTCAATCTATGGGAGAGAACAAACAAATGTTAATGACCAGCAAAAAAAAAAATATTTCATAGAGAGTGAGGAAAGGAGTGAGGCCCAGTGCATTACTGGAGGTCCCCCGGCTGACTAAACCTATTAGCAGCATAACTAAGGGAGGGTTCAGAAACACATGATCCCTCCCTAATTGTAGGCTATATCAAAAAGGTAGGTTTTAGCCCTATTCTTAAAAACAGAGATCGAGTCTGACTCCTGAATCCAGATTGGCAGCTGATTCCACAGGAGAGGAGCTTGATAACTGAAGGCTCTGCCTCCCATTGTACTTTTGGAGATTCTAGGTATTACAAGTAATCCTGCATTTTGGGAGCGTAGTGCTCTGTTAGGATGATACGGTAGTATCAGATCTTTTAAATAAAAAGGAGCCTGATTGTTTAGAGCTTTGTAAGTAAGAAGAAGGATTTTAAACTTAATTCTAAACTCTATGGGAAGCCAATGAAGGGAGGCCAGAACCGGAGAGATATGATCTCTCTTTCTAGTACCTGTTAAAACTCTTGCTGCAGCATTTTGGATCAGCTGAAGACTTTTTAAAGATGTTTTAGGACAGCCTGATAATAAAGAATTACAATAATCTAATCTCGAGCTAACAAAAGCATGGATCAGCTTCTCAGCATCACTCTGAGACAGGATGCTCCTAATCTTGGCAATATTACGCAAATGATAGAAGGCAGTCTTAGAAACAAATTTAATATGTGAATTGAAGGACAAATCCTGATCAAAAATAACTCCAAGGTTCCTCACAGAGCTATTAAGAGAAAGAGTAACCGCATCCAAACTGAAAGTTTGATTTGGAAAGGAATTTCTAAGGTTTTTTGGACCAACAAGAATGACTTCAGTCTTATCTGAATTTAATAGCAGGAAATTACAAGTCATCCAAGCTTTGATTTCCTTAAGACAGGCTTCTAACTTGGCTAATTGATTAGTATCATCTGGCTTCATTGACAGGTATAATTGTGTGTCATCTGCATAACAATGAAAATGTATACAGTGCTTTCTAATAATGTTGCCTAACGGAAGCATATATAAACTAAAAAGAGTAGGGCCTAGCACAGATCCCTGTGGAACTCCATGACTAAGCTTTGAGCTGAAAGAAAACTCATCATTTACATGAACAAACTGGAACCTATCAGATAAATAAGATCTAAACCACTGCAACGAAGTTCCATTAAGTCCAACATAGTGTTCTAATCTATCAAGTAGAATATTATGATCAATAGTATCAAAAGCTGCACTAAGATCTAAAAGGACAAGTACAGAAACTAGTCTATTATCAGATGCAATGAGGAGGTCGTTAGTGACCTTCGCTAAGGCTGTTTCAGTACTATGATGGATTCTAAACCCAGATTGAAACTCTTCAAGTAAACCATTTCCCTGCAGGTGGTCAAATAATTGCGTAGCAACAACTCTTTCTAAGATTTTTGAAATGAAAGGGAGATTAGAGATTGGTCTATAGTTAGCTAAAGCTCCTGGATCTAGCGTTGGCTTTTTGAGTAAGGGTTTAATTACAGCCGTTTTAAAAGCCTGCGGTACATGGCCTAAAGTCAATGAAGAATTGATTATATGAAGAATAAAGCTCCCAATAAGTGGGAAGACTTCTTTAAATAACCTGGTAGGAATAGGGTCTAAAAGACAAGTTGAAGGTTTGGATGAGGAAACTATTTTGTCTAACTCACAAAGGTCGATTGGAGTAAACTCATCAAGACAGACATGAATAGAAGGAGTTGTAGTAGTTACAGTATTTAAGTTAACTGTGGGAAGAATCTGATTGATTTTATCTCTGATGGATGAAATTTTATTATTGAAAAAGTTTATAAAGTCCTGACTAGTAAGCTCTAAGGGGATGCTAGGATTGACAGAGTCCTGACTCTTTGTCAACCTGGCTACAGTACTGAAAAGAAACCTGGGATTATTCTTGTTCTCTTCTATTAATGCAGAGTAATAACTCGTTCTAGCTTTTCTAAGAGATTTTTTATAAATTAAAAGATGATTTCTCCAAGCTAAATAGATTTCATCTAAATTAGTAGAGCGCCATTTTCTTTCTAATTGACGAGTCTTCTGTTTTAAGCTACGAGTTTCTGTGTTGAACCAAGGAGTTAAAAATCTCTGATTAGACTTTTTCTTTTTTAAGGGGGCCACCAAGTCTAGAGCCTGATGCAGAGAAGCTGAAACACTATCCACCATGTTATCAATTACAGAAGGAGCAAGCTGTCTGTAGCTTATTTCTGTTGTGTTGACACATGGCATAGAGGAAACAATCTGCATAAATTTGGAAACAGCATCATCTGAGAGGCATCTACTGTGATAATATTTTTCTTTAGGAGCCAAATAGTCAGAAATAGTAAAATCAAAGGTTAACAGACAATGGTCTGACAGTACAGGGTTATGAGGAGACACTACAAGATTTTCTATTTCTATGCCATATGTCAGAACAAGGTCCAATGTATGGTGGAGGTAATGAGTAGAATTTCCTACTTTCTGAGAAAACCCAATCGAGTCTAATATTGAATTAAAAGCCACATTAAGGCAGTCACTATCTACATCCACATGTATATTAAAGTCCCCTACTATAATTATTCTATCAGATTTCAGCACTAAATCAGCTAAGAAATCAGCAAATTCGGATAAAAATTCTGAATAGGTTGATGGGGGACGATAAACTATGGCAAATAAAATTGGGTTTAACCTGAAATTGCTAAAGTGCCCAACACTGAGGACCAGGCCCTCAAAGGAATTATAACATGTTTTTTGCTTTACATTAACTAGTAATTTGGAATGGTAAATTGTTGCTACTCCTCCTCCACGACCAGAACTTCTGGGATTTTGACAGTTTAAATAACCAGAGGGAGTTGATTCATTTAAACCAACATAATCCTCTTGTCCTAACCAAGTCTCTGTAAGGGAAATTAAATCAATCTGATGATCAATTAACAGATCATGGACTAACAGAGACTTGGGAGTTAGAGACCTAATATTTAATAAACCACATTTAATTTTTAAATTATGAGGAGGAACAGAGGCCAAATCAATCAATTTAGAGGCTTTATGTTTAATTTGAGTTTTACCAATATTTTGCTTTATCACTTTGGGATGCTTATACATTATATTTTTATTTACTTTGGAGGGAGCAGACAACGATTCTCTGATGGGGAAGACAGGGGCTAAGCTGAGCGGTGGCGGATGAAGAGGAGCTGCAGAGAGGCGTGTAAGACTGTGACTCTGCTTCCTGGTCCCAACTCTGAGTAGTCATGGTTTTGGAAATTTGGATAAAAAAGATGCCAGATTGTTAGATAAATGAGAAGCACCATCCAAAGTGGGATGAATGCTGTCTCGTCTCATAAGACCAGGTTTTCCCCAAAAAGAGCTCCAATTGTCAATGTAGCCCACGTCATTTTTTTTGTAACTTAGATTTTTATTCATTTTTCATCATATATAATGCATTCAGATCACATTCTACATTTAAAACACAAAGGGGTTAGGGTAGGGAAAAATAAAAAAAATAAAAATAAAAAAATAAAAAAATAAAAAATAAAAAATAAAAAAAATAAAAGGGTGGGGGACAAATGTTGGAGCATCAAGTTTTTAGTTTCCATCTCTTAATTCTTCTGGTTTTTTCAGTGTCTTTGGTTATTCTTTCAATTTCTGCCTCGTTGTTGCACTTTGTAGTGTGTCCATTTCCGCCATTTTTTCTCCCATATTCCTTCTTGCATTCTTCATCGATATGTTAGTTTTTCCATCATACTTATGTCCTCAACAATGTCAGTCCATTGTTCTTGGTCAGGAAGAACTTCTGATCACCATTTTTTTGTGATAGTTTTTTTTACATGCAATCAACAAGATTTTAACTAGATATCTGTCCTCAGCCTGTATAACATTGTCTTTTTTAAGATAAGATAAGATAAGATAAGCCTTTATTAGTCCCACAACAGGGAAATTCCAGGATTGCAACAGCACAGGGATAGCAACACTCAGAGCAACAATCAGAAGGCAAGAAAAAACAAGCAAGCAAGAGCAGCTAATATACATATGTACATATTACTATAAAATATATATATACACACACACACACACAGACACACAGTGCAGAGCATTGTAGCTGGATGGAATAAATATATGAATATATGAACACACAGTGCAGAGCATTGTAGCTAGATGGAATAAATATGTAAATATATAAACACCCACAGTATGGAGCATTGCAGCTAGGTGGAATAAATATGCAAGTATATAAACACACACAGTGCGGAGCAATGTAGCTAGATGGAATAATATGTAGATATATAAAAACACAGTGCGGAGCATTGTAACTAGATGAAATAAATATATAGATATATAAATATAAACACACCCAGTGCAGAGCATTGTAGCTAGATGGAATAAATATGTAAATATATAAACACACACAGTGCAGAGCATTGTTGCTAGGTGGGATGAAACAGCATAACCGTCTATTTAGTTATCCTACATGGTATGATTATGTGCCCATACATATTCTCACCCTCCATAGCGACCGGTATGTTCCTAGTTGTATGCCGGAGAGGACCATTGTGTAAGTCTATTGCATCTTTTGCATTCAAAAAAAAAAAAAACTATTAGTTTGTTACGATCACATTGTTAAGATCACATACAGTAAGTACATCAGGTTACAGTTCATTGGTATATTATATCCTAATATCCTCTGTATTGTCACATGCATAGATTTCCAAAATGATGATATTTTGTAGCATTTCCAAAACATATGTGAGTGGTCTGCATTTTGAGCCCCACATCCCCTCCAGCATAAAGATTGGGTATTTGTATATTTTCCTTGAATCTGTGGTGTAATGAAAAAGCGAATCAGGTTTTTCCATCCAAATTCCCTCCATGCCCTTGAATTTGTTGATGTGTGTTGTGTTTTCCATATTTCCTGCCAGCTTTCTTCTGTTATGTTTAAATTGAGCTCTTTCTCCCATTTCTCCTTTATATAGTTACTTGTATGATTGTTTGTCATAAGTTTCTGATATAGTTTTGAAATAATTCTTATTTTATTTCCTGCATATGAGCTTAAAATAAGTTGTATAATCTCGTTCACATCTGTTTGGAGGTTATGCCTAATCTTCTTCATATAGTAATCTCTCATCTGCAGATATCTGAAAAATTCCGATCTTTCTAATTTAAATTTTCTCCTGATATTTACAAAGCTCCCGAGATCTTTTTTTCCGATATTGCCCCATGCTGTGATTCCCTTGTTCACCAGATTTTTGTATCCCCTATCTTGTTTTGCCGGTTCAAACTGACTGTCAAATGCTACCCATTTCAATAGTTTTATGTCTTCCCTTATATTATATTTTTGTACTATTTTATACCACAGTTCTAAAGTAAATTTAGTGATTGGGTCTATTTGTTTGATTTGCTTATATGCATCTTTATCCCCTATTATGCTTTGTACTGGGAGTCCCTCAATTTCCTTTTCCATTTCTTTCCATTTTGCCTCATATCCCTCGTCGCACCAACATATGATATATCTTATTTGTGCTGAGTAGTAATATTCCTTTAGACTCGGTAGGCCCATGCCTCCTTTCTCTTTTGGTAATTGGAGGGTTTTATATTTCACTCTTGGTTTTTTACCTCCCCAAACAAATCTCGATATCATCCTGTCCCACTTTGAGAATTGGGCATCTGGAATCTCTGTTGGTATAGCCTGGAAGAGGTAAAGTAATCTAGGTTGTATGCTGATTTTGACTGTCTCAATTTTTGAATTCAGATCCATATTTAAGATTGACCATCTATCAATATCTTTTATTTCTTGTTCCAACCTATCATAGTTTGCTTTATATATTTTGCTTAGGTCTTTAGGTATGTTCACTCCAAGGTATTTTATTTCTTTTTGGTTCCAGTTTAGTTTGATCTTATCAGTTATCTGGTTTAGAGGGTTATAGTGGAATGTCAGTATTTGTGTTTTTGTTATGTTTATCTTGTATCCTGATAATTTTCCAAAATTTTCTATCAAGTTCATCATTTCCATTATTGATTTATCTGGTTGTTCAAGGTAAACTATAATATCGTCTGCAAATAGCCCAATCTTGTGTTCCGCCCCCTTTATTGTTACACCTTTTAATTTCTTATTTTGTCGTATCGCTTGAGCCAATGGTTCTATGAACAGAGCAAACAAGGTAGGCGATAAGCAGCATCCCTGCCTAGTTAATCTTTGTATATTTACTTTGTCTGTTAAGCTACCGTTTATCTTGATTCTTGCCACAGGTTCTTGATATAGCGTCCTTATGCATTGTACTGATTTTTCGTTAAATCCAAAGCGCTCCAGTACACTATATAGGAATTTCCAGTTAACCCTGTCAAATGCTTTTTCTGCGTCTAAACTCATTATTACTGCGCTTTTCTTTTCTTTATGTATTTGGTTAATTATATGTATTGTTCTCCTGATATTGTCATGTGTTTGGCGTCCCTCTATGAATCCAGTTTGATCATCTTCTATCAATTCCGTCAAGAATGTCTTTATTCGTTTACATATAATTGTTGTGTATATTTTATAATCTACATTTAATAAAGAGATTGGTCTATAGTTTCCGCATTGTTCTTTATCTTTCCCTGGTTTTAAAATAACTGAAATGATTGCTTCGTTCCATGATGGAGGTATTTTGTTGTTGTTCAGCGTCCAATTAAATGACTTTAGGAGTTCTTCTATAAACAGTTTATAAAACTCAGATGGGTATCCATCACTACCTGGTGATTTACCGTTTTTAAGTGACTTAATCACATCTCTGATCTCTTGTGTTGTTATTTCTGCTGTTAGTTTTTCATTTTGTTGATTTCCTATTGATGGCAAGTCCAATGTGTCTAGAAATTTTTTGATATCTTTAGTATTTGTTTCTTCAGGTTGCGAGTATAGTTCTTGGTAGAAATTATGGAAAATTTCTTCGATGTTTTCTGGGTTAACTGTGGTTTTATTTGTGGTGGGGTCTTTAATCTTGTATACATTATTCATTGTTTGTTGTTTTCTTAACCGTTTTGCCAGCAGTTTTGTGGCTTTTGGCCCCGTTTCATAATATTTTTGCTTTAGATATCTATTTTTCCTTTCAATTTCATCCATTTGTGTTTCTTTTATCTTTGTTTTTTCTTCTTTAATTTCTTGATATATTTTTGGATCATTTGTGCTTTGATGTTTACGTTCTAATTCCCTCAGTCTCTCACATCTTTGTTCATACGCTTCCAGTTTAGTCTTATTTGCTTTTCCTGTTTCAACAATTAATTTACCCCTTAACACGGCTTTTAGTGCGTCCCATAGTATTGTTGGGTCCACTTCTTCATTGTCATTCTCTTGGATATATTCGTTTATGTTTATTTTTATTCTTTCTTTCATTTTCTCATCATTTAACAGTCCTACGTTAAGTTTCCATGTTGTTTGTCGTTTTCTATTGTTTAAATATATTTCCATGTATATAGGATTATGATCTGATATTTCTGCCCCTCCAATCCAACAATTTCTCACCCTGTGTCTGTCACCTTCATTCATAAGGAAGTAATCTATTCTAGAGTGTACTTTATGGGCTGCTGAATAATGTGTATAGTCTTTTTCGAGTGGGTGTAGGTCCCTCCATATGTCTACCATACCCATTTCTGCCAGTGAGGTTCTTATGAACTTTGTTACATGTTTTTTTGTCTTCTTAACACTTGTTGTGTCAACTTCATGATCCATGACAGCATTTAAGTCTCCTCCACAAATTAGGACTCCTTCACTGTGTGTTGCTATGAGATCAAACAGATGTTGAAAAAAACCCTTGTCACTTTCTGGTGGGGCATAGATGTTCACTAATGTAATCTGCATACCATCTATTCTTCCCTTTATTATTACATACCTGCCTTCTTTATCCTGGATTTCCTGTTCACTTTCAAATTGTATTTTGTTTGAGATTAGTATCATAACCCCCCTTTTTGCTCCTCCCTTAAATGAACTGTAGTAGGAGTTCTTATAGCCAAATCTCTTTAGTTTCACATGTTCTGTCTTGCTCAAATGTGTCTCTTGCATAAATATAATTTCGGCTTTTTCCTTCTTGAATTTTCTTATTATTCTTTCCCTTTTAACAGGTGAGTTCAGACCATTCACGTTTAGTGTCATTATCTTAAGATTTTTACCCATAATCATGTTTTTCCATTTTTTTAACTTGTGCTCCTAGCCCCTTTAACAACAAAAATAACACATATTTATATAAAAACACATTAAAAAATCTCGACCTCCGTACTTTGGGCCTTTCTTCTGCCCACTGGTCCCTGTTGGTGGGTGGGGGGTTTGTCTTCACAGAGTGAAGGGCCCTCCCTAGACTTCTAATTACTATCAAAGTAATAGTCATAAGTCTAGAAATGTCCAACAAATATCACTTAAACCTCTCCTAGCCGTCTGTTTCTCTTTTACCTTGTCTTCTTGGCCTTCATTTCTTCTGTGCCTTTCTTAATCTTTATGATCTAGGCTTTCAGTTGAAAGCCTTGTAGCTTGTCCTGGGCCCGCTGCTCTACGTCTCTCCCCCTTCTTCCGCCGCTCGCTCGTCTCCACTCCGTCTGTCGTGGTGCGTTCAGGGCCGCCGCTGCTCCAGCCGTCTCCTTCGGCACGCTCACCTCAAGGCCCCGCTCCATCATATCCCGCGCTGCCTCTTCGGCCGTGTTGTAGGTTCTTGTGCCTTCCTCCCAATGAATCCTCATTTTCGTTAGCGGCGTTTGGAATCTAATTTTTTTCTCTTTCAGCGTTTTTTTAATATTGGCATATTTCTTCCGCTGCTGCACGATTTCTGTCGGGTAGTCATGGTCAAAAAATACCTGTTTGTCACCGATTCGTATTTTTTTTTCCATGCTTGCATCAGGATTCTTTCCTTTATGTCATATTTCACAAAGTTTACCACAACTGACCTGGGTGGAGAGTTTGTTTTCGGGTTCTGTGCCGGTGTTCTGTGCGCCCGTTGAATCTGCAGATCCGTTTCTCCGGGTATTTCCAGTTCTTTTTTTAAGAACTGATCCATGAATTTTGTCATCGAGTTGCCTTCAATGCCCTCCGGAATTCCAAAGATGCGCATATTGCTTCGTCGGGATCTGCTCTCCAAGTCGTTTATTTTCTCCTGCATCCTCTGCGTTTGCGTCGTCAGGGTCTGTAGTTGTTTGTTTGCCTCGCTTTTCCAATCTTCTAGTTCCGAAATTCGGGTCTGCGCTTCTGTCATACACGCCCGCTGGGAGCGCAGCTCCTCCATGTTTTCCGTTAATTTACGCTCCATTTCTCTTCGGAGGTCCATGATTTCCTCCTTAATTTCTTTTTTCAGTTCCTCCTTAAGAGCCGCTAAATCCTGTTGTAGCTGTCGCTTGAATTCTCTTAACTCTTCACCCAAACTGGCGATGCCAGCGTTCATGTTGTCGAGTCTGGTGTCTTCCATTTTCTCTGCTGTAGACATCTTGCTTTTTTGGGCTTTGCGTACAGCGGTTTTTCCTGCGTTGTTGGAGAGGAATTCTTCAATTGTACCCTGTTTTTGTCCTTGTGCCCGGTTCCTTCGTGTTTTCATCCCTTAGTTTATTGATTCGTTTATGTCGAGTTGGCCATTTACCGATGATTTTTAATCCGGCTAGGGAGAGCTCTTTAAGTGTTATGTCTCTCAGCCATCTTCCCGGAAGTCCAGCCCACGTCATTTTTAGGACACCACACAGACAGCCAGCGGTTCAAGGATGACGAGCAACTAAACATGTCATCACTGGTCAGATTGGGGAGGGGCCCAGAGAATACTACAGTGGCAGACATCGTTTTTGCAAAGTCACACACGATTCTATATTAAGTTTCGTGACTTCCGACTGCCGGAGACGGATGTCATTAATGCCGGCGTGAATAACAATTGTGGAATATTTAGAGTTACTTTTAGCCAGCATTTTCAAATTTGACTCGATGTCGCCTGCTCTGGCCCCAGGAATGCATGTGACTATGGCCGCTGGAGTCTCTAGGTTCACGTTTCTGACTACAGAGTTGCCAATGATCAGAGTTTTTTCCTCAGCGGGTGTGTCGCTGAGCGGGGAAAAACGATTAGAAACGTGAACAGGTTGGTGGTGAACCGGGGCTCTGCGACTAGGCTTCCTTCTCACCGTCACCCACCCAGTCTCCTCGCTGCTGAGGAGAGCCGGGGAACCGCTGACAGTGGGACCTAAGCTAGCTAGCTCCGCTGCAGCTAATGGGCGTCCGTCGAGATTAACTGGCGCAGACGGTGTTTCAATGCAGCGGAGCCGGGATTCCAAATCAGACAACCTCGCCTCGAGCGCCTCAAAAAGACAACATTTATTACATTTATGTAATAAATGTAATAAATTTATGTAATAATTCCTGGAATTTCCCCGTTGTGGGACTAATAAAGGCTTATCTTATCTTATCTTATTTACCGTTATCACTAAAAGAGGCAGAGGTGTAGCTAAACATCTGACAGAGAGAGCACACCAGAGGAGGAGAGGAAAGAGAGGTAGTAGCCATAGCTAGTGGCTAGCTAGTGGCTGGAGAGCTGGAGAGCAAACCACACAGGCAGACAGCAAAACAGGAAGTGACGATACGTTACCACAAGGAAGTGACGATCAGTGTTCCACTTGCAACCAAGTGGAAGAGAATATAGGAAGAGAAATGGAGTAGGAGTAATCTTGAAGGAAGAGTATGTGAAGAGTGTTCAGGAGGTAAAGAGGGAGTCCGACCGAATCATGAGTTTGAAGCTAGAAGTCAAAGGTGTGATGTTGAATGTTGTCAGTGCGTATGCCCCACAAGTTGGATGTCAGGTAGAAGACAGAGAGGAATTCTGGAGTAAGTTGGATGAAGTGGTAGAGAGTGTTCCCAGTGGGGAAAGAGTGGTGATTGGAGCAGACTTTAATGGACATGTAGGTGAAGGGAACAGAGGTGACGAGGAGGTCCTGGGTAGGTATGGTCTTCAGGAGAGAAATGTGGAAGGACAGATGGTTGTGGATTTTGCTAAAAGGATGGAAATGGCTGTGGTGAACACATACTTCAAGAAGAGAGAGGAACATCGGGTGACTTGCAAGAGTTGAGGAAGGTGCACACAGGTGGATTACATCTTATGCAGAAGGAGAAATCTGAAAGAGATAGGAGACTGCAAGATGGTGGCAGGGGAGAATGTAGCTAGACCGCATCGGATGGTAGTCTGTAGGATGACTTTGCAAAGCAAGAAGAGGAAGACATTGAAGGCAGAGCCAAAGATTAAGTAGGGGAAGTTACAGAAGGAAGAAAGCCTCACAGAGTTCAGGAAGGAGTTGATACAGGCTCTGGGTGGTAGGGAAGAATTACCAGATGACTGGGAAAGTCCAGCAAAAGTATTGAGGGGAAATGAGTAGAAAGCAGACCCTCCAGGATTTTGCAAAGTTGCGATTCTACCAATTCCCGCAACTTCAGCAGGTCCTGCATAATTTGAATTTTGTCCAATCCCTGCAACTTTACCGCAATTTTGGCCAGTTGTTGTCAACTTCCGCTAATTTCGCCAATCAAATTTGTCTCTCAGTAGCACACAAATGTGTACGTCATCATTCTGACCAATCAAATGTGGCGCTGCACCGCACTCACTTCTGTGTTTACAGTGAGAATGTACCGAACACATCAGCAAAAAACAGTGTGTGATTTTAAAAAAAAAAACAAAAAAAACACACTCACCTGCGAGTTTTCCCACATCGTTCCTTCATCTGTCTCCCCCGGCCCACTGGTGTACGTCTCCTTGAGTTTCCATAGTGACCACGTGTATGAAGTGCTGGGTTTATGTTGGAAAAACGTCTGCCTGCCTGAAAGCACCGTCTCGGGAGCACGTGCACCCAGACACGCCGTAAAACCACACAAAAAACAAGTGAATCTAATATTACAGCAAGTGTTGTAACAGTTTATACGTCTTTTAGAGGTAAAAGTCACTACTACATCTTGTCAGTGAGTTTTAAAGTAGGGACTCTCCGGGCTGGACATGAGCCAATGCGTGATTCAGGCAATCCCCAAGGAGAGCCTGCAACAATAGAAAAAAAAAAAAAATCCCGCGAAATTCTGGAGGGACTATGAAAGGTATGTGGTGTATCCAGTGGACAGAGGAAGGAAGATGAGGACACTTGGGGGTGGAATGAGGAGGTACAGGAAAGTATCCAAAGGAAGAGGTTAGCAAAGAAAAAGTGGGATAGTCGGGGAGAGGAAGAAAGTAGACAGGAGTATTTGGAATCTAGGTGCATGGTGAAGAGAGGTGGCAAAGGAAAAGTCATATAGTGAGTTGTATGAGAGGCTGGACACTAAGGAAGGAGAAAAGGAGTTGGATCGACTGGCTAGACAGAGATCGGGCTGGAAAGGATGTGCAGCAGGTTAGGCTGATTAAGGACAGAAATGGCAATGTACTAACAAATGGCGGGAGGAGGGAGAGAGAGAGAGAGAGAGTTTTGAGTTTTAAAAAAAATCCCTTTATTGTACAATTCAAAATTGTAAGATCACCAATACCATCATCCCACCACGTGTCTCACATTTCAAAAGTGCAAACATAACTCATCCCCCTCTCCCACAGAACACAAAATATTCCCTACAGTCCATCTATTGGTGAATACCTCCAAATTGTCCACCATTTTATAGTAAGAGTACTCCACCTGGAGTCTGACTTTTAACAAGGCCTTGAAAACAAACACAGGATCCACATTGCCAGTGTTAGTACTCTGATTTTTTCTTGTCAGCCAGATGGCAAGTTTAGCAGTACCAGATAAGAAGTTCATCAAAGTGTGCACAGACTTCTTTTCCACTTTATACTTTGGACCGTAAATAAACAAACCAAAAGAGAAACATTCACCCAAATTATGAAACCACACTTTCAGAAGCTCAAAAAGGCCAGATAAACGAAAGCATTGAACAAACAAATGCTCCATGGTCTCAACTTGGGAACAAAACAAACATTCCTCCCCCACATTAGGATCCAGGTGTGCTCTGTATTTATTCGTAGATATTGCCCCATGTACAATCCTCCACTGGAGATCTGCCGTCCGTTTCTCAATAGGGAGCTTGTACATGGACTGCCAGCTGCCTTTCGGGGAGAATACCGGCTCCAAAAACCCCGGCCACTTCAACTCTTTCACCTCCGTCAGAGAGTGCAGATTCAGAACTTTCACACAGATGTGATACACAGTCTTCTTCCCTACGAACTGGAACTTGCTCAGACAAGGATTTCTGAAGGACAGCAGGTGATCCTCTCCCTCCTGCCACTCTCCCACAGCTGGACTTACGGAAAGGGCAGGAAAGTTGGACACAGTGTCCTCATCCCATTGAGTGGAAAGAGTACGGTTTTCCACAAATGCTCTAAGCGGTCGTGGCAGGGCAGCACACACTGCCTTCACCACCCTATGCACCAGTCTGACAGATGTAATGTTGGCACTCCGCCCCAGCGTTTCTATCGACATAGTTGACATCTTCATAAGATGACCAAGCTTGGTACAGCCTTCCTCTCTTAAACAAGTTCGCAGACTAACAGATTGCAGTACTTGAGTGTCCATGAATTGATTGAAAAACAGTGATTCGTCGAACAGCCACATGCCTGGTGTCTCCTCAGGAATGCGGGCCACGGTGAAGACTTGCCATGCATGCAAGACAGATGTATAAAAAGCAGAAAGTCCAGTAAGGTCCACCTCCCCGGACTTCACGAGGAAAAGCTGCTTATCATAGCCCAAGCGGCCAACTCCCCTCAGGAGCAGTTTTGCAGTGTCCATCCAGCAGGGGCCACATCCATAAAGGAGCCGTTGCGCAGTCTGAAGCCTAAAACAGGCGATCTTGGACTGTATGCCACCAGGCCCTGTCCTCCCTCGGCAACAGGCAGGTAGAGAACAGCTGCACGAACCCAATGTTGACCAGACCAAAAGAAATCCACGATTATCTTCTGAACCTCCTCAACCAGGCTCCTGGGCGGTGTCAAAGCAATAAGCCTATGCCAAAGAGCCGAAGCGACCAGATTATTGGCAACCAGAACCCTTCCCCTATATGACAGCTGTGGTAGCAACCATTTCCATTTAGAAAAGCGAGCACACACCTTGTCCTTAATTCCCTTCCAGTTCTTGCATTCAAACTCCTCGGAACCCAGAAATACCCCCAACACTTTGAGACCGGCTTTCCCCCACAGAAGACCTCCAGGTAGCTGAGGAATGTCCTGACGTGACCACTGGCCCACCAATAAACCCTCACTCTTGGCCCAATTCACCCGTGCAGAAGATGCCCTTTCATAAATAGATAAAGTGTCCACCAGACGCTGTACATCCCTGTGGGATGTGATGAAAACGCTGACGTTGTCCGTGTAAGCAGACAAGACGATTGGGTGGCAACTGCTGGAGGGCCCCGGCAGAATCAAACCACCCAGCTGAGTGCGCAACTTGCACAGCAAAGGCTCAATAGCCAAGCTATACAGTTGACCTGAGATTGGACAACCCTGCCTTATTCCCTGGTGTACAAGGATTGGCCGACTCAGCCCTGCCCCCATCTTTACCAAACACTCAGCTCCAGTATATAACAGATTGACCCACCTCAAAAACATATTGCCAAAACCCTTCAGTGTGGAAAACAAATAAGAATGGTCAGCCCTATCAAAAGCCTTTTCTTAGTCCAAAGACATAATACCGAACTCTAAATCCTAACATTTACTGAGATGAAGAACGTCACGTACGAGAAAAATATTGTCCATAATGGTTCGGTCAGGAATACAATATGTTTGATCTCTATCTATGATTAAATCCAATACATTGTTCAGTCTATTTGACGGGGCTTTTGAAAGCACCTTGTAGTCCGTGCAAAGAAGAGCCACGGGCCTCCAGTTTTTCAGCAAGGCCAAGTCCCCCTGCTTAGGCAGCAGAGATAGCACTGCACGGCGGCAGGAGACAGGTAAGGTTCCCTTTCTGTAACAGTCAATTAGTACGTCATAGAAGTCTGATCCAATAATATTCCAAAAATGCTTAAAGAAGTCAGAAAAAAGAACATCAAGTCCAGGTGCACGTCCCAGAGCCATTTGATTAACTGCTACAGTCAACTCATCCAAAGTCAGTTTACAGTCCAGAGCAGCCCTGTCCTCTGGGCTGAGCTTGGGAAGACCTTCAAAGAGTTGGTTTTGAGATTCTGTGCAACATGGTTCTGCACCAAACAGGGCCCCGTAAAAATTCACTGCATGGCTCCTCATCTCAGATGGATTTGTAGTCATTTGACCATGTGGGAGTTTTAAGCAAGTCATCAACTTCTTTTTTGCAGCAGACTTCTCCAGATTGAAGAAAAAAGATGTTGGGGCATCCATGTCCTGCAGGCGAGTAAACCGTGACCTAACAAGTGCCCCCTTCACTCTTTTCTGCAGGAAAGAGCTCAGGGCTGATCTCTTCTCCTACAACAGAGGACCTGCGGCAGAATCCTGATCCCTAACCAAACTCTCCTCCAGCCTCTTGACAGCATCCTCAAGTTCACCGACTTTGGTTTTGATGATGGCAGTCGAGTTCGCAGTATACTGTTGACAAAAAATGCGAATTTGCACCTTGCCAACCTCCCACCACTATTTTAGGGAACTAAAACGAGGCTTTGTAGTCCTCCAGTGTTCCCAGAAACACACAAAATATTGACAAAAAGTGGTGTCCTGAAGGAGCTTGTTATTGAAGTGCCAATAAGATTTAGTTCTTTCCCCTGGTGAGCTAATTAACACCACAGAGGCCAGATGATGATCTGTAAAACCGACGGGACTTACGTTACTGTGGAGGATTCCCGGGGCAAAAGTTCGAGAAACATATATTCTGTCTAATCTAGCAGCACTGACCGTATCATCTGTGACTCTGACCCAGGTATACTGTCTAGTGTTTGCATGTTTAACTCTCCATGTATCCAAGAGGTCGAACTGTACAGTGATATTTTGTAAAACTTGAGAAGACTGCAGATGAGGTTCTGCATTAGTGCGATCCAGATTGAAATCCAAGGTACAGTTGAAATCACCAGCAACAGTAAGTTGGTCTTGGTGATAGCTCTGCAATGCTTTTGCCACTGTAATGAAAAAGGCAACTCTTTCTGAACTGTGATTTGGAGCATAAACGTTGATCAAACAAAACACGGAATTCCCTATTTCGGCCCTAACAAGGAGCAGCCTGCCCTTCACTAACTCCACCACAGATAAAACTGTTGCATTTGCAGAGTCCCCAAACAAAATGGCTACTCCTGCACTAAGATTGGTACCGTGAGAGAGAGAGAGAGAGAGAGAGAGAGAGAGAGAGAGAGAGAGAGAGAGAGAGAGAGAGAGAATATTAGCAAGGCAGAAGTGAGGGCAGCTTTGAAGAGGATGAAGAATGGAAAGGCGGTTGGTCCAGATGACATACCTGTGGATGTTTGGAGATGGCAGTGGACTTTTTAACCAGATTGTTTAACACAATCTTGGAGAGTGAGAGGCTGCCTGAGGAGTGGGGAAGAAGTGTTTTGGTACCAGTTTTCAAGAACAAAGGTGATGCTCAGAGCTGTAGTAACTAAAGAGGCATAAAGCTGATCAGCCACATTATGAAGATGTGGGAAAGACTTGTTGAAGCCAGGTTAAGAGGAGAGGTGACAATCGGTGAGCAGCAGTATGGTTTCATGCCAAGAAAGAGTACTACAGATGCAATGTTTGCTTTAAGAGTGTTGATGGAGAAGTATAGAGAAGGTCAGAAGAAGTAGACGCAATGTCTTTGTGGATCTAGAGAAAGCATATGATAGGGTGCCAAGAGAGGAAGTGTGGTACTGTATGAGAAAGTCAGGAGTGGCAGAGAAGTATGTGAGGGTGGTGTAGCACATGTATGAGAGCAATGAGACGGTGGTGAAGTGTGCTGTAGGAGTGACGGATGGATTCAAGGTGGGGGTGGGATTACATCAGGTATCTGCTCTGAGCCTCTTCTTGTTTGCCATGGTGATGGACAGGCTGACAGACGAGGTCAGGCAGGAGTCCCCGTGGACCATGATGTTTGCAGACGACATTGTGATCTGCAGTGAGAGTAGGGAGTAGGTGGAAGAGAACCTGGAGGGGTGGAGGTATGCTCAGGAGAGAAGAGGAATGAAAGTCAGAAGCAAGACAGAATACATGAGAGGTGAAGAAGAGAGTGCATGCAGGGTGGAGTGGGTGTAGATGAGTGTCAGGGTGATTTGTGACAGAAAGATAACGGCAAGAGTGAAAGGGAAGATTTACAAGACAGTAGTGAGACCTGCTGTGATGTATTGTTTGGAGATGGTGGTGCTGACAGAAAGACGGGAGGTGGAGCTGTAGGTAGTAGAGTTGAAGATGGTAAGATTTTCATTGGGAGTAACTAGGAGGGACAAGATTAGAAATGAGTATATCAGAGGGACAGCTCACGTTGAGTGGTTTGGAGACAGAGGCAAAGCTGAGATGGTTTGGACACATGCAGAGGAGGGATAGTGGATATACTGGACAAAGGATGTTGAAGATGGAGCTGCCAGGCAGGAGGAGAAGAGGAAGACCACAGAAGATTGATGGATGTAGTGAAGGAGGATATGGAGAGGGTTGGTGTTACAAAGGAAGATGCAAGGGATAGGGTGAGATGGAGGCAGATGATCAGCTGTGGCATCAGAAGATGATGTATAATAACTAGAAAAGCACTCAGAGTGCATACCTCTGCCAAGGCTCCTTCCATCCCTCATGGATCACCTCCAAAATGTAATGGGTTTGTATGTTGGCCAAGAGCTACTTCTGGTGAAAGTTGCATCAAAGTCTGCCCATTAGTTTTAGAGTATTGTTGCTAAAACACTGTGAGAAGATAAGAGCCTTGGTGGAGGTATGCATTCTAAGATCATCACCAAAATGTAATGGCTTCCTCTGCAGCCCAAGAACCACCTCTGGTGAAAATTACACCCAAGTCCATCCAGTAATTTTTGTGTAATCCTGCTGCACAAATACAAACAAGGTCCTTGGTGGAGGTACGCACTCTCAGATCATCACCAAAATCTAATCATTTGTTCCCCTGTGCCATTACACACCTTTCCTGAAAAATTCATCAAAATCCGTTCATAACTTTTGGAGTAATGTTACACACAGTCACCGGCAAAAACATTACCTCCTCCTCTTGGCAGAGGTAATAATGGGCAGCTTGGTGACACAGTGGTTAGCACTATGGCAGCACAGTAAGAAGGTCACGTGATCGATTCCACCCCTGACCATCATGGGTTCAATCCCACCCCCTGACCATCAGTGACCCTTCTGCGTGGAATCTGCATGTTCTCCCCGTGTCTGCGTGGGTTTACTCCGGTTTTCTCCCAGATACCAAAGACATGCAAGTTAGGTTAATTGGAGTGGCCCTTGGTGTGAATGGTGACGGGATTGGCACTGCAGCGTGGCTGCCTCATCCGTCCAGATGGTTGCCCTGTAATTTCCCCATTGTGGGACTAATAAAGGATTATAAAATAATAATAATAAAAAAAAAAAAATCCATCCATCTTCTTCCGCTTAATCCTTTTCGAGTTGGGGGGGGGGGCGGCTGGAGCCTATCCCATCATCTTTGGGCGAGAGGCAGGGTCCACCCTGGACAGATCGCCAGTCCATCACAGGGTCAACACAGAGAGACAGACAACCATTCACTCTCACAGTCATGCCTAAGGACAATTTGGAATCCCCAGTTGATGCCTGTTAACCTAACTTGCATGTTTTTGGGATGTGGGAGGAAACTGGAGAAATCCCGGAGTAAACCCACACAAACACGGGGAGAACATGCAAACTCCACACAGATCACTGTTGGTCGGGGGCTGGGATCGAACCCAGGATCTCTTGGCCAAGGGTGAGTTGCTGTGCTGCTGCAGTGCTAACCACTCCGCCACCGCGCCGCCCAAAATAATAATAATTTTTTAAAAAATCAATAAATTAGTATTATGAAATAATAATAATTATTGACATTTTTTTAAAATACATATAGACAAATTGGCCATAAAATAATCCACAAATTTATAATAAAGTCTCAAATGTACAAGAAAAGTCATAATCTTACAAGAGGAAATTACAAATTTGAGGAAAGTGGTTGCAAATTTAGATAAATTTACAGAGAAAACTAGGAAAATATCAGAAAATTGTTTTAAATTTTGGAGAAAAACCTCAAACCTTCAACACTGAAATCATTACTCAAGTTTTAAGTGGGTGCTTTTTGTACTTTTACTCAACTAGAAATGTTTGGGTGTCTACTTTTAATTAATAATTTCATAAGATAACACTGCTTTTATACGAGTAGAATTTCTGGCTACTATACCCACCTCTGATCATGTAATTTATGTATCCATAAATTATTATGAATGTTTTTTTCCCTTATCTTTCCAACTCTTTCTCAATGGAAAAAATCATGACAAAAAAAAAATCCTGCCGGACAAAACATGACACTTGGTATTTTCTAACCTGTTTGTTTGCCACCATAGACAGAGAGAGAACCTGAATTAGACAGGGCTCAGAGGGAAAGATGAGGCAGAAGAGAGGAGCCAAGGAGAGCAAAGTGTTCAGGCAGAGGGTGCAGGAGAGAAAGATGACACCAATAAAAAGTCCAAACACAGGACGTCTGGGTGGCACCCCAATATTCCAACATTCAAGCCTTGGTTGCACAGTACTTCAAATAGTAAGTTCTATATGTAAAGCTACTGTGCAAAATTTAAAAAAAGAAATAAGTAGCATAAAATTAACACATTCCAGTTACAATAGTATCATGTGTTTTGTTTTGTTTTTTCCACAATATCTTTATTGAACCTTTTTTTTTTTTAAACAAACATGATACAAACAATCAAACACTAACACTAAAGTACTACAAAAAAAAAATGCACTAAAAAACACCAACAACCACCAACAAAATCAAATCTTCAACAATGCTCCTCTGTTTAGTCTAGACAATCCAACACATAAGTATACATATTATATTCACCAGTTTGGAATTTACAAGGTCCGCACATATCATTCACCTTCTTCTTCAAGAGTTATGTTTAAATTTTTTACATAATCAATAAAAGGTCTCCATATATTCTCAAACACAATTTCCTTTGATTCCAGTATATATGTTATTCTTTCTAATGGAAGGTTTGTTAACATCTGTCTTAACCACTGAGTCACATCTGGTCTATAAGTCTTTTTCCATAATAGTGCAATACATTTTTTGGCATTAAGCAAACTGAGGTCTATGAATGTTCTTTCACTTTTATTAAAATTATGCTTTTCTGGGTATAGACCCAACAAAAACAGTTTAGGATTCAATATGATTTGTTTTGAGATTATTTTTTCAATTGTTACCCTCACCTCTTCCCAAAACATTCTTATTAATCTACATTCCCATACACAATGAAATAGAGTTCCTTTACTTTCCATACATTTTGTGCACGTATCTGGTATATTTTTGTTATATCTATTTAACTCCTCCGGTGTAACATACATCCGCATTAACCATTTGAAGTGTATCAATTTAAGGCGTACATTTATTGATTTGGTTTGAGCTTCTGTACAAGCCAATTCCCATTGTTCCTCTGGAATTTCAGTTTGCAGATCTTCTTTCCAGTAGTTTAATCTTTTCAGTGAATTTTCACTTGAAAATAGTGTCAATGAGTTATAAAACTCTGAAATAATACCCTTTCTTTTACTATCTTTCATCAACATTTTTTCCAAGGATGAATAGATAGGTCGAGTGAGAGCTTTATTTTGATTTGATCGAATAAAGTTTCTAAGTTGAAGATATTTAAAAAAATGTGTTCTATTGAGATTAAATTTGATCCTCAACTCTTCAAAAGACATTATGTTTTCTGCACATGGCAAATATAAATCCTGAATCTTTTGTATCCCTTTTAAATTCCATACTTTAAATACAGCGTCCGCTCTCCCTGGTTTAAAATATTGATTACCCCATATTGGACTAAATTGTGACAGTAACTGTGGTTCTTTTAAATAGTTTTTAGCTTCACACCATATTTTGATCATATGCTTTACAAATGGATTTTTAACTTGTTTTTGTAATTTTTTTGCCGAATCTGAGTATATGAATATGGGAAGAGGTAAAGGTAAATTGTATGATTCCATTTCAGTCCAGTGAGGGAGATCATTTGATGAAAAATAATATGTCATAGACCTCAGTTGTGCCGACCAATAATACAACATAAAATTTGGACATTTCAGACCTCCACGATCAAATGGTAAATATAATAAAGACAGACGTAATCTAGCCCTCCTGTTGTTCCATATAAATTCCACTAACTTTTTTTTAATTCTTGAGAATAAATCTAAAGGTGGTGGTAAGGGAATGTATTGAAATAAATAAAGTATTTTAGGTAAGATATTACTTTTAAGTATATTAATTCTCCCGATCATCGACATTGGTAGTGACATCCATCTCTGAAGTAACTCATCAATATCTGTCATTAAGGCTTCATAATTGACACTGGCGACTGATTCTAGCTTAGGCACAATTTGGATTCCTAAATATTTGAACTGATTTACAACATTGAATTGATTTACCTCAGGGGCTGGGTAATTTCTCTGGGTCTCATTTAGCATTAATATTGAAGATTTAGTTTTATTTATTTTATATCCTGATATTTCCCCGAAATTCTTTATTAAATTCAACAAGGTCGGAATTGATTTTTTAAGATTCGACATAAACAAAATTATGTCATCGGCATACAGGGAGATTTTATGTTCTGTTGGTCCAACTTTAATTCCATATATTTGTGAATGTAAACGTATCGCTATCGCTAAAGGTTCAATTGCCATAGTAAACAGTAAAGGTGAAAGTGGACAGCCTTGTCGACATCCTCTATTGATTTTTATTGATTTTGAAATATTATTTGTTAGAATTTCTGCAGTAGCATTATTATATATTATCTGAACCCATTTTATAAAATTATTTCCAAGTCCAAACCTTTGTAAGACTTCAAACAGAAAGGGCCATTCAACTCTATCAAAGGCTTTTTCAGCATCCAGTGATAAGAGAGCTGTATCCGGTGCTTCTTTATTAGAATAAATAATATTAAATAGTCTTCTTACATTATGGAAGCCTTGTCTTCCCTTTATAAAGCCATTCTGATCTCGATTAATAATATTTGGTAAAATTTCTTGTATTCGTCTTGCTAAAATTTTACAAATTATCTTAAGGTCGGCATTTAATAGGCTTATTGGTCTCATATTTTCACATTTATTAGAGGGCTTACCTGGTTTTGGCAACAGTATGATTAAGGCATTATTCATATATGATGGTAAATTACTATTTTGAAATGCTTCTAAAACCATTTCCAAAAAAGGTTTTGTTAATTTATTCTTAAATTTTTTATAAAGGTCAACTGGAAGACCATCTGGTCCTGCACTTTTTCCTGATTTCATATTATCAATGGCTAGTCCAACTTCTTCTTGACTAATTTTAGACTCCAGTATCTCCCTATTTTCATTTGGAATGCACGGTATAAATAGTTCATTCAAAAACCCATGTAGTTTTGTTAAGTCAGATTCATTTTTGGTATCATATAATTTTTCATAGTAATCTCTAAAGGCTCTATTAATTTCTGAAGGATCTATAACTACCTGTCCGTTACTTATAATACTGGTAATTGGTGTTTTAGATTCTAATTGTTTAATCTGCCATGCCAATAACTTTCCTGATTTTTCACCTTGTTCATAAAAAGATTGTTTCAATCTTAGAAGACTCGAGGCAGCTCTATTCGCTGATTTTTTGTCATATTCAGCTCTCAAAATCAGTAATTCGTTCTCCAACCTTGGATCTCTTCCTGCATATACTCTTTCTTGAAGAATTTTTATTTTATGTTCCAATTGGACTCTCTCCTCTCGAGTCTTCTTAGATTTTGAACCTGTATAACTAATAATATGTCCCCTAATAAAAGCTTTGAAAGCCTCCCACTTTACACATGCTGATGTTTGTGTAGTATTGATATCAAAGAACTCATCTATCTGTTTTTCTATATACTTAACAAATTCCTCATCCTGAAGCCATTTATGCTGAAATTGCCATCTACCTGGTTCCTTTGTCAATTTCTTATCTACATACATTAGACAGCAGGGTGCATGATCAGAGATCACGATGTTATCATAAAAACAGTTTTGAATCTTGGACCTTAATTCTGTGGAGATCAAAAAATAATCTATACGTGAGAATGTCTTGTAGGTATTGGAATAACAAGAGTATGCTTTAACTTGTGGTTTCATTTCTCTCCATATATCTATCAATTTCAATTCTTTCATAAAATGATTAATGGTCATCCTACATCCATTGTGCGTACAGTCCAGTCCAGTTGATCTATCTATACTGGGATTCAATGTACAATTAAAATCCCCTGCTATTATATGTTGCCCTGTAAGTGATGATAAGATAAGAAATAAATTGGCAAAGAACTTTTGATCATCTATATTGGGACCATATAAGTTCACCAAATTTATGTTTTCTAATAGCAAAGATCCTTGAATGATTACATATCTTCCAAATTTGTCTCCAATTACATTTTTCACTTGAAATGGGACTGATTTATGTATGAGAGTCATAACTCCCCTGGCTCGGGATGAAAATGATGAGGTGAAAACATTTCCTTGCCATCTACTCCTAATTCTTTTTACATCTTGCTCTATTAGATGAGTTTCTTGTAAAAACACAATTTTTGAACCCATGTCTTTTATTTTATTCATAACTTGTTTAAGTTTTTTTAAATTTTGTAGACCTCTGCAATTCCATGAAGTTAAATTAAGATTAACGCTTTGATTTATAATCAATAGGGAGTTTGGGATTACCTTGCAGTGTAAACATGCTCAAACAGAAAAGCAAAAAAATGAGTGGTTGAACATTCACCCTACAAACTACACACAAACAAATTCCCCCTTCCCACATTTGTGGCAATCCCCCCAAAAGCAAAAGAAAAATTCCGTCTCCCGATATAGCCATCGACCGTTCCACACCCACGAGGAACAGCCAAAGCCACTCCTTCTTCATCCTCCCAATCACCCTAACTCTACTGCTTTTAATAACGTAACATTAACTCTCTTCTGTAATTTTCCAATTTAACTCCAAATTTTTTTTGGCAATTTTGTACTTTTTTTTTTTTTTTTTTTTTTTTTAATATGTAATACATTCTATATTTTGTAATCTTGTTATATGCTTCTAATCAGTTAAATGCTCAAATATTCTACCCTATATTCTGTTCATGCTTAGCTCCCACCAGTCTCTTCCTGGATCTTCTTGATGAGCTCCTGCGCCTCCTTGGGGGTCTTGAAGATGCGTGTTCTGCCCTCATATGTGACCAGAAGTCTTGCAGGGTGAATCACTCCATGACGAATCTCAAGGTTGCGCAGTTCTTTGCGGATGGGGTCAAACTGCTTCCTTAATTGTTGGATTCCTGAGGCCAGATCTGGGTAGAACCGCACCTGCTGATCTTGGTATTTAATTTCTCCTTTGGCCCGCACCGCGTTGGAGATAGTCATCCTGTCTCTGTAGCTGAGAAACTTCATAATTAGCGTCCTCGGTGCTGCCTTGTTACCTCTCGGTGGGCCAATTCGGTGGGAGCTTTCCAAGACGACTGATGATTTTAGCTCCGCGTTGTTCAGCGCCTCCGGGATCCACCCCTCCAAAAAGGAGCATGAATCACGACCTTCGGCTCCCTCCGGTAAACCCGCCAGCCTCAGGTTGTTCCTTCTGGACCGAGATTCCAAGTCCAGAACGCTATTTTCCAGATCTTTATTTTTTTTTTCCAAAGTGCGCACCTTTATTTGAAGTCCGCTAATTTCATCCTCCGCACTTGAAACACGAAGCTCCGCCTGTGTCACTCGCTCCACGCAGTCACCCAACTCCTTTCTCATTGCATCCAACGCTGCCATAATCCCATCAAGTTTAGCGGAAAAGTCTGCTCTCATTGAGCTAATGGCAGCCAGCACTGCACCTGTGCCGCCCTCGTCAGCAGCAGCAGTTACCGCACCACCGCTAGTTTCATCCGCCATATTCGCAGCTTTTTCTACTGCGCCACAAACTTTAAAGTCCGTTAATTTGGACTGCTTCGGCGATTCAATTTTTCCCCCTCCTGATTTCCCAGCCTTAGTCTTCACCGGCATATCCTCACCCAAACGCTGGGAAAAGTTCTGTTCCAAATGAGAGAGTTATTTGCCGAATTTTTATTTCCAAGGGCAGAGCAGAGTGATACGTGTCCTTCTAGGCGGCCGCCATAACCGGAAGTCATGTGTTTTGTTTTGTTTTTTTTTACTTCACCCCCCCTCCCCCTTACCTGGGAAAATATGTTGCCACCACACCAAAGTCTTTAAGCTAGGGGAAACACTGAACATAAAAATTTGTCAACGCAGATTTTTTTTTTTTTGTTGACACGTCATTTAATTTTAAAGTTGATATGCATACTGCAGAAATGTTCAGTTTAACTCTTCCAGCGAAGAAGAGGAGCGCATCATGGCGACGTGGAGAGAAAATCACGGAGAAGGTCCAAACTTTTCCCTCAGCCACTTAACGTGAACGTGCCTCAAGTCAACAAGTCTGCGAGGGTGGAGAATGGGATTTGGCTTGGGATTCAGAGTGGGACTATGACTTTGGGATCGCAAGGTCAAAGGTCATCATCAAAATGGTTTATAAACAATATCTCAACGATGAAGAAAGCTAGGGTCAAACCTGGTACACAGGTTCATGCTGAGACCATGGATAAATCTCATTCTCCACCCTTACAGACTCGTTGACTTTAGGCGCGTTCACGTTAAGTGGCTGAGGGTTTAGGGCTGTCCCAATCTGAAATTAGGAAGTGGCTGACTGCTCACTGGCTGACTTTTTGAGCCCTTAAATGACCCCTTTCTCTTAAGTCAGCATGACTTAAGGTAAGTGAATGCCGGGGTTTCTCAACGGAAAGCTCCTGATTGGTCACCTGTTCATCACTGACCACCCCTTCACCCCTGCTCCACCCCACCAAAAAAATAAAAATTCTGTCTTGACACGAGTTTAAAGATCTTTGCCAAAATAAAAATATGACATAAAGACTTTGAGTTTACGCTGCATTACACACCATTTAAGTAATTCAGTTATATTTTTTGGTTAATTATGCAGTTTGAAAAAAGATGATTTGCAGTTGCAATCAATTAAATGATCTTAAGAGGGTGCAGCACATTTACTGTAATTCAGTTCATTCCTGAAGAAAGTATTAAGTCTGAAATAAAACCCGAGACTCACAATTGTTGGTCACATGTTTTCATGTCACACAAATTAAAAGTATGGTTAAAATAAATGGGTTAAAAAGAGATTTTTATTAAAATGGTAACACTGAAAGTGAAATAAGACATAATTTGATCCCCTTTATTTCAGTAAGAAAATACTACAATTATAAATGTAGATGGGCAAAAATGAATGGGAATGCAATAATTTAAAACAGAATTTGGATTTTCTTTTAAGAAGTTACACAAAGCCCTCTAATGCAGGCCTATTCATTTAGCGGCCTGCGGGCCACATGCGGCCTAGAACCGATCCCCGAGCGGCCCAGACCCAGTCCGTGGCCCAGCCAGAGAAGCAAAGGCCAACACGCCCCACAGAACTGCAGCAATCCATCATTTACCACAGACCGCAAATGCAACACTCACACAGCAACTGTCCACCCACAATGCAGCACAACTACCCCGAAGCATGGGCTCTGTTATTATGACTGTGGCTGTGCCAGCAGCAAGACATCAAGCCCACACCAAACGCGAACAGGCGGTGCGAATGCACACAAAGTCAATGGAAAGAGGCAAGCACACGCAAAATTGCACACTCACATCCGAGGGACAGCCACTGTCTTCGGAGCAAAAGCATCACCATTGGAGAGCAAACCAGCTCGAAAATGAGACACCCACCCAGAGAAAGGAGGACTGGGAGCTTTCCAGCCAAATTGGGACCCCGTTGCCACCCACCCATGGTCTCCTGCCATCCTGCGAAGCCCCAGAGGCAGGGACAACTCTCCCCAGGTGATAGGGATTAGGGATTGTTCCCTTCCAATACACTACTAATACAATTACAATTATTGTTGAAGGTGGCAACAACGCTGTTCAATCAACTGTGAAATATACTGTCTGGATTTATATTTATATATTGCCAGGTAATTTAACTTGAAGATGCACTCTGGCAGCTCTAAAACCACCTCAAAAACCAATGTGTATTGTCCAAAATGGTATATTGTGGCTTTTTATACACAAAAAACCTTTCATTGCCTTAGACTTGCTTGGAAAGAGCTTTTACATCTTCCACCTACATAAGTATGCACGGCTCTATGAATATTCTAATTAGCTCCACCCATACTCCTGCCCACCAGTAGCTGGATGAAGACGAGGACTCCGTGAAGGCAATCCAACTTGAGGAAGTAAAAGTCGTAACAAGGTTTCCATAGGTGAACCTGTGGAAGGATCATTCTCGGTGGAGCGGAGAGTCGCTGCCCGGCCCCGCGTAAAGGCTGGAGGTCTCCCTGCAGGTCTCTGGTTGCCCACTCACCACAGATCGAGCCAGCTAGCGGACGCACCAGACTGAGGCGAACTGCTCACTGGGGGCCGGTGATTAGTCCGCTAGCCAAAAATTGGAAGTATACAAAAGAAAAAGACCAATGGAATAGAAAATATAAATAAATAAATGTGTGCAAATGGAAAAAAATACTACAGGTCCATTCTCAAAAGTGCACTGTCGACAAAGAGGTTTGGAAATACTGATGACAGTAAATATATACTCAAAGACTGATAAACAGATCAGGTTCAGGTTACTTTATTTGTACCCGTAGGTAGATTTGTTTTGCAGTTGGTGACATCCATATTTACAAGCCACTAATTACATTCAACATAGACACAAACACAGGCACACATCTTACAAAATAGGTAAATATAAAATATGTACAATATAATTTTTATAGCTTGTTCAACTCTTTGACAGCAGCAGGGACAAAGCTGTTTTTGTAGCGCTGGGTTCTACTTTTTGGGACAGCAAACCTCCGTCTGGAGGGAAGAAGCTGAAAGTTGCAGTGCAAAGGATGGGAGTCATCATTTAAAATCGAGTCGGCCATCCTCTGTACTTGTCTGGTGTACAGGGATGTCGGGCTCAGCTGTGACTCACCAAGCAAACGACTGGACCATCTGACTACCTGATCCAAGGATTTCCTCTGTTTCAGTTTTATCTGACCAAACCATGACATTAAAGAAAAGGATAAGATCACTTCCGGGAAGATGGCGGAGAGACATAACACTTAAACAAAGAGCTCTCCCTAGCCGGATTAAAAATCATCGGTAAATGGCCAACTCGACATAAACGAATCAATAAACTAAGGGATGAAAACACGAAGGAACTGGGCACAAGGACAAAAACAGGGTAAAATTGAAGAATTCCTCTCCAACAACGCAGGAAAAACCGCTGTACG
Organism: Pholidichthys leucotaenia; assembly: GCA_020510985.1. Lineage (NCBI taxonomy): Eukaryota > Metazoa > Chordata > Actinopteri > Cichliformes > Pholidichthyidae > Pholidichthys > Pholidichthys leucotaenia. The sequence goes on from CM035846.1 coordinate 283,264,093, forward strand.
CAAAGCCCAAAAAAGCAAGATGTCTACAGCAGAGAAAATGGAAGATACCAGACTCGACAACATGAACGCTGGCATCGCCAGTTTGGGTGAAGAGTTAAGAGAATTCAAGCGACAGCTACAACAGGATTTAGCGGCTCTTAAGGAGGAACTGAAAAAAGAAATTAAGGAGGAAATCATGGACCTCCGAAGAGAAATGGAGCGTAAATTAACGGAAAACATGGAGGAGCTGCGCTCCCAGCGGGCGTGTATGACAGAAGCGCAGACCCGAATTTCGGAACTAGAAGATTGGAAAAGCGAGGCAAACAAACAACTACAGACCCTGACGACGCAAACGCAGAGGATGCAGGAGAAAATAAACGACTTGGAGAGCAGATCCCGACGAAGCAATATGCGCATCTTTGGAATTCCGGAGGGCATTGAAGGCAACTCGATGACAAAATTCATGGATCAGTTCTTAAAAAAAGAACTGGAAATACCCGGAGAAACGGATCTGCAGATTCAACGGGCGCACAGAACACCGGCACAGAACCCGAAAACAAACTCTCCACCCAGGTCAGTTGTGGTAAACTTTGTGAAATATGACATAAAGGAAAGAATCCTGACGCAAGCATGGAAAAAAAAGATACGAATCGGCGACAAACAGGTATTTTTTGACCATGACTACCCGACAGAAATCGTGCAGCAGCGGAAGAAATATGCCAATATTAAAAAAACGCTGAAAGAGAAAAAAATTAGATTCCAAACGCCGCTAACGAAAATGAGGATTCATTGGGAGGAAGGCACAAGAACCTACAACACGGCCGAAGAGGCAGCGCGGGATATGATGGAGCGGGGCCTTGAGGTGAGCGTGCCGAAGGAGACGGCTGGAGCAGTGGCGGCCCTGAACGCACCACGACAGACGGAGTGGAGACGAGTGAACGGCGGAAGAAGGGGGAGAGACGTAGAGCAGCGGGCCCAGGACAAGCTACAAGGCTTTCAACTGAAAGCCTAGATCATAACAAAGATTAAGAAAGGCACAGAAGAAATGAAGGCCAAGAAGACAAGGTAAAAGAGAAACAGACGGCTAGGAGAGGTTTAAGTGATATTTGTTGGACATTTCTAGACTTATGACTATTACTTTGATAGTAATTAGAAGTCTAGGGAGGGCCCTTCACTCTATGAAGACAAACCCCCCACCCACCAACAGGGACCAGTGGGCAGAAGAAAGGCCCAAAGTACGGAGGTCGAGATTTTTTAATGTGTTTTTATATAAATATGTGTTATTTTTGTTGTTAAAGGGGCTAGGAGCACAAGTTAAAAAAATGGAAAAACATGATTATGGGTAAAAATCTTAAGATAATGACACTAAACGTGAATGGTCTGAACTCACCTGTTAAAAGGGAAAGAATAATAAGAAAATTCAAGAAGGAAAAAGCCGAAATTATATTTATGCAAGAGACACATTTGAGCAAGACAGAACATGTGAAACTAAAGAGATTTGGCTATAAGAACTCCTACTACAGTTCATTTAAGGGAGGAGCAAAAAGGGGGGTTATGATACTAATCTCAAATAAAATACAATTTGAAAGTGAACAGGAAATCCAGGATAAAGAAGGCAGGTATGTAATAATAAAGGGAAGAATAGATGGTATGCAGATTACATTAGTGAACATCTATGCCCCACCAGAAAGTGACAAGGGTTTTTTTCAACATCTGTTTGATCTCATAGCAACACACAGTGAAGGAGTCCTAATTTGTGGAGGAGACTTAAATGCTGTCATGGATCATGAAGTTGACACAACAAGTGTTAAGAAGACAAAAAAACATGTAACAAAGTTCATAAGAACCTCACTGGCAGAAATGGGTATTGTAGACATATGGAGGGACCTACACCCACTCGAAAAAGACTATACACATTATTCAGCAGCCCATAAAGTACACTCTAGAATAGATTACTTCCTTATGAATGAAGGTGACAGACACAGGGTGAGAAATTGTTGGATTGGAGGGGCAGAAATATCAGATCATAATCCTATATACATGGAAATATATTTAAACAATAGAAAACGACAAACAACATGGAAACTTAACGTAGGACTGTTAAATGATGAGAAAATGAAAGAAAGAATAAAAATAAACATAAACGAATATATCCAAGAGAATGACAATGAAGAAGTGGACCCAACAATACTATGGGACGCACTAAAAGCCGTGTTAAGGGGTAAATTAATTGTTGAAACAGGAAAAGCAAATAAGACTAAACTGGAAGCGTATGAACAAAGATGTGAGAGACTGAGGGAATTAGAACGTAAACATCAAAGCACAAATGATCCAAAAATATATCAAGAAATTAAAGAAGAAAAAACAAAGATAAAAGAAACACAAATGGATGAAATTGAAAGGAAAAATAGATATCTAAAGCAAAAATATTATGAAACGGGGCCACAAAACTGCTGGCAAAACGGTTAAGAAAACAACAAACAATGAATAATGTATACAAGATTAAAGACCCCACCACAAATAAAACCACAGTTAACCCAGAAAACATCGAAGAAATTTTCCATAATTTCTACCAAGAACTATACTCGCAACCTGAAGAAACAAATACTAAAGATATCAAAAAATTTCTAGACACATTGGACTTGCCATCAATAGGAAATCAACAAAATGAAAAACTAACAGCAGAAATAACAACACAAGAGATCAGAGATGTGATTAAGTCACTTAAAAACGGTAAATCACCAGGTAGTGATGGATACTCTTCTGAGTTTTATAAACTGTTTATAGAAGAACTCACGCCACAACTCCTAAAGTCATTTAATTGGACGCTGAACAACAACAAAATACCTCCATCATGGAACGAAGCAATCATTTCAGTTATTTTAAAACCAGGGAAAGATAAAGAACAATGCGGAAACTATAGACCAATCTCTTTATTAAATGTAGATTATAAAATATACACAACAATTATATGTAAACGAATAAAGACATTCTTGACGGAATTGATAGAAGATGATCAAACTGGATTCATAGAGGGACGCCAAACACATGACAATATCAGGAGAACAATACATATAATTAACCAAATACATAAAGAAAAGAAAAGCGCAGTAATAATGAGTTTAGACGCAGAAAAAGCATTTGACAGGGTTAACTGGAAATTCCTATATAGTGTACTGGAGCGCTTTGGATTTAACGAAAAATCAGTACAATGCATAAGGACGCTATATCAAGAACCTGTGGCAAGAATCAAGATAAACGGTAGCTTAACAGACAAAGTAAATATACAAAGATCAACTAGGCAGGGATGCTGCTTATCGCCCACCTTGTTTGCTCTGTTCATAGAACCATTGGCTCAAGCGATACGACAAAATAAGAAATTAAAAGGTGTAACAATAAAGGGGGCGGAACACAAGATTGGGCTATTTGCAGACGATATTATAGTTTACCTTGAACAACCAGATAAATCAATAATGGAAATGATGAACTTGATAGAAAATTTTGGAAAATTATCAGGATACAAGATAAACATAACAAAAACACAAATACTGACATTCCACTATAACCCTCTAAACCAGATAACTGATAAGATCAAACTAAACTGGAACCAAAAAGAAATAAAATACCTTGGAGTGAACATACCTAAAGACCTAAGCAAAATATATAAAGCAAACTATGATAGGCTGGAACAAGAAATAAAAAAAGATATTGATAGATGGTCAATCTTAAATATGGATCTGAATTCAAAAATTGAGACGGTCAAAATCAGCATACAACCTAGATTACTTTACCTCTTCCAGGCTATACCAACAGAGATTCCAGATGCCCAATTCTCAAAGTGGGACAGGATGATATCGAGATTTGTTTGGGGAGGTAAAAAACCAAGAGTGAAATATAAAACCCTCCAATTACCAAAAGAGAAAGGAGGCATGGGCCTACCGAGTCTAAAGGAATATTACTACTCAGCACAAATAAGATATATCATATGTTGGTGCGACGAGGGATATGAGGCAAAATGGAAAGAAATGGAAAAGGAAATTGAGGGACTCCCAGTACAAAGCATAATAGGGGATAAAGATGCATATAAGCAAATCAAACAAATAGACCCAATCACTAAATTTACTTTAGAACTGTGGTATAAAATAGTACAAAAATATAATATAAGGGAAGACATAAAACTATTGAAATGGGTAGCATTTGACAGTCAGTTTGAACCGGCAAAACAAGATAGGGGATACAAAAATCTGGTGAACAAGGGAATCACAGCATGGGGCAATATCGGAAAAAAAGATCTCGGGAGCTTTGTAAATATCAGGAGAAAATTTAAATTAGAAAGATCAGAATTTTTCAGATATCTGCAGATGAGAGATTACTATATGAAGAAGATTAGGCATAACCTCCAAACAGATGTGAACGAGATTATACAACTTATTTTAAGCTCATATGCAGGAAATAAAATAAGAATTATTTCAAAACTATATCAGAAACTTATGACAAACAATCATACAAGTAACTATATAAAGGAGAAATGGGAGAAAGCTCAATTTAAACATAACAGAAGAAAGCTGGCAGGAAATATGGAAAACACAACACACATCAACAAATTCAAGGGCATGGAGGGAATTTGGATGGAAAAACCTGATTCGCTTTTTCATTACACCACAGATTCAAGGAAAATATACAAATACCCAATCTTTATGCTGGAGGGGATGTGGGGCTCAAAATGCAGACCACTCACATATGTTTTGGAAATGCTACAAAATATCATCATTTTGGAAATCTATGCATGTGACAATACAGAGGATATTAGGATATAATATACCAATGAACTGTAACCTGATGTACTTATGTGATCTTAAAAAAGACAATGTAATACAGGCTGAGGACAGATATCTAGTTAAAATCTTGTTGATTGCATGTAAAAAAACTATCACAAAAAAATGGCGATCAGAAGTTCTTCCTGACCAAGAACAATGGACTGACATTATTGAGGACATACGTATGATGGAAAAACTAACATATCGACGAAGAATGCAAGAAGGACTATGGGAGAAAAAATGGCGGAAATGGACACACTACAAAGTGCAACAACGAGGCAGAAATTGAAAGAATAACCAAAGACACTGAAAAAACCAGAAGAATTAAGAGATGGAAACTAAAAACTTGATGCTCCAACATTTGTCCCCCCCCCCTTTTATTTTTTATTTTTTTTATTTTTTATTTTTTATTTTTATTTTTTTTATTTTTCCCTACCCTAACCCCTTTGTGTTTTAAATGTAGAATGTGATCTGAATGCATTATATATGATGAAAAATGAATAAAAATCTAAGTTACAAAAAAAAGAAAAGGATAAAACAGATTCAATAAAAGCCCGATAAAACATAGTCATTATGGTTCGGTCAATTTGGAAGCGTGCAAGTTTCCTCAAACAATGCAAATTTTGCTGACTCTTTTTGCACACCCTTTCACAGTTCACCTCAAAGTTCAATCCACTATCAATAATCGTCCCAAGATATTTGTACGATTGTACACATTCGGTGGTCTGGCCTTTTAGTATGGTGACTTTGTGCCTGGGAGTTTTCCTCCTAAAGTCAATAATCATATCTTTCGTTTTTGTTGTATTCAGCTGCAGGTAAGAATCCTCACACCAGTGAACAAAGTCATCAACTACTGGGCCGTGGCCACTCTCACCATCCTGGAGGAGACTGACAATGACTGAGTCATCAGCATACTTTATAATGTGTCTGTTGTCATGTCTGCTCCGACACATGTTTGTGTACAGGATGAAGAGTAGTGGTGACAACACACACCCCTGAGGAGAGCCAGTAGAAGAACACTTTTGGTCAGACAACGTACCATTGACCCTTACACTCCGCGTCCTGTTGGTTAAGAAATCCAGAATCCAACCCACCAGATTATTGCTTAAATCAAATTGTTGCAGGAGCCTTTCAACTAAAATATGAGGTTGGATTGTATTAAAGGCAGAAGAAAAGTCCACAAATAAAAGCCTGGCGTGTGTCCCATTAAAATCCAGATGTTTAAAAATCATGTCAAACAGAGTGACAGTGGCATCCTCCACTCCTCTGTGAGGCCTATAGGCAAACTGCAGAGGATCCGATGCATGTTCAGTCTGCTTTAGGACCTCACATCTGACCAGTTTTTCAAAAATTTTCATTAAAATTGAAGTCAAAGCAACTGGTCTAAAGTCATTTACCGTTTTAGGACAGCTGGATTTTGGAACGGGAACAACCACGGCATCTTTCCTGATCTTAGGCACATGTTGTGTCTGTAAGGACTTATTGAAAATGTAATGAAATATAGGACTCAGTTCATGTGCACAGGACTTTACCAGGCGTCCACATATATTATCAGGGCCCTGACTTTTGTTCACTTTTACAGCGCGGAACTCCCTTTTAACATCCTGCATCTCAATATTAAAGTGCTGATTGTCTTTGAGTTTCTGTTTCAAATCTTGGGTTTCTGTGCTAAAATCAAAGGATCATATACTAGCATCAAATTGTCCATAACAGTGGAGCTTACTAGCTAAGGCTTTTAATGGAAACGGGCCCCATCTTAAACCTTGGAATGTAAAATTCAAAATTTGGTTTGGGTTTAAGGGGCCCACACACAGTACCCGGGGCCCAAAATTTGGTGCTACACTTCTGGGAAGAAGCAAAGCTTACAGTAATGTTTGCAGTAGTTAAAAATATTTTAAATTTCCTTCCAAAAACCCCTTTGACATGTGCATTCACATTTATTATTAATATTAATGATGATAAAGATAACATTACCACCACCTGGTCAGTAGGTGTCACATGCTCTCAGCTCACTATAATATTATACTGGTTGCCAGGTTGAGAAAGATATCCACAAGCCACAGATATCACACAGTTCACAGTATCTGGCAACCCCTCAGCTTCCCTTTAAATAAATGACAACAGGTGACAACTAGGTCAACCTAGTTATGCCATTGGTCTGAAATCTCTTCTGGCTGCAGTAGTTCTCATCAGCCGATGAAGCGTAGACCATAAACATTCTTCATCTGTTAACAACTCAAATGTTGAGGATTTTTTTTTTTTCCAAAGGCCAAGGAAGATGAGCACAAAAGGTTGAGCTGTTGTCACTTGTATTTACTATAGTGATCTCCACTGTTGCATGAGTATGATGTCACGCCATTGATGTGGTGATGCAGCTGCTGCTGCACAGCCTGTAGTGGAAAAGCTATTTGGCCCAAAAATTGTATCACAATTTTTCTCTGAATTTTTACAATAAGTGTTAGTGACAATATTGCAAAATACAATTTTTATTTTTTAATTCATATAAAGAATGGTTTGACAGGCCACTGTGACATTATTTGCCTTCAATATATCCAGCAAAAACAAAAAAACTTTCACTTCTCCAGTTCATAAACAGTAACTCAGATTGAGTTTTAGACGCTGTATCAAATATTGCAACAAAATAATCTAATCTACCACATCTAAAGTGCTCCTTTATGAGGGGAGATGCTGCGCTACACTTTCTCGGTATCTGTCATTTTTTAAGCCTTTATTTATAGAGGGTAGTTTCATTGAGAGGCAACCTCTCTTTTTCAAGAATGCCCTGCTCAGTTGCACATCACACGTTTTGACACATGGGTTTGTAAAAATTCTGTCATCCATTATTACCTGTCCTGTTAATTTTTATACTGTATATAAAAAGACACCAGATAGCTTTTGGTTTTGTTTGCATGTTAAGTTTTAATAATGAGCCTACATAACGCATCATGCACATTATGCATTTATTAATTGAACTAGCAAAACATTACTAGATAATCTATTTAATATGTGCTATAAATGGGACAGGTGGAAATTACAAGTAAAAGTTACAGTAGATCACGCTTAGTATAATCTCTCAAAATGACAGACAGCCCTCAGACTTTTTTCTGTCATTGCTTTAAAAAAAAAGTCAGTGACAGACGATATTCAGTTAACGTATCTTCTAGATGGGGGTTACGTTTTAGTGTAATGTGTGACATCATTACCCAGCCAAATCAGAATATTGCAATATTAAGCTTTATCTTGTAATCAATATCTACCCTGAGATTATTTTGACTGGTACATAATGGTACATCTCTACTCTGCGCTGTATTGTGCTAGGGGGGGAAAAAAACAACAAAACAGTGAAGGCCTATACATCTCCGCAAGAACAGAAATTTGTTCTCTCGCCCAGTGCTACAATAACAAAATGACATTTTGTTCTTGCAGCCCTGGTTTGGGAGTTCTTGCAGCTTGTTCTTGATACATCATCATGGCAGAACTTTTTTTCTTGCGTGGTGTCCAAGAACTATTGTGTGACTGGTCAGAAATTTGAATTTACCAGGAGTTCTGCACTTGTTTCTTGTGAAGTATGAAATGTCCTGACCAGAAAGAATTTTGCTCTTATACTTGCCACCTCAAGAAAAAGAAAAAAAATTCTCTGTTCTTGCGGAGTTTGTCAAGGCCTTTAACCTACAGTGGAAATGGGACTTAAAATGACACTCCACAAAAATCTTTTTTTTTCTGTTGTCTGTAACTTGTTTTTTGTGACTTACAAGACATATCAAGAGCAAAATGTCACCACAGTCCCAAGTCTGTGTGTTTCTGCTGTGAATTTCCAGATTGGTAACGCACCCCTCAAATGGGCGAGTTTGGACAGACCTTTTCTAGCTATGGCAGTATTCCTGCTTAGCCTGGTTGGTTATAACATTAACCAGTCAGACGGATACTCTTGGCCACCTCGGGGGAAGAGGGAGGAACCGAGGAGATTGAGGGGGATGAAAGCGTCAGTTTTGCATAGCTAAGTAGAGGAGGAGAGGGGGGACCTGGCTTGAACATGACTTCGCGGATGGGGTGCCGTGCTCGACAAGACCCCTTTCAGAAAAATGTTTGGTTTTTACTTTTGAAGATGTAGTCAAAACTTTAATGTCCGGAAGTGTCGTGAACAGACTAGCAGCCCATCCACCAGGAGTTGTGGCAACCAATCACGTGCAAGCCCTGGAGGTCGGAGAGCATGCTGACCAATCACATGCAATCACTGCAGGTCGCTAATTAGAATATTCACAGATCTGCACATAAAGGGGTCATTGACTGAAAAATGGTGTTTGTAGGTTTTAACTGTCTGAAATAAGTCCACTAGTCACTTAATTATCAAAAAATTTTCAAAAGTCAATTCTCTTGAAAAACAGTCTCTCATTTTTATATCCCAAGAAATTCCAGAAACGTTTCATACTTTTCTGGGTAAATTGTATATGTCAAGTCTAGAAAAAGCCAACTCACCACTGTCCTAAAGATCCATCCACTGCTCTATTATTGGCCCGCCTAGCTGTCTGTCATGTAGATGGAAGGGGTAGGCTAAAGGTAGCCTATTATCCTCTGAGCTAACACTGGTACCAGGATGCTGTCTGTAACGCAGGTGTCCTAACGTACTCGGGGAGGACAGAAACTTCCCGTGGAGCATAAGGCCAAAAGCTCGCTTGATCTTGATTTCAGTATGAATACAGACCATGAAAGCGGGACCTCACGATTCTTCTGACTTTCTGGGTTTTAAGCTGGCGGTGTCAGAAAAGTTACCACAGGGATAACTGGCTTGTGGCGGCCAAGCGTTTATAGTGCCGCTGCTTTTTGATCCTTCAATGTCAGCTCTTCTTATCATTGTGAAGCAGAATTCACCAGAGGTTGGATTGTTCACCCACTAATGGGGAATGCGAGCTGGGATTTTACCCTACTGATGATGTGTTGTTGCAATAGTAATCCCGCTCAGTATGAGAGGAAAGGCAGGTTCAGACATTTGGTGTACGTGCTTGGCTGAATAGCGACCGGTGTGAAGCTACCATCTGTGGGATTAACACAGAGAATGAAAACCTCTAAATCAGAATCCTGCCGAGATGTAACGATACCGTAGTGCTGCTGAGCTCCAGTTGGCCTCGGATAGCCAGCCCCGGCCGGTGATGGAACAGCTTTCGCAACCTGGTGGAGGGACGGCCAGAAGGTGACCGCCCCTCCCTGATCATGGACGCATGTTCGTGCAGAACCCAGTGCTAAATAACTCTGAGGACGGCTCCCCCACTGTCCTCCGGGGCTCCGCAGGAGCAGAGTGGAATCCCACAGAGCGATCGGGGGGGCTGTCTGGCGCACGGTGCTAGTGATTTGTTGTGGAATCACGGCAAAATTATTGGGAGATGGGCCGGAGTGACACGAGATACACCATCAACTGTGAATCTGTGAACCAGAGCCACTCATCCGAGCAAGGAGGCTATAAGCTAGTCAGCTAATGGCTAACTGACGTAAGAGGGAGGGCGAAATTGAGCAGGTGAAGGATGGTTCTTAAAGTGACGGGCTTTAAATCAGAGCGTTTCAAGGAAACCAGGAAAAACAAAACAAATTTGCTTCATCCATTCATCCATCTTCTACTACTTTTCCAGAGGTCCAGCAGTTCAAGCAGAGAAGCCCAGACTTTCCTCTCCCCAGCCACCTGCTCCAGCTCTTGAGAGAGGATACCAAGGCGTTCCCAGACCAGCTGGGAGACATATGGCACTTTTCCACGGGCCCCGCTTTCCCCAGCACCGCACCAGGGCCCCGGTGTTTGTGCATTTTCCATGAGCCACAGCACCGGTTAGCAGGCGCTATTTTCGTACCTGATCGAGGGCAGGGTCCATCACGGCCCCGGCTCGGCCGGCCCGGGGCTGTGATGTGACGTCAACAGACTGGTCGCCGCTGATTGGTCAGGTCGTAACGTCACGATAGCGACGGTCTTCCCAGTCTTCTGATAACGGCCATTTGCAATATTGTCATGGACTAAGTCAGTCACGGAGTAAATATGATATTAATACAGACAGCGTTGTAGGTTTTGCGGCACTCTACACCGTGGTCCAATGAAGAGGTGCGGCGTTTTCTCTGCTTTGTGGCAGATCCACAGTGAGGAGTGACCCGGACCTATGGCTGCACAGAAGCCGCACTATGGACAAGCTGTAGACGAAAACCATCTATATGGTGAGTGATTTGTAATAATGTGCATCTGCTTGCTTATTTGTCCTATTGGTGGTACGCTCACTTTTTTTGAGCCATTACAGTGCTGTTCTGTGCTGGCTAATGTTTTAAAGCTAACGTTTTTAATTTGCTAGCTAGCAAGTACCAACTGGTGAATCGCGCATGTTTTCTCCTAAATATTTGCTTGTGAGAGCAAAACGATGAAATATGTTAATCCTGGTTAAAGTCCTGGTTTGCGTTTTTTATTCCACTTTGGTCCTGGGCATTAAATTGTGTGCTGTTCTGTGATGGCTAACGTTTTTTAGCTAACGTTTTTTTTTTTTTGTTTGTTTGTTTTTTGCTAGTGCTAACTGCTGAATCGCGCTGTTTTCTCCTAAATATTCGCTTGTGAGAGCAAAACGATGAAATATGTTAATCCTGGTAAAAGTCCTGATTTGTGTTTTTGGATAAAAACTTCATATTTTGACTGAGTGAGTCCATACTCGGTGATTCACAGCATCAGTTAAAGTACTAGATTCCATTCAAGTGAATGTATTAATTCATTCTGATTGCTGAAGCCACAGTAAAAACAAATGATTTTTAATGTAACGCAGCCCCTGAAAAATCTACCGAAGCGCAGCTACATGAAAACTGTGGTTAAATACAACAACGAAGTACTTTATTGTCACATTCAAATTGTAATCGCTCCTGTTTTGTTTTTCTTTTGAATTCTTGGATGGAATATGGTGGGCAATATAAGCTGCGGCTTCAGCCATCACCCATTTCAGATAACCTATGTTGAACTGTATAATCAGAGGAGTTATTGTTTAATTTGACCTTGTTAAATTTTTTCCCCTTTGTTATATTATTCTATTTTCTTTTAATCTTTACCTTTAATCAACCCGAAATTAAGATTCATTCATTAATTCACATTCCACCACTGGCTTTTAGCAACAAGTGTATTTCCCAAATATGTGTTAAACTTGCTTTAACTAACCACCACCCATTTGTCTTTTGTCTAGGCAAGAGGGAAACTGTCACCCCAACTGGACCTTGCCTCACTATTTACAGAGATGCAGGCTGAAGATCTGCTGGACCAGGACCAGGACCAGGGGCCGATCCGGTTGCTTCTCAGTGAGGGAGCGAGGCAGCCGTGTGTGACCCATTCAAATTTTATTCTTTTTTACAGTTTGAATTTTGCACATTCTGAATAATCTGGAATTTGCTGCTGATTGTAATAAAGAATTTAGTGACTTAAGTGTTTGCATCATGATTTTCCATTTTGTCTGTTAAGACAGCAGTGGGAAAAGAGTCAACTGTACAAAGGATTTATCTGTGACCTTGAAAATAATGGCTCATTTTTAAGAAAAAAGTAATCAACACAATAATTTTATTAACTGAACACTGTATTGTTGGATGTATATGGAGGAATTCTGGGTCATATTAGCATCTGCTCTTCATCATAATGGGTTTGGGCGGGGGTGTCTAATCATGTGCCATGGAGGGCCAAGACCCTGCAGGCTTTACCTCCAACCAGTGTCTTCAACAGCAGACTCCACTGAACTTCTTCCACTGACTGATCAGTGACAACACCTGCTGAAGAGACTGGGTAGAAGAGAGAACCTGCAGGGTCTTGGCCCCCCATGACAACTGATTGGAAGCCCCCAGATTAGGTTTAATGGAATTTAACATTTAACACAAACTGCTTTATGGTTCATAATATTATATAATACAATATGGCTCATAATTTTGATGAGACTTACACCCAACCAAAAGTGATTTCTCAAAATGCTGGATTGTTCTTAGCTTTTCCAGTCTTTCAGTGTTTAATTTGTGCCACATGGTGGTAACCTTCAGATATATAAAAAAGAGACATCTGCCAAAAATTCACAGGTTTATTGTCAGTGCAATTCCCAGTGCAATACTACATGGATGCATGTATAGTACATTGTTGATGCAGAGAATATACATTTCTACAGTACATGTATCGAGGAAATCAATTATTTTCCATGTGACCTTATGACTGCATTATTTTAATTGACTTTTTGTAATTAAAGTTTTTATTGACTTTATACAAGATGGTACTACACATACTGATCTTCCAAGTATCACATCAGTCTCCAAAAAGGATAAATAGGGTGAAAAAAATATATATGTATACATATACTGTATATGTGGGTGATTACAAAGCAAGGATATCAGTGAGGGAAGGCAATAACCCCCCCCCCCCCCCAGAAAAAAAAAACAGAGAAAGACAGGCCTTCATTAACATTACCTATTTTTAACTATTTTACATAATTGCCTTTAATCCTAGATCAAGTTTGTTTTGGCCTAAAATACATCATAACTATAAAATATATCTTATACGCAACTCAGTACTGTTTACTTTTTGAATAGATATTTTGTGGCTAATATAGTTATTAAACTGGCGATCAAGTTGTGTCAGCTGATCAATTTTTTCTATGACCACACCTCAGACTGCTGCAGAAGCAGGTACGTCTATGATGCCTGAACAGTCTCTCCATGATTTTCACACAGAGGAGAGTAATTTGTTGTACAGGAAATGAACATTTCTACAGAAATTCTTAAGCTCTATAACCACTGATCGTTGGTGAAGCTGTGCAGTCATTAGTGCCAGGCTGATGACAGTGAGAGGCGTTGCTGAGCCAGAACGACCATTTGAAGAGGTAATTTCTCAACAACAGAGCCATCTGAAACACACACACACACAGCATACATATTTTAGTACCTAACTTGCAGACATTACAGTGTGGCACGACGTACTTACAGCAAACTAGCATTAGCAACCATTAGCTTACCTAGTTTGTATCCTCATGTCTTTGGCTCTCCCAGAAGCTGCAGAACTATTCCAGAGTGTTTAGTCTCGCTGCCCGTACCCTTATCTGGCGGTGCTTTTTGGTATTTACGGCGAAAAAAGCCACAGACCGAGGAGTCGCCTTGTAGAGCAGCCATGTTATGTTTGTTTGGGTCGCGCGCTTCACGTCACGAGAGTGAGGCGCCGCCTTGCTGTTAAGAAATCCAACCCAGCCGTGGCCGGGCTGCAGTACTGTTGAAAACCAATCGAGGGACCATGGAGCCGCGCCGACCCGAGTCGTGTTCTCGGGCCGAGGCTGACCGGGGCCCGTGGAAAAGTGCCAATAGTCTCTCCAGCGAGTCCTGGGTCTGCCCCGGGGTCTCCTCCCAGTGGGACGTTCCTAAAACACCTCAAGTGGGAGGCGTCCAGGAGGCATCCTGATCAGATACCCAAACCACCTCACCTGGCTCCCTTCAATGTGGAGGAGTAGCGATTCTACTCTGAGCCTCTCCCAGATGACTGAACTCCTCACCCTGTCTCTAAGGGTGAGTCCAGCAATCCTACGACGAAAGCTCATTTCAGCCGCTTGTATCCGCAATCTCATTTTTTCAGTCATTACCCAAATCTCATGACCATAGGTTAGGGTAGGAACATAGATTGACCACTAAATCAACAGATTTACCTTAGAGCTTAGCTCCCTCTTGACCACAACGGACCAGTACAACGTCCACATCACTGCAGATGCTGCTCCGATCCATCTGTCAATCTCTTGCTCCATTCTCCCCTCACTCATGAATAAGACCCAGAGATACTTAAACTCCTCCACTTGGGGCAGGAGCTTGTTCCTGACCCGGAGAGGACAATCCACCTTTTTCCGGCTGAGGACCATGGACTCAGACTTAAAGGTGCCGATTCTCATCCCAGCTGCTTCACACTCAGCAGCAAACCATCCCAGGAAGACCTGTAGGTCATTGCTGGATGAAGCCAGCAGGACAACATCATCTGCAAACAACAGATGAGATCCTGTGGTCACCAAGCATGACACCCTCCATTCCCTGGCTGCGCCTAGAAATCCTGTCCATAAAAATTATGAGCAGGATCGGTGACAAAGGGCAGCCCTGGCGGAGTCCAACTCTCACTGGGAATGAGTCCAACTGAGTGTTGGCAGTACGAACCAAACTCACAACGGTCGTATAGAGACCGGATAGCTCGTAACAACAAGCCCGATACCCCATACTCCCAAAGCAACCCCCACAAAAAACCACGAGGAACGCGGTCAAATGCCTTCTCCAAGTTCACAAAACACATGTAAACTGGTGGGGCAAACTCCCACGAACCCTTGAGGATTCTTGAGAGGGTAAAGAGTTGGTCCGATATGCCACGGCCACAAATTTGCTTCAATAATTAAAAAAAAAAAAAATTAAAGTGTGAACAAAATATGTCACAAGCACTTCATTAAGACGTGTGAGCTGTTAAAATGTGTAAAAAATGCAGTTAGTGACCCCTTTAAGTAGGTGCAAGATTTAAACGCTCTTTCCAAGCAATTCTAAGGCAATGAAAGGGTTTTTTTTGTTTTTGTTTTTTGTTTTTTGTGGGTAAAAAGCCACAATATACTATTTTGGCCAATACATATTTGTATTTGAGGTGCCGGAATGCATCTTTAAGTGAAATGAAGGCTGAGTTTGTTGGAATATGTAGTGAAACCCAGGAAGTGCAATTCACTCATTTTTAAGAGCTCAAATAAATCAAGGCAGTGTGTATTTCTGTTTTTATAAGGTTAAACCTTCAGAAAGGCCATTTTGCACATTATGTGATCTTTAATGAATAGTGAGAATTAATGTTAGAATTTATTTTTAAGGGTAAAAAACTGCTTTTCATGTTGTAATAAAGTTTACATGTCTGTTTTAATTACATTTTTTATAACCAGTACCGAGTTTAGCTAAAAGTACTAAAAAAAAAAAAAAAATTATTTGATGTTTTTTTTCTTTTCTTTTTCTTTTTGGTCCAGCAGTATTAAAAAAGAGAAGCGTCCTCCATCTCCAGAAGATGATGATGTTATCATCTTGTCGGATAACGACTCCCCAAGTCCACCTATGAATGGACTGAGTCACTTTAAGGAGCTGGACACTGACCTGCTTATGGTGAGAAAAGAGATGATAATACCATACTACCACTATTTTAATGGGAAAAGCTTGATGTGGAACTCCGTATGGACTGTTTTGTATCTCAAAGATGTAGTTACACAGTGGGCATCATTAAGACTAATGAGGGTTTGGGGGCAGTTAGGAATGAAGGTTTCAGTAATCTTTTTACAATTTTTTTTTTTTTAAATGTGTGGACTAATGTCATGATCTGTTGAATCTAGAAGAGCAGCCCAGCCGAGAGGGAGCACATCATCAAGCAGCTGAAAGAGGAGCTGAGACTGGAGGAGGCCAAACTGGTGCTGCTCAAGAAACTTCGTCAGAGCCAAATACAGAGGGACACTGTGCAAAAGGTAAAGAGAATGCACTGTGAAGATGAAAATATGGGGTCACCTATCTTGTGAGGAGTATGTTTGTTTTAAAAACTCTTGATTTATTTATTTTTTTTTAACTTTCCTAGTCCCAGATTCTTTGGTAATTTGATGTAAATTGGCTATTAAAATGTTTTTTTTTAATTAAATATGTTTACAGTTGGCCTACAGAAAATGTTAGATGTGCAATGTGATCTGTAAAAACAATTTTTAAAAACTGACAAGAACAGTGAACTTGCTTTAGTGCTTCATTGAATATTGCATGAAACATATGTTCAAGGAGTTTTAATTTAATGGGGAAATTAACTTAAGCTTGATAACTAGTTAATGATGCAGGGCATGCTTGGATGCAGTGGGGAAGGTTAAAACAAGTCTTACCATTTAGTCTGACTTAGAAAAGCACTGCTCCAGCTTTTGTGGCCCCGCTCCAATACAGATACCATGACACTGATATCTAAGGATACTGATAATGAGCCAGTCTGATACCAGCGTAAAATTAAAAGGCTTAATTATTTCTCCTTGTGAGGAAGAGCCTAGGGCTCCTTCAAGCAAACATTTCGACTAAATTAAACATTTTCTAATTTCCTAATGTAAAAATAAGAAAAAAGGGAAAACATGCAGACTTACTGGAGTTTCAATGCATGTGGTATTATAACTTTGTAAATGGTGTGTAACATGAGCACAAATAAATTTCCGATAACTGAAATCCATAATAGAAGTGTGCTTCAGCATCACACTGTTCAGAAATTTGACTGATTTTCAAGAAAGAAGATAATTGTCATAGACAAAGTAAACATGCTGCATATTAGAACTTATGTATGTAATTGAATTAAGTCTAAAATAATGGTAGGCTTTATATTTGGTAAATCATGTAGATCAGTGGTGTCAAACTCATTCCATGGAGGGCCAAGACCCTGCAGGTTTTACTTCCACCCAGTCTCTTCAGCAGGTGTTTTTACTGATCAGCAATCAGTGGGAAGAAATTCAGAGAAATTACCTGTTGAAGACACTGGGTGGAGGTAAAACATGCAGGGTCTTGGCCCTCCATGGAATGAGTTTGACACCTGTGATGTAGATCGATATCAAGGCCTGGCAGCCAGATACAGCCTTCCAGGGTACTTTATCTAGCTCACTAATGCATTCTGACAGTAAATTTAATGTAGCTTTGGTACTTTTTTCATCGTTTGTGCCACAAATGATGTCCAAAAATTTTTTAAAAATCATACATTGAGTACTGATTTCCAGAAGATTTTGAAATGAAGAGTTGATCTTATTTGCTGTGTTACATACAGTACATGCAACATACATAACATTATTTAAAAAAGTTGTTCAGCGTTTGATAATTTGTACTTTCATTAAACAATGCTGAAAACAAAAACCTTATTTGTTTTTGCATATAAAGTATGCTGCACTGCTGCATTTGTGGTCTGTTGTAAAATTATTTCCACACTCATGCTGCTCCAAACTACCAACAAACATGGAACATAAGATCAAAACTGGGTACTGCATACAGCAGGGAAAATAAGTATTGAACACGTCAGCATTTTTCTCATTAAACTTATTTCTGATGGAACCACTGACTTGAGATTCTGACCAGATATCAGCAACAACCCAAGTAATCCATACATACAAAGAAATCAAGGCAACTGTGTTCACAAAGCAAGTTATATTTAATAAAGTGGAATGACACAGGGAATAAGTATTGAACACACTTGGTGAAATTCATTTAATATTTAGTAGAAAAGCCTTTGTTGGTAATAACAGCTTCCAGATACCTCCTGTATGGAGAAACTAGGTGCAGGCATTGCTCAGGAGTGATTTTAGCCCATTGTTCCACACAAACTGTCTTCAAATCTTGAAGGTCCCGTGGGTGTCTTCTATGAACTCTGATTTTCAGTTCGTTCCTTAGATTTTCAATTGGATTCAGGTCAGGTGACTGACTGGGCCATTCTAGCAGCTTTATTTTCCTTCTCTGGAAGCAGCTGAGTTTCCTTGGCTGTGTGTTTGGGATCATTGTCTTGCTGAAATGTCCACCCTTGTTTCAGCTTCAGCATCTTGGCAGATGACAATAGGTTCTTATCAAGGATGTCTCTGTACATTTGGCCATTCATCTTTCCTTCAGTTATATGAAGTCTGCCTGTACCATGTGCGGAAAAACTCCTCACACCATGATGTGCAGTGCCATTTCTCCTCCAAACATGCTGTGTGTTGTAGCATCCAGAAAGTCCAATTTTGGTCTCATCTGACCAGACTGTATTCTCCCAGTATTTTACTGGCTTGCCCAAATGTTATGCAGCAAACTTTAAACGAGCTTCAACATGCTTTTTCTTCAGCAATGTAGCCTTGCGAGGTGAACAGGCATAGAGCCCATGTTGGTTGAGTGCATTGCCTATTGTTTTCTTTGAAACAGCATACCTGCTAACTCCAGGTCTTTCTGGAGCTCTCCACGAGTGGTCTTTGGCTCTTGGATAACTCTTTTGATAATTCTTTTGACTCTTGTCAGAAATCTTGCAAGGTGCTCCTGGTCGTGGCCAGTTTTTGGTAAAATGTTCTTTCCACTTCCGAATGATGTCTCCAACAGTGCTCACTAGAACCTTCAGCAGTTTAGAAATGTGCCTGTAACCAATGCCATCATTGTTTTGTAACAATAAGGTTGCGAAGGTCTAGAGAGAGCTCTTACTTTTCTACCCATCATGACTTCTTTGTGGCGTGACAATCTGATATTCACAGACCTTTGTAAAGGCTCAGTCAGAACTTAACCAGCTGAAATTAATTTGCACTGATGGGGGATGGGATGGCTTCCTAAATTCTGATGGATTTCAGCTGGTTTCTTGGCTTTCTGTCTTTTTGCACCTCTTTCTTCATGTGTTCAATACTTATTCCCTGTGTCATTCTACTTTATTAAATATAACTTGTGAACACAGTTGCCCTGATTTCTTTGTATGTGTGGATTACTTGGGTTGTTACTAATATCTGGTGAAAATCTCAGGCCAATGGCTCCATCAGAAATGTTAAATGAGAAAAATGTTGACTTGTTCAATACTGATTTCCCCGTTGTACAGGCTATCTTTAGTACAAAAAAAATCACTAAATAAATAATTACCCTTATGTAGCCCCTTAGATTAAATGTGACACCCCTGATCTAGATTATGTAATTCATATTCTTTTACTATCATTACAACATTGCATCACACTAAATTTTTCTGTTAATTATCTTTTTGTCAAGGCAGACAGAGAGATGCCTTAAGCTGGATTCATGCTGCACTTCTGTTGTCCGCATACGCGCAACTTGAAGGCTTGTGTGATAAAATTTGCATCATATCCTCCAGTCCACTAGCGTCCGCAGAGCTCCGCTGGGGACGACCATGTGCAGCCCAAATTTTCTGACTGCGCGGCCTGACCGTGTTGACTGCGCATGCACAAGATTGAACATCCCATCCACGAGGTGGCGCTACCAGCACAGCATACAAAGTCAAAGTAGACGAAGAAGAGGAAGCAGAAGACGAGAATAAACATACATGAATTGTTTTTGCAGCAGCTTGAGCGGAGAAAAGCACTGGAAAAACAATAATTCCTTCTTTTCCTTGAAACGATGCCATTGTTGTTGCAACAAAAAAAGTGTCGCTCTTGCATTTATAGCCGGTGAACAAACTGGTGTGTTAGCACATTTAAGCTACCCATAGGGCTGGAGTGAAACTACAAATAACAGTTGTGTGCATGCGTCAACTGCTTGGTCTGATAGATGAAAAAAGTGAGCATGTACAGCACCGCGTGTGCACCGGAGACCAAAGGGGAAATGCAGCATGAATCCAGCTTTATATTATAAATCAGTAAAAATCTGACCATTGTTATATGTTTGGTCCTTCAGTGTGATAACGTTGTACTGGGGCCATCCTCTACAGGGTGCTGTTGAGACGATTTTTTTTTTCCACAACTTCCAAGTTTGTGTTGTTTTAGACTGAGTTGTCCTTGTTCTCTTTAGGCTGCATGTCCACCAAATGCGCTTTTTGTCGCCTGACCACCCTGAACATCTTTTTTTCAGTGTTTGTGCGCTGCACTCTGGGGGAAAAAAGTCTGTACTGTATCCCAGCTACAGCTTGTTACTCACAGCTCAGCACTTCCGCTTTACCTATGGTCAGACTTTCTACTTATTTTCTAATAGCAGTCTCTAAATAACAATGAACAGGAAACGTATTCTGGCATAGGTAGCAGCTCTGGATGCAAAATATGATGACACGGGAAACGGGAGCCTGAGTACAGACTGTACGGGCGTCCTATGTCCCGCCCTTCCTTATTCTGATTGGCTGCTTAGAAAGGTCTGACATTGACAAGCTCAACTGTAGTCTGAAAAGTTGAAATTTTTTCAACTCTTGAGTGCCATGACAAAAAGCGGCCACCACCAAGAGCGTTTAGGCGCTGGACTACATAGAGAATGAATAGAAAATAGTCGCCCACAGCTGAAAAAAATGCATTTGGTGGACGTGGGAGATAATTAGGAGAACGGCAACAGATGAACTTACATCAGCAGTTTAGAAACAAATTTTCTTACTTCTTTAAATAGGGTCAGTTCTAACAGAAACTGCATTGCTTTTGTGTGACCAGTGGAAGTTTTTAGGTAAATTGGGAGGGTTGTGTCACAAAGGGCATCTTGCCAAATCAAATATACGGACCCAAGATCCACTGTGGCAACCCCGAACAGGGAACAGTGAAAAGTGTGTGTACAGTGGGGCAAAAAAGTATTTAGTCAGCCACCAATTGTGCAAGTTCTCCCACTTAAAAGATGAGAGAGGTCTCCAATTTTCATCATAGGTATGTATACCTCAACTATGAGAGACAAAATGAGAAAAAAAAAATCCAGAAAATCACATTGAAGGATTTTTAAAGAATTGATTTGCAAATTATGGTGGAAAATAAGTATTTGGTCACCTACAAACAAGCAAGATTTCTGGCTCTCACAGACCTGTAACTTCTTCTTTAAGAGGCTCCTCTGTCCTCCACTCGTTACCTGTATTAATGGCACCTGTTTGAACTCGTTATCAGTATAAAAGACACCTGTCCACAACCTCAAAACAGTCAGACTCGGACTTCCGGGAAGATGGCGGAGAGACATAACACTTAAACAAAGAGCTCTCCCTAGCCGGATTAAAAATCATCGGTAAATGGCCAACTCGACATAAACGAATCAATAAACTAAGGGATGAAAACACGAAGGAACCGGGCACAAGGACAAAAACAGGGTAAAATTGAAGAATTCCTCTCCAACAACGCAGGAAAAACCGCTGTACGCAAAGCCCAAAAAAACGAGATGTCCACAGCAGAGAAAATGGAGGACACCAGACTCGACAACATGAACGCTGGCATCGCCAGTTTGGGTGAAGAGTTGAGAGAATTCAAGCGACAGCTACAACAGGATTTAGCGGCTCTTAAGGAGGAACTGAAAAAAGAAATTAAGGAGGAAATCATGGACCTCCGAAGAGAAATGGAGCGTAAATTAACGGAAAACATGGAGGAGCTGCGCTCCCAGCGGGCGTGTATGACAGAAGCGCAGACCCGAATTTCGGAACTAGAAGATTGGAAAAGCGAGGCAAACGAACAACTACAGACCCTGACGACGCAAACGCAGAGGATGCAGGAGAAAATAAACGACTTGGAGAGCAGATCCCGACGAAGCAATATGCGCATCTTTGGAATTCCGGAGGGCATTGAAGGCAACTCGATGACAAACTTCATGGATCAGTTCTTAAAAAAAGAACTGGAAATACCCGGAGAAACGGATCTGCAGATTCAACGGGCGCACAGAACACCGGCACAGAACCCGAAAACAAACTCTCCACCCAGGTCAGTTGTGGTAAACTTTGTGAAATATGACATAAAGGAAAGAATCCTGACGCAAGCATGGAAAAAAAAGATACGAATCGGCGACAAACAGGTATTTTTTGACCATGACTACCCGACAGAAATCGTGCAGCAGCGGAAGAAATATGCCAATATTAAAAAAACGCTGAAAGAGAAAAAAATTAGATTCCAAACGCCGCTAACGAAAATGAGGATTCATTGGGAGGAAGGCACAAGAACCTACAACACGGCCGAAGAGGCAGCGCGGGATATGATGGAGCGGGGCCTTGAGGTGAGCGTGCCGAAGGAGACGGCTGGAGCAGCGGCGGCCCTGAACGCACCACGACAGACGGAGTGGAGACGAGTGAACGGCGGAAGAAGGGGGAGAGACGTAGAGCAGCGGGCCCAGGACAAGCTACAAGGCTTTCAACTGAAAGCCTAGATCATAACAAAGATTAAGAAAGGCACAGAAGAAATGAAGGCCAAGAAGACAAGGTAAAAGAGAAACAGACGGCTAGGAGAGGCTTAAGTGATATTTGTTGGACATTTCTAGACTTATGACTATTACTTTGATAGTAATTAGAAGTCTAGGGAGGGCCCTTCACTCTGTGAAGACAAACCCCCCCACCCACCAACAGGGACCAGTGGGCAGAAGAAAGGCCCAAAGTACGGAGGTCGAGTTTTTTTAATGTGTTTTTATATAAATATGTGTTATTTTTGTTGTTAAAGGGGCTAGGAGCACAAGTTAAAAAAATGGAAAAACATGAATATGGGTAAAAATCTTAAGATAATGACACTAAACGTGAATGGTCTGAACTCACCTGTTAAAAGGGAAAGAATAATAAGAAAATTCAAGAAGGAAAAAGCTGAAATTATATTTATGCAAGAGACACATTTGAGCAAGGCAGAACATGTGAAACTAAAGAGATTTGGCTATAAGAACTCCTACTACAGTTCATTTAAGGGAGGAGCAAAAAGGGGGGTTATGATACTAATCTCAAACAAAATACAATTTGAAAGTGAACAGGAAATCCAGGATAAAGAAGGCAGGTATGTAATAATAAAGGGAAGAATAGATGGTATGCAGATCACATTAGTGAACATCTATGCCCCACCAGAAAGTGACAAGGGTTTTTTTCAACATCTGTTTGATCTCATAGCAACACACAGTGAAGGAGTCCTAATTTGTGGAGGAGACTTAAATGCTGTCATGGATCATGAAGTTGACACAACAAGTGTTAAGAAGACAAAAAAACATGTAACAAAGTTCATAAGAACCTCACTGGCAGAAATGGGTATGGTAGACATATGGAGGGACCTACACCCACTCGAAAAAGACTATACACATTATTCAGCAGCCCATAAAGTACACTCTAGAATAGATTACTTCCTTATGAATGAAGGTGACAGACACAGGGTGAGAAATTGTTGGATTGGAGGGGCAGAAATATCAGATCATAATCCTATATACATGGAAATATATTTAAACAATAGAAAACGACAAACAACATGGAAACTTAACGTAGGACTGTTAAATGATGAGAAAATGAAAGAAAGAATAAAAATAAACATAAACGAATATATCCAAGAGAATGACAATGAAGAAGTGGACCCAACAATACTATGGGACGCACTAAAAGCCGTGTTAAGGGGTAAATTAATTGTTGAAACAGGAAAAGCAAATAAGACTAAACTGGAAGCGTATGAACAAAGATGTGAGAGACTGAGGGAATTAGAACGTAAACATCAAAGCACAAATGATCCAAAAATATATCAAGAAATTAAAGAAGAAAAAACAAAGATAAAAGAAACACAAATGGATGAAATTGAAAGGAAAAATAGATATCTAAAGCAAAAATATTATGAAACGGGGCCAAAAGCCACAAAACTGCTGGCAAAACGGTTAAGAAAACAACAAACAATGAATAATGTATACAAGATTAAAGACCCCACCACAAATAAAACCACAGTTAACCCAGAAAACATCGAAGAAATTTTCCATAATTTCTACCAAGAACTATACTCGCAACCTGAAGAAACAAATACTAAAGATATCAAAAAATTTCTAGACACATTGGACTTGCCATCAATAGGAAATCAACAAAATGAAAAACTAACAGCAGAAATAACAACACAAGAGATCAGAGATGTGATTAAGTCACTTAAAAATGGTAAATCACCAGGTAGTGATGGATACCCATCTGAGTTTTATAAACTGTTTATAGAAGAACTCACGCCACAACTCCTAAAGTCATTTAATTGGACGCTGAACAACAACAAAATACCTCCAACATGGAACGAAGCAATCATTTCAGTTATTTTAAAACCAGGGAAAGATAAAGAACAATGCGGAAACTATAGACCAATCTCTTTATTAAATGTAGATTATAAAATATACACAACAATTATATGTAAACGAATAAAGACATTCTTGACGGAATTGATAGAAGATGATCAAACTGGATTCATAGAGGGACGCCAAACACATGACAATATCAGGAGAACAATACATATAATTAACCAAATACATAAAGAAAAGAAAAGCGCAGTAATAATGAGTTTAGACGCAGAAAAAGCATTTGACAGGGTTAACTGGAAATTCCTATATAGTGTACTGGAGCGCTTTGGATTTAACGAAAAATCAGTACAATGCATAAGGACGCTATATCAAGAACCTGTGGCAAGAATCAAGATAAACGGTAGCTTAACAGACAAAGTAAATATACAAAGATCAACTAGGCAGGGATGCTGCTTATCGCCCACCTTGTTTGCTCTGTTCATAGAACCATTGGCTCAAGCGATACGACAAAATAAGAAATTAAAAGGTGTAACAATAAAGGGGGCGGAACACAAGATTGGGCTATTTGCAGACGATATTATAGTTTACCTTGAACAACCAGATAAATCAATAATGGAAATGATGAACTTGATAGAAAATTTTGGAAAATTATCAGGATACAAGATAAACATAACAAAAACACAAATACTGACATTCCACTATAACCCTCTAAACCAGATAACTGATAAGATCAAACTAAACTGGAAGCAAAAAGAAATAAAATACCTTGGAGTGAACATACCTAAAGACCTAAGCAAAATATATAAAGCAAACTATGATAGGTTGGAACAAGAAATAAAAAAAGATATTGATAGATGGTCAATCTTAAATATGGATCTGAATTCAAAAATTGAGACAGTCAAAATCAGCATACAACCTAGATTACTTTACCTCTTCCAGGCTATACCAACAGAGATTCCAGATGCCCAGTTCTCAAAGTGGGACAGGATGATATCGAGATTTGTTTGGGGAGGTAAAAAACCAAGAGTGAAATATAAAACCCTCCAATTACCAAAAGAGAAAGGAGGCATGGGCCTACCGAGTCTAAAGGAATATTACTACTCAGCACAAATAAGATATATCATATGTTGGTGCGACGAGGGATATGAGGCAAAATGGAAAGAAATGGAAAAGGAAATTGAGGGACTCCCAGTACAAAGCATAATAGGGGATAGAGATGCATATAAGCAAATGAAACAAATAGACCCAATCACTAAATTTACTTTAGAACTGTGGTATAAAATAGTACAAAAATATAATATAAGGGAAGACATAAAACTATTGAAATGGGTAGCATTTGACAGTCAGTTTGAACCGGCAAAACAAGATAGGGGATACAAAAATCTGGTGAACAAGGGAATCACAGCATGGGGCAATATCGGAAAAAAAGATCTCGGGAGCTTTGTAAATATCAGGAGAAAATTTAAATTAGAAAGATCGGAATTTTTCAGATATCTGCAGATGAGAGATTACTATATGAAGAAGATTAGGCATAACCTCCAAACAGATGTGAACGAGATTATACAACTTATTTTAAGCTCATATGCAGGAAATAAAATAAGAATTATTTCAAAACTATATCAGAAACTTATGACAAACAATCATACAAGTAACTATATAAAGGAGAAATGGGAGAAAGAGCTCAATTTAAACATAACAGAAGAAAGCTGGCAGGAAATATGGAAAACACAACACACATCAACAAATTCAAGGGCATGGAGGGAATTTGGATGGAAAAACCTGATTCGCTTTTTCATTACACCACAGATTCAAGGAAAATATTCAAATACCCAATCTTTATGCTGGAGGGGATGTGGGGCTCAAAATGCAGACCACTCACATATGTTTTGGAAATGCTACAAAATATCATCATTTTGGAAATCTATGCATGTGACAATACAGAGGATATTAGGATATAATATACCAATGAACTGTAACCTGATGTACTTATGTGATCTTAAAAAAGACAGTGTTATACAGGCTGAGGACAGATATCTAGTTAAAATCTTGTTGATTGCATGTAAAAAAACTATCACAAAAAAATGGCGATCAGAAGTTCTTCCTGACCAAGAACAATGGACTGACATTGTTGAGGACATACGTATGATGGAAAAACTAACATATCGACGAAGAATGCAAGAAGGAATATGGGAGAAAAAATGGCGGAAATGGACACACTACAAAGTGCAACAACGAGGCAGAAATTGAAAGAATAACCAAAGACACTGAAAAAACCAGAAGAATTAAGAGATGGAAACTAAAAACTTGATGCTCCAACATTTGTCCCCCCCCCTTTTATTTTTTATTTTTTATTTTTATTTTGTTTATTTTTTTTTTATTTTTCCCTACCCTAACCCCTTTGTTTTTTAAATGTAGAATGTGATCTGAATGCATTATATATGATGAAAAATGAATAAAAATCTAAGTTACAAAAAAAAAAAAAAAACAGTCAGACTCCAAACTCCACTATGGCCAAGACCAAAGAGCTGTCAAAGGACACCAGAAACAAAATTGTAGACCTGCACCAGGCTGGGAAGCCTGAATCTGCAATAGGTAAGCAGCTTGGTGTGAAGAAATCAACTGTGGGAGCAATTATTAGAAAATGGAAGACATACAAGACCACTGATAATCTCCCTCGATCTGGGGCTCCACGCAAGAGCTCACCCCGTGGGGTCAAAATGATCACAAGAACGGTGAGCAAAAATCCCAGAACCACACGGGGGGACCTAGTGAATGACCTGCAGAGAGCTGGGACCAGAGTAACAAAGGCTACCATCAGTAACACACTACGCTGCCAGGGACTCAAATCCTGCAGTGCCAGACGTGTCCCCCTGCTTAAGCCAGTACATGTCCAGGCCCGTCTGAAGTTTGCTAGAGAGCATTTGGATGATCCAGAAGAGGATTGGGAGAATGTCATATGGTCAGATGAAACCAAAATAGAACTTTTTGGTAAAAACTCAACTTGTCGTGTTTGGAGGAGAAAGAACACCATACCTACTGTGAAGCATGGGGGTGGAAACATCATGCTTTGGGGCTGTTTTTCTGCAAAGGGACCAGGACGACTGATCTGTGTAAAGGAAAGAATGAATGGGGCCATGTATCGTGAGATTTTGAGTGAAAACCTCTTTCCATCAGCAAGGGTATTGAAGGTGAAACGTGGCTGGGCCTTTCAGCATGACAATGATCCCAAACACACCACCCGGGCAACGAAGGAGTGGCTTCGTAAGAAGCATTTCAAGGTCCTGGAGTGGCCTAGCCAGTCTCCAGATCTCAACCCCATAGAAAATCTTTGGAGGGAGTTGAAAGTCCGTGTTGCCCAGCGACAGCCCCAAAACATCACTGCTCTAGAGGAGATCTGCATGGAGGAATGGGCCAAAATACCAGCAACAGTGTGTGAAAACCTTGTGAAGACTTACAGAAAACGTTTGACCTCTGTCATTGCCAGCAAAGGGTATATAACAAAGTATTGAGATGAACTTTTGTTATTGACCAAATACTTATTTTCCACCATAATTTGCCAATAAATTCTTTAAAAATCAGACAATGTGGTTTTCTGGATTTTTTTTTTTTCCTCATTTTGTCTCTCACAGTTGAGGTATACCTATGATGAAAATTGGAGACCTCTCTCATCTTTTAAGTGGGAGAACTTGCACAATTGGTGGCTGACTAAATACTTTTTTACCCCACTGTATGTGTGTGCACACGTGCTGGAGTTGCACCTGAGTTCCTGAGTTGGAGGTGTGAAATTTTTTGGTTATATCTAGTATTGGGGCATAGAGCCCAACAGAAGATTCTGTAAAGTGTTTTCTCAGCCAGCAATACTCTCTAGTTTGGACTGACAGGAATTTGTTTGTTGTTTTAAACATGATAGACATAACATGAGCTCCATTTCCACTACCAGGAACCAAGAACCAGTTGAGGGGGGCCAGGAACTTCTTCAGGGGCTGTTCCTGTATTTGGCCTTCTCACTGCAGGGGTAGGAACTGCCAGTCTCCGGAGGATTTGTTGGCAACGTAATTGTCTGACAGCTTCAGCACCAATGCAGTGCAACAAAGTAAAATACATTTAAAATATGGGGACTCATGGTCTGCTGTTGGCCAGGCTGTATGGGCTCACATCCCTGACAGGATGGTGGTTATCAGCCGATGTATGCGTCGTGACAGCATTATATTATTTTTTTTTAAGGATTAGTTCTTCACTGCAATCTTTTTCTGGTCAAATTTACTGCTTTTCATTTCTGTGTGTTTTATCACACATAGTCAGTGTTGCATGAAACGCTCTGGCAGAGTTTTATCCAATCAGCACCAAGTCGATCCTAAACCCCATACAGATATTTTCAGGGCTACTCCTGACCAGGGCCTTATTTTGCCCACTACAGCTTCCTGAAAACTCCCCCTTGGGGGTGCGGTTCCTGGTAGTGAAGATGTGCACTGTTGGGGAAGTTCCTGCAAAATTGGTCCCTGGTTCCTGTTAGTGGAAATGTTACCTCCTGGTCAGTTGGTACCACAGTCACGCTACCCCCCCACCCCACCCCCAACAATACTGTACTGGTTGCCAGGTTGAGATGGATATCAACAAGTCGCAGGTATCTGACACAGTTCACAATATCTGGCAACCCCTGAGTTTCCTGACAAATAGAACCTAAGTTGCGCCCCCTCTACTTCCACATATGGGACCTTAAATCGAAAAGATTCTCCGTTGAAATATGAATAGTAAGAGCAAAATTATCTTTTGATCCCGATCAGATTTTTCCATGAGTTACACATATGATGTTTGTCGATTTAAAAGATAATTTTCCACGTAATTGAAGTTGTTGGCTGTTGTTTAATAACAGAGTAATATTCAGTTTTTGTTTCAATGATTAGTGGTCAACAACTTCCATCATCCCACATCACTAAACACAAGCATGGCTTGAGATGACTAAAACCTCCCCTCCTGTTTCCTGACCGATGAAGGAAGGGTCTCAACAGGAGAAAAACAACACACAGGTATTGTTTTGTATTGTGAGAGCTGCAGCTGATCCAGAGGACTGCTAGTTATTTCTCCCTGGTGCGCTTTGAAAAGATGATGTAAGTGCTGTCCATAACCTTATACCTTAACAGTTGGACAATGACCTACACTGGTATTTACGTGGAAATTCTTTTAAATTGACAGTCATCATATGTGTAACTCATGGCAAAATTTGATCGAGATCAAAAGATAATTTCACTCTTGACATTCATTTCAGTGGAGAATTTTTCTGGTTTAAGGTCCCATGTGCAGAAGTAGAGGGTATGGCTTAGGCTCTTTATAAGGGCATCTGATATCAACCTAGTTATGCTATTGGCTTTGAAGTCCTTCCCCTGCAGCCTTAGTTCTCATCAGCCAACTGCTCAAATGTAAATATGATTTTCTTTTTGGACTTATAGACTTTCATTTTGCACCTTTGTAAACGTTTTGTGGATGTATTATTTTTAGAAAATTGTTTTCAGTGAAATGTTGCCAATATGACCTTTTATATCTTTTTATTTTTTATTTTTTTCCTTTTAGCCCTCAGGTTTATCCGGATCATCAGCTCCTCCTCCTCTAATTCGAGGAACAATTACAAGCAATAAAGGCTCTCAGCAGGTTAATTCCTTTATGTCACACATTTATTTAGCAAGATAATCAACGGTAATGTCCCTGTAGATGATGCATTTATTATCAGTTTATTTTCATCAGATTTTGACAGGCAGGAGTTCAGGTACAGTCATCCCCCCGCCTTTGGTCAGAGGAGGGCAGCAGGTGTTGTCTAAACATGGTTCTCAGATCATCATGCCGCCTCTGGTTAGAGGGGCACAGGTGAGTCAGTGGAGAATGTCAGTAATCACTTTACAGGCAAAGTTATTAGTATTCCGTTCTAATAATATTCCAGTATCGTCTTTGCTAGGATAACAGTCGCCTGTGGTGTGAAAACTTATTACTGTTTCTCACTCTTGACACAAGGACAATTAAACAAAGGACTTATGATCCTCTCTTTGCACTTCTCTTTCTTTGCGTGTTCTTTGCTTTGGTGCTTTTGATGTCCCTCCACGTCCCCCCTCTCATTGTCCTGGTTAGCCCATCTCTGTATCTCCACAGCAGATCCATGCTCTCCGCCAGCAGCAGCAACAGCAGCTGGCTGTCTCTGGAAGCTCAGGGTCAGGACCCCCTCCGTTGCTGCTGGGCCCCAGAAATTCAGCCGTTGCAGTCCAGAACCAAAGAGGCTTGGTTCAGCAAGGCCTCATCAGAGTCGGCAGCAGTGCAAACACACTGGTCAGTATCAGTTATTGGATTTCTATCCTACTGTAATCATGTAAAATTAGAATGGTCACAAAATTAAATTCTAGATGGAAAAGTGTGATAATTACATTAGTAGGTAATTGTTCTAGAAGCTTTTTTTGTCAAATGCAGTAAAATTGTCTTCATATCCCAGCTGTTATCGATAATAAAACTCTTTAAAAAATAAATAAAATCCTTCCTGTGGGGCAGCCATGGAACTGTAAAAATGTCACTAGGGCTGCGCTATTAGTTAGTCTCTGCAATTATATAATGGCACAAAATGCTGCCATTTCAATTTAAATAATGTAAATGTTTTGTAAACAGTATAGTACAAACTTATGTTTTCTATATTTTTTTATGCAATTTAGTTGTGGTAAAGCTAGCGGTACTCAAATACTTTGCAAGCAGTTTCATGAAATGATCAGTCAGAAAGCAACTCATACCGGCTCGGACGTTGCCCGGGTTTGCAGGGTCAGGAGTTCCTGGCAGCAGAGGGCGGGGGACAGAGCTGTGTAGAGGAATCTGATCAGACCTAAATGAAACAGTCATTGTCGCCCGTGACAGACTGCTATGATGATGATGTAGTAAATATTTCAAAATGACTATTTTAGTCTGCATTTTCCTTGATGACAAAGCAGTTAAGACTCATGAAACCGTCCGTTAAAAAAACAACAAAACAGAAGAAATGACCAAAATTGTATCACAAATTGCAGTATTTGAATCCACGATGGCAGTCAAATTGTGCAGCCCTAGACATCACCAGTCACTGCATTCAGACCCATGGTGATGGATTTCAGATGAAGGCCTGTGAGCCAAAATGCCTTGGAGTTTTATAGTCCAGCTTGACCATAACAATATGGTAAAGAAATGTTTGTGTTTAACGAGAGTGCTTTGGGGTTTTCTGTCTTCCAGTCAGATTCTTTACTTCAAAATGGCACCTTGTGGCACAGCATATAATTTTCCCTGGAGGACACGTTTTGGACAATATAAGACGATACATTTGCAGCCTACACTGAGTCACATTTCGAGCTTCTTCACCCCTCTGATTTCAGTGCTGCTGCGGTCAGCTTCCAGGCTTCTTTAACAATTTATTTATTTTTGGGCTCATCTTGGGCTTCATTCAAGTAAAAGCAGTGAAAAGAAGACAGGAAATGGTGTAAAGAGCAGGGGGAAAGGCATACAGGAAGGGCGGGACTCCACAAAGGGACCCCTGTAGACGAGCAGTGGGCTCTTATGATGCACATTCTTGACTGCTGGACCACCTGCCCCCCCCCTCCTCTTAGCTGACAGATTAAGCCTAATTTGTAGTCGCTGTTCTGACCCTCACAAACTGTGTTGTGTGACAAAAATGG
This sequence comes from Pholidichthys leucotaenia, assembly GCA_020510985.1. NCBI lineage: Eukaryota > Metazoa > Chordata > Actinopteri > Cichliformes > Pholidichthyidae > Pholidichthys > Pholidichthys leucotaenia. Next base: position 283,296,185 of record CM035846.1, read on the forward strand.
CATCCCATGTTGGTGTGCAACACGATTTTGTGTCATTTTTGGCTGATTGTGCACATCTTGGCACATGCAGCACAGCTAGCTGTCTTATTTAGCAAAATTTGGGGAAACCCCCCCCCCCCCACACACACACACACACCTGAGCATTTTTATGTGCATAGATCAATTATACAATTGCTATGTGACGTTATAGATTTATTTCTGCTGAGACATTTGTTTTTTTTAATAAGTCTTTTATGGAGCATACTGAAGTGGTGGCCCACTGCTAAAGCATCCGCCCCAAAAACCGGGAGATCGTGGGTTCAAGCCCTGCCCGGTCACACCAAAGACCATATTTATTAAAAAAAAAAACCCGGAGTGGTGGCCTAGTGGTAGAGTATCCACTCCAACAACCAGAAGGTCGTAGGTTCAATCCCCGGTTGGGTCATACCAAACACCACATTAAAATGGTACTTCCTGCTTTCTAGCTTGGTGCTCAGCATAATAGAATGGGGGAAGGAAAACTTGGTTACCAAACCACGGGAGAAGACAGCCAGTGCACTCGCTGTGCCGGTCCCAAGCCCGGATAAATGAGTCTTGTCAGGAATGGCATCCAGTGTAAAAAATCCTTGCCAAATCGATTTGCTTTATTGACCAGCAAACTCTCCTGACCTAAATCCCAGAGAGCGTCTATGGGGTATTGTCAGGAGGAAGATGAGACGCCAGACCCAACGATGCAGACGAGCTGACAGTCGCTGTCAAAGCAACCTGGGCCTCCATAACACCTCAGCAGTAACACAGGCTGATCACCTCCATGCCACACCACGTTGATACAGTATTAATTCATCCAGAAGGAACCCCGACCAAGTACTGAGTGTGTACATGGACGTACTTTTCAGTAGGCCAACATTTTTTATTAAAAATAAATTTTTTAATATTGATTTTATGCAATTTTCTAATTTTTTGAAAAACTGAATTTGGGGTTTTCATGAGCTGTAAGCCATAACCATCAAAATGAAAAAGAATGCATACTCTGCACAATGAATCTATATAATGAGTATCACTTTTTGAAATGAATTGGTGAAATGAGTTGACTTTTCACTGATATTCTAAGTTTTTGAGATGGACCTGTAATGTACAGTATATCATCATTTCACCTCAGCTGTTGGTGTAGAAATTTAACACACTGTTGGCCAAGTAAAGTTGAAGTCAGAAAATGTGACCACAGTAAAACTTCCTGAGAACTGCATCCTTCCATTTATTGTTCCATTATTTAATACTTCATCATTTTTAAAAGCTGGCTGTACCACCCTGGACTTCCTGCGTTTGGACAATAAGATTTCTCGGGTCGCGGTGGAAGCACTGAATGTCACGGTCAGTCTGAAACACTGCTGCTCTATGAAATTTTGACAAGTTTCTCAATGGTCCATTTCTGCTGCAGTATCTCTTAAGTGTCAATGTTGGTCCATGCTGCACTGAATGTCTGCTTTTAGCTGCCCTTGGCCAGCTACTGCACTTACAGATGCTGTCCAGATGTTTGCCTCATTTCACCGAGCTGTCTTTTTCAAAACGGAGATGCTCAAATTGCTGGTAGAGGAGAGTCCAGATGTGGAGCATACCACAGAAGTCCTGCTGACTTTGCCTGCTATAGACCCTGTAACAGGACAGGCCAAGCTAGTCTGTGAGGATGCTGCAGGACTGGTTGAATATAGGAACCTGAGATTTGAAGGGTTGTGTCCCTAGAAATGTTTCGGGCCAGTGGCAAAAACTGGTGGACAACACACTAAATTTTTTGGCTGATCATTTTTACCTCCGCCAAGGAGGTTCTTTGTTTGTTTGTTAGCAACATAACTCAAAAAGTTATGGACGGATTTTCATGAAATTTTCACAGATTGTCAGAAATGGGGTATCCTACAGATGATTACATTTTGATGGTGATCCGGATCACCGTCCAGAAGAAAACCGCCATTACGGAAAATGCCATTTTCGTCAATAACTACTGAACCACTAATCCTATCATTGTGAATCCAATTGCTAGTCATATGTTTTCATGGTCAAGGAATCTGAAAACGTACACACAAACACTGTATGGGGGGGAACTGTGGCGCTTGGCGGTGGTCTGCGCTCTCCGAGTGCTTTTCTAGTTTACATAATCCAAGGTTTTTGTTTGTAATTTCTATGTCAAACACCTACAAAGACGCTGATCATAAACTGAAACCGACTAATTCCTTTTATCACGCTCAAAGAGTGCATGGCTGGTTGCTGCACTTGGTCTTCCTGGTTGTTGTCCCATTGAGGTGAGTAGACAATGGGAGAAAATACTGATGTGGCTTGATGCAAATGAGACTGTCTCCTAACATGCTAACTTTAGGATTACTTATACTTGTCATATTTTTGACAGTTATGTTATTCTTTAACCATTTTACTCATCTTTAGTGTTCTGTTCAGTTCAGTGTTATCAAAATGTCACCCCTATCAAAAATAAAATTAGTAACTAGAAAAGCACTCGGAGAGCGCAGACCTTCGCCAAGTGCCACAGTTCCCCCCATACACTGTTTGTGTGTACGTTTTCAGATTCCTTGACCATGAAAACATATGACTAGCAATTGGATTGACAATGATAGGATTAGTGGTTCAGTAGGTTATTGACGAAAATGGCATTTTCCGTAATGGCGGTTTTCTTCTGGACGGTGATCTGGATCACCACCAAAATGTAATCATCTGTAGGATACTCCATTTCTGACAATCTGTGAAAATTTCATGAAAATCCGTCCATAACTTTTTGAGTTATGTTGCTAACAGACAGACAGACAAACCAACGCCGATGAAAACATAACCTCCTTGGCGGAGGTAATAATAATGGATTGCATTTATATAGTGTCTTTCATGTAACCCAGAGTGCTTTACAACGAGTCCGATATTCATTCACTCCACAGACAATGGTAGGGGTAAGCTACTACTGTAGCCACAGCTGCCCTGAGGCAGACTGACAGAGACGTGGCTGCCAATCTGCGCCAACCACCTCTCCATCTACTACCGAACTTTTATACACAGTGTCATGGACACTGGAGGCAAGGTGGGTAAAGTGTCTTGCCCAGTGACACAACGGCAGGATGGCTGGGGAGAGCGGATTCGAACTGCCAGCCCTTCGGTTATTGGACGACCCACTCTACCTCCTGAGCCACTGCCGCGCCAGTGCAACTCACGCAAAAGAAGCACATTGAATCGGCCAGCCTGAATATATTACGCACTTTGTAACTGGATTCTTTAAATTCCTAGTGTATTCCTGTTAGAAATTGACTTTTTTCTTAAAAATTTTGACTTTATTCCCCAAACTATACTGAGAGGCATTAAAAATGCAACATTACATTAATTTCAGAAAGTGATGTAGATTGTCACTGAATAAATCACAAATTAAGATACACATCATAATGTTTATTAGCTCATGGTCCCATTCAGAGCAGCGCTGCCTCAAGCTCAGCGTGATTTGTTGGTGCAGGATCCCAACTGTACACGCTCAGCTGATCCAAAACATGGCATAGATGTTCTGATGGCCAGTTTTATGCATTGAGATGATGGCGTTATTTTATTGTGCATGCATTAACATTGTAAATAATAATAAAAAAAAAAAGGTTTAAATCACATAATCATTATAAAGATATACAAGTTTGGGGTTTTTTTGTATGTTGTGCCTCTCAGTATTTTTGAAATTTTAACTTTTTTTTCTACTAAATAAGTTCAAAATTAAAATAAAATTTAACATGTGGCCCTCCATACTGGGAACCGTTGTTTATATGACGGAAAATAGCTAACAAAAAAACATTATTAAAGTCTGCCTTTATGATAATAAGTTAAATGCCGCCTTATTTTGTCAAACTAAAGGACTGATGCTACCCTTTAGCTAGTCCAGAGGAGCATGAAAGCTGTTGAGAGGGCGTTTCTGCATGTAAAGTTAAGTTACTTTTATCAAATAAATGCCTTTTTAATTTGGAATGGTTGAAAAACATGTGACAATTACCCATAACCAACTTTTTCCAGAAAACTGATCATCTAAAGGTGATGTAACATGAGGAGTTTAAAGTAGCTAGCTAACAGTTAGCCGTGGCCTTGTTGACTCGCTGCTGCTTGACTCCATGTCATTGGAGTTTAATGGATGTCTCTGCTTTAGATGGGGCAAAGAACTGTATTTATCTACAGTGCACTGCCTGTCATCTTGTGTTATTTGGATTAATACATATGCTAGCAGCTTGAGACCATTATTAACTATACATGAGAGAGCAATTGGGCTAATACAGTGGTAGTCTAATGGCACATAAGACAGTTAACACACTGTTGCCAGCTTCACAGTAAGGAAAGTAGCTGTTGGCTGTCCTAAAAGTTGCTAAATGACATCATCGCCTAATTTGCATAATTGTCATTTGCATGTAGTTGTAATGGACATTGTAGGAGAGAAGAATAATGTCGTGGGAGAGACAAAAAGTGAGTGGAAAAAACACCATAAATATGTTTTGGATTCAGGGTTTGATTCCCACTCCTTTCTGTATTTTTGAGCGTACAGTTTAGACTGACATGATGAACTAGCTGCTAGAGGTTTAGCTTATGTCTCACACACACACACACACAGTGGATGAAGTGAGCACGTGACTGGGGCTGTTAGTCAAATGCAGTGATTTATTAGTGTGACAGTGAAGAAACATTTACACCAATTTGGGGGGGGGGGGTGCAGGCACAGTTCATTTGCAGTCTGGACATGAGTGGCATGGGCGTGGGTCTCCTCTCTGACTGCAACTAACTGGTGCACAAGGCTACTGTGAGACTGACCGCTTGTGAGTGCTTTGGGATGGAGAGAAGCTCATGGTAGCACCCACTGCTTGCTGAGGATAGTAACTGCAGAGCAATAGTGCTTTCACGTCAGCAGTCACTGTGGCTAGTGATTTTCCAAAGTTACTAGCCACTCAACCTTTTCACTAGCCACAATTTTGTAGTTGGAAAATTATGTTTAATATGATCAGATTTGATTATTGCATGCTAAAATGTAGTTGAATTAAATGTACAACCTTTTAAATGCATTGACCCTTATACATACATAAAAATAGGAAGAGAAACACTAAGTAGTTATAGCAGCAGTAAATACTGTAAAACAGTTGAAAAATATTTGCAATGTGAGAGTGAAGTACAGGTAGATTTGGGGTCCATCCCAATTCTAATTTCTACCCTTTCGCCTTCGCCTACCCCATTGGCCCATGAAACCAAGGGCCCCTTGTTCTTATCAGGAGAAAAAGAAAACTGATGAGAAAAGAAGTCTTACAGAAAATTTTCTCAAATTTACACAAACTATTCTAATCAGTAGAAAGTCAGAAATTTACTAGAAATAAAGCTGTAAATTCACAGAGAAAATTTTGGACCCCCTGGTGGGCTGTTGTTGGCCCACGGGCCATATGTTTGAAACCTCTGGACCAGCCCATTAAAAACACATATTTAGAGGATTTACTTCCATGAAATAGTTGCATATCACAACAGCATGTAAATGAATAAGATAAAATAAAATAGCACACATAAATGAAAGTTCACCTTAGAAGAAGCTTCATTTGGTATTTACAGCAACAAATCCATCGCTTTTCCCTGTGTGGTAAGAAAACTTACACAACTACGGACATTAAATGGAAGCTTCTTGCTCTAAAAATGCTCATGTTTAACCACCAAGGTAGGAGCTGATGTTAGGGGCTGCTCACCGCTCGGACACAGCATTTCTTCCCATCGGGTTGCGGTGTGAACTGGGGCAGGACAGGAGACCGACCCGCGGAGCAGTCGCAGCTTTAGGGGTCCAAGTGACAGTGGACCAATGAGCACACACGATGTGCAGATAGTCCTTCTGGGAGTTGTAGTTTTGTAGTCTCACATTACAGATAGGTTTTATTTTAGATGCCGTTTAAGGAAACTACAGCCCGCCAAGCTGTGCACGTCAGTCTACAAAACACCAGAAAAGTCTCTACACCAGAAAAAGTCGCTAGATTTGTCGCTAATTGCTTTTGACAAAAAAAAGTCACCAAGAGGGTTTGAAGTCGCCAGATTTGGTAAGAAAGTCGCCAAGTTGGCAACACTGAGTTAACAGTTGTGGCTGAGTAGCTTTATTAGAGCAGAAACGATTGAACATTTCAAAGCTGAATTCAGCGCAGGTTTTGAGACATTTAACTTCAAACATTAGTTCACATTGATAATCAATTGATTTATACCTTACAGTGTAACTGGCATTCTCAAGATCATTATTCAGATGAATGGTTGAACATAGATGAGTGTTTAAGGGAAACAAACAACTTAACTTTATAGAGTTCACATGTGTAAGTTCTTTTTAATAAAGATTTTGCTGCATATTGACACCTGATTAAATTTGGTTAAAGTTGTCTCTTTTTAGATTGAGATGAGTCCAAGGGTGGTTTAAGCTCTTGGCCATTTGAATTTTCCCATCCATTCATCTTCTACCTCTTATCTGGGGGGCTGGGTAGCAGGGACAGCAGTTCAGAGTAGCCCAGACTGCCACCCAGTTCACATAGCACCATGGTCCCTCCTGCAGGTGGTGAGCCCACTAGAGGGTGGACCCACAAGGCTCCTTTGGGTATGTTGGGTCTTTGTTGTAACTTTTTATGGAGATCCGCTGTACCACTTTGTCTGGCTCTTCACCCAGGACCAGTTTGCTAGTTGTCCCCAACAGCATACAGTAGCTCCTGGGATCATTAGGACACACAAACCCCTCCACCACAATACGGTGGTGATCCATGGAGGGATATAGAATTTTTAATTTTTCTGTTCAATAGAGGGATTTCTCTTTATCTTACACATATATCAAATGGATTGTCAAAGTGTACAGGAATCAAATACCCTTTGTTCTTTGATTATTACTAATACACCCATTGGTAATAATCATCATCATAGCAGTCTGTCGGGGGCAACAATGACTGTTTCATTTCGGTCTGATCAGATTCCTCCGTGCAGCTCTCTGTCCTTCGCCTTCTGCTGCCAAGAACTCCTGTCTATACAACAGCACTAACCAGTTCTTCACTTCTTAATTCAGTGACATGTTTTATCATCCTGACCACATGTTTAGACTGATTGTCTCTGCTTGTTTTCAAAGGCCTCACCTTGCAGTCTGAAGGCTTCTTCCTCAGGAAGCAGCAGTGTGTCTGTCGTCAGCGTAAACGACTCTCCAGCCAGCCGTCAAGCTGCAGCTAAACTCGCTCTACGGAAGCAACTGGAGAAGACCCTCCTGGAGATTCCCCCACCCAAACCACCTGCCCCAGAGTTTAATTTCCTGCCATCTGCAGTCAATAATGAGTTCATCTACCTGGTGGGACTGGAGGAAGTGGTACAGAATCTGCTAGACACCATCCACAGAGGTGTGTGCTGATTGCTGCTCTAATTGACCCCTTCTGCATTTAAACTAAAGCTAAATTACTTAATAAGCCATTTCATAATCTAGAATGTTCTTTATTGATCGTACATTGAATACCTTTTGTAGCATCATTCTCTGCTTTGAGGGGCAATTAAAATAATTTTTAAAAAAAAACACAATTAAATGCTAATTATTTCAATATAAATATTTGGTATAGTCATTGGATAGGATAAGCCTTTATTAGTCCCACAATGGGGAAATTCCAGCATTGCAGCAGCAAAGGGATAGCAGCACTCACAGCAATAGTAAATAAGATAAGAATTGTTTAGCCAAAGCAGTAAATAAATATACATATGTACACAGATATATACACAGTGCAGGAGCATTACAGCTAGATGGTATCAACAGCATTACAGTTAGTTAAATTACCCATCAAAATATAAATATGGACCCAGACAGTGTGTTTCACATTTGACTCAACAGTGTTGTTGCCACCCTCACTAATAATTGTAGTTGTCCTAGCTGTGTATTGGAAGGGATGATCTCTGTTGTGTCAAGTTGTGATGTTTAGCATGTTTAATACGACCTCTACGAGCAGCCCTGGTTAGGTTATAAAGTCTGACAGCCATAGGTATGAAGGACCTGCGGAACCTCTCCCTCGAGCACTCAGGATGGCACAGCCTACTGCTAAATGAGCTCCTCAGTGCATTCAGCATGTCCTGCACGGGGTGGGACTCTGACTCCAGCAGAGATGACAGCTTAGCCACCATCCTCCTCTCTCTTCCACTGGGTCGAGGCGTCGCCCCAGAACAGAGCTAGCTTTTTTGATCAGCCTGTTCAGTCTCTTCCTGTCGGCGGTTCAGGTTACTTTATTTGTACCCGTAGGTAGATTTGTTTTGCAGTCTGGTGACATCCATATATACAGTGGGGCAAAAAAGTATTTAGTCAGCCACCAATTGTGCAAGTTCTCCCACTTAAAAGATGAGAGAGGTCTCCAATTTTCATCATAGGTATACCTCAACTATGAGAGACGAAATAAGAAAAAAAAAAATCCAGAAAATCACATTGAAGGATTTTTAATGAATTAATTGGTAAATTCCTGGGTAAAATAAATATTTGGTCACCTACAAACAAGCAAGATTTCTGGCTCTCACAGACCTGTAACTTCTTCTTTAAGAGGCTCCTCTGTCCTCCACTCGTTACCTGTATTAATGGCACCTGTTTGAACTCGTTATCAGTATAAAAGACACCTGTCCACAACCTCAGTCAGACTCCAAACTCCACTATGGCCAAGACCAAAGAGCTGTCAAAGGACACCAGAAACAAAATTGTAGACCTGCACCAGACTGGGAAGACTGAATCTGTAATAGATAAGCAGCTTGGTGTGAAGAAATCAACTGTGGGAGCAATTATTAGAAAATGGAAGACATACAAGACCACTGATAATCTCCCTCGATCTGGGGCTCCACCACGCAAGATCTCACCCCGTGGGGTCAAAATTATCACAAGAACGGTGAGCAGAAATCCCAGAACCACATGGGGGGGATCTAGTGAATGATCTGCAGAGAGCTGGGACCAAAGTAACAAAGGCTACATCAGAAACACACTACGCCGCCAGGGACTCAAATCCTGCAGTGGCAGACGTGTCCCCCTGCTTAAGCCAGTACATGTCCAGGCCCGTCTGAAGTTTGCTAGAGAGCATTTGGATGATCCAGAAGAGGATTGGGAGAATGTCATATGGTCAGATGAAACCAAAATAGAACCTTTTGGTAAAAACTCAACTTGTCGTGTTTGGAGGAGAAAGAACACCATACCTACTGTGAAGCATGGGGGTGGAAACATCATACTTTGGGGCTGTTTTTCTGCAAAGGGACCAGGACGACTGATCCGTGTAAAGGAAAGAATGAATGGGGCCATGTATGGTGAGATTTTGAGTGAAAACCTCCTTCCACCAGCAAGGGCGTTGAAGATGAAACGTGGCTGGGTCTTTCAGCATGACAATGATCCCAAACACACCGCCTGGGCAACGAAGGAGTGGCTTCGTAAGAAGCATTTCAAGGTCCTGGAGTGGCCTAGCCAGTCCCCAGATCTCAACCCCATAGAAAATCTTTGGAGGGAGTTGAAAGTCTGTGTTGCCCAGCAACAGCCCCAAAACATCACTGCTCTAGAGGAGATCTGCATGGAGGAATGGGCCAAAATACCAGCAACAGTGTGTGAAAACCTTGTGAAAACTTACAGAAAACGTTTGACCTCTGTCATTGCCAACAAAGGGTATATAACAAAGTATTGAGATGAACTTTTGTTATTGACCAAATACTTATTTTACCGAGGAATTTACCAATTAATTCATTAAAAATCCTTCAATGTGACTTCCGGTTATGGCTGCCACGTAGGACGGACGTGTCTCGCTCTGCTCTGCTCCTGGAGAAAAAAATCGGCAAATAACTCTCTCATTTGGGACAGAACGTATCCCAGCATTTGGGCGAGGATATGTCGGCGAAGCCTAAGGCTGGAAAACCAGGAAAAGGAAAAAGCGAGCCGCCGAAACAGTCCAAATTAACGGACTTTCAGGTCTGTGACGCAGCAAACAAGGCTCCATATATGGCGGAGGAGGCTGGCGGCGGTGCGATTTCTGCGGGGAATGGCGCAGATGCGCTGATGGCTGCCATGAGTTCAATGAGAGCGGACTTTTCCTCTAGATTTGATGGGATTATGACAGCGCTGGAAGGAATAAGAAAGGAATTGGGTGACTGTGTAGAACGAACGGCGCAGATGGAGCTCCGTCTCGCTAGTGCTGAAGATGACGTCACCCGTCTTCAATTAAAGGTGCGCACTTTGGAAAAAAAAAATAAATCTCTGGAAGATAATATTTTGGATTTGGAATCTCGGTCGAGACAGAATAATTTGAGGCTGGTGGGTCTTCCAGAGGAATCAGAAGGTCGGGACGTATGTTCCTTTCTGGAAAAGTGGATTCCGGAGGTGCTGGGCAGCGAGGAGTTGCAATCAGCAGTGGTTCTGGAAAAAGCACATCGTATTGGCCCACGGAGAGATAAGGGACCGCCGAGGACCTTAATTATGAAGTTTCTTAGCAACAGAGACAGGATGAAGATCTTCAACGCTGCACGTGCTAAAGGAGAGATTAAACACCAGGACCAGCAGGTGCGGTTCTACCCAGATTTGGCCACAGGAATCCAGCAATTGAGGAAGCAGTTTGATCCCGTACGTAAGGAGCTGCGCAACCTTGGGATTCGTCATGGTGTAATCTATCCTGCGAGACTGCTGACCACGTATGAGGGCAGAACCCACATCTTCAAGACCCCAGAGGAGGCGCAGGAGTTCATCAAGAAGATCAAAGAAGAAGAAGAGACTGGTGGGAGCTAAGCATGAACAAAATATAAGGTAGAATAATTAAGCATTTGCACAGGCATCTGACTGACTTGAAGTAAATAGTAAGTTTACAAAATATAGATTGTATTATATATTAAAAAAACAAAACAAACACAAAAAAAAAACTATGATGTACAAAGTTGTTAAAAATTTTGGAGTTAAGTTGGAAAACTACAGAGGGGAGTTAATGTTACGTCATTAAAAGCAGTAGAGTTAGGGTGATTGGGAGGATGAAGAAGGAGTGGCTTAGGCTGTTCCCCGTGGGTGTGGAACGGTCGATGGCTATATCGGGAGACAGAATTTTTCTTTTGATTTTGGGGGGTTTGCCACAAGTGTGGGAAGGGGAAATTTGTTTGTGTGTAGTTTGTAGGATGAATGTTCAACCACTCATGTTTTTGCTTCTCTGTATGAGCATGTTTACACTGCAAGGTAATCCCAAACTCTCTATTGATCATGGACCAAAGTGTTAACCTTAATTTAACTTCATGGAATTGCAGAGGTCTACAAAATTTAAAAAAACTTAAACAAGTTATGAATAAAATAAAGGACATGGGTTCAAGAATTGTGTTTTTACAAGAAACTCATCTGATAGAGGAGGATGTTAAAAGAATTAGGAGTAGATGGCAGGGAAGTGTATTCACCTCTTCATTTTCATCCCGAGCCAGGGGAGTTATGACTCTCATACATAAATCAGTTCCTTTTCAAGTGAAAAATGTAATTGGAGACAAATTTGGAAGATATGTAATCATTCAAGGTTCTTTGCTATTAGAAAATATAAATCTTGTGAACTTATATGGTCCCAATATAGATGATCAGAAGTTCTTTGCTAATTTATTTCTCATCTTATCATCACTTACAGGGCAACATATAATAGCAGGGGATTTTAATTGTACATTGAATCCAGGTGTGGATAGATCAACAGGACTGGATTGTACGCACATTGGATGTAGGATGACTATTAATCATTTTATGAAAGAATTGAGATTGTTAGATATATGGAGAGAAATGAAACCACAAGTTAAAGCCTATTCTTGTTATTCCAGTACCTACAAGACATTCTCACGTATTGATTATTTTTTGATTTCCACAGAATTAAGGTCCAAGATTCAAAACTGCTTTTATGATAACATCGTGATCTCTGATCATGCACCCTGTTGTCTAATATATGTAGATAAAAAATTGACAAAGGAATCAGGTAGATGGCAATTTCAGCATAAATGGCTTCAGGATGAGGAATTTGTCAAGTATATAGAAAAACAGATAGACGAGTTCTTTGACATCAATACTACACAAACATCAGCATGTGTAAAGTGGGAGGCTTTCAAAGCTTTTATTAGGGGACATATTATTAGTTATACAGGATCAAAATCTAAGAAGACTCGAGAGGAGAGAGCTAAATTGGAACATAAAATAAAAAATCTTCAGGAAAAAGTGTATGCAGGAAGTGACCCAAGGTTGGAGAATGAATTACTGATTTTGAGAGCTGAATACGACAAAAAATCAGCGAATAGAGCTGCCTCGAGTCTTCTAAGATTGAAACAATCTTTTTATGAACAAGGTGAAAAATCGGGAAAATTATTAGCATGGCAGATTAAACAATTGGCAATGTTGTAAATCAGTTTAAATATTTAGGAATCCAAATTATGCCTAAGCTAGAATCAGTCGCCAGTGTCAACTATGAAGCCTTAATGTCAGATATCAATGAGTTAACTCAGAGATGGATGTCACTACCAATGTCGATGATCGGGAGAATCAATATACTTAAAAGTAATATTTTACCTAAAATACTTTATTTATTTCAATACATTCCCTTATCACCACCTTTAGATCTATTCTCAAGAATAAAAAAAAAGTTAGTGGAATTTATATGGAACAACAGGAGGGCTAGATTACGTTTGTCTTTATTATATTTACCATTTGATCGTGGAGGTCTGAAATGTCCAAATTTTATGTTGTATTATTGGTCGGCACAACTGAGGTCTATGACATATTATTTTTCATCAAATGATCTCCCTCACTGGACTGAAATGGAATCATACAATTTACCTTTACCTCTTCCCATATTCATATACTCAGATTCGGCAAAAAAATTACAAAAACAAGTTAAAAATCCATTTGTAAAGCATATGATCAAAATATGGTGTGAAGCTAAAAACTATTTAAAAGAACCACAGTTATTGTCACAATTTAGTCCAATATGGGGTAATCAATATTTTAAACCAGGGAGAGCGGACGCTGTATTTAAAGTATGGAATTTAAAAGGGATACAAAAGATTCAGGATTTATATTTGCCATGTGCAGACAACATAATGTCTTTTGAAGAGCTGAGGATCAAATTTAATCTCAATAGAACACATTTTTTTAAATATCTTCAACTTAGAAACTTTATTCGATCAAATCAAAATAAAGCTCTCACTCGACCTATTTATTCATCCTTGGAAAAAATGATGATGAAAGATAGTAAAAGAAAGGGTATTATTTCAGAGTTTTATAACTCATTGACACTATCTTCAAGTGAAAATTCACTGAAAAGATTAAACTACTGGAAAGAAGATCTGCAAATTGAAATTTCAGAGGAACAATGGGAATTGGCTTGTACAGAAGCTCAAACCAAATCAATAAATGCACGCCTTAAATTGATACATTTCAAATGGTTAATGCGGATGTATGTTACACCGGAGGAGTTAAATAGATATAACAAAAATATACCAGATACATGCACAAAATGCATGGAAAGTAAAGGAACCCTATTTCATTGTTTATGGGAATGTAGATTAATAAGAATGTTTTGGGAAGAGGTGAGGGTAACAATTGAAAAAATAATCTCAAAACAAATCATATTGAATCCTAAACTGTTTTTGTTGGGTCTGTACCCAGAAAAGCATAATTTTAATAAAAGTGAAAGAACATTCATAGACCTCAGTTTGCTTAATGCCAAAAAATGTATTGCACTATTATGGAAAAAGACTCATAGACCAGATGTGACTCAGTGGTTAAGACAGATGTTAACAAACCTTCCATTAGAAAGAATAACATATATACTAAAATCAAAGGAAATTGTGTTTGAGAATATATGGAGACCTTTTATTGATTATGTAAAAAATTTAAACATAACTCTTGAAGAAGAAGGTGAATGATGTGTGTGGACCTTGTAAATTCCAAACTGGTGAACATAATATGTATACTTATGTATTGGATTGTCTAGACTAAACAGAGGAGCATTGTTGAAGACTTGATTTTGTTGGTGGTTGTTGGTGTTTTTAGTGCATTTTTTTTTTTTTTGTAGTACTTTAGTGTTAGTGTTTGATTGTTTGTATCATGTTTGTTAAAAAAAAAAAAAAAAGGTTCAATAAAGATATTGTGGAAAAAAAAATAAGCCATTTCATAATCTAGAATGTTCTTTATTGATCGTACATTGAATACCTTTTGTAGCATCATTCTCTGCTTTGAGGGGCAATTAAAATAATTTTTAAAAAAAAACACAATTAAATGCTAATTATTTCAATATAAATATTTGGTATAGTCATTGGATAGGATAAGCCTTTATTAGTCCCACAATGGGGAAATTCCAGCATTGCAGCAGCAAAGGGATAGCAGCACTCACAGCAATAGTAAATAAGATAAGAATTGTTTAGCCAAAGCAGTAAATAAATATACATATGTACACAGATATATACACAGTGCAGGAGCATTACAGCTAGATGGTATCAACAGCATTACAGTTAGTTAAATTACCCATCAAAATATAAATATGGACCCAGACAGTGTGTTTCACATTTGACTCAACAGTGTTGTTGCCACCCTCACTAATAATTGTAGTTGTCCTAGCTGTGTATTGGAAGGGATGATCTCTGTTGTGTCAAGTTGTGATGTTTAGCATGTTTAATACGACCTCTACGAGCAGCCCTGGTTAGGTTATAAAGTCTGACAGCCATAGGTATGAAGGACCTGCGGAACCTCTCCCTCGAGCACTCAGGATGGCACAGCCTACTGCTAAATGAGCTCCTCAGTGCATTCAGCATGTCCTGCACGGGGTGGGACTCTGACTCCAGCAGAGATGACAGCTTAGCCACCATCCTCCTCTCTCTTCCACTGGGTCGAGGCGTCGCCCCAGAACAGAGCTAGCTTTTTTGATCAGCCTGTTCAGTCTCTTCCTGTCGGCGGTTCAGGTTACTTTATTTGTACCCGTAGGTAGATTTGTTTTGCAGTCTGGTGACATCCATATATACAGTGGGGCAAAAAAGTATTTAGTCAGCCACCAATTGTGCAAGTTCTCCCACTTAAAAGATGAGAGAGGTCTCCAATTTTCATCATAGGTATACCTCAACTATGAGAGACGAAATAAGAAAAAAAAAAATCCAGAAAATCACATTGAAGGATTTTTAATGAATTAATTGGTAAATTCCTGGGTAAAATAAATATTTGGTCACCTACAAACAAGCAAGATTTCTGGCTCTCACAGACCTGTAACTTCTTCTTTAAGAGGCTCCTCTGTCCTCCACTCGTTACCTGTATTAATGGCACCTGTTTGAACTCGTTATCAGTATAAAAGACACCTGTCCACAACCTCAGTCAGACTCCAAACTCCACTATGGCCAAGACCAAAGAGCTGTCAAAGGACACCAGAAACAAAATTGTAGACCTGCACCAGACTGGGAAGACTGAATCTGTAATAGATAAGCAGCTTGGTGTGAAGAAATCAACTGTGGGAGCAATTATTAGAAAATGGAAGACATACAAGACCACTGATAATCTCCCTCGATCTGGGGCTCCACCACGCAAGATCTCACCCCGTGGGGTCAAAATTATCACAAGAACGGTGAGCAGAAATCCCAGAACCACATGGGGGGGATCTAGTGAATGATCTGCAGAGAGCTGGGACCAAAGTAACAAAGGCTACATCAGAAACACACTACGCCGCCAGGGACTCAAATCCTGCAGTGGCAGACGTGTCCCCCTGCTTAAGCCAGTACATGTCCAGGCCCGTCTGAAGTTTGCTAGAGAGCATTTGGATGATCCAGAAGAGGATTGGGAGAATGTCATATGGTCAGATGAAACCAAAATAGAACCTTTTGGTAAAAACTCAACTTGTCGTGTTTGGAGGAGAAAGAACACCATACCTACTGTGAAGCATGGGGGTGGAAACATCATACTTTGGGGCTGTTTTTCTGCAAAGGGACCAGGACGACTGATCCGTGTAAAGGAAAGAATGAATGGGGCCATGTATGGTGAGATTTTGAGTGAAAACCTCCTTCCACCAGCAAGGGCGTTGAAGATGAAACGTGGCTGGGTCTTTCAGCATGACAATGATCCCAAACACACCGCCTGGGCAACGAAGGAGTGGCTTCGTAAGAAGCATTTCAAGGTCCTGGAGTGGCCTAGCCAGTCCCCAGATCTCAACCCCATAGAAAATCTTTGGAGGGAGTTGAAAGTCTGTGTTGCCCAGCAACAGCCCCAAAACATCACTGCTCTAGAGGAGATCTGCATGGAGGAATGGGCCAAAATACCAGCAACAGTGTGTGAAAACCTTGTGAAAACTTACAGAAAACGTTTGACCTCTGTCATTGCCAACAAAGGGTATATAACAAAGTATTGAGATGAACTTTTGTTATTGACCAAATACTTATTTTACCGAGGAATTTACCAATTAATTCATTAAAAATCCTTCAATGTGACTTCCGGTTATGGCTGCCACGTAGGACGGACGTGTCTCGCTCTGCTCTGCTCCTGGAGAAAAAAATCGGCAAATAACTCTCTCATTTGGGACAGAACGTATCCCAGCATTTGGGCGAGGATATGTCGGCGAAGCCTAAGGCTGGAAAACCAGGAAAAGGAAAAAGCGAGCCGCCGAAACAGTCCAAATTAACGGACTTTCAGGTCTGTGACGCAGCAAACAAGGCTCCATATATGGCGGAGGAGGCTGGCGGCGGTGCGATTTCTGCGGGGAATGGCGCAGATGCGCTGATGGCTGCCATGAGTTCAATGAGAGCGGACTTTTCCTCTAGATTTGATGGGATTATGACAGCGCTGGAAGGAATAAGAAAGGAATTGGGTGACTGTGTAGAACGAACGGCGCAGATGGAGCTCCGTCTCGCTAGTGCTGAAGATGACGTCACCCGTCTTCAATTAAAGGTGCGCACTTTGGAAAAAAAAAATAAATCTCTGGAAGATAATATTTTGGATTTGGAATCTCGGTCGAGACAGAATAATTTGAGGCTGGTGGGTCTTCCAGAGGAATCAGAAGGTCGGGACGTATGTTCCTTTCTGGAAAAGTGGATTCCGGAGGTGCTGGGCAGCGAGGAGTTGCAATCAGCAGTGGTTCTGGAAAAAGCACATCGTATTGGCCCACGGAGAGATAAGGGACCGCCGAGGACCTTAATTATGAAGTTTCTTAGCAACAGAGACAGGATGAAGATCTTCAACGCTGCACGTGCTAAAGGAGAGATTAAACACCAGGACCAGCAGGTGCAGTTCTACCCAGATTTGGCCACAGGAATCCAGCAATTGAGGAAGCAGTTTGATCCCGTACGTAAGGAGCTGCGCAACCTTGGGATTCGTCATGGTGTAATCTATCCTGCGAGACTGCTGACCACGTATGAGGGCAGAACCCACATCTTCAAGACCCCAGAGGAGGCGCAGGAGTTCATCAAGAAGATCAAAGAAGAAGAAGAGACTGGTGGGAGCTAAGCATGAACAAAATATAAGGTAGAATAATTAAGCATTTGCACAGGCATCTGACTGACTTGAAGTAAATAGTAAGTTTACAAAATATAGATTGTATTATATATTAAAAAAACAAAACAAAAACAAAACAAACAAAAAAAAAAAACTATGATGTACAAAGTTGTTAAAAATTTAAAAAAAAAACTATGATGTACAAAGTTGTTAAAAATTTTGGAGTTAAGTTGGAAAACTACAGAGGGGAGTTAATGTTACGTCATTAAAAGCAGTAGAGTTAGGGTGATTGGGAGGATGAAGAAGGAGTGGCTTAGGCTGTTCCCCGTGGGTGTGGAACGGTCGATGGCTATATCGGGAGACAGAATTTTTCTTTTGATTTTGGGGGGTTTGCCACAAGTGTGGGAAGGGGAAATTTGTTTGTGTGTAGTTTGTAGGATGAATGTTCAACCACTCATGTTTTTGCTTCTCTGTATGAGCATGTTTACACTGCAAGGTAATCCCAAACTCTCTATTGATCATGGACCAAAGTGTTAACCTTAATTTAACTTCATGGAATTGCAGAGGTCTACAAAATTTAAAAAAACTTAAACAAGTTATGAATAAAATAAAGGACATGGGTTCAAGAATTGTGTTTTTACAAGAAACTCATCTGATAGAGGAGGATGTTAAAAGAATTAGGAGTAGATGGCAGGGAAGTGTATTCACCTCTTCATTTTCATCCCGAGCCAGGGGAGTTATGACTCTCATACATAAATCAGTTCCTTTTCAAGTGAAAAATGTAATTGGAGACAAATTTGGAAGATATGTAATCATTCAAGGTTCTTTGCTATTAGAAAATATAAATCTTGTGAACTTATATGGTCCCAATATAGATGATCAGAAGTTCTTTGCTAATTTATTTCTCATCTTATCATCACTTACAGGGCAACATATAATAGCAGGGGATTTTAATTGTACATTGAATCCAGGTGTGGATAGATCAACAGGACTGGATTGTACGCACATTGGATGTAGGATGACTATTAATCATTTTATGAAAGAATTGAGATTGTTAGATATATGGAGAGAAATGAAACCACAAGTTAAAGCCTATTCTTGTTATTCCAGTACCTACAAGACATTCTCACGTATTGATTATTTTTTGATTTCCACAGAATTAAGGTCCAAGATTCAAAACTGCTTTTATGATAACATCGTGATCTCTGATCATGCACCCTGTTGTCTAATATATGTAGATAAAAAATTGACAAAGGAATCAGGTAGATGGCAATTTCAGCATAAATGGCTTCAGGATGAGGAATTTGTCAAGTATATAGAAAAACAGATAGACGAGTTCTTTGACATCAATACTACACAAACATCAGCATGTGTAAAGTGGGAGGCTTTCAAAGCTTTTATTAGGGGACATATTATTAGTTATACAGGATCAAAATCTAAGAAGACTCGAGAGGAGAGAGCTAAATTGGAACATAAAATAAAAAATCTTCAGGAAAAAGTGTATGCAGGAAGTGACCCAAGGTTGGAGAATGAATTACTGATTTTGAGAGCTGAATACGACAAAAAATCAGCGAATAGAGCTGCCTCGAGTCTTCTAAGATTGAAACAATCTTTTTATGAACAAGGTGAAAAATCAGGAAAATTATTAGCATGGCAGATTAAACAATTGGAAATTAAAACACCAATTACCAGTATTATAAGTAATGGACAGGTAGTTATAGATCCTTTAGAAATTAATAGAGCCTTTAGAGATTACTATGAAAAATTATATGATACCAAAAATGAACCTGATTTAACAAAACTAAATGGGTTTTTGAACGAACTATCTATACCGTGTATTCCAAATGAAAACAGGGAGATATTGGAGTCTAAAATTAGTCAAGAAGAAGTTGGGCTAGCCATTGATAATATGAAATCAGGAAAAAGTGCAGGACCAGATGGTCTTCCAGTTGACCTTTATAAAAAATTTAAGAATAAATTAATAAAACCTTTTTTGGAAATGGTTTTAGAAGCATTTCAAAATAATAATTTACCATCATACATAAATAATGCCTTAATTATACTGCTGCCAAAACCAGGTAAGCCCTCTAATAAATGTGAAAATATGAGACCAATAAGCCTATTAAACACCGACCTTAAGATAATCTGTAAAATTTTAGCAAGACGAATACAAGAAATTTTACCAAATATTATTAATCGAGATCAGAATGGCTTTATAAAGGGTAGACAAGGCTTCCATAATGTAAGAAGACTATTTAATATTATTTATTTTAATAAAGAAGCACCGGATACAGCTCTCCTATCATTGGATGCCGAAAAGGCCTTTGATAGAGTTGAATGGCCCTTTCTTTTTGAAGTCCTACAAAGGTTTGGACTTGGAAATAATTTCATAAAATGGGTTCAAATAATATACAATAATGCTACAGCAGAAATCCTAACAAATAACAATATTTCAAAACCAATAAAAATCAATAGAGGATGTCGACAAGGCTGTCCACTTTCACCTTTACTGTTTACTATGGCAATTGAACCTTTAGCGATAGCGATACGTTTACATTCACAAATATATGGAATTAAAGTTGGACCAACAGAACATAAAATCTCCCTGTACGCCGATGACATAATTTTGTTTATGTCGAATCTAAAAAAATCAATTCCAACCTTGTTGAATTTAATAAAGAATTTTGGGGAAATATCAGGATATAAAATAAATAAAACTAAATCTTCAATATTAATGCTAAATGAGACCCAGAGAAATTACCCAGCCCCTGAGGTAAATCAATTCAATGTTGTAAATCAGTTTAAATATTTAGGAATCCAAATTATGCCTAAGCTAGAATCAGTCGCCAGTGTCAACTATGAAGCCTTAATGTCAGATATCAATGAGTTAACTCAGAGATGGATGTCACTACCAATGTCGATCATCGGGAGAATCAATATACTTAAAAGTAATATTTTACCTAAAATACTTTATTTATTTCAATACATTCCCTTATCACCACCCTTAGATCTATTCTCAAGAATAAAAAAAAAGTTAGTGGAATTTATATGGAACAACAGGAGGGCTAGATTACGTTTGTCTTTATTATATTTACCATTTGATCGTGGAGGTCTGAAATGTCCAAATTTTATGTTGTATTATTGGTCGGCACAACTGAGGTCTATGACATATTATTTTTCATCAAATGATCTCCCTCACTGGACTGAAATGGAATCATACAATTTACCTTTACCTCTTCCCATATTCATATACTCAGATTCGGCAAAAAAATTACAAAAACAAGTTAAAAATCCATTTGTAAAGCATATGATCAAAATATGGTGTGAAGCTAAAAACTATTTAAAAGAACCACAGTTATTGTCACAATTTAGTCCAATATGGGGTAATCAATATTTTAAACCAGGGAGAGCGGACGCTGTATTTAAAGTATGGAATTTAAAAGGGATACAAAAGATTCAGGATTTATATTTGCCATGTGCAGACAACATAATGTCTTTTGAAGAGCTGAGGATCAAATTTAATCTCAATAGAACACATTTTTTTAAATATCTTCAACTTAGAAACTTTATTCGATCAAATCAAAATAAAGCTCTCACTCGACCTATTTATTCATCCTTGGAAAAAATGATGATGAAAGATAGTAAAAGAAAGGGTATTATTTCAGAGTTTTATAACTCACTGACACTATCTTCAAGTGAAAATTCACTGAAAAGATTAAACTACTGGAAAGAAGATCTGCAAATTGAAATTTCAGAGGAACAATGGGAATTGGCTTGTACAGAAGCTCAAACCAAATCAATAAATGCACGCCTTAAATTGATACATTTCAAATGGTTAATGCGGATGTATGTTACACCGGAGGAGTTAAATAGATATAACAAAAATATACCAGATACATGCACAAAATGCATGGAAAGTAAAGGAACCCTATTTCATTGTTTATGGGAATGTAGATTAATAAGAATGTTTTGGGAAGAGGTGAGGGTAACAATTGAAAAAATAATCTCAAAACAAATCATATTGAATCCTAAACTGTTTTTGTTGGGTCTGTACCCAGAAAAGCATAATTTTAATAAAAGTGAAAGAACATTCATAGACCTCAGTTTGCTTAATGCCAAAAAATGTATTGCACTATTATGGAAAAAGACTCATAGACCAGATGTGACTCAGTGGTTAAGACAGATGTAAACAAACCTTCCATTAGAAAGAATAACATATATACTAAAATCAAAGGAAATTGTGTTTGAGAATATATGGAGACCTTTTATTGATTATGTAAAAAATTTAAACATAACTCTTGAAGAAGAAGGTGAATGATGTGTGTGGACCTTGTAAATTCCAAACTGGTGAACATAATATGTATACTTATGTATTGGATTGTCGAGACTAAACAGAGGAGCATTGTTGAAGACTTGATTTTGTTGGTGGTTGTTGGTGTTTTTAGTGCATTTTTTTTTTTTTTGTAGTACTTTAGTGTTAGTGTTTGATTGTTTGTATCATGTTTGTTAAAAAAAAAAAAAAAAGGTTCAATAAAGATATTGTGGAAAAAAAAAAATCCTTCAATGTGATTTTCTGGATTTTTTTTTTTCTTATTTTGTCTCTCATAGCTGAGGTATACCTATGATGAAAATTGGAGACCTCTCTCATCTTTTAAGTGGGAGAACTTGCACAATTGGTGGCTGACTAAATACTTTTTTACCCCACTGTACAAGCTGTCGTGATGCCGCTGCCCCAGCAGACCACTCCAAATGTGGTCTGCTGGGGCTATTCGTCCTGAGGAGGAACAGCCTCTGCTGCCCTTTCTTGTAGAGCACATTGGTGTTGTGGGACCAGTCCAGTTTATTGTTCAGGTGAACACCCAGGTACTTGTAAGATGTCCCCATCTCAATGTCTATTTCCTGGATGTTTACTGGTGCTGTGGGGGCTTGTCCACACCTGCAGCAGTCCACCACCAGTGGACACAGTGTGGTGTGTTTTGTGAAAAGTCGCAGTGTAGAGGGTGAACAAGAAGGGAGCCAGAACTGTTACTGGGGGACCCCGTACTGCAGATGATGGTGTCAGACACACAGTCCTGGGTTCTCACAAACTGTGGCCGGTGTGACGTAGTCCAGGATCCACGATGACAGGTGTTGGTCCACCCCTGCACACAGCAGCTTGTCCCTCAGGATCACTGGTTGGATGGTGTTGAAAGCAATCAAAGAACATGATCCTCACGGTGCTCCCAGGCTTCTCCAGGTGAGACACGGAATGGTGTAGGAGGAATATCACTGCATCCTCCCCCCTGATGCCATGCTGGTAGGCAAACTGAAGTGGGTCCATTGCTGGTCCCACCAGGGGGCGGAGGTGGGTGAGGAGCAGCCTCTCCAGGGTCTTCATTAGGCGTGATGTGAGGGCCACTGGTCTGTAGCTGTTCAGGTCCTTGGGGTGCGGAGTCTTTGGCAGGGGTACCACACAGGATGTTTTCCACAGCTGTGGTACCCTCCCAAGCTTCAGACTCAGACTTGTGAGTGAATTGTCAGATTGTCTTGGACTTTTTATTTAAATTATTGTGGACAATTTAATGAAATTTAAATAACTTTGTGCTCCCCATAAAAGGACAACACATGGGTGGGCTGTCCAATTGCAATTTGTTTATCCTTTTTTTCCCCATGTGTTGGAGGGAACAGCACAATTCACTGTCAGACAATCACCTTACTCATATTGTGAAAACTAATTTGCTGCTGGCCAACTTCTTATCAATCTATTACTTTTTATTGTCAATGCCTCTTTATTTCTCTCTATCCAGGAAAGACTGGCGTAGCGTCATCCAAGGCCATCATCAGAGACCCTTTCATCTGTACCCAGTGCAACACTGACTTCACCTGCCGCTGGAGACAGGACAAGTCTAAAGGCAGAGCAGTATTCTGTGAAGACTGCATGTCCTCCAATCAGAAAAAGGCTTTGAAAGCTGAGCATACCAATAGGCTGAAAGAAGCTTTTGTCAAAGCATTGCAACAAGAACAAGAAATAGAGCAGCGCATTATCCAGCAAACGGCCTCACCAGTCTCCCACAGTAGTTCGTCATCCTCATCTTCCTCAGCCTCAATGAAAGCGGAGCAGCTGGTGTCTCAGCAATTGAAGCAGGCGCAGGCCAGAGTGTCCTCCCTCCAGCACCACCACCAGGCCAGCCGAGGAACCAGCATCATTCACCCTCACTCCATCAAGCAGGTTGGACATAGTTTCTGCTTTTTTAAAAAGAAACGCCAGTGGGGTCAACGCTGCTGTAACTCAAACTGCCTGTTTGTATCTTCCATCTCCCGTTAGAGCTCGCAGGGTCACTTGTCCCATGGTGTCTCATCGGTGGGGGTGAGAGGCGTCCCCCACTCCTTCTCCTCCTCCTCCCAGCTGCAGAGTGCCGTGGCGGCCGCAGCTTTGGTCAGCCGGCCAGGTAAGCATGCCCATGTTTCCCGCCACACTGTCCAGAGTTCAAAGGTGAGCAGCAGTGGAATCGGCGGCGGCAGGATTGTCAGCGGAGGTAGTGCCTCATCCACTGCATGGAAGAAGCAGAGCAGCAGCTATACAGGTAGACTGGCAATGATACCAGCCCGACTCTGGCACCTGACATCTGCTCTTTTCAAATTCCTGTCTGGTCCAAAAGCAATCCTTTAACCATCCTAAATCCACATATTTGTTTAGTCGAGAAATCTTGTGCAAAATATGTAATCGGCATGTTCTCAAACCCTTAAAGAAATATCAGATGAGTGAATAAAACTCAGTTGAATGATGGAGGAAATGTTTTCGGACAAGGCAATCCCATCTAGTTCTTACCCTGGAATTGGCTCCATTTTCCTTCTGTAGACCCTTGGATTGGTGGATTTTTCCTGGGTGTCACTGAGCTTAGAATAGAATTGTCATTTTTCCCCCTTGTGTCTCTTTGTGTCATGGTTATGGGTGACTTTATATTTGGGTGTTAGTCATTCTGCTTCTTTTTTCTTATTGATCTCACAAAGCCTCACGAAGACGCATCCTGATTGTAATCTGCTGCTCTGTTGTCTGTTCGCAGGTGTGACCATGGCCTACGTGAACCCCAGCCTGACGGGTCACAAGACGTCGGCCACTGTGGATGCGCGTCAGAGGGAGTACCTGCTGGACATGATCCCCTCTCGTTCGTCAATTTCGCAGACTGCAAACACTTGGAAATAGTTGAAGCAATACCCTGCTATTCATCATCAGTCTTTGTCCCAGAGTTTCCTCAGCTTCAATAACATGGTGCACAGACCCTGCAGGATGATTAAGGAAATGCAGTCTCTCAATTGAAGAAACGTTCCTTAATTAAATTTGTATGAATCTTGTTTTAGTTTTGTTATCTTCTGTTTATTTAGTGATTGGCTGTTCTTTGACAACTTTATTTTTAGGAGGGACAAAGAAGAAAATACTTGAAGGGCTTCCCCTGAGCATTCTGTTCTCCAGACGGGTTGTTAACAGAGTAAATTAGGGGTTATGTCTACTGCAGCCGTTCTGCCGTGGTGTGGGTGAAACTGACCCGGTGCTTTGACACTTGAATGGCTGTAGTTTTACCCAAGAGGTCACATTCAACAGGATGCTCTTTCAATTTAGGCAAAGGTTTAAAAAAAAGTTGTAAAAATTTCACAGCATCACTCAAGTAGTTAAAGATTTGAATTTATTTTGTATTTGCGATAAGTTATTTTTTGTTTTAATGTTAAAGGTCCATCAATACAATGTGGCTTCCATAAATGAAGTTTATTCTAGCTTCTTTTCTTTTTTTTGTTTCCTGTTAACCGCATGCTTGTTAAGTCCATTCTGCACCTTAGCTGAAGAAGCATGGTGACATTGCTAAAATTCATCTGTAATTACATCCATAATTTGTTTATTTTATATCATGGTCAACATTGTAAGATTATTTTTGAGTGTTATATCATCACTGAGAACATGAAGGAGTTGAATTTGCCACACTGCAACAGAAATCTCGGATGTTCTGGTATTTATCTGTTCGAGGCGCAGGGTGTGGAACACCCAGAGTTGGTCCTTAAAGGAAACCTCTCCCCAACTCTGACCTACAGAACACCACCATTGACTTGTTCCCCTCACTGTATTGCATAGTTTTTCTGCTTTCCAGTAATCTTAATTGCATTGTACAAAGTTATGTTTTTTTCCATTTACTTTTTTCCTAGCTCCTAAATAAATAAATTTAAAACATCTTTCATTCACTTTCTTAATATTTGACCAGTGACTTCTGTCTACTGTAGAAAAAGAGAAATGTGAATTTTTTTTCTAATAAATTCTAAAACATTTATTGGGGGGAGGGAATAAATTATAATCTAGAGCTGTCAGTAAGGTGGAAACTTGTGACTAGATGCACTAATGTGCCAGATGACCACTATCACATACACACATGGACAAAATTGTTGGTACCCCTCTGTTAATGAAAGAAAAACCCACAATGGTCACAGAAATAACGACTCTGACAAAAGTGGTAATAAATAAAAAGTATGAAAATTAACCATTGAAAATCAGACAATGCTTTTGAATTGTGGTTGAACAGAATTATTTTAAAAAACAAACTCATGAAACAGGCCTGGACAAAAATGATGGTACCCTTAACTTAATATTTTGTTGCTCAACCTTTTGAGGCAATCACTGCAATCAAACGATTTCTGTCACTGTCAATGAGACTTCTGCACCTCTCAGCAGGTATTTTAGCCCACTAGTCATGAGCAAACTGCTCCATTTGTCTCAGGTTTGAAGGGTGCCTTCTCCACATGGCATGTTTCAGCTTCTTCCACAGATGTTCAATAGGATTTAGATCAGGGCTCATAGAAGGCCACTTCAGAATAGGGTCATTATCCTGTTGCAAGACCCATGACCTGCGACAGACCAAGCTGTCTGACACTGGGCAGCACATTTCTCTCTAGAATACCTTGATAGTCTTGAGATTTCATTGTACCCTGCACAGATTCAAGACACCCTGTGCCAGATGCAGCAAAGCAGCCTCAGAACATAACAGAACTTCCTCCATGTTTCACAGTAGGGACAGTGTTCTTTTCTTGATATGCTTCATCTTTGCGTCTGTGAACATAGAGCTGATGTGCCTTGCCAAAAAGTTCCAGTTTTGTCTCGTCTGTTGATAGGACATTCTCCCAGAAGCTTTGTGGCTTGTCAACATGCAGTTTGGCAAATTCCAGTCTGGCTTTTTTATGATTTGTTTTCAACAGTGGTGTCCTCCTTGGTCATCTCCCATGAAGTCCACTTTGGCTCAAACGACAACGGATGGTGCGATCTGACACTGATGTACCTTGACCTTGGAGTTCACCATGAATGTGTTTAGAGGTTGTTCTGGGCTCTTTTGTTACCATTCGTATTATCCGTCTCTTCAATTTTTCATCAAGTTTCCTCCTGCGGCCATGTCCAGGGAGGTTGGCTACAGTCCCATGGATCTTAAATTTCTGAATAATATGTGCAACTGTAGGTTCAGTCATAGGAACATCAAGCTGCTTGGAGATGGTCTTATAGCTTTTACCTTTAACATACTTGTGTATAATTTTCTTTCTAATCTCCTGAGACAACTCTCTCCTTTGCTTCCTCTGGTCCATGTTTAGTGTGGTACACACCATGTCGCCAAACAGCACAGTGACTACTTTTCACCCTTTAAATAGGCCGACTGACTGATTACAAGTTTGTAGACACCTGCGATGTTAATTAGAGGACACATCTTGGTTGAACATGTCCCTATGGTCACATTATTTTCAATCTTTTCTAGGGGTACCATCATTTTTGTCCAGGCCTGTTTCATGAGTTTGTTTTTTAAAGTAATTCTGTTGAACCACAATTCAAAAGCACTGTCTGATTTTCATTGGTTAATTTTCATAGAATTTTTATTTATTACCACTTTTGTCAGATTCAAGTTATTTCTGTGACCATTGTGGGTTTTTCTTTCATTAACAGAGGGGTACCAACAATTTTGTCCACGTGTGTATGTATTGATGCCTATGCTTACAAAAAAGTTTAAACACACAAGAGTGTTTCAATCAAATTTTCAGCACATCAGGATAATTCATCCAGACAGGTGAAGCACATCAGGATCATAGACTATGTACAGTGCTGTGAAAAAGTATTTGCCTCCTTCCTGATTTCTTATGTATTTGCATATTTGTCACACTTAAATGTTTCAGTCATCAAAGAAATTTTAATATTTGCTAAAGATAACCCGAGTAAATGCAAAACGCAGTTTTTAAATGGTGATTTCAGTTCAGGGGAAAAAAGCTGCCCAAACCTACCTGACCCTATGTGAACAAGAAATTGTGCCCTATAGACCATGGGCTGAGTAGGTCCCTCGTGCACCCCCCCCCCCTTCACATCCCACCAAAACTTTTTCTGAAGCATTGATATGTCTCTTTCATGAAATCAGATGTTAACATTGAAAATATAGGCATGCACTAGTGGTTCGGGCACATTATATACACCCACCACCGCCATCAATTTTGATGGCAAGTGCTGTCGAAATGCATCAAATATTCTAGTTAGCTACATATGAACAGCAATTAACATGTCTGCAATAGATCATGGAGGAATGACGTGACGAGACAGGAGAGCTGCCAGTTCAGAACTTTATTCAACTCCAACATGGATAGAATGAATACTTTGTGCCAAGGCGCATACATATGTTTACTGTCTCCGCCCCCTTCTCCCCAAGTCAGCGGGTGTGAGTGGAACCTCCTAGTGGTCCACCACAAGATAAATATTTCTGGCAGACATGTTAATTACTGTTCATATGTAGGCAGCACAGTGGTGTAGTGGTTAGCACTGTTGCCTTACAGCTAAAAGGCTCCTGGTCCGAATCCCCAGGCTGGCAGGGGTAGGAACCTTTCTGTGTGGAGTTTGCATGTTCTCCCTGTGCTGCGTGGGTTTACTCCGGGGGCTCTGGTTTCCTCCCACAATCCAAAGACATGCATGTTAGGTTAATTGGTTCCAAATTGTCCCTAGATATCTGTCTCCTATAGGCCCTTAGAGTAGAGGGTTAGTACTAGTGAAGCACTTTGAGTGGTCTTTGAGATTAGAAAAGCGCTATATAAGTACAGGTCCTTATGTAGCTAACTTAAATATTTGATACATTTTGACAGTGCTTGCCATCAAAATTGATGAGGGCCCAAACCACTAGTGCATCCCTTTATTTTCAATGATAACATTTAATTTTGTTCACTGGGATGGGAAGGGGGGGGGGGTGCCCAAAAGACCTACTCAGCCCATCCATTTTTCACCGCCTTTCTGGAGGTCCGGGTCGCAGAGGTAGCAGCTCAAGCAGAGAAGCCCAGACTTCCCTCTCCCCGGCCACCTGCTCCAGCTCTTAAGAGGATACCAAGACATTCCCAGACCAGCTAGAAGACATAGTCTCTCCAGCCTGTCCGGGGTCTTCTCCCAGTGGGCCGTGCCTGAAACACCAAGTGGGAGGCGTCCAGGAGGCATCCTGATCAGATGACCAAACCACCTCAACTGGCTCTTTTTGATGTGGAGGAGCAGTGTTTCTACCCTGAGCCTCTCCCAGATAACTGAGCTCCTTGCCCTATTTCTAAGGGTGAGTCCAGCAATTCTACGAAGAAAGCTCATATCAGCTGATTGTATCCACGATCTCATTCTTTTGATCATTACCCAAAGCTCATGACCATAGGTGAAGGTAGGAACATAGATTGACTGGTAAATCGGCAGCTTTGCTTTCGAGCTCAGCCCCCTCTTCACCACAACAGACTGGTACAACATCTGCATTACTGCAGATGCTGCTCCAATAAGTCAAGTCAATCTCTCACTCTGTTCACCCCTCACAAGTGACTATGAGGGACGCAGTCGCATGCTTTCTGCAAGTCCAAAAAACACGTGTGGACTGGTTGGGCCAATTCCCACGGACCCTTGATGATTTTCAAGAGGGTAAAGAGTTGGTTGCAGGTCAATGATCGATTTTGTTATCGTATCATCAGACCTGTGACCACATGTCTTGGACACTCTGGTAAAGAGAGGTGCATAGCTGTCAACTGATTGCCACCTGGTGGTGACTTGGATCCAATGGCAGGGGCGGATGCTACACAGACCTGGCAGACCTCACTGTTATAGAAATCCCACCCACCCCAGCTTAACACGGTTGTAATGGAGACAAAAGCGAGCTGAACCGTGCCAAAGTGTGCTGGGCTAGTGGAAAAGTGCCTATAGTGAGGGTGTGCTGGGAACATCTGGCTGAGGCCCCTGTTCAGGAGGTCTTGTACTCCCACCTCCGGAAGAACTTCGACCACATTCCAAGGGAGTCTGGGGACATGGAGTCTGAATGGGCCGTGTGCTCCACCTCCATTGTTGAAGCAGCTTCCCAGAGCTGTGGCCGCAAGGTTATTGGTGCATCTCGTGGTGGCAACCCCCGAACCAAGTGGTGGACACCAGTGGTGAGGGGGGCCATCAAGCTGAAGGAGGAGTCCTATCAAGCTTGGTTGGCTGGTGGGAATCCTGAAGCAGCTGAGGTGTACTGGCAGGCCAAGCGGAGTGCAGCTCACGTGGTTGCTGAAGCACAAACAGGTGTGGGAGGAGTTCGGTGAGGCCATTAAATAAGACTTTTGATCAGCCTTGAAGAGATTCTGGCAAACTGTCCGGTGACTCAGGAGGGAGAAGCAGCTCCCTGTCCACACTTTGTATGGTGTCGATGGGGTGCTGCTGACTTTGACTGGGAACATCGTCGGGCGGTGGAAGGAATACTTCGAGGCTCTCCTCAATCCCACTGACACGCCTTCCACAGAGGAAGCAGGGCTTGAGGATGAGGGGGACAGCTCACCTATCACAGGGACTGAGGTCGCTGAAGTGATTAAAAAAACTCTTCGGTGGCCGGGCCCCGGGTGTGGATGGGATTCGCCCTGAGTACCTCAAGGCCCTGGATGTTGTAGGGCTGGCATGGTTGACACACTTCTGCAATATTGCGTGGAGGTTGGAGACAGTGCCTTTGGCATGACAAACTGGGGTGGTGGTTCCTCTTTTAAAAAGCCTTCCTGGGCAGGTCTATGCCAGAGTACTGGGTAGGAGAGTCCAACCGCTGGTCAAACCTCAGACCCAGGAGGAGCAATGTGGTTTTCATCCTGGCCGTGGCACATTGGACCTTCTCGGCCCATGGCCTAAAACTGGTTGAGCCACCCTTGGTGGCAACAACTGCAATCAGGTGTTTGCAATAACTGGCAATGAGTCTTTTCCATCACTGTTAAGGAATTTAGAAGATTGGAAAAACATTGCCTTGTCCGACTCTCAGTTTTTGCTGCATTGTTCAGTTGGTAGGGTCAGACTTTGGCAACATGAAAGAATTAATGCATGCATAGAGGATCATGGAAGTTCAGCCAACAAATCTGCAACTGTATAATGTCATGTCAACATGGAATATGATCTCTGAGGTGTGTTTCCAGCACCTTGCTGAATCCATGCCATGGAGAAATATGTAATTTTTAAAGGCAACTGGAATCCAACCTAGTAATGACAAAGTGTACCTATTAAAGTGGCAGATGAGTGTATAATTTACTACATCTCGTATAATTTGAGAAAAAAATTCAAATGAAAAGCCAAAATTGGAAGATTTTCATTGTTGCATTCTCAAATGATTGTTCAGCATGAAAACTAAGTTATCGTATGGGGCAGTATTGAGATCCACTTTAAAAATTCAGTGTAAGCAAATGGTTTTCATATTATCTAAGCAACATCTTGATCAAAATACTAATAAAATAATTTTTAACAATTTAATATTTTGCTAGTTTTCAAACACTGCACACTGGTCAATATTTAAATGCACAAATCCTCAGTTTTTTATGTTTACATGTTCACATTTTTATTTAGTTAGTCAGTCAGTTAAAATGTAGGCTTGTAAGTATTTTTAACAGCAACACAGCACCATTTCAATTTTCAAAGACTATTTTGCAACAGCTAAAATAAAAAGTTCACCATTTTTATTTTTTTTTAAAAAGTGCTAGCAGCAGACAGAAGGGGGCGATGGAGTACGAACACTGTAGATTAGTAACCAAGTAGAGCAGTATAAAAAACACTGGATCGCGCACGCCCTGTTAGCGAGTACAGAGCTGAGTGAGCCACCGGGCCGCCATATTAGTACACCCAAAACAGCGAGAGGTTCAGGTTCAGGTTACTTTATTTGTACCCGTAGGTAGATTTGTTTTGCAGTCTGGTGACATCCATATTTACAAGCCACTAATTACATTCAACATAGACACAAACACAGGCACACAAGCTGACTATAAACATGATAAAAATACTCAAGGCTCCATCAATCAGGGTATAAAAAGACAAAGAGATGAGAGAAAAACCAGAGGTAAGAGAGAAGGGTCTTATTAAAGTTAAAAGTTAAAAACTAGTCAAAGAGGTTAAAAAACTCAAAGGTCTAAAACCCAATAAATAAAATATTTAGAACCCAAGTGACATCCTACAAAAATAAGTAAATATAAAATGAAGTTAATAAATAGGTACCGGTACCTAAATTATGTACAATATATTTTTACAGCTTGTTCAACTCTTTGACAGCAGCAGGGACAAAGTTGTTTTTGTAGCGCTGGGTTCTACTTTTTGGGACAGCAAACCTCCATCTTGAGGGAAGAAGCTGAAAGTTGCAGTGCAAAGGGTGGGAGTTGTGGTCTATATTTATCATATATTCCATAACCTACATATGTTGAAGCATGTGAGAATGTTTGGTGATTACATATGTAAGGCGACTTCACACCTCAGAACAGGACAAAGAGTCTCAACTGCCAGTGAGGATCAAAGAGTTTCCCAGGCACTGCAGTGGAGACCGGAGGAGCTGCCCTGACCCCCCAGGGCCATGAGGAGGAGTACGAAGACAATGGGGGGATTAAGATAAGGAGGGATGTCAGCTTTGGATTTGCATGTCTTTTGTTATGTGCAAGTATAAGTTCTTAGAGCCGGAGGTGTTTGGCCTCTTTTGCCGCCTTCTGCTGCTGCACTAGGATGAGACTTGTTAGAGGAGCTGATAATAAACTTTGGTTTATATATCACATCGCCTCGTTCTTCCAAGCTCTTCTACAGGAGTCATCATTTAAAATGGAGGCAGCCATCCTCTGTACTTGTCTGGTGTACAGGGATGTCAGGCTCAGCTGTGACTCACCAAGCCTGAGTTTGACTCACGAGTCGATGGAGAATGAAAAGGTTTAGTAGTACACGGTGCCACTTTTACCTCAATAACTACAAAAAATTAGAAAAGCACTGCATGATATTTTAATTTACTCATATAGGACTATCATTAGGACTATTACAACGACATGTCGAAACACACTGTATGCATTACTCTTAGACCTACTCGCCTTGGCTTGACTTTTCCAATTATCCAGCTGTCCCAAGGCCTGTAAGCATAATGTCAACTCGATTTCTTTTTTTTTTTTTAAGTATTTTAATTGAATTTTCTTGACTGTATATACAGGATAAGCACTATACATTCATATGACAAATACACAGCCTGATATGGCTGTGTTGTGAGACATGTATATGTTGGACACTGCATATGTGATTTAACCACGATGAAGGAGAGCCAGCCCCCTGCGGTGCGGAGCCACAGAGCCTGGACCCCCTGCGGAGGACAGGGGACAGAAGACTTCCTGACCACTGAGGCTCGGGAAGAGAGAAGGGGGAGTTATGTAAATAAAAGGCTAATGAATGTGAATAAAGAGATTTTGAGAGAGATGTGTGATTTCCCCCGCGAGGGAAATGGTTTGATGTCAGAATGTTTAAATGAGAGAACTTTGGTGTGTTCACTCTCTTTGTTCGCTGCTCAAGAATGAGAGCAGACAGTGGAATGATTTCTTGAATAAACTGGAATGAAAGACAATTCGGTTTTGTTATTCAAGTCTCCCCACATTGGTGACTGACGACGTTGAGAATGAACGAAGAAATTCTCAGGGTCCCGGACTCACAGCGCTCAGAGCTGGCGAGCGCAGTGGCCGTTAAGCTGCCTGATTTCTGGCAGGATAACCCACGGTCGTGGTTTCTGCAAGCAGAGTCGCAGTTCGCACTCGCAGGAGTAACGGTGGATGACACTAAGTTCCACCATGTCATCGCTAAACTGGACAACAGCACAGCTCGGTGCGTGCAAAGCTTGGTGGAGCAGCCACCCGCGACCGACAGGTACGGCAAGCTGAAATCCACCCTCATCAAGTTTTTCACCCCCTCGGCTGAAGTGAGGGCGAGGAGGATCCTGTCTTTGCTAGACCAAGGTGGACACAGGCCGAGCGCCCTGATGGAGGAGATGATACAGCTGAGAGGGTTGGACAACGATGATTTCATTTTTCAGTTCATCTTCCTCTCCAACCTCCCGGCGCATGCGAGAAGCACGCTGGCCGGCAAAAAGTGTCACACCCTGGAGGAGTTCCGGGAGCTGGCCCAGGAGGCAGATGGGATCCTGGACGCCTGCGGCGGGCAAGCAACCACAGCAGCGACCCGAGACAGCGGGGAGCCAGAGGCGGCAGAACCAGACTGGCCGATGACGGCGGCAACACGGCCGCGACAAGGGGGAGCCAATAGCCCGGCGGCAGAGGCGCGGGCACGACACAGCGGAGGAGAAGATCTCTGCTTTTACCATCGGAGGTTCGCAGAGAAGGCACGCAGGTGTGTGCCGCCCTGCATCTTCAGGAGTTCGGGAAACGGCAAGACCGGGGGTCGCTAGCAGCTTCGACCCTCGGAGAATGCAACAAGCTGCTCTACATCACGGATGCGCGCTCCGGACGAGAGTTCCTCATCGACACCGGAGCACAAGTGAGCTTCATCACCCCAACATACGCGGACCGGGTGGCTGGACCCCACGGTAGCGGAGCTACAGCGGCAAATGGCTCGAACATCAACACCTACGGGAGAAGGACCTTGCCTTTATGCTTACATGGCCGCACATATGAATGGACTTTTGTGATAGCGGCGGTGAGTTTCAACATGTTGGGCGCGGATTTTTTGTGTTCACACAATCTGTTAGTTGATCTTGCTAATAGACGGCTGGTAAATGCACTCTCTTTTTACTCTCTCCCCTGTTCAGCTCGAGTGTCCCCGCCACCAGTACAGACCCACGGCGCTACAGCAGGTGGTAAGTTTCACACACTCCTCACCCAATTTCCAGCGCTCACTGTGCCCACTTTTTCAGCGACGGTCGCGAAGCACGGGGTGAAACACTTTATCCCCACTTCTGGTCCTCCCGTGTTTGCAAAAGCTCGGCGCTTGGATGCAGTTAAGCTCGCCATTGCGCGCGAGGAGTTCGCCAGCATGGAGAGGCTGGGCATCGTTCGTAGGTCGAAGAGCCCGTGGGCTTCGCCGCTGCACATGGTACCGAAAGCCGATGGCTCCTGGAGACCGTGCGGGGATTACCGCAGGCTAAACAACGCTACGGCGCACGATCGTTATCCCATCCCGCACATTCAGGATTTTTCGGTGCACCTGGCGGGGGCGCGCATTTTTTCAAAGATTGATCTAGTTCGCGGCTATCACCAAGTCCCGGTCCAACCGGAGGACATTCCTAAAACAGCGGTAATAACCCCGTTCGGACTTTTCGAATTTTTACGCATGCCGTTTGGTCTCAAAGGGGCGGCGCAAACATTTCAGCGGATGATGGATGCCGTGTTACGCGATCTCCCTTTCGTGTTTGTGTACCTCGACGACATTTTGGTCGCGAGTACTTCAGAGGACGAACACGAAACGCACCTCACAGCAGTTTTTAGGAGGCTGGGAGAGCACGGCTTAATAGTTAACCCAGCCAAGTGCCAGTTCGGCGTCGAGCGGATCGATTTTTTGGGTCACCGCGTCTCCCCGGAGGGAGCGGTTCCGTTACCAGAGAAAGTACGCGCGGTAGCGGATTTTCCCCGTCCACAAACGGTCAAATCACTACAGGAATTCTTGGGGATGGTGAATTTTTATAACCGATTCCTGCCCCACGCAGCTCAAATCATGCAACCGTTATATGCCGCGCTCAAAAAACAAAAACCGACCCAGGCGGTCGAATGGTCCCCGGAGCGGGAGCGCGCGTTCACAGAGGTTAAAAAAGCCTTGGCTGACGCTGCGCTCCTGGCCCACCCAGACCCTGCAGCACGTATCGCGCTGACGACAGACGCTTCAGATTTAGCCATAGGGGCCGTTATTGAGCAACAGGTAGCCGGAGTTTGGCAGCCTTTGGCTTTCTTTAGCAAATCTTTAAGCGCGGCTGAACGAAAATACAGCGCGTTTGACAGAGAACTGTTGGCGCTGCATTTGGCTATTGGTCATTTCCAGTTCTGGCTGGAAGGACGGTGCTTCACCGCTTATGTGGACCACAAGCCGCTCACATACGCCATGGCCAAAATTTCAGACCCGTGGTCCGGCAGGCAGCAGAGGCAGCTGGCCGCAATCTCGGAATTTACCACTGACATTAGGCACGTCGCGGGCAAATTCAATGTAGTAGCGGATTGTCTCTCACGCGCGTTCACGACCCCAACACGCGCAGAGGCAGAACGGGCCACCGTGACCGCGCCGCAGGAGAGCGGCACGGTGGCGCGCACAGCCCCGGTGCACGTGGGTATAGATTACGCAGCCATGGCAGCGGACCATTTCTGGGGTTTTATTTCCCTCCTTTTCCCTTATAGTTCACTAACAAGGCTCGTAATCAAGCAACATTACACAAGAGGGAGTGCAGTATCAATATATCACTCTGGTGATTTGGTAGTAAATAATCATAATGAAGAGTATGGGGGGGATGAAAAGTTCACGGTGACTATGAGGGAGTTGCGCTACAACAATGAAACGAATGCGTTAGATTCAACCTTTTCTGATACTAACTGCATTGTTTCTTTTCAGATAGACTCACATTGGACAGTAATCAAGGCTTTGAAAAGGAGACCTAGAGCCACTACTGATGACACCATCTTGGTCTTCTTTGGAGGGGGAGAAGAGGTGTGTTTCCACTGCTGAGACTATTGTTTAGTCTGGCTCAAAGTGGTGGACCCAGTACTCATCTTGGGTGAAGAAACGCTCAAGGAAACCAGCTGGATCTAGTTTATCCATCTTCACGCGAAGTGGTTCCTGGTCTCCTTTTCAAAGTCCTGGATTACTGTCCAATGTGAGTGTATCTGAAAAGAAACTGCAGTATTAGAAAAGGTTGAATTTAATGCATGACTAATTCCGTTGTTGCACAACTCCTTCTTAGTCAGCCTGTGAACTTTTCACCCGCCTCTTGTAGACCTACTGTCATTTCACAAATGTAACCAAATTAAATATTGTTTTGTGCAGAAGTCAGGACATACAGTGGGGTAAAAAAGTATTTAGTCAGCCACCAATTGTGCAAGTTCTCCTATGGCTGTGTTGTGAGACATGTATATGTTGGACACTGCATATGTGATTTAACCTCACGATGAAGGAGAGCCAGCCCCCTGCGGTGCGGAGCCACAGAGCCTGGACCCCCTGCGGAGGACAGGGGACAGAAGACTTCCTGACCACTGAGGCTCGGGAAGAGAGAAGGGGGAGTTATGTAAATAAAAGGCTAATGAATGTGAATAAAGAGATTTTGAGAGAGATGTGTGATTTCCCCCGCGAGGGAAATGGTTTGATGTCAGAATGTTTAAATGAGAGAACTTTGGTGTGTTCACTCTCTTTGTTCGCTGCTCAAGAATGAGAGCAGACAGTGGAATGATTTCTTGAATAAACTGGAATGAAAGACAATTCGGTTTCGTTATTCAAGTCTCCCCACACCTGAATGTAAAACAAAGAATCCACAGTGTATCAACACCCCAAACACTGGCAAACCCTGAACAAAACAGAGAAGAGAAAAATAATAAAATTAAAGAAACAAAACAACAACAACAAAATAACGACAAAAAAGAAAACCCCTGTACACACCACTCATTCATAAAGACAACACCATGTAAGACAGGACTCACGGGGGGGGGGGGGGTTGCCAGTTGCATGAACAAAGATGAAATATTGTCAACCAGAGCATATCAGAATAAACAGACTGCTGAATGTCCTTCAGTCTAATTCTAGACCATCCAGCTTCTTCACAAGGTTTATAAAGCTGTCCCAAATGCTATGAAAGTCCTGGAGGGCACCATTTACAGTGCATTTTGGTGACACAGGGAGAGTGCATAATGGTATAGCATCTTAGACTAGAACAAAGAGCAGAGTTTCCCTGGGAGATAACAGGGAGGTGTGAAGGATGAATGCAGTGTGATCTTTTGTGTGTTAGAAACTTCTAGAAGGATGTTAAAGGATTAAGGAAGTGAATGCAATGTGACCTTTTGTGTGTTTGAAGCTTCTAGAAGAATGCTATGCTTTTTAAGAGGAGAGTCTCTGCTGAGTGTTCATTCTGACTATGCTTCTGTGTGAGATGTGTAATAAACTGTCTGAGTCAAATCCGCCTCGTTATTTACACGCTCCACACTGGTGACCCAAGACGAATAATGGAACACAGCGAAAGATCCCCGGAGCCAGCCTCGTTGGGAGCCCCCAGCCAAGCATATGCTGTCGCAATCAAGCTTCCGGATTTTTGGCAGCACAATCCGCGCTCCTGGTTCCACCTAGTTGAGGCGCAGTTCGCCCTCCGGGGGATATCGGCGGATGACACGAAGTTCTACTATGTGGTCGCAATGCTCGACGCCCGCACGGTTCAGCATGTGGAGAGCCTGCTCAATCAGCCACCAACCAACGACAAGTACGGCGTGCTGAAGGCTGCACTCATCCAGCACTACACACTCTCGGATGGTGACAGAGCAGAGAGACTCCTGACGCGGACTGGGTTAGGAGATGGGTCGGCCATTGACCTGATGGAGAAGATGCTGAGATTAAAGGGCACGGACGACGACCATTTCATTTTTACCCACCTCTTCCTCTGGAACCTTCCGTCAGCGACGAGAGCGGCCCTGGCCAATTCGCCGTTGCTGGCCAAGAGGGACTATCGTGCGCTGGCCCAAGAAGCAAACCGGATCATCATCGCCAGCAGAGAGTTCACGACCATGGCGGCAGCGACGGAGCTCGGCGCGACGGCCAGAGGAGGCGAGGAGCCATCGACGGCAGCAGCAGAGCCACCGACGACAGCAGCAGCGGGGGCCAAAGAACACGGGGGAGACACCCT